>CM052357.1:21330450-22530450 GCA_028551475.1 Casuarina equisetifolia
ACGACTGGTTCATAAGGTCCTTCATTTTGGTTCCCGCAGCCTCGTGGAGTGTAGTATCCCCAAGTTCATTCGTAGCACCTAATAGAGAATTGCACTCGCTGGATGCGCGAAGCATTTTTAATGCGAGCGTCTCGTGATCCGTTTGTATGGCTAAGTGGAGGACGCTATCATTGCGTGGTGTTAAAGAGCAAGGAAGTTTCTCTTGTAATTCCCTATATGTTTCTATCGCATCGTTGTCTTTCCCCTCTACAATACTCCTATAGAGTTTTCTTAACTTGTCAATGTCTTTTAGCTTTTCCATGAGAGAAAGACAAAGAAATAGAGATAGAGAGCTCAACAAATAAAGAATTTTTGAGGTGGCTATAAGGACCCCCCTCGTTGGGTATATATAGGAGCGTAGAGTCGGGTTCTTAAAGTGTATAATTGACTTCTCCCTTACTCTCTCTTTTGAAAGCATCAAGCAAAGAATTTTTTTTTCCTTTTTTAAAATCTCAAATTTGTCCTATTAAAAAAAAATAAAGAGTGTTTCTTTGTCTCGGTACGTCAAACTTTCTTTAAGAGTAGATGCTTGGTTAATTAATTTCTTTTGGTATTTGGGTCCTTCTTTCTCTTTTCAAGGCATCAAGGAACGAATCAAGCTTTTATCTCCCTCGAAATTGGACTTTGGTCTGCTTGTTGTCTTGGTTAATGTGTCTTCCTTTTCTTTATTACCTACAAGAATATTTCTTTTGTTATGCAATTCAACCTTTTTTCTTTTTTCTTTTTTCTTTTTTCTTTTTTCTTTTTTCTTCTTTGTCGGATGCTCGTTCTTCACGTGTATCAGAAGTAGGTAAAACTTTTCCACATTTGGTAAAAACTCAAATGAGATGTATGTTGAAAAAGTGAAAAGAAAACTCAAAACATCGATCAGTGACTTAATTTTATATTTTGACCTATTTTAAGCATTAAGATAAATGAAATTTTAACAAATTATTGACTTCAAATATAAATTAATTCATACTTCAACACAAAACAATTTTTTCTTGGAAAAAGCAAGAATATAATTTTTTTTACTAGTTCCACCTGTGAACTTCCAATCCTTGATATATACCTCGACAAATTCTATATACTTCTTGTCGTGATAGCTAGAAAAGTAGATATTTAATTACAAACCAAACCAAGTTTTAATACTCTTCCTTGATCCCATCTTAGATCGTGTTATCTTTGGCTACAAACACAAAGGGAACATGTTTAGAAACCCAAGATTGTGAAGTTCTTGCTGCTGCCTAATGTGCAACCGTTACTTAAATACAATCACTACAAGCGATAATTTGCTTGTTGTCCCCAGTACAATAAACGGCTGCAAGTTATGTCGCTTTGCAGTTGTGTTGTAAGTAGACCTTGCCTTGAGAAGCTATTATACGTCCAAAGCTTCAGCTTGATTGAATGCATCTACATGGCAAGCCTCATGCCTTACTCTATTGCACTCTGGTGACAAATTCTTCTTTTCAGGTCGTTTGTACACAAGGAACTTGCTTTTCAACCAAATGCAGTTTATCCAATTACAAAGCAAGTTACGGCGAAACTCAAACTAAGTACATGGCAAGTGAAAGAATTTTACTTTATAAGAAAAAAAAAAGTGAAAATAATCCTGAATTTTTTTATTTCCAAAAGGAAATACCGGAGTAGTAGAGTTTTTTTTTAGCCATATTGATTCAATAAGAATGCCAAGATTAAATCTTAGAATGCCATGAGGGAAAAAAAAAATCAAGGCATTTATCAATGCCAACTCACCGTGTACTATTATTCTAAGGCAATGCTTGGATGCCCACATTTTCAATGTCTACGCTTGGGTATAGGCTTTGATCGTACAAAGTATTTTGACCATCTTAGTGAAATCTCATAATAATTAGGCTCTATCCTTTTTTAAGAATACAAATTTCAGTGCTTGTTTTTCTATTGTCTAGTTTTGTAGTTCAATTATAACCTAGTGGAGACTCCACCCATGAGATCTAAATTCAACATTTTGTAAAAATGAGTTTGAATGTGTGAGTTATAATAAAATAAAATAAAAAGTGCTTATTTTTCTCCATATAAAATACAGTCAACAACCTAAGCTTTTGTTGATTCTATTGTACCCTAAAATCATATGCATTGTAAAACAGAGATTTTCTTCAATAATAAATAGGTGAATAATTGTTTGATTTAGAAAGATACCTAGAATTAGAAGAACGAGAGAAACCTTCTTCTAGAAATTTATTTGCCAAAATGTAATTAACCATACAGCTTGACGAGTAGAACATATTAAATCAATATGCTTGATAAGAGAAAAAAATATATAAAAACTAAAATAAGCTTGAAATACAAACCAAAACGTATAAAATAAACGTTCATTTTCTGCATAGAAAACAAATTTATTTTTAAACATTAAGGTATCATATACTGCAATTCCACAGCAACAAACAAGCATTTCCCAAGAAGAAGAGGAAGATGAACGGGAATTCAAATATTACAGACACGGTTACCAAATAACTATCCTAAGTGCTAGTGATCAGAGCACTAGATCATCCGTTTCCAAAGACGAGAATCGATAAAGCTCTACATATTACCACAGAGGGTAGACCAAACATTGAGACAGAGAGGGAGCTGAATCGCAAGAAAGATGGCGACTGGACAAGAAGCGACTGTGTAAATTGGAACTGCACCCAATTCCATCCTTTCCCGCACCACAAGGATGACAGCAGCAGCAAAAGCAACCGTCATAGCTGCCACGCCCAAGAACAATATACTTAGACCCAACGCTAGCTTGAAGAGAAGAGACGTTTCAAAATCTTGTTCGCGCATTTTCGATGTCAAAACAGAGAGGAATAGCACCGCAGAAGTGAGCGAGAAGCAGCTCGATAACGAGTCTGAGACGCTGAAAGTGCGAAAGGCAGTGTCCTTGAGGGTCAACCGATGAGGTTTTTGTGAGTTAGAACCAGCAGTGATGTTGTAGGCACAGACACAAGCAGTGGTAGTTATTAGGATAGCAACTAAGGTGAATGCCTTTGTTGTTCGCAGTAGCCATGCTCGGCCTTGCTCCACCGCTTGTTCATGTTCTGCGGCGAACAATTCTTCAGCAGTCTTGTTTTCCTCATTTCGGAAGTGCAAGAGATGTGGAGGCACAAGGTTCCGCACTCGCTGCATTAATTATTAGAGTGAATGGAAGGAAATCATGATTGTGGAAAAGAATGTGAGCAATGAAAGCAAACCTTAAACCATTGGATGTCAGCCTGCAAGTGGAGGGCTTCGCCAGGACGGTCCTTCAGCTGATGCTTATCGTGGTACGCAGCTTGATGCAAAATGCTGTTACCACCACTGTCGATATATACAACACTCGTTGATTGGGGAGCATGAAAATGTTGGAGATAATCCAGGATTTCTTTCCTTCGATGTCTTGCAACAACATGAAAAATGCTCTCCCCTCGATCGTTTGTGACCTCAGCTGCTGCAGGATACACTTCAAGAATGCGTTCTACAATCTCTATGATTCCATTCCTCGCGGCTAAAATTATTGGGGGCTCAGCGGAGGATGATTTTTCAGGTTCAATTCCAAGGATTTTCTTTATATATGCAGGTCGCTTTTCTCTATATGGAGTACTTTCTTTATCAGATGCAGTGCGTTCTTTATCACGTTCTACCATATCAGGCACTAGAAAATTAAGAACTTCAAGCACGATGTTCTGCTGCATCTTTATTTCCCTTAGTCTTCCAATGGATGGAATTCCTATTAACGGTGCACGACCCAGAGCAAGGGGAGATTAGCTATCCACAAAGAATCACCAAACATCCATATACAGATTCCATATTGACTTATCTATACGTAGGTAACAGAACTTTACATATTGATTGACAATTGGTGATCAGAATCTATAAATATTTGTTACCATCGAAGATCTAATTCCAGCGAGAGTATGAATAAGAAAACAAACAGACATTGAAAATGACTATATAAGAAGTAGAATGTACCTCGAGCTAAGCTACTCCAAAAAGAATCGTAAGACCGTGAAATGGCTGCAAATTTGTGTAAATTATAGTATTAGAGAAAGATTATTAGTTATGCGAGGTTCAAACATGAGCAGGAACACAGTTCAATAAAATGCAATGATGAAACTTGAGAGTGGTATTAAGTATCATGGTTTTTTTTTTTTTTTTTTGTTGAAAGTCTATTTAGTGATGAGCAAGAATTTTCTTAATCCCCCTAAGTCGACAAGGCCTTTTCTTGAGCATTTGAGGCAGTATGTCTTCCTTGTCAGGGGAAGATCTTAATTTTAGATTTTGTACTATTTAAAACTCACTAGTCAATTAGGAGTTTTTTTTAGCTTTTTATTAGAACTCCTTGATGATTTTATTACCTAGAAATAAAAAAAATAGCTCTTCAAATGGCTCACATGTCTAAAATTAAAGTACATTTATGAACAATTATCATTGATATTTCACAATTTAATTTCTTTTCATCAAGTACATCATGCTTTACTCCTTATAGACTTGTGGCATGATAGTAGGGAAAGAGCTAGTCCATGATAATTAATCTGGATTAATTCTTGGATCAGTTAAGAAAGGTCAAATTGAAAGTCTTAAAAATCTAAAGCAAAGTAATTTATCAGTAATTGTAGTCAGCACATTAGCCAAAACTAAAAATTAATTTTTTAACGGATAACTTCATCTTCTATAAAATACTAAGAATTACAAAAATTAAAAATTTCTTTTAACATTCGAGAAGCACTGCTTCAGCATTTCCGGCTGGAATGACAGTAATCACTACATTTATCTGCTTGACACTTTTTTTTTCCTCAGTAATTTTTATAAGATCCAAAATAAATTGGATGAATGAATGTACATACCTGGAACAAAAGTCCTCTCCACCCAGTGATTCTTGTCTGGAATGCCTGCATTATAAATGCAACTACAGTGATTAATGCACAATGTGATATGCAAATGTGTCGAAAATGGCAATGAATTTGAGAGGCATACAGTGATAGAGCTGCTTCCCCAAGATGCTCATGGGGTATCCGCTCTTGAAAGCATATGGCATGTTAGCTAGCAGCCGAAGACATGCCACGCCATTTTCATCTTCCCTTAGTAGGAGTGATTCGTCCTTCTTTAGTAACTCCAGAGCTGACTCTGTGGGTGGAAGAGAGAGAGAGAGTGAGAGAGAGAGGGAAAACTTCTGTGAAAAATTTGATTCAACTGTGCAACTTCGAAGGAAAGAGAGACGAAGTTTACCAAACTTCATGGCGAGGAGAGTCTCGTGTAGAATGGACAGGCTTTTGTTCGTAGCTTCTTCAGCTAGAAATTCAACCATGTCTGGGTTGTTAAATATGGCAGCCCTGAGCAAAGGAGTTTGGTCCGCATTATTTTCTTTAGTGAGCACATTCTTCTTATCTCCGAGCAATTCTCTCGCCATTCTGACGTCTCCGACTGCGGCCACCTCATGAAGGACTGTGTTTCCCTGCTTGTTCGCCAGCTCACGCCAATCTGTCGTTGCAAGTTCCACCAACTTCTTGACCAACTCCAAATCTCCGCTGCGCGTTGCAATATGAAGCGCGGTATTCCCAGTGACGGGACTCAGGCGAGTCACGGCTTGTTTATCCTCTTCGCAGCACTTTCGAAATGCTGCCCAGTCTTTATCTTTGGCTGCTCGATAAAGCTTCGCCATTCTTCCAGCACTCCCTCCTTTCTCTATACCTCTCTAGCTATGAGAGAAATCATGCTTTGTTTCAAAGAATGCTCGCAATTTGAAGAAATTTAACAGCATCTACTTTGCGTGTTCAGGCTCAAAGCTAAGCACAGTACCATAAAGCTAAAAGCTTTATGCTGCAGTTTTTTTCGCTTTTTCCGCTCCGCCTTATCGTCTCTCATGGAATCGCAACACCATAATAATACAGTGGTAATCCAAGATAAATGTCCCACTAGATCAGATGTGGAACTGATAGTCTGATATCTCTGGTTGAAAGTTAAGCGGACCTTTTGATTCTTAAGCTCAACAGATGAAGAGAAGTTGTACATCACCACAAAGCCTCAATGTAATCAGAATTACCCAAGATCGAAATCCATTTTAAATTTTACATTACATTTACACTTCCACGTCCACTAACACCAAATTACAGAACAGTTTCTTAGGTTTATCACCGCTAGTTTACAAGATACAGAATTTAGAGAAGCGGAATACTATGAATACATTTACAGAAGAGTGTTCAAGTTTGCTCATGGAGTTAAGAGCGAGCTGCCTTCCTTAATGAGCACGAACACACTGCCAGCGTCTCCCCTTGAAATTCGAAGCTCTTCGTCAAGGTATGTTGTCAGTAACCATGATTCAGCATTGGTGTTTGAAATAGAGAACTTCACTGGTGGTTGGCTGGAAATCGTTCTCGCAACAGATGAGGCCGTCTCTTGAACAGGGGAGATTATGCCCTTGAAGGGCGTAAGGTCAATCTTTTGTCCCAGAAATTCCACATTTTCTGGGATCTCTATCGAATCAGTTAATTGAGGAGTCCCGACAACACCTTCTTCAAACTTGATCTGAACGAAGGGGAACAGAAAAAGAAAAAAAAACGGATCATTTGTGACAGAAGCCAGTTATGCCGTTTAGATGAACTTTAGAAACAGAAATTGAGAGAACAGAATCTCTGATCGCAGAACAGAAGCTTTATTGCCTAGTTCTTAGTAAAGAATAGAACCACATAGGCAAGAAGTGACACAAACCTGCACACGCTTTGGACTTCGGACGTCAAACTTGGCATTGGTACTAATCGAAGTTGTAGCCAATGGCCCAGAAAACTGGACGGAATTCTGGACAGTGAAATTCTCCGAGTCAATAGTCTGTGATATTTCCTCTACCTTAACCAAGGGCAGTGTACCCCTTGAAAACAATGGGAACAATCCTGCAAAAGAAGTGTACCTGCAGGACAACCATCAACATCACTATTCCACGAGCACTTGATGAAGGAAGATCAGTATAGTTATTAGAAAAACCAAACTCTGTACCTTCAACGGTGTGAAAAGTGTTATTAATTATCTAAATCCAGCTTTAGAAACATCTTTTCTTACAAGTTAATTTTAATGAGTTTTCTTAAAATGTTATTAGAATCCAAGTTTAAGAGACGGTACCCTTCTGCATATAAATGGGGACGTATTATCTCTATAAGGAAGCCACAATTTGTGTTGATCGCGAGGTACTTTTTAAAACCTATGTAAAAAGTATCCCATATTATATTTAAAATAAAATACATGTCTCCTTTTACAAATCAATTTTAGGAGACAAACTTTCATAACAAGTGACAAGTCTTGAGCTTTCCTCTATTTCAACTAGAAGAACAACAACAACCAATTTCTCAGTATATAATACTGCTAACAGAAAAAGAAAAAGCCTTCTTACCTAATCAATTTTTATAAGAGGCTTTGGATTGATTATCCTGAGTAAATATGAATTCTATCAGTCCCTTAATCAGCTTCCCTGCAGGACGGGCATGTGACTCTCGTCTGAGCAGTGTTCTATATACAGATTTATTCACACCTATCTAATCTTTCAGGTCTCATTTTTTCTACCTTTCTTTTCAGTTCATTGACTTTCTCTCTGGTTATTGAAACTTCAAGAACAGGATAATGCGCAGAAAGCTATAATACCATGCAGAACTCCAATTAAAAATTTATCCTCTGCTCTCAGAAGTCCAACTCAGCTCGGTTAAATAAGATTAAGAGTAACCAAGTCTGATGTTTCGTCATTTATCATGAATTTTCAGGGGACAAAGAAATACAAGAAACCTACGCGAGAATCCATTTGCCATTCAGCAGAGCCAGGGCATCAGTCGGCGCCGGCGTCGGATTCTTCCCCTCCAACTGCGTGATGAGCTCCACGATCTCCGCTCTTGTCTCGCTCGTCGCTCTCAGCCCTCGATCGGTCCCGTAGAACGAGTCCACCAGCGCCTTCTTCAGTCTATCTATCTCGCTCGGCTCCACCGCCTTCACCTCCTCTTCCTCCGCCACCGCCACAGCCGCCACGGACGAACCCTCCTGCTTCTCCGGCCCCCCCTCGTCCCCGTTCGCCGCCTGGACCCGTAAGCCCGGTCTCTCCCGGCCGAATCCACGGGCCCCAATAGTTGATTTCCCTATTCTTTTCAGACCGAATTTAACCGCATCCGGGGCGAAGATCGCTGGCTTGGAAGTGAACTGGGCATCTGATTGGATTACTGAGAGCGCCTTGGTTTGGAATTGGCTCAAGTTAAGAAGGGAAGACATTCTGTAGCGATTCTGAATATGAGGTAGAGAGAAAACAGTGAGCCCTATGACCAGTGTGGAGAACACCGAATCGAGCAATGTTTATATGAATGCACCGGGAGCTTAACAGCGCGTTTAGTAAGATATTCAACTATCAGTACTGCTTGACGTCGCTTTTCAGTGCTGACCAATATGACAATATCACCCCGGTAGATATGTCCTTCGCCGACGATGGGAGAGGGCAATATTGACTTTGAAATTTGAGTGTCTGAACATAGACGCTCAATCACGCGGGACACATAGGTGTCTCACATGTTTATGACACGTGGGCAACCACATCGTATATTATTGCATTCAAACAAAACTCTAGAATCTTCCACTGAGGCTTTCTGGTTGCTTTACTTTCCATCGGTGGGGCGCCTCCGCGTGTCGCCGGAAGAATCTCCGTCGTGCTTGCCACCAATTCCGTGAGTTCCTAATAATTGTTTTTATAAGCCTCTTGTTAGAAGGAATAACTTTACTTAAAATCTAATTGAGGATTTAAATATTGGAAATTGCCCGCTACGGTGCGCTCCTTTGGGTGGGTACCAACAGAAAACTCTTTTATCATTGGTTGGAGACTGGAACAACCAGCCCAATCATTGATCCCAGAAAAGATATTAACAGGGTATCAAAACATGATTACGAGCAGAGATTTGACTTCTAGCTTGTTTAAAAGCTCCAATCATGTTAGGATGAGTACGATGATGATAACTTGGATAGGCAGCAAGCATTTGAAGAGTTTCAACTCCAGTTCTTAATTAAGAGGTTGCTTTTCAAACATTAAAACCGTAAACTTGCAACTCACGGACATAACCAAAACCAAAACCAAACACCCACCTAGAAATTCCTGCTGGGTTGAAAGTAGAAAGAGAGATGGTTCTTGAGTCGTGCAATAATTTAGTTAGGTAATAAGCGGCCAAACAGAAGAAAAAATGTCAGGTCGAAATTTGACGTGTTTCTACTTGCACGAATGAGAATGCCACATGGCGGAACCTTGGTTGGCGCGCCGGCTTCGATGGTTTTTGACTTGGATAACAGGCCGGTGAACTCCATCTGCAAGGAACAAAAACTACGAGGCTTGTAAGTACTTGTATAATATAAAAAAACTGTAGTAGTGCCACAAACAAAAGTATAAGGTTGACGAAAAGCTCAAAAAAGAATTGCTTCTTGCTCCGAGTTCAAGACAACCGAGGAGAAGGAAGGGACTGGAACCTCTGGAGTAACCGGCTCTCCACTCTTCGGTCTCTTTTTCACCTTCTCTTTCGTCCTTACGCCTTCTCAGACTTTCAAAATTCTGTCTTTTCCAGAGACAGAGCTGGCTGCGACCTGACAGACCCATGCCCAGTATTTATTAATGAAAAACAACGTTTTTTATTCTGGACCCCATTGTTCATTCTTTATGGCTTCTCTGAGTTAAAACTTAGAGGTGGGGTTCGGGTCATTGTTGAAGGAAATCACGGGATTTCTATGGACAAGCGCACCTTCACTCACTGCGATCCTAGTCAGTAGGTGTTCGTAATAATCCATTCACGAAAGCCTCTCTACGTGTTTTTATTCGTTTTTGGCTTCTGGGTTTGAGTGAAAATGAGTCAACTTGATGTGGTGTTGCAGGGATCGATGACAAGAGAGAGAGAGCCGAGGACGTTTCTGTGCTTTCTGATTGAGCAAATGGAAGGAGTGGACGAAACGAGAAGGCGGAGGAGTCTCAAGGAACGGCTGGGATTGAGGGGGATAGGCTGTTGTGGCGCCAACTGGGGCTTTGGAGCCGCCACGGTGAGAGACGACGACGAAGAAGAAGAAAGTCAACGACAACAGGTTGTGCCCTACGTGGGTGCGGCTCCGTTGCAGAGAAATTTGGATCCTGGATGTACCGACCCAGTTCCGTCAGGTTCGGGCATGAACTTGGCGGCGGCTTTGGCGGCGGAGCGACACTTCAGGGCATCGTCCGAGCCAGAGCAACCGAACGAAATGGCTGCCCGAGCTGCAGGTCGTAACCGCATGGGTACCGGAACCGCTCCGGGAACGCCGCTTAGGGTGTCGTTGCTGCGGCTGCTGGAGGAAACAACGGAAGGCGGAGGAGGGACGGAGGCGATGCAGAAGGAGAGAGCATCGGGGACGGTGGGCGGAGATTCAGTGTGCTGCGTGTGCATGGTACGGAAGAAAGGGGCCGCGTTCATCCCATGTGGGCATACTTTTTGTAGGGTGTGTTCGAGGGAGCTGTGGCTGAATCGAGGCTCCTGTCCCCTCTGCAACCGTTCGATCCTCGAGATCCTCGACATCTTCTGAGATCAAAGGCCAGGGAGCTCCGTGATCCGTGTGAGTCTCTTTATTGGGAGGAATTTATAAAAAAAGGAATTCAATAGGAGCCATATTATTTCGTGGAACATGAACCTGATGAATTTGGTGTCCCCTGTTATTAAATCCATATTGATTTTGATTTTCTTAGAAGCCCGCGAAAGTTTTTATTTTTGGCTCTGCAATAGTACATTTTGATATTTTAAGACCTAAAGCACGTCAGCATGACTTCATTGGGGAAGAAAGACAGTAAATGAGTCTTCTTACTTTTTGGGTTTATTAAATTAATCCATTTGATAATGTTGATATGATTGAAATATGTCATGGTGGGGTTAAAATTAGTTGTAAAAATAAAATAATACTCTTCTCAAATAAATCTTTTTCATGTTTCTTATAGATATGAAGATTTGAGAAAGTCTTAGATTTTGATAAACTATCATAGAGACTTTAGACAGTGACTAAAGTGAGGAATTTTAAATACATAAATTGATGCTTTGTGAACACATGAAAAAGGTTCTTAAATTATGCAAAATTTATGTTTTATTTGACTTTCTTATGTTTAAGTGGAAAATTGGTTTATATTACAAATAAAAAAAAATTAACTAATATTATAGATTTAAAAATTTCGTAACAACTCTATCACTTTCCAAAATGTAAGAAAAAAAATCGATAAATATGAAAATCACTTGAATCAATTTTTCATTTATCCTTCAATTGGGTTAAATGATTTATATCACATAAGTAAATACTATCCTAAAACGGGTCACCATTGATATCGATCACCATAATTTACATAGAGAAATGATTCTTTGCTTAGACATTAATAATTCAACCTCAAGCAACACATCTTTCTAGTTCTAAAAACGCCATAAACGAGGGCAACTGGGCCTGGATGATACAATACGATTTCATCATCTGGGATGAGAATCCCCTGCCTAGAAGTCCTCCATTGTTGAGCCCTGAAATTTTCTTAACTGGGCTCGTTCTGGTTGGACTTGAAAATCGTACTCCAACAATTCTAGGCTCCCAAAATGGTTCGAATCAAGAGCCCTTGTCTGTAAAGGTGTAGGATCTCTTAGTTGGAGTATTTTCTGAAGGGTCATTGTTGCTTCTGCAACTGGTTTCTTTTTCTGCATGTCTTTTGAAGTTTGACCTTCCAGTTGGATCGCATGGTGATAGATCCAAGGGTCCATGGTCCCCAGAACCAATTCGATGTCGACAAGGCATTTAGGCACGGTGCAGAAGAAAAGATTAGCCTAAAGCTGCAAACTGTTTGATGCTCCTTCGCTTTCTTTTGTCGGTGTTGCTGTATGGAAAGTGAAAGGGCGAAGAGGGAATAGTAATCTTCACATCATCACGGCAGCCTTGAAACAAACACCAGGTAATCGTAGCTTAATTATGCCTCAAATTGATGTAAAATTACGTACCCCACTTGAAAATTGGCAGAGCCTATTATTACATAATAAGCAAAATTTATAATACTTTTTTTAAGAACATAGAACTCATTATTCAGACCATAATACACCTTCTAATCTTGATAGTCAAATCAACATACTATTGTATTGTCTGGAAATATATGCTCAACCAATGAGAAAACAAAGACGCACTAAGAAGAATCTTGAATTATAATACTATATTAGAAAGTGTATTATTCAATTCAAAAGATAATATAAAAATTAGTTAAACCTAATTTCATATAAACAAAAATGGAATATATTACTTTATAATGTAAAATTTATTATCTACATCGTAACACTAAACAAGAATACAACAATTATAAAAAATATTAATGATTTTACGTGATTAAAATGACCAAACCTTGTATCTATAGATTATCAACTTTTACACTGTTTAAAAAAATTCTAGAACTCTTTATCATTAAAGTTTTTCTTCACCAATAGCTTTTTCTCTTTTGTCATTATGATGACTTATGACTCGTTTTCCACAAACTTATATTTTATAGGCAACTTGAAAAAAAGTTTTAATTGATAGAATTACAATTTTGTCTTTATATAAAAAAATTTATAATCTTATCCTTACTTCTAATATCAAGACTATCCTTTTTTTAGTTTTGGCCATTATGATGATTGATGACACAAAATACTTATAGGGTTCCCAAAAAAAAATTATATTTACAAATAATTTGAAAGCAAAAATTTAATAAAGAAAATTATAATTTTTCCTTTACATGAAAAACTAGCAATTTTGCCTTAACAAAAATTACGTGTAAGGTCTCTCTCCCTCTTTCTCTCTCTTTCAACTTCGGTACTTAAAAGAGAGCATTACCTAACAATGTTTACATGCATGCGGGCGTGAAAGGCGAGCATCATGATGAACACAAGCTTCTCGCAAAAGGAGAGGGATAAGCTTGTGATCACTACGGGCATAATTGAGATGGGTCGAACCATATGATTGCCATGAGTTTGAAATGGATGTTTTCTAGTTGCGTGCAGGGTATCTGATAGAAGGAATAGCTTCTGTCTGTTGGATGAGTAAGTGGGAATCTCTTCGATTTCCATTAAAATTCTTTAGACTTGGAAATCCCCTCTTCTTCCTTGTTCCAATAATGTGTTCTCAGCAGCTCCACTTTTCAGGCTTGGTTTCGGAAGCTGCAGCAGTCCGCTGGCTCAACTGCATATAACGACGTCGTTATGAGTCATATACTAGTCCATTATTGTTAATTCTGTTGCCTTAATTCTGTTGTAATCAGTGAGCGGTTAATGGAAGTCGTTGAGAGGTCTTTAAAAAGGGAAACCATATCTTAGTTGGGGGAGTTCAGTTTTGTAGAAGTCTTGTTATCGTGGAGGTTAGGTTTCCCTCGAACGAAACCTTTGTTCTTGAATTGATGAAGGAGGTTGGATTTCCCTCTTTTGAAATCCTAAAATTGTTCCAATAATGAGCCTAAACCACTTGAAGTTTCTCGATGAAAATCAGGACCGCTGCAAGTGGTATCTGGAGCCAGGTTCGTCCTGCGGAATGGATCCAGTGAGAGAGGGCTTGGCTGATATCAAAGAAGATTTGAAGGTCTTTTACAGCATTATAATGGCTGGATTGAATGACTTGCGTGAAGCTCTTCGCAAGAAAGAAATTGACGAATTGCAAGCCAAAAGGATTCTGTCTATTTCCGACCAACTTCAGTCCGATGACCAAGAGATTGGGGAAAATGACGAGTCAACCACTGCCGATCAACATCTGGTTAGTATCTTGCAAATTGAAAATCATAGCTCCAATTTAAATAAATCTGAAATAATCATTGAGGTGGCTCATTCTGATGGAGATCTTACTGAATCCGGCGACGAATGGCCACAAATGATGCTCGGCTCTAATGATGAGGAGAATGCAAAAAAGATGGACCAGATCGGCAAATCCGACGATATGAACCAGATCTGGATTCATTTACGGCAAAATCTATCACATAGGAAAAGTCGGCTACCACGAACAAGCATTGATTGGCTAGAGAGAGAATCGCCATTCAACTTTTCTGACGTTCCATTCACCAGGTCTATTTTTACTCACTTCGGCCGGCCACCAGAATGGAGCCAATTGCCTTACATTCTCATGAGCAAATTTTGTTCACTCAACGCCCATTCCAATTTTCAAAGAAAATCCTCTGTATTGTGCCTTCTTTCTAGCTTTGATTATCCAATTTTATATGGAAGTGTTGAAACCTTGGTGGTTGCACGGAGAGAGAAGGACACGGAAGTAATTGAGCAGGAGTTGCTTCTTCTGACGAAGAGCTGGTTCTGCATTGCTACATTTAGTATTAGCTCTATCAGAGGCTTATTTCTGGAGAAGTACTTCACTGATAAATTTGTTACTACTTTACAGATGAAAATCAAAAAGATAATGCCCCAGTATACAGAGTCTCACAAGTTGATTGATTGGATGGAAAAAGGTGTATATAGTGCATTGCAGAAAAAGTATCTGCAAAAACTTGTGGTTTGAGTTTGCGAGGTAGTTGGAGGAGATCAGTTTTTAGGAATTGAAGATTGTCTTATTTCAATTCCTATAGATCTTCTTGATCTTGATCTTAACCCTCGAAATGGTTGTGGGTCTAACGATATCTGCAGAGTGTATAATTCCAAGAAGCACTACATTGAATTGCATTCTACTCCTTATTGTAAAGATGTCAATGAAGTGCTTAAAAAGGTTGTAGAGCATGATGACACGGGCTCAAACAAAACTAAAGAAATGAAATTAGAGTTATTAACTAGTGAGCTTAGAAAGAAAAGACGGATTGTTCCTCCAAGTATTGAGGTTGTTGCTAATGGAAAAGATGTTTTGCACACCCTCTGTGTAGTTACTAAACTGGGGGGTGATTCATTTGGCACCTACGTCATTTCTATGGCTTCAAATGCAATTGACATTCTTGTCATTGAACTTTTGCAGGAAGAGGCAGGACTTGTTAATGGTGGGGAATTAGGAAGACCATGTCTGGTGAAATGCTACGGGTGAAGGCTTTATTTGAAATTGTGAAGAACTTGAGAGGAATAGGATCAGTGATCAGGGAATTCATATTAATTGATTGGTACAGGGAACATATCATAAGGAACCACAATGGCCACCAAAAGGTTAAGGTTGGATATTCTGATTCTGGTATATCTGATAAAGAAAGTATCTGTATTTTTTGGAAAGAGCATGCTTCCGCCAAGTTTATCATGCTTGTTCTATTGATTATCTTGAGTTTTTCTGCTTTTGGTGAATTAGTTGTTGAAAGTGCTACGACAAATTTTTTTCTTAATAAACATACATATTCTTTGAACAACCCTTACTGCAAGGCTTCAGAAAATGTTAAGAGGAATGCCTATAGTGGTTTAGTGGGGAATTCTGACATTTTAGCGTATGTTTTGATTCGAATTGATATTGAAATATTTCTTCCCCAAAAGAAAACCCGAGGACTAACTCCAGTGGACATGGTCAAATTCCTCGGCTTTGTTCTAGTTGGATGGGTTGCAATCTTTGGTTCACTCGAGATGCCAAAAGCTGATTTATGGGTCTTCTTGGCCATTCTTACTACTGTGATCGGTTTTTGTGCTAAGGATTATTCCACATTTGAGCAAATTTTAGTTGCATTCAGAAGTTGATCACCCAGTCCATATATGATGAACAACTGTATAGTGAAAAAGGGGCAGAGCTATAAGACAAGAACTTAAGCTGGGGTGTGAGAAACTAGTAAGAAGGAGTTGCTCGCTAATTTGCAAATGAAAATTGAGGCGGCATTTTCCAAGTCCTGCGTACTTTAATGAGGTCCAGAGGCAGACAACCAAGGATGCAAGTACTATTGCGGGAGTGAATGTTACTAGAATTACCAAGGAACAACTGCAGCTGCCATCGTATATGGAGCAGATAAGAAGGAGTTGAGTCTCAGCGGCCAGTAAGAAGTCCGTGTGGAGTACTTCCTTGAGATTAACCTTGAGGACAAGGTTATTTTTAAGGGGGGAGGTATGCAGCAGTCCGCTGGCTCAACTGCATATAACGACGTCGTTATGAGTCATATACTGGTCCATTATTGTTAATTCTGTTGCCTTAATTCTGTTGTAATCAGTGAGCGGTTAATGGAAGTCGTTGAGAGGTCTTTAAAAAGGGAAACCATATCTTAGTTGGGGGGAGTTCAGTTTTGTAGAAGTCTTGTTATCGTGGAGGTTAGGTTTCCCTCGAACGAAACCTTTGTTCTTGAATTGATGAAGGAGGTTGGATTTCCCTCTTTTGAAATCCTAAAATTGTTCCAATAATGAGCCTAAACCACTTGAAGTTTCTCGATGAAAATCAGGACCGCTACAGAAGCCATGGTAAATGCAGATTCCAGAAGACTTGCCGGTGAACTGCTCCATAGATTCCGAGACTTTTTAAGTACATTGGGTAGCTATAGGGCCGATTACATAATGATTCAGAAGCCAGAGCAGTCTAAAAGACCAACAAACGCTCCACACTATAGAAAATATTGGTGGAGAGTTGCTCCACAACATTATTTAGATATGGGTTTGTAGAATAGTCTATAAAATAAAAATTAAAATTAAAAAATTAAAAAATTAAAAAAAAAACTCTTACCTAAAGGTAATTTTTGTAAAAAGATTAGACTTTTTAATATAATATTAGAATCCAATAAAGTCCATGCAATATAAATGGCATTGTGATATGATCCAAATTAAACTATTGTGGTAAAGAAGAATATTACATATTTGTGTGAAGTTGTCACACATTATTAAAATACGAATTTGTAAAGTAGTTTATATGTAAAAATAATATTATCTTCCCTAAAACTAGATTTTGTGAAAAAACTGAATTTTTTAGTATAATAATAACTGAAAAAAATTCTCAAAATAGATAGAGAACATTTGGATCAAGCCAAAATAAAAGAAAATTTCCAAAAAGTAAGATAATTTTATAAACTTTGAATGTAGTCAATTTGAGTACAGTCAATAGATGATAAAAAATGATTGAGTAGATGAAATTACCAACTACTAGAATCAAATGACTTCTATTATTGGTCAAGTTGTAATCATGCCACTTTAGCTCGTCCATAAATGTCGGAGGATAATGGAATGCTCATTATTGTCATTAAGAAAGTTTCATGCCCCAAATCATAGCTGTTTTTGAAAAAAAAAATTGCAGCCACAATGATCTCCTCAAACTTAATATTTTAAATACAAGAGTTAATTCCATAATTCTCTCATTAAAATTACAAAATCTTTTATATGTAACCAAGTCATATGAAACTTTTACAAAACTAATAAACATTAACTTTTAACCTTTCCCCACTAAAGGAAGTCTTGCAATTGACAAGGGTTTGACTACTATCAATTTTTTTTCTTTTCTTTTCCTTTCTTTTTCTTTATTTTCCTTCTTTACTGCTAAGATCCCCTCAACCTTCTAGAGCCTAGATAATGGTGTTTAACCTAACAAAAAGACTCTGCCCACCGTACTGTGGGAGAGCAGAAACTTAGCCACAAGGACTTTATATGTTAGTTTATCTGCATTATTGCATATTTGCAAGCCTGATATTCAGTCTCCCATTACGTGCACGTTGGATGGACCCACTAATGATTTATCCATTCTCATTCATATGGCTGAAACACTACCAGAAAAATCAGGCTTTCCTGATTTCGAGCCACAAAGTTGGAAAGAAAGAGCCCTCAGATTCTATCATCTTTGACCCGTACTTGATCTTGGACCATTGACTGCTGTTTGTTATCTGTAAGGTGGGCTCACATGGAGGGCACAGCTAGAGGCTGCCTTTGAAGGAGCTCCTCAAGAACCCGAGGTTAGATTTGATGAACGGGAGGCTTTCATTTCGGTTTCCCATTAATGGAAAGAAGTCATCTCTGTCTTCAGCAATTCAGCAACTTCCATGTACTTCTATTATATGCTACGAAGTCCAACTGAAAAACAATGCTTTTAGGACATAGTGAAGCTGATCAATAATTACAGATATTGATTCTTAGCAAGTTAGTGAGAGACATAATTATGAGAGGCAAAAAGAGAGAGAAAAGAAGATTTTCATTGCACTAAGATGACCATATTTGGTCTATTTAGTGTAGTTTTTGTTTAAGCTCCAGTCAAGTTCATTACTTTGTGTAGGTGATTAGACTGTTGAATGCTAAACCAGAAAATATAGTGTCAAATACTGTCAGCTAATATTTAATCATTTTTTTCTATTCACACGTTTATTTATTCCTATAGGTTTAAAAAACTAGCAAAACTTTTGTTCTCCAATCAGTGTGAAGGTTTAGGTTGATGCTCAAATCCAAATAACGTAATCACTTGCTTTTGAAAAGAATCGTATCCTTCTAATCCAGTCGTTTGATACTCTCAAACAAATTAAGGTTAAAAAATGATCTAAAGGTTGGCAACTAAATACGCCATGTTTTAATCAAGATCTACTTGAAGATTCTATAGTTAAAGATCCTTGATTTGTAATCCGTTAAGTTAGTGTTAATGGATGACTTTATTTTACCAAAAGACATATAGTAGTAAAGCCCAAATGATAATTAATCACCGATTCTCCCGTACACCAACTAAATTAATATTTTCTCCAAAGTTATTTTATTAATTTGGTTCTCAGTGCAGGAAGAAATCTTGAAAGATTTAGTGCGACATATATACTTCCAATCCAGCATTTGTCTAGTATATTAATCTCATCATGAATTCCTTTTAGGATGGAGGGGAACCTATAATTATTAGGAAATTTGTTAGACTAATAAACTCATATTGACTATGCGTTAGGAATTCCCATAGCGTTGTTAGAGATTTGAGATTCCTTCAACACTACATATGGATGAGACATACCACAAACATGAATACACACACTCAAAAAAAAAAACATATTTAAGAAGATTTAGATCTATATAACATTTTATGTTTCACATTGACACTTTTCATAGATTTTCCGTTACTTTTCTACCCACCATATAGACAACATTTTATAGGAATTCTTTTATTACCTAGAACCCATAAGACATTCATTACAACCCATGAGGTTCTTACAACCAGTTCCAAAGGAGACTCTCATTCAATTAGCTTATTTATAGTGAAGAAACATAGTAGATGGGTGATTCGAAATGGAGAACGCTCTTTCTGGACAGATAAATGGTTAGATGAGATATTATGGCATCTATCATGTGATGACAATGCAAGGAGTATTCGCAAAGCTATGGAGGATCCAAAGTTTCTCGAGGACAATTTATCCACAGAGCAATTGGAACAAGCACGTCACATAATCATCTCCAATGACTCAAATAGAATGGCCTTTGAGTTAACCTCTAATGGAGAATTCTCTATAGCATCAACATATGCAAACAAAACACCACATGGTGAGAAGAAAACTTGGAGTAAGTTTATATGGAATAAGTACCTACCTCCAAAGATTGGCTTCTTCATGTGGAGGGTGATGAATAAAAGATTTCCAACAAATGAAAAAGTTCAGGAAAGAGGCATTTCTTGTGCCTCAAGATGTGTTTGTTGTACAACATCGAATTGCAAGACACTAGATCATCTTTTTTGTCTAGGAGAATTGGCAACAGGACTATGGAATCATTTCTGTCATATTTTGCAAGTGCCCATTCGACGTGACACGGTTTTCAACTTGGTTGTAGATTGGTTTCATGAGGCTAGTATCTCCTCACAAGGAGGGATGTCGTTAGCCTTAATTGTTTGCATAATTTTGTGGCAAATTTGGTTGGCTAGGAATAATGTCATATTCAATAATCAAGGTTTTTCTTTACTAGTTATGGTAAGGGAAGTGCTTTCAAAGGTCCGTGAATTTATGGCTTCTTTTCAAAGTAGTACATTCCCTTCAATGAAAGAATGCCAAATACTACAAGAATTACATATTCCAATAGTTGTTTCACCACTTCGTAGAGGTCGTATGGTACATTGGTCGTGTCCATCTCCAGGTTCTCTAAAGTTAAACACAGATGGATCTTGTGAGGAAGGAGCTTGTGCAGGAGGAGGTGTGGTACGGGATTGGAGGGGAAGTGTTGTTATGGCTTATGTGGTAAACTTAGGACAAGGAAATAGTGTAAAAGCTGAGGTTTTGGCTTTATTAAAAGGTCTTAAGATATGTTATCAGCAAGGTTTGAATATAGCGGAGATAGAAGCAGATTCTCAATTCGTGGTTCAATGCACAACAGGTGTTGATTCAGTTCCATGGGATTTAGAATATAAATTACGTCAATGTTTAGTATATCTAACATCAAATGTCAAGATCACCCATGTCTTTCGAGAAGCAAATTTTCTTGCAGATGGTTTGGCCAACTTTGGTCATTCGTTTATAGGAATACAAGTTTTGTCCACACTGGGATCTCTACCAACAGATTGTAGGAAAATAGCCTAGGAAGATCAATTAGGCTTGGAACATTACAGGCCTCCTTGACTACATCAATCTCAAGAGTCATAAGTTATTGTTTTATTATTCACTATATGATTTTCTTAGGCACTTTAAAAGTTTTATTTTATATTATCTTATTACTTGAAGTTCAGGATTATGTATTGAGGAGTTAGGTTTAACGCCCTACCCTATGTAATCTTTTTACACAGGTTTTGAGCCTTGGTTTATACTGTGAGATAAATATCAAAATAAGGGTTCAAACCCTTTTCTTTAAAATATATATATATATATATATATTTATAGTGAAGACCCAGATACAACAATTATGACTATTCCCCTCGTTATATTAAGATAATTCTGTTAGTATGCATATATATCCCGCATTTCTGTACAGAGAGAAATGGTCCAAATGGATAAAGTGGGATCCAAAACAGAGGGCTTGATTAAGTGGGATCCTCGTCCCACAACTTGTGAGTGACGAAACATAGCATGTGAGGCAGGTATATATCCTTACAGGATTTTCCAGAAAGTGTCTTTTCTCCGTAAACAAAGTTCTCGATCAAGTTGTAGTGAAACAATTCGAATGTCCAAATCTATACCTTGATGCATCCTTCTAATGACAAGATTTTCAGTGGTGACCGATGGGCACCTCCCACTCAGAAAAAGGATGAAGATGGAACTGCTTCATTCGTCAATTTTGACGACTACAGAAGTGGAGTTAGAAGTACGAGAACTTGGATTATTTGGAGATGGAGGTGCTGAACCAGAGAATACGTAAAGCTAATGAAAGAGAAGTTCGTAGAATCTGGAACCCCAAAACAAGCATATTGATAGAGTAGGCTCCGGTTGGCATGTGCTATGTTCGCGTTTCCAAAAGACTAAAGTATATCAACCTGTGAGGATCTTTCACTAGAGCCAAGCAATAATGATACCTTATTATGACGCAAGGTGTTACGTGCTTGTGCACGTAACACAAGGTTCCACTCTGGATCAATATTTTGCTCATTCATCCAAAAACAAAGAAGGATATTCACATCATTTTTCGTGGGTGCTTCCATTCTCGTCTCTATTAGATGAACAAATTGAATCGGAGTAATCAGCCTTAGCTGATGAAAAGAAACTGTAAAGGATTTTGTCTACGAGCTCTCCATATAGCATTAATAAAGGACAAAAATATTTCTACAACTATTGTTATATTTTGTATGCAAAATAAAATTTTTGTACTGAAAGATAAGATTTATAATATTAAATTTAAAAGAAAAAAAACTCACAAATTCTTAAGTTAAGTTTTAGACATTTTGATATTGTATTAAAGTTCAGATTCACAATATTTCATCTCGTGTGACTTTAAATTTAATAATAATTAGTATATGGGAGAATATATGTATAATGAAAATTCACTCTAAAAGATAAAATCTGACAAATAAAATTCAAATAAAAGAAAAACACTTTAACTCCAAAACTGTCTTTTTGGGTGAACTTCTGGTTTTTCTACGCTATCTGCAAAAGGTTTCACCTATCAACTCAATGGTCGCAATCGTAAAGGCTTTGATCTTAAAAGAATGGGATAAATCCACCTATCTTATCATAGATTCCCCGTTTATGTAGCAGGTCATTCAAACTTTGAACTTCTAGGTCGTTCGGTCGACTTTCAAAGAGATGACCCACATTCTCTCACGATCATTGATCAGTTCCCCACCAACTCTACTGTGCAAAAATTGGCCAGAAGAATTCTGCTTCTACGTTTCGACAGTGTTATAAAGCTGTTTTGGGTTCGACAAAGAATAGGGCAAAGACTCTTAAGCACTGGCATTATATGCTAAACGTGCTGCATGTGATTGCAGACGCTTTTTTCTTTGGGTGGATTTGACTCAGAACTGGAAATAGAAAATTCAAAAGTGGTCAAGTTGTCGTCAACCCATAAGCCCATAGCTTTGTGCTGGTTTAAGGTACGATGCCCATTGTTTAGTAACATGCAAAAACAATTAACAGCAAAACCAGTGTTGTATCTTTGCCTCTGGATATTTAAACGAATTAAAACAAGAGATAGTTAACAAAGCGTGACATCAAGTGCAATTTGGTTTTTTGAATTACGTGTAATCTAGACTGTTAGACAAAAAGGGAGCAAGTGTTAGACAGCATAATTTCTTCTTTAAAATTAATTTGTAAAAGAAAAAATATTTCTATATAAAGAGCAAAAGATGTCATTATATTAAAAGTTTTAACACATGATATATTTCTAAGTAAAGAAAATACTTTTTATGAAGACTCAATTCATAAACAAGTGAGTATTTCATTTGAAATATAGATTATAATACCATATTAAGAATCTTAGTCTTAAAAAATAGAAACATATTCATATATAAAGAACATAACATATTATTATAATGACAATTTCAATAGTAAGAATAGAATTTAGTTGCATGGATCATGAATATCCAAATCTCAAAATCCTTAAAAGACAAAGAGTTCCCCTAACCTTTACATTGGAATAATCAGTAAACTAAGATTCTTAGATTACTTATGTCCTACGTTGTTTGTTTTAAAAAAAAAAAACTTAAATTTACGGATTATCTTTCAACAAAAGCACTGATCACCAGCTGTTTGAGGTTCACGTGTGTTCCTTTGAAGCGCATAATCATATCGAATACTTTTCTCCCTAAAATTCTCCCATGCCTTGTCCAATCGTCCTTCCTGGGTGCATGCTCTCAAAGTCCTTGTCTTAGGTCCCACGGATGAAAAAGAAAAGGTTCTTCTTTCTTACAGATTTTCACCAGCTCTCCTTCAACTTTCCGGCTTTCTAGCTCCTCTGTCCTCGACAACCTTTAATGGCATGCTTTGCCTTTTTTTTCTCGCTGGAAACACAATGTAATCTCTAAGACAACGGTAAAAAGAAAAGCGAAAGATAAGAACAATATGAAATAAGAGATGAGTCCATTTGATATATTATATCCTCGATCCCACCTTTTCTCTCATTTCTCACCATAGTTGTAGGACACCTGTACTCTTCGCCTGACATATTTTGTTGGTTGCGTATAAAATATATGCATGTCTGAATCTATCTCGAGTCAATAATGGCAACACCTGCCGAAGAACATAGCTAAAGATAGCATAGTATTGCAGCAGTTGCACCTAAACACTAACAGCAGCACCTGGCGAAAGAGAGACTCTGACAAGAAGCTTGGGTTTCTCTTATTATTTTTCTAGATGCTAATCAACGATAATGTTTTATTATGGTTAAGGCATAAATTAAGGAACATAATACGACATACAACTATTGTAGGTGACAGTAGGTTGTTTTCTCTTTTCATCGCAGAATAAACAAATGAGGTCAATTTAGAGGTCAGCGTCTGCGCTTAATCCCTCCACTTTGCCAAGAGCTAGATTCACATTTAAAGTATGATGAACGATGATGTAAGAATCTATTTTAGTATTATTCCCTAAGATAGAAAGCCAGTATAAACATCTCGATATGAACAGGCTAATTCCAGCCATGTTGATTTCTTTGTTTAAGGAAAATGAGGGACAGCTTCACAGTGCCATGGGTGTTTCTAGACCACCTTCTTCCTCAATCCGTTTATCCCGACCGAGATGGGGATGTCAATTGAGCAAATCTAGACAAATGAAAGCGGATGGAGCTTTGTTCTGGGAAAAGTAGCAGCCAACCTGTGGGTTGGTGAAATCTCAAGAAAGCAAGCAGATGAAGAACCAACCAAGTCGGGTCCCACTCCCACTGAAGCACCAAGAACAAAGATCATGGCCATCATGGTCGCACAGCCTCCATGACAAAGATGGTGGGGGTCCATCAAAATGTGCTCACACCCATGCTCCACAACTCCTGTTTCTTTAACCTAAATCTGGATTCCCATCTTTTCAAGGAACATCGACTTCTGAAGGAGCCCTAAGGGCGCTTGTCTGTTTATTTATTCCATTTTCTCCTACACTTCACTTCTTGTTCAAACCCAATCATCATAGGGCTTCATTGGGGAAAAGAAGAACCACTCCTGTTAGTTCTCATAGGAAGATAGGATAGAAGAATCCACCAATTATTGGATCCTGCAGAAGATATTTAAAATTGTTGCAGCTTGCTGCCTAGCAGGATCTAAGAAGGTGGATCAGAAAAAAGTAAGCTGGGTGGCTTTCTTAGCCCCAAAGAGTTCCTGTAAAGATGTTCAATAATTTGTTCAAAGATAGGCTTATGTCACATTTGCCGTTAGTTGGCCGTGTTGTCTCAGAATTTGATCATAGTTTGACTGAAAATAAGCCACATACATTAAAGATCATAGCCTTTGGATTTCTTTTTTTTTTTTTTTTTTCTTCACCACAAGACCTGACCAACAAGAATTCATAATTTATACTCCTCTTGTGTAGTTGTTGACCAAGCGCTATTAAATCCTCTGCAGTAAGTTTCTTTGTTTTTCATATAGGGCCCCTTATCTGCATAGCCTGTTAGAGAAATGGGTTAGAATCTACTTGGTGAAAAAGATTTATGACCTTGTTTATTTCATCTTGAGAGCATCTAGTTGTACTTAATCACTATTCGTCCTTTCCGAGTGGCAATCTATCTTATAGTGAAAGTACTTTGAATTCCCCACCAATAAGCCCGTTTTACTTCTTTGCCACGCCTTCAGGGCCTATAAATTGTCGTCCCTGGTACCCTATATTCAGCACAGAGCATAAGGAAGTGAGAGTAAGAGAAGGAAGAGTGTAAAGAGAGAATGGAGGCTTTCCCAGTTGTTGACATGGAGAAGCTCAATGGAGCAGAGAGAGAAGCAACCATGAAACTGATAAAAGATGCCTGTGAGAACTGGGGCTTCCTTGAGGTATTAGAATGGTAGAGAGTTAAATAATGATATCTCCAATATTCTTTTGAGGTTGTTTAAGCAATTGTACTTTGAAACCTTTGCTAACTTCTCTTTTTTGGCTATTCTCTGAAGTTGGTGAATCATGGGATTTCTCATGATTTGATGGACACCGTGGAGAAGCTGACAAAGGAGCATTACCGGAAGTGTATGGAGGAAAGATTCAGGGAGATGGTAGCAAGTAAGGGTCTAGAGGCTGCTCAGTCCGAAGTCAAGGACATGGACTGGGAAAGCACCTTCTTCTTGCGCCACCTTCCGACCTCGAACATGTCCGAAATCCCTGACCTTGATGAAGATTTCAGGTTTCAACTATAACTCTTTTTTCCTGAAAGTAGTTATATAGCAGCATAAACCGTGTTAAGCGCCACCATTGAGCTGTTACGTATCAATTTCTGGTGTTTTCTTCTGGTTCATGTTGTTATTCGGGGATAAGACTCTCCCTCATACGCACTTATTCTGTTCCGTGATCTATTGCAGGAAGGCGATGAAGGAGTTTGCAGAGGGTATAGAGAAGCTGGCTGAGCAACTCCTGGACCTGCTCTGTGAGAATCTTGGGTTGGAAAAAGGATACCTGAAGAAGTGCTTTTATGGCTCCAAGGGCCCAACTTTTGGCACCAAGGTCAGCAACTACCCTCCTTGCCCCAAACCAGAGCTCATCAAGGGCCTCCGAGCCCACACGGATGCCGGCGGCGTCATCCTTCTCTTCCAAGACGACAAGGTCAGTGGACTCCAGCTTCTCAAGGATGGCGAATGGATTGATGTTCCTCCAATGCGCCACTCCATTGTAATCAACCTCGGGGACCAACTTGAGGTATTCCTGCCCAAACTCAAGGACGTTGAATGATTTATATCTACTTTCTCGAAGTACGATTCTTATCCAAGGATGTTTCTTTCTTCTTACTTGTGTTGTAGGTCATCACCAATGGCAAATATAAGAGTGTGATGCACCGTGTGATTGCTCAGCCGGACGGTAACAGAATGTCCTTAGCGTCGTTCTACAACCCCGGCAGCGATGCTGTGATCTACCCAGCACCTGCATTGGTGGAAAAGGAAGCTGAGAAAGGTCAGGTGTATCCGAAGTTTGTGTTCGAAGACTACATGAAGCTCTACGCCGGCCTGAAGTTCCAGGCCAAGGAACCAAGGTTCGAAGCCATGAAAGCCGTGGACTCCACCGTTAAGTTGGGTCCTATTGCCACCGCCTGAGGCCCCTGACAGATAGGAGATGCCTTTATATTTGTGTTTATCTGAAAATCATAGTCCTAGATCTTGCCATTTCTCTGTTCTGTGAGTTTGAAGTCTCTGGTTTAGGTATGTTTCGCCTAGTGTGGAATAGTCCCCGGTGTAATGTTTGAGGATCAGATGTACTGTTTAAAAAATAAATTATCTCTTTCGATAAGGGATTTTCTTAAGATTCTGGTGCCATCGGCTATGCTTTAGAAATATTCTGGAATCCGTTTTAGAATCAATGCCTTAAACAAAAGAGACGTGTGAATTAGGTATCACAGACCTACAGGCTGTCTACAAAAGGTAGAACTGGTTCCAAGCTTAAAGCTCTGCCTTTAATGGCTACAATTATTATCGACTTCCATTTCACAGAAACTTGAAGGCGACATATATGGGCAAGGAAATGCTGAACGACTCCCTTGAACCTGTCTTCGATGATAAATGTGATTTCCACATTAGATTTCACGAGCCACATAAAAAATTCTGCTAGTGGAACGCTGAGGGAGTATATTCATGCAAAGCTCAGGAAAGACCCACTTCCCCCAGGCCACTGAGGATTCAGGAAGCGTTATGTCACGACCAATTGAAATGTTAAAGGGGTAGATAGTGGTCCGGTTTTAGTATATCCTTTGAATATGAAGTATTCTCCCCAGCATCCGAAAGGGTAGCAGTTAAAAAACTGAAAATCCAGCATCACCTGTACAGAAAAACGCCTGGAAAGATGTATAAAGAATTCAAGGTCTTCGGTTGGGAAGCAGGGACCACAGTAGTCACAAGCAATAACGAATGGAGTAGAAGAAAATCAGCGATGCTAAAAGGAAAACTCCAACCATAAAATGGTCTACACTAAACACAACTGAAAACTCTGCTTCTGGCGATTTAACTATAAGTATACGTTAAACGCAACTGAAAGGTATGGTACTGGATCAGGTTACTTAAGAACCTCTGCTGCTGCAGTATTCCTCCAAATCAAAGCACTAGATATGGAAACAACAGGCAAGAGAGGCAGGGAAACTAATTTCAAAAACATAGACCAAAAAGAAGTTTGTCAAAAAGAAGTAATCATCTTAATCAACTAAACAGTGGCATGTCAC
Organism: Casuarina equisetifolia; assembly: GCA_028551475.1. Lineage (NCBI taxonomy): Eukaryota > Viridiplantae > Streptophyta > Magnoliopsida > Fagales > Casuarinaceae > Casuarina > Casuarina equisetifolia. The sequence goes on from CM052357.1 coordinate 21,358,029, forward strand.
CAAGGGCAACATTTGCAAATTGTTTCAGCAAACCACTAACAGCTATTCAGAGTACGAGTCCCAGCGCTTCAGCTTATGGGGTGTAAAATGTAATACGAAGTCATGCTGCATGACTGACATAAAAGATGATAGTGAAGATATAAACTAAATCGAACAATCGCACAAGGCCTGTTTACAGTTTCTTATTAAGGAAAAAGTGACAAGCTGCTTCAGTAGACCAGCTAGTTTAGTTTCCATTACTGAAAAATGAAAGGAGAGTCATGAAACAATTTAGAACCAATAAAATGATAACTCCTCCAGAAACGAATCTAGACAGACTTATGATGAGAAAAGGCACAACTTAGATTGGTCAACCAAGGAGTGATAAATTGAATGGCATAAGTATTGAAGAATATGGCTTTATGGAATATCCTGACCTCGATAGAGTGGAATGGCAGATAGATGACATTTGAATAAAGTTGAACCCAGCTCTGATTGTGTTTGTGATCTCAGCCAGTTCTTACTCACTCTTGGCATGAAACTACTTGTATATTTTAATCAAAGCCAGTGAATGCCTATTGTGCAAGTTGAATATGCTCTTTTTTCACTGGAAATGGGAGCCATCTAGGTTCCACCCACAATCCACACAGATAGGTGGACATGTCAGAACCCATAAAATCTGAATTAAGTTACGATTTATGGCTTACCAGCTGCTTTAGTGATAGCACCAACAAATACGTCATAAGTTAAGTAACCATAAAAAAGGCCACCACACATCAATAAGTCTCTTCTTAAATATCATAAGTCACTCTCAACAGCCACTCATACTATCTTATTCATGCAATCATCTATAACGCAGTGCAGCACAAATGAAGGATTACTGCCCCCAGTAGCCTAAAATAACTAATAAACTATAACGTATGAGTAAGGACCACCAGCCAACAATACCAAGAGGAGCCTCTCCACTCCTGTTAAGATGACGAAAGATGAGATGGATTTGGAAAGAGGGATGCCGGCAGACTCTCATTGTCGTTCTTTTCTGAATTTTTTCGTTTTCTGTTTGGGTATGGGAGGGAGAAATGGACCGCATATTCATATTGTTCTCTCCCAAGCATAAAGAGAAGAATGTATATATATGTATGTACATATATTCCAAAGTGCTCAGACCCACGGTTCACCAGTGAAACTAGTTGATGACACAGACCAAGTACCATTTCAGAATGACAAGGCCAAAATCAGACCCAAAGCAAATAAAATTTTTATTGAAAATTCATCAGCCTTGAAATAACGTTAAAAGTCACGTTGACATTTACCATGAAGAACTCAAAGCACAAAATCTTTGGAGTGAAGGGTAATGTTGGCACTCAATTTTTCAGTACCAAAGGAAAAGAACTCTTATCATTCCCCCATTTTGATACAAGAAAAAAGGCATCTCATTTCTCCACTTCATACTCATGTTCAAATCAGAAAATCATAAGGTAGGCTAACTCAGATGCATAATCTCTCGCCATATCAGTTCCCAGATGTTTGACCAACTACATCATTCTTAGCTTCACCCGTGGTATCAGTATCTGACCCTGGAACTTTTTTCTTATCTCTTTCAACTGCATCTGCTTTAGAGCAATGGTTCTTCAGAACCATCGAAATGTCAGCCTCAGAAGCTCCAGCAAGCTTAAAGCGCTCAACAGCAGCATCAAGGTTTTCCTTCCAACCACCCAGCCCTAGTTTGCATTCAACTTGGGATCGCTCGAAAAGCATGTTACCCCAGAAAAGATGAATCTGGGATCTCATCACAGCAGCTTGTTCTGCTGCTTCATCTGCTGAAATTTCACCCTGATTGCCAAGACTGGAGGCCTCACCTTCAGCATTACTTCCTTGTTTCTTCCTTCTTTTCAATAACTCTTCCTTCTTACTTGTACTTGGATCTTTAAGTTCATTTGCTCTCTGCTCCTCCATCTTCTCCCACATCTCAGTCGCAGCCTTCATCTTTTCCTCTGCACTGTCAAAAAGCTTAAGAGTTTCACCAGAAGGCCAGGTAGACAGATCTACCTTCTTAGCAAGTGCAAATGACCAATGAAGTTTTGCCATCTCAAATTGCTGCTGTCCTAGAGCCAGCAAACCCTCATAAAAGTCTGGTTTAATCAGGAGTGCCTCCTCATACTTCTCTCTGGCCAGAGAATATCTTTCCTTAACCCAGTCATAAGCCACTTGAAGCTGTGCTGCCACTACCTCCTTTCCAGCAGATTCATCTAAGGGAATGCGTTTCCTTGCTGCACACATATGAACATTTCCCCAGTTGAAAAAAGCTAAAGCAGCTACCTCCTGAAACTTTGCGGCAGCCTTGTCAAATAGACCTTGGGCTTCTTCACTTGTCACCGTCTCCTCAAGTGCCTCAGAACAAAGCTCCATTCCAAGCTCATGCAAGTCAATGTGAGCATCTGGGTCAATGCCAACGTGAGTGCGGAAAAGCTGAGCAAATTCAAACAACCAATCATCCATCTCCACTTCCTTGCTCTCAGGATCTTCTGCTACCACTTTCTCCTTCTGAGGCTCTTTCTCAATCTTATCCATACCTTTATCAGCAGGTTCCAGCACAGATTCGCCAAGTGATGAATTAGATCCATTTTCATCTCCCTTGTTTCCCAGGCTTTCCATATCCTTCTCCTCCTCCTCCTCCTCCTCCTCCTCCTCCTCCTCTTCCTCCTCCTCCTCTTCCAATAAAGGTGGCTCCTGCTCAGGACTCACCTCCACAATATGCAATCTCAACATCCCAACTCTGTCCATCTTCTCGGTTTCAGGATCCTTTGCAATGAGGCTATCAACATAAGACTCTGCCAATCTAAGTTCCTCTGAACAGGTTATGGTCACCAAATCACCATCATTATCCTTATACTTGATCAAGACTGACTTTGATGATGGAAACCTTTTGCCCACAATCTCCCGTAACACTCTGAAGCGACATTTCACTGGCATCTGGGCAAGCCTTATGTCATGATCATATACAAGCTTCAAGGACCTCCACTGGATTGCAGCCTCTGGTGTCTCCCCTACCAATGACACTGATGAAAAGGATGAATTTTCCTTCTGTTTATCCTTACTGAGACTAGCAGGTTTTGCAGAACCACTGGAAGGCTTCAAAACAAGTCTGGTCATGGGAACCTTAGACTCAGGACCATTTTCAGTAGGTAGAACAGTTTGGGGCCTCTCCAGCTTACTATTTGGCGATATGACTGAACCCTCTGCTCTTGTAGTTGCCTTCTTTGGCACTGGCCGGGCTGGCAAACATGGCCCTAGGCCACCAACTGGAGCACCACGAACGGCTGAAGCCCCAAGGGCAGCAGGGGATGGCCGGCTCTGGAGGTCCTGCTGGGCCTCCTGGCGAGGACCCAATGCCGTCCCCAACCTCCGGGCAATTTCCACAGCATCCCCATGATGTGGGTCTGCCGCCAATAACACCTGCACATCCTGCATAGCCATTTCATGCTTCCCTATTGCCTCAAGTGCCCGAGCCCTCCTAAGCAGAGCACGGACGAAGCGGGGCTGCACCTGAAGCGCCATAGTACACTCAGCAATCACAGTCTCATAGTCTATGGGCTTCATTTGCATCAAACAAGCTGCTCTATTGCTATGAAACACCGCTCGGTCTGGGTGGATTTTTGGAGTAAGCTTAAGAGCATTATCATACTGCTCAAGAGCACCAACGTAATCCTTATTCTGAAACCTCTTGTTCCCTTCTTCTTTGAGCTCGTGGGCTCTTTTCAGAAAGACCGACGTGTCCAAATCAGCACTTCCATTGGCATTTGGAATTGAATTATTCCCAGACACTTGATTTGCACCAACCTTCTTCTTCCTACCCCCAGACTTCCCCATATAAATTATAAATCTCTCTCTCTCCCTCCCTCCCTCAAACACCCACAAAAATATATCTACGTAATCTATCTAAATGCAAGAAAAAGTGGGAAGCTTACAGTATTTTCCAAGAAGAATTCGTGTCGAATGAACAAGGAAAGAGAAAAAGAGTACTTACTATCACATATAAGAAGCTCAAAGTTAGGAGCTTTTTGCAACGATTACTCTTTGTATGACTAGCTTGTGGAGTCCCAAACGAGACCCGGAAGATGGATTGGGAAGAAGAAGGATTTGTTGGGTATTCGGAGCTATGTTTTGTTTGGGAGAGGGGGCTCAGTGCACGAGAAAGATGGAAATGGAAGATGGGGTTTTGATGAAACCCTAGACCCTGATATCAGAGTCTTATGAGATTTTGTCAATCCAAGCTGTAGCTTTATTCTGCTACGTCATCCTCAACCGTTCGATCAGTAGAATGTCTTCTCATTTTGACTGCTTCACACCCTTAGATTTGACACGTTTCTGATAAAATGCCATATGAAGTCATTTTCCATTCAAAGAATTGCCCATTACCGACTTTATACCTAAATTATTCAAATAAAAAACCTCTATTAGAGCCCTCCAATAACCGACTTTGTATATTAAATTCCTTTTTTTCCCAAATAATATACACTTTTTAATCAACATGAGTTTTAGCTATTAGATAATGGAAAAACTTAACCTTAAAAATTGTTCGTGATATTTAATGCAAATCCACCCAATCGGGATATGCATACGTGTTTTGTTCGTAGCGGGTGCGTCAATCACTTAAAATAAGAAAAGTTTGACGTTTAAAATAAAATACAAAATTGGTAATATCTAAAAGAAATCGTTAGCTGATTTTCTAAATATATAAGAAGAAATAATCGAAAAGATATACCATAACTTAAGAACAACTAAAGAAATAATAAAAAAAGTCAATTTAAAATTTAGGATACTAAAGTACAAAGGTATTAAAGAATCACCATCCGAGATTAAGTTATTTGAACTAAAAAGCAATATACTAGACAGTCACAAACTAATAATAAATTTTTTTATCAAAAGGCACTGAAACAATGATTATCACAATCAATTGTTTGCTTGCAAGTATTATGTAAAATTATACTTAGATAGATGAATTATTAGACCTTATAAAACAAGAGGGTAAAGCATTAAATGAGAAGAATTTTGGCATTCTTGAGAGATTACTAGGATAAATCATTTGGAAACGCCAAAGTTCTATGTTTACATTTATCATTTTGTTACTAGAAAAATTTATACAAACAGTTTTCTCGTGATTAAATTTTTTAAGTTGTGGGACATGGTAATTCTATTTTCTTAAGTAAAATAATTTTAAAAATCAGAAAAGCCTAGCAAACCAATCAATTTAAACTTGCATTTTCGGATGAAGTATATAGGACTATTGACATTCTTAAATTTCTCGTATAATCGTTTGGTATAAAAGTTTCTCTTTTTCCTTTGTTTCAATCCAAATCCTTCTTCTTCTTTTTTTTTTTTTTTCTATGTTAAGAGAATTAGAGATAAATTGTTTCTTTGACCCTAAAAAACCAATATTACGAAATCAATAGCCTAGACATCGTTTCAATTGTCATGTTTGATTGGCGATTCAGTATTCCCTTGGGTTTTGATACTCAATTTGAGATTAAAAAAGAAAGAAACTTTGCAAAATTTGTGCATCAAAAACTCTTGGCTACGCACACAAACATCTTTCAAACTTTTGTTAGATTTTCAACGTGAAAAATACGTAAGGATTTCTGTCTTTTCTGGCTTGTCACAGAGACTCAGAGAAGACAAATTCTTATACGCATTTGTTTCATACATTTCGCTAATGCTGCACAATACTCAAAATAAACACTTTCCAACCTATAGAGAGGACAAAAACTGATTTGACATTTAAACTTTGATATTGTCGTTCTGCTTGCGAGTCTAATTGTGTTTTTATAAAAAAACCAAAAAGGGAGTAAGGAAGCTGGAGAAGGCAGGTTAACAAGTCCCACAAATAAGATAGAAATATTAACAACGGAACAATAGAAGATGAGATGTTCACACATACAAAAGCGAAGGCCTATATGATTTTAACTAATTTGGAAATAACAGCAAGAACACCTGTTAAGATTGATAAGGGAAGGATTCAATTTATTTGGAAAATCCAATCAATGGGTAGTCTGGATGCTTTTCTTGTTTCGTGGCAGCAATGCCTTCCGCATAGCCATGCTGTTATCTCTTTAAACATGAAAATGACATTGGCGTGCTCTTCAAGCCTGAAATATCAAACAATTCTATGAACCTCTGATCTGAAACTCTGGTCTTGGCAGCAGCAAACCTCTGGTACTCATCGAAAACAGAAGATAGGCACCATCTTTGCAATCTTCTTAAGCATCCCACCAGACAACCAGTACGGTGCTGCACAGTCAGATCATACCCAGATTGGTCGAAGATTTCAATCACATAAGAAAACAGAAGAATGCCAAAAAAAAAAAACAATCACAGTACCTTCCCGCGTTTGCAATGAATTAGAACTGGATGATTCTTCACATCTGGCATGGCAAAGAGGCAAAACTGTTCATTAGTAGATTGTATAGAAGAGTATGTTATCCTATATTTGCGCATATGTTTAAGTTTTCTATTATACCAAGGGCAACTTTCAGTGCTTCCCGGATTGTATCCTCTGGAATGTTTACAAAAGGCTCCTGCCCATAGTATAGGCCATCAAATGTCAATACAAACCATACACAACCACATACTGTATGAGGGAAAGCTTCCACTGATATAAACAATTTCTATCATCCATGGCTCAATCAAAGGAGGAAACAAAATTACGAACCTCTAACGGTAGGAAAACATACAGGAATCCCTACACAAAATGTGATCACAACTCTCACACGAAGAGACCCAAAGATAGATGATCCTTTGCAACCACAAATTCCCCAGCTTCCAGGATTCCGCAATTTTCAATTCTTTGATCCCCTACTATCATTGTCCAAATTGTTTTCTCTATCTAGAAGTCAATTTTTGCTCTATAGTCTGTTTTGAACATCATCCATGAAACCTATTTCCAGAAAGAAACAGATAAACTATTTTTCAAAGAATTTGAAAAACGCAGACCAATGTGGACTCGGGTCTTCATATACGAAGCTATCGGAATAGAGACCAAAATGGCTAAGAGACTAAATCGAAGATCTGCTATCAATTTATGCTTTTTGGAAGCTGAAAATTTATCAGATATCTAATTATTTGTTCATTAAACTTTCATGACAAGCAGTAATTTATCACCTAAACAGTAACACCGCAACAAATAGATATCCGCACTTAAGAAGTTCATGAAGCAGAGTCAACGATAGCACAGTAAGCCAAACCAAAATTGGATCTATATCGCAATTGCTTAAACGTATTAAGCCCGAAAAACCAAGACCATACCTTGGAGCCGTCGATCCCGAACCGGAAAAGCTTAATGCCATTAGCCTTCAAAAACTCTTCGTTCCCCTGCGGATAGGGCTCCGAACACAAACATCTACACAAGCAACGAAACAATCATCCCCGTCGAAACTCGAATCAAGTAAAAAATTTCATGCATCGCAACCAAAATTCCCGAAGAAGAAAAAAGGTTTCGCCTAATTTAGTACTCACATAACGGAACGGAGCTGTAGGGATTTTAAGAAGCCGATGTTGGCGGAGTCAGGAAAACCGGACCTGAAGATGCCAACATCAACCATCGCGAAATTGAGCGGCGGAACCAGCAACTCCTCCCCCTCCCGCTCGACACCGTCGCCATGAACCACCGGAGATCTCGCAGGAGACGAGTTCGCAGCGGTCAACGAGGGCGAGGACTCCGTGGCGGGGCACATCTGTGGCTCAAAGCTCTCAAACTTCATGAATTTCGCGCCAAAAATTTGAAAGAAAGCGAATCTGGGAATCCAAATAAGGCTTCGCAGTTATCTCTCTTTCTTTCCTGTTTTTCACAGTAGAACGAAAGGGAACAAGAGAGATGATTTCCTGCCTGAACGCGTTGTTTGGTGAGGACTATTATGATGATCCAAGGATCGGGTTTTATGGAGGCCGTTTACCGATAATGACGTGGGGAGAACGGGAAAGACCGAGGGAGTTTCCCAAAACGTTTCCTACGAAAGCACCTCTGAATATCCACTTGCATTATCTCATTCCATACTATGGTGTGTCCCTTGGACTATCTTACATATCATACGCGGTTTTATCATGCATATAATATATTCTCTTCCGCCGTCTTCTTTCCCATATATGTCAAAGCTATTTAATGTAAAAGTAGATTGCATTCTGATATTTGTTAGAAAAATTAAAGAATCGAAATTCTGAAATTCAATAATGAATTATTACCAACGCGAGCGTTGAACTCGAAAAGTGGTAGGATTTTAGGAAAGGCCGGGACGAAATCACATGGGAAAAGGGTACCCTTTTTAAGGAAAGTGCGACTTTTTCGTTGCGATGGGGAATGCGGATCACGACAGGCAACCTACCCAACGTCATCTTATCCGTCTCTTGCTTCTGCTGTCGGGCTTGTCCTTGGTCTCTGATTCAGATTCAGAAGCTTTCATCAAGGGCCCTAAAAGGGTTTTTTTTTTTTTTTTTTTTTTTTTTTTTGGGAGTGGGCCTTCCACTATGTACCGCGATATTCGAATCTCGAGATAATAAACCCTCTTCAGCTGCTTGTAGCTTCTTCTTTCCTGGAAGTCAAGGAGGGAAGATTCCTCGCAGGTACCATCTGTCTTGGCGGAACGCTTTTGTCTGCGACACGTGGGATGGAGTTTCCACGTGTTTCCACGTGTTTTTATCCAATGGGAGAGGTTCGGCTGCAGCCTCCTCCTTGTTTAACCTTTCCGTCAGTCTCCGTCGTTAAACACTTTGTTCAAAGAGAGAAGTTAAGAGGCAAGTGGGGACTAGCTATAGAGCCGTTTTTTCTGACTACAACGTTTGTTATTGGAAACATGACGAAGGCCACTGAAAACTACACCCAAACCGCAGCAGCTATTTTATATAGTCATACGCCAAACAATTTCTAAGTTAATGAAAGATGTCACATTCTAGGTTTAATTCTAGAATGGGATACTTACTTTCTTAGAATTAATTCCGAAGTTATATGATTACTCTTGTATAAAATGTACATTATAAATCATCGCATTCAATTTGTTAGTTTTCTCTTTTCCTTCACTCTGTGACGCTCCTAGTCCACGACAACTTAGTTTTCATACTAACAACATATACAAATATTAACAAATGGAGGGATGGACCTCTAAATCATGAAAATTTCAGCTAATTTTCATCTCAGACCGGTCAAGCTGCAAGAACAAGGACTTTAATCGTTCCTTCACTGTTTGCAGTCAACATTGTTGGGCTATCATTCTTCCAGCAAACACCACTGATGAAACAAGTTCCTGCACCGTTATTGTCATCTGATTCTGAAGAATCAAATCTATGCGAAGCCATTGGTTTAGAGACAGCCTGCAAGTCAATACGAAAATGAAATCATTTAAAGGTTGAATTCCAAAGCATATAGGTTTTATTTAGATATTATTTCTTGACCTTGTGGTATACGAACACTTCCTCTGTCTCGCTGCCACAAGCTATGTATTTGCTGTTTACCGAGAGACCCACAAAATACTTCTCATTCATGTGGCCTCTATACGTGCGCAGCTGTGAAAATGAGTTGCAATTTATGGAAGCACAGTTAATTCATATAACGTTGGAAAAAAAAAATATGAAAAAGTAGTTTAGAATTCCCAGAGAAAATAAAAGGTATCACACATAAAGCGACATTTTTTAGTCTAAGAAGATTCCCAATCTCATAAGAGCTGCCATGAACAATTCGTAGACTAAATGAAGAGAATGTCTGACTTCTATAGCAGCAGGCCTCGCAGTCCCGCACAGACTCTTGTTCTAGCTTTAACAAGCCTCCACAAAAACGAAGATTTGGATATTGCTCATTTCATGGAGCCAAAATTGGCTAGTTCAAACCCCCACAGCGCAGAACAATGATGAAGCGCAAGTAAATATGTTATAAAGAAACTCAATTTTGGAGGAAGACGATATGAACTAGGCGATTAAGTTGTTGAATCTCAGAATGGACATTTGAACTTCACCAATAAATTACAGGGAGATGAGAACTTACTGGCATATTTTCCTCCACATCCCACAAGCGCAGCGTGCTGTCAGTAGATGCAGAAGCAAGTTCATTGTTTGACAAGAATTTTACATATGAAACAGCTTTTTCGTGTCCGCGAAACACATGCAGGGGATTGCTGGTATATCTCAAGTCATAATAGCGGACGTGATGATCAGCAGAACCAACCTGCAAAGTTCCCCAAGTATTAGAGATTGTAACTGGATTTTATCCAGATAGATAGCCGAAGTCCGGCCATTAGTTTTACATAGTCTGAAATTAGATGCATGTCAGTCCGTAAACTCTACATAACAAACTAATGCTTTTTCATCAATTACAGGGATGAAAAGAAGAATAAACAGCAAAGTTTCAGTGTCAAAAATTTTAGGACTTGTACGTTAGATAAAACATGATTTATTCCCCAAAGCTTTGACAGAGGCATACCGCCACATAAATGCTTGATCCAGGATTATATTTAACGGAACAAATATTTGCTGTCATGTCGATGTTAAGAACACTTGCTTCTTGATTTAAGCACCAAACTTTGACCTGTTATTCATTGATAACCAACAAGAAAAATTCAGGGTAAGATTACCTTTAAGCATAAAATGAGTCAAAAGGAGCCTGAGCTATTTTTTATGAGGTAACCCAAAAGAATGCTAACTTCAGACATCCTTAAGGATAAGGCAACATCACTATTATGTGTCGACATAAATGGGTGATCCAGAAAAGTACAGCTGGCGCATGCTCTAAGGATTGTAAGCAGACATACTACTTTACATAAAGCAGAAGAAAGCAATTTCTGCATTGACCAAACTGGCCGGGCTCAGCTTGCGGATTCAGAGAATTTACCATGCACTATGAATAAAGAAGCCATTTACCAGAGACAAAAGAAGCAAGGAAATCTGACCATTGATCCTTTGACTAAGGACCATAAAAAAAGACCACCGGAGGCAAAGCATCAGACCATGGATTGGCCAAATTCTTATGTCCAAGGACAATTGGACGAGAAATTATGATCCATGTTCAGGGCAACTTGCACTGAGACAAGTTGGAACATTCGGTTCAAGCATAAATCTGTATGATAGCTCTAGAAAATATGAATTATTATCACTAAATCTGGAAACTGCCCTGGGGCATATGCTACATCCACAAATTTCACGCAAACATAATGCTTTATTGAGACAGTTTAGACATTCTAAGGACTTCAAACTCAATAGTTGCTAAGGATTTTGGAGACAAAAATGATTAATATGATTTTTATGTCCATTTCATCTGAGATCCCTTGAACACTGCACACCTATAGAGTAACTAATCTATTATTAAAACATTCATTTATTCTAGATTAACGGATTACCAAGTAATAAAGTCTATGCCTATTTTTCTATTTCCAAGTACCTTGCAGTCATCACCGCCTGATACAAGCATTGAAGGTTCAGTGCGTGAAAAATCAATACTCCAAGCTCTCTTTTCATGTTCTTCATATTCCATCACACTCTGGAAAGAAAAGGAACTTGCTAAATATAATTCTATTACAAGATGATTTGAAAGATGACGATCTTATGAAACTATATGTATTTTTGAAGATCTACAGTGGGAGCACATGCTACCTAGCGATTACAAGAGAAAAAGAGATATTGCTACTACCTGACAATTGTTTACATCCCAAACAGTCACTATCCCTTCATAATCACTACTAGCAATATAGTTTTTTGTGTACTTATTCCAGCTCAAGCAAATAAGCTTGGATCTTGAGGACATCTCTGCAACAGGACAGTGAACATCTGCTGGTTCATTCATCACCTACAATCAATCAAGAAAGGAATAGATTACCAGTTAAACGAGAGAGAAAAATACCGACATTTTTTCTTTATTTTGCTGCTGCAGCAGGGAAAAAGAGGAGGGGCAATCAAAGGCAAACATTCTCACGATGAATGATTGATTATTTGATCGATCCAATTAGAAAACTAAATAATGTCTTGCATACACCATAAACAAAAGGGTACGTTGCTATCTGCATGTCTTGATGGAACAAAACAAATGCATATTTAAGTTAAATGTTCAACAAACAACAAAAACATAGTAGTAGAAAGTAGATCCACTCTAAGGAGTTTAAGGATATTATGAAAAAGCCGCAATCAAAATAGTAAGAAAGACTGCTTTCCATATTCTTCCCAAGTCATTTCTTCTGTTCAAAAGAAACCAAGGTCTCCATCAAAAAACCACAGCTATTATGTTAAACACTTACTGAGGAAAACTCAAAAACCTTGATGCGACGTGAAACACCAGCAGTAGCGAACAACTCATCATCACGATCAAATTCAATACTGCAGCAAATAAAACGGGGTTATATATTCAACAGTTTTAGCTGTTAAGAGAAACTAAATGACAAGAAAAAAGTTGCATGGCATTGCAGAACTCCATTTAATTTTTTGAACTTTTTACATGACTTGGTAGATCAATTAAATTGCATTTTACAGAAGTTTTGGCCGCAGAGACAGTATAATTTTAAACATTTATATACTTGCAACATAATATGAATGTGATAAATCGTTAACAAATCTCAGGCGAGAAAGAGAATCACACAGATCTTCTCACCCAATTGAACACCGTACTAGGAATTTCAACTCACCTTGACACAAAACTGGCAGAGTGAAAAATGTCATTATGCCTGAGTTCAGCAACGACCCTCAATTGACTATATCAAGCAAGGAACAGATCATGTAAACTGTTTAACAAATAAGGAATACCAGAAAGGACTCAGTAAGAAAAACTAAAAACAAAACCTGAAAAATCCTGTACCTATATTGGGTAAAAGTAGTCAGCACAGATAGGAAATCATCAAGATCTGGACTGTAACCTTCTCTACTTCGAGTATTTGTGTCCCTTTTACCCTGTTTGTGAGATTGTCCATTCGAATTTGGCCTCTTTTGCAAATAACAATCATGAAGTTTACCGAACTGTTACAAGAGATGAGATTGATGATCAATTAACCTCAAATAACACAAATATATTATCTACTAAGCTTTACATCAATTAGTTTCGCAGGAGTCGCTAAAATAGCATACAATTGCAGTATCTAACAAACAAACAAAAAGAATCCACAAAGCAGCTTAAATAACTGGGCCCAGGATATATATTTTCTCCCCATCAGAAAAGGTCTACTTATGGCCCAAAAAGTCAACAAAAGATAACACGTAGGATAGTAGAAATCTTAAACACCACAGCACAGACAGTAAGCTATTTGCTGACTAAATGACAGGACACAGCGATAACTTGAATTCTCTATACCATTCAGAAGAAATAAAATTTCTGAGTAAGATCACAAACCTGTGAATGGCGCCTTTTTCTTGATATGGTCAATACTGATGGAGCAACAGATTGCAAATCTGAAGAACTAAAAGCTTCATTTATTTGGGGCGCACGGGAGCTTACTTGGGTCATTACATCAGCTCTTTTGTTCTGTGATCCCGTCAACCCTTGCACATGGTGGGCACTGCAGACAGTACCACTTCCTTGCTTATCAGCCAAAAAAGCCCTTGCTTTTGCTGTAATGGGGTCATCATCAAACATCCGCAGTTTACTTGACAATCTCTGTTTTGACTGATATAGTACTGTTCTATATCTCTGTACAGCATTTATGTCCTCCTTGATATGCTGTAGATCTGCTTGTATCTACAAGCGGAAACAGATGGCCATCAATTTTGACAATAACGATTATCTGCAACCTAGAAAAACATTAAGTCCCTTGGCAGTCATTGAGCCATTAAATAACTCTGATGTATACAACACGTGCATGAAAAAGGGACCTCCTACATGGCACAGTTGAAACACTTAACACGCAGTACCATGCGTCTATGCAACTTGAATTAAACTAGATATCTTCAGGACTGACAACCGTAGCATGTAAGTCAAAGGTTTCTCTCCGGATTCACTTGTTTGAAGCTCCAGAGAGCTCCAGTGCTTCCGGGCCTATTTGGATAAGTTTTTTATGACTTCATGTTCAGGATTTTTGTTTTACATTTTTGGTGTTTCCAAGCTGCCATTGATTCCAACTTGTGCCTCAAAATTGTTATAATCCCGTGTAACATAATCTTAGGAAGTAAAATTGTAATTTATGATATAAAAAGGCGTCTAACTTTGTCCCAATAATATCCTACTACCGGGTAGCTAACAGTTCCACAAGAAGACTTCCCAGTAGAAAATCTTGGCATGCAATTAGCAAATTAAATATGACTTATTGGCACAAATAACAAATAATAACAGTTACAAAGACCTCATTCAGCTCTTTAATCTTTTTCTCCCGCAGGCGATGTAAGAAATCAAGCAGAATCTGCGCATTTGTCTCAGCTTCTTCCTGCTCCATTTTCCCCTTCTTTTCTACAAGGAGAGACAGCAGGCCATCTAGCTCCTTAATTGACACCTTATAACCCTGTCTAAGATTCTCAAGAAAGAGTCATTCGGAATAAGCATGGCCAATAAAGTGATTATGTAAGAGAAAGAGATAATTAATATAACCAGTATTACGTCATTTTAGTTGGCCGACTAAAGGTAATTTCCAATCGAGGGGAAAAAAAGAAAAGTAAAGATACAAAAAATCCTGAGGCAAGAAGGAAATTTTCTTCATATTAACTGACCTGTTGTAATGCCTGACGAAGATGTTCAAAAGGGGACAGAGACTTTGCTATCTGATGAGCAAAACCTCCCTTCAATAACTGCAAGGGTCAGTGAAAATTTGTAAACAAGTTGTAGGAAATTTTATCAATGCTGAAATAGCAAGTTACGACAATTTTTAAGCTGTAAAGCTCTCTTTAACTGCCGAGGCAATAGGGTCTCTCTCTCTCTCTCTCTGTGTATCTCTATGCATGCAGAAGCTACACCTGCAAAAACTTTCTGCTGCATTATGGAAAACGTCTCATTTATTTTCTTGAGTCAATAATACGCAATGCATCACGAGTCGTTCTCAGACAGTATCAAATGTCAAGAAAGTGAAACTTACTAGTAAATTCTGCTTGAGATAAAGCAGAAACCAAAAAGTATAAACAAGTTAGGGAAAACACATCCCCAAGTAGCATACCCAGAAATTAAGCTAAATTGAACAACTGACTTTGACCTTCGATTTTCATGAATAAAATACACCAAAATCGGAGATCAAGATTGAAGTAATTGAACCTCGGCGGAAACACGAAAATAAGCATAACACTCTCCGTCAATCTAATACACATTGATATTGAATTCTCGCAAATTCAAAACCGACATTCACACTGGAAGCCTCTCGTTCGCCAAGTGTCATCAGCTTAAGCCCTAAGGATATAAAAAAAATCGACATGCATGGTAAAGTTTAATTTACAACATTACATGCATCGTCAGATCATCAACATTGAAGAATCGATTCAACAATCATCTTATTTTCTCCGGGCCCCAAACCGAGCACCACTCTTCCGAGCCACAAACAAAATGCACAAAAAAGCGTTAATGATAAGAGATTAGACAACAACCTTGTCGAGTAGTAAATTAGGGAAGATACGGGCGGAAGTGAGGTAGTGACCACAAGAAGGACAGTCGCTCTTGTTGCTCAGGTGCGTGACGATGCACAAGTAGCAGAAGCTGTGGCCACACGCCGTGAGGAATGCACTGCTTATGATCTGCTTGCATATCGGGCACAGCATGTAGTTTTCGACGTCAACTGCTCCTGCATCCTCCGGCGCTTGCTGCAGCGCAACAGACGTCCCCAGCGGCGATTCTTCGGCCGGCTCATCCTTGAGTTCGGGGACCAGTACTCCCGTTGCTCTCTCTCCCATCTTGGAGTTCAGTAAATGGAACGACGGGCTGCCAGCAAAATGCTGGTGTGAAAGTCAAAGTAAGGAAGAAGGAAGTAAACGAAGCGTTTGTCTTTCATAGAAACAGAGTTTCTGAGGGCGAAAACTGCCCACGTTAGGCGGGCGGATCGACATCTCTTTTCTACTTTTGAAAACACGGGATCGTATTGAAGCAAAAGTGGTCGTTCGCACGTCATTAATACACCAACCATCCCCATTATTGTTCCGATAAATTTCTTCTTGGAAAGCTAATTGTAAGGTGACAAAATGGCGTTACTTAAATGCTTTCTAACAAAATTAATCTATCATATTTTGCTTTCTTTGATCAGTCACCCTGTCGGGCAAAATATCTTCCAAGTACATCACACGCGGCAGAATCAGGGGCCCCCAAAGTATAATAACAACGTAGCCGTTGGTACCACAGCTTGTATGATTGAGAAAAGGAGGGCATTAATCGCTGAACTATAAAGGGAACTACCATTTGATGAAACAAATGCCATTGGACCATAAGGTTGGTTATCAAATTTGCTTGATCAAGAATTTTAGTTTGACGGAACTCCAGAAACCAAAATCTTCTATTGGGTCTACATATATATATTAATTGTCTATACATTTCCTTTCTGTGAATCTAGCTACGTCTCGGTTCATATATCTTGCTTTGCCGGGGGTGATGTGACGGATTTCTTTATACAATCTACAATACCTTCACAATCGGCTTGAGGAAGGACGCATGGTGAATCATCTTCAGAAGCATCCTCTGCACACGAGTGAGGGGATCGAAGGTTCCCATGAGTCTGGCAGGCCCTCATGGTCTTGCAGTGTTCAGCTTCATCATCTCTAATGTTCAGAAATACATCATACAAGTTCTCTGGAAAAAAAGGGACAAAATTAACAGAAGGAAACAATCCAGTTCAAGGTATACTGGAAAACAATGGCGGAGAACAATGAACCAGGAAATAGATTTAGAGTTCACATCATACCTATTTTAGGCCTTCGAGAATTTGGAGATCTAGAAGTTTGAAATTCATCTGCACAAAATTTGTAGAAGACGTCAAAACGTAGATACCAACTCAGTAGGGAGGGCAGCAGCTTGTAAATGAAAAACTTACCAAACAAGTACAAGTCACCTCCAGTATAGTATTTCACAGCAACCTCAGGAGCAGGTGACTTTTTCAACGCCTCTACGAAGAAATCAAAAGTACAGATAGCATCAGAATGACTAAAAGTTGCTCGAAGAAGTCAGGATGAAAGACAAATGCAAACCTACTGTCAATAGTATCATTGGTTTTTCTGAGGGTATCAAAGTGAGATCATATGAAATAAGACCACCCAGAGCGAGGTCCGTGTTAATTATTGTTAGGTTTTAGAAGTTACACCACATACAGTTCGAACATAGCAAAAAAATCATAAGACAATTCTAATCTGATGCTATGAGTACTTGTGTGGCCATAATATATATCAGTGCAAATGCAATCAATCGAACATCAACCGCACTGAAACTCTCAACACACCTCCGTGGCCCTTGATAAATTTGTCGTAAGTTTCAAATGCATGGCTCTCTACACATTCAGAGAAGTGATCTGCACTAGTGATGAAACAAAAATGCAAAAGTCAGAACTTTTAAGTGAATTCAAACATGGAGGGACGATAGAGAGAAATAAGAACTAGAAATAAAGAGTTTCAAAATAGGACGCACTTGGCTTCTTTTTGTTTCCCCTTTCTATACACTAGTAACAAATAATTTTTTCCCTGAAAGGAGGAAAATCCACTCTCTTTCCAAAAATGGAATAGAAAAGATTATCTATCTACCTGCTAACGAGGTTTGAATATGTGCTCTAAGAGTGGACTATTTTGTTAGAATCAGTTCACTTGCTAACAAAGTTGAATTGAAAGTTAATTTTAGGCCTCATTTTGCTTCAAATGGAAGAGAAAAGTTTCCTTTAACCATTTATGATAACTTCACCAATATAGAGAGGAATAGAGATAAGGAAGGTAATTACTACACATAAAAACAAGATACATGCACTTACATGCCATTCTTGGGCTTATCGCATACATCAAGACAGTCATGACATAATAAACAATTGCGATATGTTGAGCAAGAAACCGGTCAACCCACCAAGCATTTCCCCCTAATTCCTGCAATCATTTGTTCATAACCCCAAAACATCAAGCAAGTTATCAAAGCAATATTTGAACAAATGTAGATATTTTTGGTGTCCATATAGAAACTTCGTACTTGTACCAGTTTTTACATCAAATTTAAGTTTTTGACGGTTCAACAAACCACATCATATATGATGAATTACTGATATTTTCACCACAATATAGGGTGTCTCTCGGTAAAACCAAAGTGTATCTAATGATGGCAACCTTATTGCTGTGACTTATCTGTCCAAGAAACAAAAAATAAATGGATGTCAAGGATAAAAACCTCAAACAATTTTTGAAGAAAGGTCTTTACCTCCATAATAAGCAAGTGGTGCATCTCATTCCAGCTCTCAGCAAAGTGCACTTTTATGTAATCTGCTCTTCTCCACCAACCAAAACTCTCATACATGTGTAGAACAGATATAAAGGCTGCCATGAGGAAAAACCAAAAAGAAGAGGAAATCACAAGTCCGAATCTAGAGACAATAATAATCAATATACAATTTCTCTGTATAAGAAACCTTTTTAGCTAGTTATGAAACCAAAGATTAAGTCAAAAAATCCTGAAAAACTTTCTACTTTCCATAAATGGACACAATGCATTATTGCTGCACATGTAAGAGTAACCAACAAGTTAAGCATAGCTCCCTCCCTTACAAACTGATAATATCTATTTCACGTGTACTGCTTTTTCCAGCATATGCATGATAAAATCATGATAGATGCGATATAAATAATCAACTTTGCTACCATCATATAACAAACATAGAACTAGGTCAAAAGGTATCAATGACATTTTCAGGAATTTCAGGACTTTATTTTTCAACTGTGTGAATGCATAGGATATAAATCCCTGCACAGAGCATTTACCAAACGAAAGAGTACAAGCAAACTTTGGCACTCACCAAAATAAGGAACTCTTGCAATAGTTTCCAGCACAAAGAACCTTGCATAATGTCGATCATGGTACAAGGTATCAAGTATCTTTATCACTGTATCCTGAAATGATTGGTAGAATTGATTTGTAATCGAATGGCATAAACTTCTTAAAACATAATATTTATTTGCTACTCAAGAATTCTTATATGGCATAATGAGCTTAAGATAGTAACTAAAACAACTTCTAATTTTCCAGTGTCTTAGTGTAAAGTTATGGCATGGGCAACTTCTATAGAAATTGAAGTTTTAGATATGTGAAAGAAAACAGATTTTCCACACTGTTCGGTAGAATATTTGCTTGATCTCACTTTCATGCTCTTGCATCACAATCAAAAAGCATAACCAACTAACCCTTCTGTATAACCTATTCACATTAGCGAAGCGACCGCATGCATAAAAGGATTCAGATTGTCATCAACGGAGTTGAGTCTGATTAAATGCGAAAATAGAGAATGTTGAACTCTAAGTTTAACAATTCAAGTCACATGTACGTGATGATTCATTACTTGGCACAGATGCAGACAGTTTGGAGTGGAAATGAGGTAAATCAAACAAAAAATAAGTTCGAACATAAAACTGTTGCTTTGAATCTTTCTAGCACAATATTCGGCAACTCATATCGATTGGCGAGATATCAGGAAACTAAGGACTATACCAATCAGTTTCAAGAAAATGAATAATTAACCGGACATTGAGCCAATACTTCATTATTTGTCCCGGTAAGACTCAAGAATCAACAGAATACTAAAGTTCAGAAAAATACCATTCATTCAAAAAGTCAACGTTGGATCTAAAGAGGAGATAAGCTATACCGTGAGAAAGATATTCACAGATTGTTCAAACTTAATAACCCATCCCTCCAGCGATGAGCTTTCCGGTGGTTCGTTACCACCTCCTTGCCCTCCATCATCAGGAGAAGACTTCGCCGGAAATGACTCCTCTACCACCACTTTCTCCTCATTATCTTGCAAAACAGTTGCTCGGACCAAGCACGATTTCCTAGAAATCACACCGGAAAATCACATTTGCGTCGGAGATTGATTAATCCCTAATCTAAATGAATACTTTCAACATATACAGATATAATAATAACCACAATTATCAAAGACGACAGCCAAAACGAGACAACTTTGAACCAAAAAAAAATAAAAAATCAAAACTCATTATACCAAGTGAAACAAAAACTAGAGAGTCAACCATACTGAAACTAGACCAAGCATGATTCGACCAAGAATTAGAGTAAAATACCTCAGAATCCATAGCCGCGTAAAGAAGGGACCGTAGCGTAAAGGGTTGCTGTGAGAGGAAAAGGAAGCTAAATTGCCGTACCGCTTCGATTTCGACGGCGCACAGGACGAGGCAGAGATTGCAAACACCGTCGGAGATAAAGCCGTCGCCATCTTCTCACTATCTGGCTCCCGTGGAGTTGCCGAGGAATCAAATAGCAAATAAAACTCAAATGAGAAACAGTGTCAACCGCCAAGGCAGACAGAAAGTAGCCTTCTCTTTTTGATTTTTTTCCAGGCAAGTGGAGTTTTGCCGTTTGAGTTTGGTAAAGATCCGCCGCTTGGGATATTATTAAGCTGGTGCATATTCCTCGTTGGAGGACGGTGGAAAACTCGAAGCAAATCGTAAATTGTTTTTATTCTTTTTCTTTTATCAATATTTGTTAAATAATTTTTTGATCGGGACACCAATTCATCTATATGTTGATTAATATTATAAATTTTTTTACATCTGATAACACAAAATTTGTCCGAGTCTTCCAATTCAGTAGCACTAGAAGAGAGCATCACTTAAGGAATGGGGAAGTTAAAACGCCTTTCCAAAATAAATTTCCTTATCCCCACCCCCCATAAAAAATAAATAAATAAATAAAAATAAAAGTCCACTAAAATGCCCTTATGGACTACCTAAGTTGAGATTTTTAATGGTATTTCCTAAATAACGGAATACGTAATGAATAGTTTTTAAAAGTAACGTATTGGACTCGAGTGAAATTGATGATTTGGAAACAAAATCTTCAAACTCTTTCACAATTGGGAGTTCGGAATGTCCCGGTAACATACTTAATGTTTGATCCCACTTCATTTAGTTTACAGGTTCATTCAAACTAAATTAATCTTTGTTACAAAGTTTAATTTACTTTAAATTAAACTTTAGAACAAGTTATATTTCTTACTTATAAAGATAAATTTTAAATAGGATTTAAGTAATATTAAACTTATGCTATATTATTTTTAATGCATTTTTCATTTTAGGAAAAAAAAATTAATTTTCACATGAATATTTATATATAATTATTCGGAGATGAGAAGAGGTGGCAACCACCTGCTACCACGTAAGAGCTCTTGATAGTCTTCTAGACAAAACGAGCTACCATCTCCCTTTCATTGCATCAATACGCCAGGCACCAACTAAAGCAATTCAATCGAGCATTGTAGAGTATTGTAAAGAACTTTATTTTGAATTATTTTGTCTCATTGTAAATGACTCTCTATGAGACGTTTTGAACAGTTATTGTAAATTTTATCTTGGGAATCATTTCTCCCAATCCATTGTATGTATTTTTTTTCTTGTTCAATCAAACAAGTTTGATTTATTCTTTTGTGTTTATTTCACACATTTTGACATGGCATCGAGACTAGGTTCATTTGGTCTTGTTTTCCATCTCTTTCCTTACTAAATTTTTCATTCCTCTCACCAAAAAGTTTCAATCCCAAACTGTTTCTACTCAATTTGACAAAACAAAGTTCTTTTCGTTCCCTAAGGGCTAGAGATCTTTGTTTTCTGACCTTTCTACAATTTTTCCTACAACTCCAGCAAACTTTTGTTTCTCCAGTGATCTTTACAAAACGAAGACTTAAACGATGGCGTTTCACTAAATGTTGTTTATTGCAACGATGTCGTCTTGCTCAAAATGCAACTACATGTTTCACTTGCAATAGTGTCATTTACCCCATAAAGCAAACGACAACGTTTTATGCCATATTGACAACACGATGTCATCCTTATCTTAGCAACCAAACGACATTGTTTGCCCCGTTTTGGCAACATGGCCAACCACCACTCACAAAACTTTGGCAGCCAATTTGGTGACACTCCATGCTATGTTCCACCACATCAAAGCAAAGGGATGACATGCACGTATCAATAGAACAATTACATTCCACTGTGCATGCCACCGCACACGGATGTGAATGAACCTAACACCCGGATTGCATAAACCCTAGATTGCACTAATCCACTTTATTTGCCAATTGAAGACACAAATCTAACTGTCATGGTGTTGACTAAACTCATTAGAATCTTAAATTACATTGTGTGGTTTAAGATGATGAAAATCGCATTGTTGATTAAAAACAAAATGGCGTTCATAGACATGTCGTTCCCTAGACCCAACTCTAGTTTTCCTTTTAAAAGCTCGTGGGATTGATGCAATGATCTCTATCAGGGTTAGATCTTGAATTCAATCTCTAAAAATCTCCACAACGGCCTCATCTACACTTGGAATGCCGCCCCTATATGGGCCAAACTTTATGTCTAATATTATCATATCAACTCATCTAGGGTTTACAATCTCATTAATGAACCATGTCTAATTATCTAAGCCAAAGAAGCCTACTTCGGCTTATTTTGGTCATCTTTTCCAACTATGGGATGAATTTGACACCTTGGTGGAGCTAGCATTGCCAAAGATGGAGGCATTTCAATCCTAGAAGAACCACCAAGACATCATGAAATTTTATCAACTTCTTTATAGCCTCAACAACGGTTATTTGATACTTCAAGAGCAAATCTTAATGATGCACCCATTGTTAGACTTAATGCAGACCTACTCCATGGTGTGCAAGGTGGAATACCACTAACATATCGTTAGGAAGATGATCAGTGAAAGTGTGTTTATTGCAGCAAAATTCAATTTTGACGTAACAAACTCTTTGGTGAGTGCTACCTATTGCGGTGAGAAGACTTTTGAGGGTGAGTTTTAAAGCTAGTCGTTCAATTGAAAGCGACATGTGATCTACATTGAGGGCAACACAAAACGACACGTCATTTACACTAAAGGCATAAAATGTTTTCTGAATGGTGATATTAATTTGGTTACATATACTGGTGGTATTTCCATATCTAGGCACCTTAAATTGCATGTAGTTTTATACTCACCTGATTTTAGATTTAACCTAATTTCTAGATCCAAATTTTGCCACCAAAAGAATTGCCAAATCATATTTTATGCCATTTTTTGTGTGTTTCAGGACCTTTTGACATGTGAAGTCAAAGGGCTTGATAGAATGAAAAGTGGGCTTTACTATTTTGTCTTATGTCCTAATAGGAAAAATGTCACACATTTTTTCGGGCATAGCCTATGTTTTTTAAACTATTTATTGTCATGTAGTTCTTTAAATTTGAAACTTTGGCATTGTAGGCTTAGACATATGTCTAATGCCAAGTTTAAATTTATCAATGAATTGAATTTTTGAAATATTCCTCCAAATAACTATTGTTCTATTTGTCTACTTGCGAAGCAAACTCGTAATCCTTTCCCCACACACGATGACACATTACAATGCTCTTTTGACCTAATTAATATTAATGTTTTAAGACCATATAGGATACCCACTTATGATAAGTCATGATACTTCTTCACTATTGTAAATAACTTTTCTTGAGGAACATGGATGTTTCTCATGAAAGTAAAAAATGAGACATTCTCAGGACTGGAAGAATTTCTTAATTTAGTAAAAAACTAGTTTGATAGAGAAGCTAAGCATGTTAAGACAGACAATGCCTTTGATTTTCTCAATCACCATAAGGTAATTATTTTCATCATAGGAATCATTCATGAAAGTTCATGCATATATACTCCCTAACATAATGGTGTTGTTGAATGCAAACACCGACATATCTTAAATGTTGCACAAGCTTTAAGGTTTCAAAGCAACATGCCTACTAGTTTTGGGGTGAGTGCATACTCATCATCACTTACTTATAAATAGAGTGCCTTCCTTTATCCTACACGGAGTTACACCTTTTGAGAAATTGTTTGGAAAACAACCAAAGACTTCTCATCTTTGAGTTTTTGAGTGTCTTTGTTATGCTACCATGTTGGAGCACAAAGACAAATTTGCCTACAGAGCCATTCTTAGCATATTCATGACATACGCTCAAGGACAAAAGTGATACAAATTATATGATCTCGAGATATGACAATTCTTCGTAAGTTAGGATGTGTGATTTCATAAGGATGTCATCCCATTTTCACAAGTAGAGCCTTAATCACATTCTTCATTGCAAGTTCTTTTGATTGAACTTGATACGAGGTCCCTAAGCAACAACCTCACCTTGAGCCCTAACTTGAGCTGCCCATTCAACCACTTTTTGCTAGTCACTCCACCAACCATAACCCTAAGTCAACCACGACACCATAACTTGATCATTATTTGGTCCTTCTACCACTATAAGTTAACTCATATGATGTCTTTACCGATGAAGACATTGAAGAGGTCATACCATTCTTAAAAAACCCACCAATGAGTCCTGTCCAAATAGCTCTAAGAAAATCCACTAGGAAAACCCGACCACCACTTTGGTCAAAAGATTATGTTTACCTTACTATAAATGCCTTGAATAATGAATCATCCATAAATCCTCTTTTAGCTTCATCTCATATGACCATTTTCCAACTGATAGCCAACATTTCATTACATCAATCTCCACTAATGTAGAACCATTTTATCACCATGAGGCTATTGGCAATCCTAAGTGGCAAGAGGTTATAAAACAAGAAATCAAGACATTAAAGGCAGATGACACTTAGGAGATTGTGGATTTACCTCCTGGACGAAAACCCATTAGATGTAAGTAGGTTTATAAGATCAAGTACAATGTTGATAGAACAGTTGAAAGGTACAAGGTTGTATTAGTGACAAAGGGGTATAGTCATAAGAAAGACATAGATTATCATGAGATCTTTGCACCAGTTGTTAAGCACATCACCATCATATGTGTCCTTTCCTTAGCTACTCAAAATTAGTGAAAAATATATTAAATAGATGTTAGTAATGCATTTTTATAAGGATATTTAAATGAAGAAGTTAATATGTGACTTCCACCAAAAGATCCAAATGAGAAAGGTGGGAAAGTGTGTAGACTCAAGAAATCTTTGTATGAATTAAAGTAGGTGACTAAGCAATGGTATACCAAGTTTACAAAAGCCTTATTAGCAACCGACTATTAAAATTATATACATGATACTTTTCTCTTTGTCAAGAAATAAGGTAAGTTGATGGTCTCAAGGCACAAAATGGGTTACAAGTAGCAAGATTTAGAAATCATATGCAACGGTTCTTAAGTATATATCTTGTGATAGGTTTGTGGAGTTTATACCTAGGAGCGGGTCTATGCAAAATTCGTTTACCTTCTTTCAAAATATCTCATTTTCTTTGTTATTTGGGGTACGTTTAGCTAGCATATATGCTTGCCTTAGTGTAGAAATCATATCATACTAAAGACTTAAGTCTATATTTTCTTAAAAAATCTCACTAAAAAGAAGAGTTATTTAAAATTATGAAATATGTACCAAGTTTCTTTCAACATACGCGGGAGTTTTTTTTTCATTCCATGCCATTTTAACCCTTTCATCTGGCAATTGATTGAGAAGTTCCAGTGATGCAGACATCCATTTTTAACTTGAGTACTTGAATCTAGCTCGACAAATCAGGGACGTTTCAGGCCTGATTTCCTAACCACTTTGTTTTGTACCTCCGTTGTTAAATGTCAAAAGCCAACCACGTATGCAACCCAGATTATTTTCTAAGCCATTTTGGCGGCACCACATGTTCGATGAAACGACAAACGCCGCTCCTTTCCAGCACCTAATAATTTAAATAGGAGCAAGTGGCTTAGTTCCGATACCATGCATTGGTCGACGCGTTCAAGCCTTAACGCTGAACGGTAGATTGCCATCACCCTCTCTGCCAGACAAAAGGACCCGCAAACCTAATGCGGCCAAACATGCTCCACCTATATCACCCTATTTGCACCAATGACAGCGAACGTTGACCCTTAAAGCCAGGATTCAGCTTGCCCCCTTGACACGCCAGCGTCGCAAGTCTCAAGCACAAGCCCCCGATGTCTCCACCGGCGGGTGGAAAAGCCCCCGCCGTCGTCTTTATTGCCGAGCATTGGACAAAGTCTTATTATGTCAAAAATTTAGACTGTAAAAAAAAAAAAACACTTTTTTAGGAGAGGTGTAATGAAGCTTTCACTCTTAACTTGGATCTTTCCTTTCTCCGAGAAAAGACAGGTCCGTAGACGAGGGTGATCTGGATTCACGCAAATCATGACAGCCTTTGCACGGGGTCTTTTGAGGCCCTTTAGTTAGCGTTTGGCTGGGAAACTTCTACGTATCATGCTGACTCCGGAACCTTTTGATGGAGACATCAAATATAAAACGCAACCAAGGTACGATTTCATGTTTGTCCATACTAATCATTTTACAGAGGATCGTGATGGAGAGGGTTAGCTTAATTGGGGATTAGCGTTTGCACGTGGCAAACATCGGCGGGATCTTCGCCACCTTACCACCTTGATTATGAGGGAAGAGAGGGGACTAGAAAACAGTTGTTACCCATCTCTGCGCTCTTGAATTGGGTGCGGAATTTCGTTTCTTTATATGTATTCTTCCCGTCTTCTGATTCTGACCTCGACAAGGTTTCTGAAGCGATGGAAGATGAGGGAGAGACTGTCTTCTCAAAAAGTGGACAAGCATCGGGGTACTTTGATGATCATGGAGTTGAATTGAAGAGCTTTAGAGCGTATCTCCAATGGGTGTGCCTTGACCAATCCAATATCTGGCGAGCATCTCTCTCATGGTCTATGTTCTTTCTTTTGACCATCGGCATCCCAGTTCTGTCGCACTTCGCCCTTTCGTGCTCGAGCTGCGATGATGACCACTCACGGCCTTATCATGGAGTGGTTCAAATCTCTCTGTCTGTATTAGCGACGCTATCGTTCGTTTGTCTCTCTGTTTGGACTCGTAGGTATGGTCTGAGAAGGTTTCTCTTCCTTGATAAATTGTCTGATGCCAGCGAAAAAGTCCAACGTGGGTATGCAGAGCAGCTCCAGGTGCGGGTTTCTTCTTGCTTTCTTTTCGTCCAAACATATTGGATCTTGTTTCTTGGACTGTAGTTCTGTTTACGTGATTGAGTCGATCATTGAGACCATTAGGCCAAAGGCGAAGAAAGTAGAATGGAGAAATGCTGCATTCGTGAGCTTTCTTCAAATTTTAGTGTGTGATCTGAACCCGATATTCTGTCACACACATTACCAGCAAACCCAATAAGGAAGGCAACTTAGTTAAGAAGTTGAACCTCCTCGAGATTATATCTAATTCTATTGTAAATCTTGTTTCAAAACTTTGAAAAGGTTGTCTTGAGTAGTCCATATACGATTAAGTTCAAGGTTTCCTGGCAAATCTAGTCAGTAAGCAAAAGCCTTCCCCTGTTTTTCGTTAGAGAAGAACGATCAGAAAGATTGGATTTTTGGTTGAAATTTCCTGGTAACAAGAATACAAAGGGACAAATTTCTTGTTTTGTATTGAATGCTTTTGAGGAGTGAAATACTCTTTTACTCTAATTTCAGGAGAAGTGCCCGTTGTTGGATTTGAATCCCAAAGCAGCTAACACCAACCTATGTATTAAAGCTCATAATCTATACCATCACACACTGGCTCCCAAAAAAGAAAGAGTTTGTGACAGAACATTTAGAATTGCTATCCTGGCATATGGTTGTGGAAATTAGAAGCATCTCAGAGCTTGTGACTACAAACCAAGCCACTTGTTTTTCAAATGGAAATGAACATGATTAAATATGATTTGGAAGTCAATGTGAATCTGGTGCTTTGATCACCTTAAATATCACTACTTTTGCAATTGAATGATCATCAGGAATCATTCAAAATATAACTTTCTTGTTCTTGCAGAGATCAATGAAGCTTCTATTGATGTTTGTCCTCCCATGTCTTTTAGCCTTTTGTACCTATAAAGTATGGTGGTATGCTTCAGGAGCCTCGGAGCTTCCTTATTATGGTAACATTTATGTCAGTGACATTGTTTTATGCACATTGGAGCTGTGTTCGTGGCTTTATCGGACATCAATTTTCTTCGTTGTATGCTTTCTCTTCCGACTTATTTGCTATCTTCAAATACTTAGACTAGAAGAATTCGCACAAGTTTTTCAGAAAGAAACTGAGGTGGGATCAATCTTGATAGAGCACCTCAGGTTCAGAAGAAATCTCCGTATCATTAGCCATCGCTTCCGAGCATTCATTCTGTTGTCTCTGGTTCTGGTAACGGTTAGCGAGCTTGCTTCCATTCTATTGACAACACGTTCTGGTGCTGAAGTCGATATCTACAAGGCTGGAGAACTTGCAGTAAGCGGCGCTTCCAACCTTTCTCTTATTGCTGTACAATACAATATAGATTAAAGAGGCTATTAATTATGTGCTGGAGGAATGCTATAGATGATAAAAAGTGGTACAAATATTTCATCTAGAATGAAGTTAGGAAACGAGGATAAGGGCCATGATTGAACATGTCTGCTTGTTGTTTTGTGAAATAATTTTAGAAAAGAGAGACTGTGAAGCTTAATCCCCAAACTCTCGAAGTGTTCTTAGACAAGGTTACTTAGGCACTATAACTATCATCCTATTGTTGGGCCTCCTGCCTCGTACAATTCTTTGTGCTCCTGTTGGGTGTATCTGTAGTCCTTTCCATTCTCTAAATACTTTTTGTTTCGTTTGACTTGTTTTTCTTCTTAGTTGCTTTCCTTTTTTCTGCTTTATCATCTTCTTTGGAATCGTAAGCCAGGCAGTGTTTGCAGTGATAGACCTCAAAGAACTTGTAGCCCTTCTCAAACTAGGCAACACACTCATCACAAATTCCTATTGCATCTTTAAAACTAACTACTCCTCGACCATTGTTAAACATCTCTTTGGTTGTTTCAAACCAAATAACATTAAAAAGCATGCCCAATCCTCCTCTTTCCTGACAAATCACCTAGCCTCCACTGAGGCTAAACAACAAGTCTAGATAGAGATGTTTAAAGCCATGGATGGACATCCTTTCTTCATACAATGTTAGATTGACATGCAGGGTCCAAAGGTTTCCTAAACTGTCTTCGCAGTTATAAATCTACAAAGAAAAATGTTATATTCTTCTTTGTTAGAAAACATAAAGCTACATTTAAATGAATTAAACTCTGCTGATTTGTAATGGTGCAGATATGCTCTATTAGCATGGTAATTGGGCTTTTCGTATGCTTGCGGAGTGCAACTAAGATTACACATAAGGCATATTCCATAACAAGTTTGGCCGCAAAGTGGCATACCTGCGCCACAATAAACTCTTTTGATGATGCAGAGGCTGAGACTCCATCAGCTCAGATTACAGCAGCACAAATATTACCTCAGAGAGCTGATTGGGAATCAGATGAAGAGGAGGGAGATGGAGATGATGATATTGATAACACCAAGTTGGTGCCAATTTTTGCAAATACTATTTCATTCCAGAAGAGGCAAGCTCTAGGTGAGTGGTCAGATCATCAATTTTTTAAACCACAGCTAGGATGATTGCTTTTGCCCCGGTAGTGTAGGATTTGAATTGACTTTTTCTTCTTGTTTTCCTTTTAAATATAATGGAGAATTGTTTTTAGTAAATATCAAATAGGATCTGAATTTCAAGCAGCAAAAACATCATTTGGCCTTATTCTTGCCATTGTAGTAAAGACTATACAATCAAATACATCATAACTTTGACATGTTTGCAGTGACGTATTTGGAGAACAATAAAGCAGGCATTACAGCTTATGGGTTCATGCTGGACAGAACATGGCTTCATTCCATTTTCGTAATTCAATTAGCTCTTCTGCTCTGGCTGCTGAACAAGACAATCGGTATATCTTAATTTTTGTGTAGAGATCTATGAATTTGTATGCATTCTGAATTTTAATTACCTTAAATTTTAATTCCATTTACTTTGCGTTACGCTGGCTTAAGTAAAACCTTGTATCCATTAAGATGTACATTTGTCCAATGTAATCTTATGTATATTCTCTGCCAATTGCAAAACATCGATTGCTATCCTCAGAATACCGCCACAGAGCACGATCGCTTGTTGTAGTTTGACATTGTTGAATGAAAAAATGTGATTGTGTGCTTCATGGCGACTAATAATGCTGTTGCACAAAGTCAAGGCTAGTGGAACTTTTCATGTGATGAGATGAAGAGATCCCCTTATTCGTGTAATTTTCCGTGCATACATGTAAGATTACAGAAAGGAACCAGGCTCCAAAACAGGATTTAAGTGTGAGTTTTATTGCTAGTCCTTTCGCATGTTCGTCACTACTTTTATCTAGAATTTCAGCATAACACGAAAGAAGAAACATATTAGCTGAGATTATTCAACAACAATATCATCTACTTGGATGGTGTCCAATGAGATCAGATTTTCTCTATATATTAGATGGCTTTATTTCTTTGGACTTTATGGTCAAATGAGTCAGAATTCTTGGGATCAGGGGACTTCAGTACAGTAACAAGAAGGTAACAACTCGAAATAAGGGGCTCTTGTGATCAATAAATCACTTGAATTTTCAACTGAACCATATTATATTATTAGTAGAAGGGACCTTAAAAATGAAGATAAGAACTTTGCAATTTTGTTTTCCATAAAAAAAAGAGGTGCTACGAACCCACCTGGAAAAAGATCTTGCATCTGTTCTCCAAATGGTTCATATTTTGCTCTGCGAAAGGGACCATATGGTTGAAAAGAGAATGGAGAAGAAAATGGTAAGTCCTAGCTTCCACTTCTAAGACGGCAATTGAAAAGTAGGTGGTTGGACCATCTAACTCCATTTGAGTGTTGCATTGAATTTAATAATTAAGATCCAATGAGCCCATTAAATTTATTGTCTAATAACATTAATTAAGTAGTTGGATTCAAAGCTTCTTAAATCTTTAATTTTAGTGAGAAGTTCACTATCCCAAGTACCAGCCCCAGGGCCTGCCATTTTGAACACGTTGATTGCGATACGTACAAAACTCTTGTTTTCTTCGTTTGGTCGATATTGTAAGAATACTACGTTCTTTAGATACTTATCAAAGATTACAGAACCCAAGGCATAATTTTTAGTAAATCTCCAGCATTATCGTCACTTTTTAATATGACATACCGTAGAAATACTTTATTCTTGCAAAAAAGCATTAAGAAATATCAGAAATTCTTTAGCTCGTTTATTCAGGAATACATATATGGTTTGGAATCTCAGGATCTTTTCATTTCTGGCAAGTCTCTTTAGCGGCACATCAACTAGTTAGAGCATTATGAGATCCTGCACATCACCAAGAAGAAGCGTATTATCTGAGAAAATATATGTCGAACACAGCTTTTTTGTCAACAAAAAATCTAAAAGCCTATATCTTAGTGTTCCTCAAGGCACCTAAAAATGCATTGAGATCATTTTGTTAATTCAAACCCCGCTAGAATTAAATTGCATGAGAAAATAATTAGTGTAAATTTTATGGACAAATTGTTATTTTATGTGTTAAAGAGGGTTCAACTTCATTTCTTAAAACCGATTATCCAAAGAATGTGATACTTAAGGAGGAGAATGGACTCAGATATTAGTGATGTGAGACAATTGTCATTCTCATCATTTTTTTTTCCTAATCGTTAGCATATTTTAGTCTATTAATAATGAGATTGAGTCATGGGATAAAATCATGAAGATCTAATCCGTGATAAAGTGTTGATATCATGCTCTAATCAAGTTAGAATGATTTTAATTTTCTCCCTTAAAACTAATTACTAAAAAGATGAAATCAAGATGGAACATTTGAATGTATAAAAAAGATATCAAATGAAGAGATTAATAATACAGAAAAAAAATAAGGCATCGAAAAAAGGGTGAAAAGAGAGAGAGAAGTTACAAGCTGCAGTCGATGTGAGGATCAATGGGAATATAATTGACGATATAGCAGGCCTGGGCGAGCAGGATAGCTCTTTCCGGCTTAACACCGATATCTGCGGCTTCCTCCTTGAGACATTGACAAAGAGCCCGGCGTTTCTCGGTGGTAGTAGCCTGTCCGAAAATCTCCCGTGCGCCTCTACAGCATTCGACGCCTGGCAGTGGTTCATAACCACCCGCCAAGAACGACCGGCAAGGCATCAAACCCTGCGAGACATCATTACAAGGTGCAGCAACTGAAGGACACGAATTCAAGACCAAGAACACCGCCGCAAAAGCCAGAAAATACAAGCCCATCCTCCTCTTCTCCATTTGCTATCTCTCGAAACCAGACACTTATTCTTTCCTGTTCGAATGAACTTGATTTATAGAAGAAACTTCAGTTGCCCTTATGGCAACCACTGAGCGGAGTTAAAACAATGGTATGGATTTTGAGATTCTGTGTGCGTAAATGCTGATTTACTAATAGTAACTGTTAAATATTTGGTAACTCCAACATGGAATTACCTTATAAAACTTAAGAGGGCCTATTCTAAAATATTCACTAACTGGATTGTAGGTGCATTGAGTTTTATTTGGATCATGATTAAACCAGACTTAAAGTCATTTTTTGTTGGAGGTGTTCCCTTGGTTTAATGGTAAAAAATTAAAGAGTTCTCAACTTGCAAGTCCACCAAGTCATGTTCAAAACCCCTTCTTTTCCCGTATATGCTTGTTTACCTTCCATTCCAAGTGTTTAATATAAAAGTTTCTAAATCTACTTATTAAGTTGAAATTACAAAGTTATTGCAATTAGGATTTTAAATTTTTTATATCAATTATAAATATAAGTGTAACTGTCAAAAAAGTTGAATTTGGAAGGCTATCAAAGTGTAGTTAGAGAAACTTATTTTCAGAATATTTCAACTATAAGTTGAAAGAGTCATTCAGGTAAGAAACTTTCCTGAATAATCCAACATAATCTGATTTTTCATAATAGGGATGTGATTCATAAAGTAAGAACCTGCAAGATTAACCAAGTGTCTAATATAAAAGTTTCTAAATCTGCGTATCAAGTTAAAATTACTAAATTAATTGTCAGAAAATTGAATTTGGAGGGCTGCCAAGGTGTAGTTGGAGAAACTTCTCAAAATATTTCAACTATAAGTTGAAAGAGGCATTCAAGTAAGAAACTTTCCTAAGTGATCTAAGATAAACTGACTTTTCATAATGGAGATATGAGTCATAAAGTAAGAACCAGCAAGATCGAGTCCCATATGGCTTAGTCGATCAAGAAGGTGATATGGTTTACCATCTGAGCAGCTTCCCTTTCTAACTTTTTTCTTTTAACCGATTGGTAGAAGTATTCAAACTCAAAAAAGCTTCCATTTATAGACTAGTTCTTGTACGTGTAAATATTGCGTAAGAGGTGGAAAAGCCCCGGATCTCCTACTTTGAACTTTATTTGGTTGGTTTTAGTAATGACAAGAAGTGAATAGCAGAAAACAGAGAACATGGAAAAACTTCTGTATTCACGATAAAAGTAAGTATAACTTAGAATCATTAGGTCTACTTATAATAAAATGATGTGTACATGAAAAAGGAAATAATATAATGACAAAAATAATTCCTATTTGTACAAATCCTATTTTCCAAAATATAAATATTGCACATAATGTGGGAGAATAATCAGGGATATTGACACTAGATCTTCAACACTCCCCCTCAAGCTGGTGGCCTATAAATGTCTAGGGCACCAAGTTTGCTTAAGAGATACATGTGCTGTCTCTGACATAAGGGCTTGGTAAAAATGTCTGTAGGTTGTTCTGTAGTTCTTATCCCTCTAGTCTTGATAATTCCTTCTTGGATCTTGTCTCGGGTAAAGTGACAATCTCAATGTGTTTTGTTCTTTCATGTACCATCGGATTGGCTGCAAGTTTAAGTGTTGCATCATTGTCACAAAACAATGTGGTTGGATTCTTCATTCTTAAGCCAAGGTTTCGAAGTAAACCTCGCATCCAAACCACCTTACATACGGTTTTAGCCATTGCTCGATACTCAGCCTCAGTCGAAGATAATGAAACAGTTGACTGCTTTTTTGTCTTCCAAGATAGCAAAGAATCTCCCAATTTAACACAGAAACCAGTAATACATCTTCTGGTCATCGGGTAGTTGGCATAGTCAGCATCACAATAAGCTTACATCTCTAAGTCACACTTTCGAGATAAAAGTATGCCTAGTCTTGGACATCCCTTCAAATACTTAACTACTTTTAGGGCGGCTTCCATATGTGATTGTTTCGGGTCGGTCATGAATTGACTCAAAATCTGTACTACATAGCTGATATCAGGTCGAGTCATCGTGAGATAGATGAGTTTTCCCATAAGACGTTGATAGCTTGATGGATCTTTAAGTAAAGGATCTTCATCCAATGGTGACATACCCACATCATACTCAATTGTCGTCAATTTTGAGTTTTGTTCGATGGGAATGATGGCTAGTTTGCATCCTAACAATCCTGCTTCAGAAATAATTTTTAAAACAAACTTGCGTTGACTTAGACATATACCTTTTTCAGAGCAAGCTATTTTAATGCCAAGGAAATATTTGGGGTTACCCAAGTCTTTAATGTGAAATGTGACATGTAGATACTTCTTAAAATCATTAACAACAATCTCATTGTTTCCCATAATCAAGATATCATCCACATAAATCAAAAGATAGATGCATGAGTTACCTTGTGTCCAAGTGAAAGAGTATTCATGAAACAAAAAGAAGTACCTGCGAAACTGGCAAATTGATCCGAAGCACCGAGCTAATTAATAGCAGACATGATCTTCTGGAATTGAACATCAGAAAGGGTCGGATGCGAAGGTTCAACAGCTACAGAACAAACTTGATTGGTGGAAGCATTGCGGGCCTTAGAATCTTGGGTGGCAGGCTTACCATGGAGTTTCCAACAAGTGTCCTGAGTGTGGTATTTGCGTTTACAATAATCCTAATATTTACCATTATAATTGCCACGATTAGAGGTTGATCTAGTGGACTTAGCTGACTTAAAGATCGGAGCTGAAGTGGCAGTATGTGAGCCACCCAAAAGGGTTACAGGTAAAGGGAACGCTCCTAGGGCTTGTGCAGCCACGATGTTGCGCTGAGTAGATGTAGCACGAGAAGCTAACACTATTGAGTCTCCTACTTGGAGATATTTGGAGCTAGCAAGCCTTTGATTCTCCTCTTGTACTGCCAAGAAGAAGATCCGGCTAAGAGAAGGCTCAGGTTCCATTGCAAGGATCTGAGAACGCAAAGGTAAGTAAGAATCATTTAAAATAAGCAAGAACCGTGTGATCCGTGTGCTTTCCTTGATTCTTTGATATTGTTGAAGCGTGGAATCCGGCCCGATGAGAGATTTTTCGGCAGCGTCAAGCTCGTTCCAAATGGCAGACAGGTGATTGAAACAAGTGGTAACTGAAAGATCCCCTTGTTTCATTTTGCTCTCCGCTTGAAGGAGGGAGAAACGCTTGGCACGATCGATCTTGCCATACATCTCAGAAAGGTTATCCCACATTCATTTAGCATCATCAGTGTAGGGAAGGCTGGCAGAGACATCCTTGGTAAGACAATTGCCAATCCATGACCGAACAAGCTGGTTACATCGGTGCCAATAGCGAGCTAGCCGTTCATCCGTTGGGCAAGGGAAGGAACCATCGATGAATGACTCCTTATCCTTGATAACAAGTGCTCGACAAAAATCTTTGGCCCATGAAGAGTAATCAGATTGTCCAAAAAGCGATTGAGCAACAAGTCAAAGTTTAGGACCATCAGTGGCACTGATGAATAATGGGTCGCCGAGCTCGGGGCGGCCATGAGGAGCACCGAAATAACGTAACCCAAATGGGTTGCTAATCGGGTGGGGATCCGAAATCCCGAAACCCGATGAAGCATTCCTAAAACCTAGAGGCAGGTTAGAGCCCGACTGAAAACCTGACCCGAAAGGAACCCAGCTTGACATAAGACCCGGATGGAGACCAACATAAGGCCCGACCCCAAGATGGGTTGAGTCCATGACAGGAGGAATAATTGGCCCATATGGGGGCGCAGACAAAGTCGGATCTAGCCCAGAAAGGGGTAAGCTAGATTGAGGAAGGCTGGTGATGGGAGGACTCGAGTCCTCCTTCCAATCTTTAACAAGGGGCTTATCAGACGTGGACATGATAAGGTAAAGGGTGAAGGTAAGGTTTTGCCGAGCCAAAGGAGCGTAACTTGATCGGCGGGTTCCAAGAGATGAAACCAGACCAAAGATGAAAAAAAAAATGGCAACAGGAAAAATGGCGTAAACGTTAAGCCAAGAGAAGCGAAAGGGTGTTGTGCGAATTCCAAGGAAGGAAACCGGTCAGAAAAGAGAAAAAAAAAATTTTAACCAAAGGAAGCAAAAAATGGTTTACGGGGTCCAAGGAAAGAGAAAGGCTTTTAGGTGAAAAGGGAGGAAAACTTAAAGGTTGTTTACGAGTTCCAAGGAAAGAGAAAAAAAAATTTAAGGGAAAGAAAGGAGAACGTAAAGTTGTGTTACGGTTCCAAGGATGAAACTTGGACAAGACAATGAAAGAGAAAAGGATTTTAGGTGAAAGGGAAGGAAACCGTGATGATGAAACCAAAGAAAAGGAAAGAGAAAAAAAAAATTGCGGAAGCTTTAGGCCAAAGGAAGAAAAACGAAGGCTCTTGATACCATGACTGGAAGTGAATAGTAAAAAACAGAGAATGTGGAAAAACTTTTGTATTCACGAAAAAAGTAAGTATAACCTAGAATAATTAGGTCTATTTATAATACAATGATGTGTACATGAGAAAAGAAATAATATAATGACAAAAATAATTCTTATTTGTACAAATTCTATTTCCCAAAATATAAATATTGCACATAATGTGGGAGAATAATAAGGGATATTGACACCGGATCTTCAACAAGTAACATAATAGAAGGACTAGCAACGGCATTCTTACTTTAAATGGAGATTAATCGGACAAACTAGAGCGAATCAGGCTGCATAAACTGCACTGAGAAGAAAGTTATTTTATTCTTTTGAATCACTCTTGTTCGCACATATAAAAGACAGAAAACTGCTGATATTATTGTCAATTACATTTAAAAGAGTTCTAAGACGTAAACTTAAAGAATTATATCTTACGAACTTTAAAGTCCAGTCATACAAGTTAGATGTACACTTAATAATACGTAGATACTAGTTTTCTCAAATTTTTTGAATTATTTAATGTTCTTGCTAAGCTAATAAGAGGCTTTGTCGCAAAAAGAGATTTATCATAGTATATTAGTTAATTTTAGTTAGATCTATCCTTTTTTGTTAAAAAAAAATTAGGGTGAAAGCTTAAACATTGTGTATAAGCTATCTCAATAGGAAGAGGAAAAATATTTAATACCTTCCATCATATGTACTTAGTCAATATTTATCAAAATCGTATTCTTCTATGGCAAATTCATCAGAACTTGACGTTTCATCACACAAAAAATATTCTTATGCTTTACAAATCAAACTAGATACCAATGTCTAACTACATTAGTTACATCGAAGCAAATATCTTGACTTGAATTAATTTCTCAAGACAATTCATCATTATATGGTAGTATTTACACATGGTGGCTGATGTGGTTACAGTTTCTAACATCATATATCAACGTTTCTTGAAAGAAAACTGTTATTAACTTTTTAAACTTGCTTACTCAACCTATTGCACAAAACTTGTCTTCAACCTGCTGTAGATTGAAAATGGGCCGTTGGGCCTTGGTTTCCTTGAGGCTATTATGGGAGCTTGTTGTTAAAGAAAAATGGTGTATAAATTGGTACAAGTTTGTAACAAACCTAACCATTGAACAAACATACTATAAATTATTAGTTTGGTGAGCTTAGTTATTTTTGTATATCATCATCCACTAGACTTGCATAAGCATGATGTGTTAAGGGTCCCCATAAGCCCCTACTAATTCTATCATGCTTCTAATCTATGCCACCTAGCAGCTAGTGCTAGATTCCTCTCCCCCATAGGTTGGTGGAGAGACTTAGAGATTAGTTCTTATACCAATTTGAATGAACCCATTCATTGAATCAAAAAGTCATGACCTATTAGTTTGATAGACTCAATTATTTTTATATATCATCACCCACCAAAGTCTTATAAGTTTGATGTGTCACCGGCCCTATAAGCATGTAACACAAAGTTTATGAAGATTGCAGTATAGTAACAGTATACTACGATCACGTAGTGCTTTGGTGTCAGGGCCTATTGAGGTGGGACGCTGAGATAGCGTCCAGCACGATAGTCACCTCTGCAAAAGAATTGAGTGCTTTTTGGATAAGCGTGCTTGTACTCTGATGCAGAAGTCTCTGTCGGCATTTAAGGAGTAAGGGCTAATATCTTAATGAAGAAGAAGACGTGAAGCAACCTTAGAAGTAAGGGCGGGAGTGTAGCTCCCGTATATTTTGGTAAGATTCGGTATGGACACTAGTAGGTAGGTGCATAGTAGCTAGGAGCAACTACGTGGTGATAAATACCGGGCTTTTGTGATCCCTTGGGGATATCTTTTGTAACCCTGAAATTGTAAAGAGGTTGTTTTCCCCTCGAAGGAAAACGTGTTCCAAGCAAATCACTCCCTTCTCCCAACACTTTCTCTTTCCATCATTGGTCGAAAACAAAAGCACGAGCCTTGGCTCCACGACATCCAGCCCCTTCGTAGACCGGTGCTGCCCCCCCCAGATTACTCACGTAACAGATTGGTTCCGTCACCGGCACCGGTCATGGCTGAACCTCACTTTTCCAAAGTGGTATCTGATATGAAAGCAGAAATGGGCAAACAACTGACAGAGATGATGGGAGCAATCCAACGCCAGTTTGC
The DNA here is from genome assembly GCA_028551475.1 of Casuarina equisetifolia. NCBI lineage: Eukaryota > Viridiplantae > Streptophyta > Magnoliopsida > Fagales > Casuarinaceae > Casuarina > Casuarina equisetifolia. Next base: position 21,396,844 of record CM052357.1, read on the forward strand.
GGAAATGAATGTCCACATGGATGAACTAAAAGTCAAGCCAAAGTTCAAGCATGGTGAAGGTTCAATCCCTGGAGGACAAGGCCCGGTGACCCACAATCGTCGACAAACTCTTAAAATGGACTTTCCGCACTATGCAGGTGGGGAAGATCCCACGAGTTGGGTCGATAAAGCCTCACAATACTTCTCTTATCATCAAATTCCAGAAAATGAGAAGGTCATGCCGACCTCATGGAACTTAGACGGCGATGCCCACATATGGTACAAAGTCCTTAAGGAGCAAAGTCCAACAGGCGAACTGTCTTGGACGCAACTCACAGAAGCAATGTTTCAGAGATATGGCCCCTCCAGGTACTGTCATTTTTTTGGTGATCTAACCAAGTTGCGTCAAACTGGCTCTGTAGAACAATTCCAGGCTGAGTTTGCTAAACTCCTTATAAAAGCGGGATCACTCACTCAAGAACAAGTGGTCGGATGCTTCATCACAGGCCTGAAAGACTCCATTCGAATTGATGTACAGGCTAGAGAACCTACTGACTTGGCAGCAGCAGTGGGGTTGGCTCGTTTATACGAGTCTAAGGTGCAAGAAAGGAGTTCCAGCAATAGCGGACAGAAGAAGCAGTGGCCCAAACCAGATGCCGACAACAAACGGTCAATGCCAATAAAGAAACTCTCAGCAAGTGAGATGGTCGAGCGAAGGGCCAAGGGCTTGTGTTTCAACTGCGATGAGCAGTATCTACTTGGCCATAAGTGTAAACTTGCCTTCTTACTCATGGGTCCCTTAATGGCTGATGAAGAAATAGAGGCGGGCAGGGAGGAGACTGAAGAGGGTGCGAAAGAACTTGACACGCCACCAGAAATCTCTTTGCATGCAATATACAGGGGAAAAAATCACAGAACAATGACGGTGTCTGGCAAGTTAGTTGACTTCAACACAGAGGTAACCGTTTTGATTGATTCTGGTAGCTCTCACAATTTCTTAAGCCAAGATATTGCTAGAAAAATTAGAATGGAGCCAGAAAAAAAAGGAAAGTACAATGTCATGGTGGCCAATGGAGACTCGGTGGTGAGTGACGGATGTTGCACAAGAGTACGCCTGACCCTCCAAGGCATTCCCCAGAAGGTTGACTTCTTTCTACTTCCGTTGAAGGGCTCTGAAGCAGTTCTGGGAACCATTTGGTTGGGTGAGTTAGGTCTCATTCAATGGGATTTTTCTAAACTATATATGGCTTTCAGGGTGGAAGGGAAAACAATGGAATTGCAAGGTTTAACGCAGGCAGAAGATGACTTGTTACGGCCCTCAAAGAAAAGGCTTCGGGGAGACATTGGAAAGCAGGCGGTGATGGAATTGCAAATGCTAACAGCCCTTCCATCACTAAAGGAGGCTGAAGTGGGACACGTGTCAACCACGATTTGTGAGGAGCTTTCCACCTCGGATAAGCTCATGACACTCATGATAGGAGAAGCCAGCCTTGGAAAACTCAACCAGACAGAACCAGTGGAAATCGGAATCAAATTGCAGGAACTCCTACGCGAATATGGTGGCATCTTCATTGAGCCCACACAACTTCCCCCACCGCGGAGTTGCGACCATGCAATCCGCCTGAAGGAAGGCAGTGCTCCAGTCTCAGCACCAAACTACCGGTATCCCCATTTCCAGAAAGGGGAAATAGAAAGATTAGTCGGGGAAATGAGGCAAAACGGCATTGTCAAACCCAGCCAAAGCCCTTATTCCTCCCCAGTACTCTTGGTAAAAAAAGCCGACGGGAGCTGGCGATTGTGTGTAGATTACCGTGCCCTCAATCGACTCACGGTAAAAAACAACTACCCCATCCCTACTGTTGATGAACTTATTGATGAATTGCAGGGAGCCCAAATTTTTACAAAATTTGATCTAAGGGCGGGCTACCATCAAATACGGATGCGGACTGAAGATGTTGAAAAAACTGCATTTCGTACTCCATTTGGACTCTACGAATTTCTCGTCATGCCGTTTGGGCTTTGCAACGCCCCGGCCACCTTTCAAGCATTGATGAACGAGATTTTCTGACCATTTCTTAGAAAATTCGTCATTGTCTTCTTTGACGATATCCTAGTATATAGCCAAACAGAGGATGAGCATCTATCTCATGTGCGAAAGGTACTAACTATTTTGCAGGCTCATAATCTTTTTGCAAAATTGGAAAAGTGTGAATTTGGCAGGGACAAGATAAAATTCCTGGGTCACTTTGTGGGGAAGTCAGGACTCTCGGTGGATAAGGAAAAAATTCAGGCAATGCAAGAATGGCCCACTCCTAGATCCATCAAGGCTCTAAAGGGTTTTCTCTGCTTGACGGGATATTACCGTCGGTTCATCCAAGACTATGGGAAACTAGCTGCACCCCTAACTAAGTTGTTACGGAAGGGCGCTTTCAAATGGGGAATGAAGGTAGAAATTGCCTTCAATCAACTAAAAGAGGTAATGTCCAAAGCTCCCGTATTAATTTTGCCAGATTTTACTCAGGAATTTCTGGTAGAATGTGATGCTTCTAATGCGGGCGTGGGAGCAGTCCTATCCCAAAAAGGCCGACCACTAGCCTTTTTCAGTCGTGCCCTTCATGGAAAAAATCGTTCCCTGTCTACATACGAAAAGGAGCTTCTTGCCTTGGTCCTAGCAGTAAAGAACTGGCGTCACTACTTGCTGGGTAGAAAGTTTACAGTCAAAAGTGATCAGAAAAGCTTGAAGTTTCTATGGGAGCAGAAGATCACTACTCCAGCCCAACAACGCTGGTTACAGAAGCTCATGGGGTTTGAATTTGATATCCAATACCAACCAGGAAGTAAAAATCGTGTTGCTGACGCCCTGTCCAGACAAAATGAAGTGGAAGAAGAAAAAGTGGTGACTGGGAAAAAGTGGGAGGAGGAAGCTGCTATCCATCCCACGAGCAGTTATGCAATATCTAGTCCAGTTCCCAGGTGGCTTGATCCCATCCGAGAGGAAACCGCATCCAATCCGAAATTACAACTCTTAGTCAAAAAGGTCCAAGCAGCTGAGCTCACGGGTCCTTGGGAATTCCGAGAAGGGGTGTTGTTTTTCAAAAAGCGCATCTTTCTCCTCCGACAATCACCCTTGGTGCCGATCATTCTACGAGAAGTACATGATAGTTGCCATGAAGGGTTTCATAAGACCCTCCAACGGATGCAAGCGGTATTTTTTTGGCGTTCAATGAGGGAAGATGTTCTGGAATGTGTACGAACGTGTGAAACTTGCCAAAGACACAAGGGGGAAACACGACACCCTGCTGGGTTGTTAAGTCCGCTGCCAATCCCTAACCAAATATGGGAAGACATTTCCATGGACTTTGTTGAAGGTCTTCCCCCTTCCCGCGGCAAAAACACAGTGCTGGTGGTGGTCGACCGTTTGTCCAAATTTGCTAGATTCATTCCAGTCAGCCACCCTTACACGGCAAGCTCCATCGCACAGGTTTTTTATGAGAATATTTTTAATCAATTCGGCCTTCCAAAGTCTATTGTTTGTGACAGAGATGCTACGTTCACGAGCAAGTTCTGGACCGAGTTATTTAAGTTGCAAGGGATTTCCTTCAACTTCTCATCTTCGTACCACCCACAGACGGACGGGCAAACAGAGGTGGTCAACAAATCCCTGGAAATGTATCTGCGTTTTTTTTCAAGTGCCAGGCCGAAGGATTGGGGAAAATGGGTTCCTTGGGCGGAGTATTGCTATAATACTCGAGTCCATTCCTCAACTCGTAAAATCCCTTTCGAAGTGGTCTATGGCAAGTCCCCACCAACTATCTTGTCTTATGTTCCCGGGACTGCCCAAGTTGAAGCAGTAGATGTTGAGCTGCAGACTCGCGATACAGTGCTTAAGGAGTTAAAACTCCAACTCCAGCAAGCTCAAGAAAGGATGAAGGCTCAATAAGACAAAAAACGGACTGAAGTGGAATATCAAGTTGGGGATTGGGTCTTCCTACGACTTCAACCGTATCGACAAACATCCTTGAAAATTCGTAGGAGCCTTAAATTATCTGCTCGTTTCTTTGGGCCTTATGAGATCACGGGTAAAATTGGAGCAGTGGCTTATAAACTTGACTTGTCGAAGGGGAGTCGAATTCACTCAGTGGTGCATGTTTCGCAATTAAAGAAATTCTTATCACCACAGGCCCGGCTTGCCGAGAACCTTCCCCAGCTTGCCGAAGAGGGAGATGAGTGGATGGTCCCTCCAGAAGCCATTCTGGAGAAAAGAGTGCATAAAGGGCGTTCCCAGGTGTTGGTACAGTGGAGCGGGTTAGATCCTGAAGATGCAACGTGGGCGGATGAGCAGGAGCTAAAGGAAGATTTTCCCCAAATTGACCTTGAGGACAAGGATCATGTCACGGGGGGAGGTATGTCAGGGCCTATTGAGGTGGGATGCTGAGATAGCGTCCAACACGATAGTCACCTCTGCAAAAGAATTGAGTGCTTTTTGGATAAGCGTGCTTGTACTCTGATGCAGAAGTCTCTGTCGGCATTTAAGGAGTAAGGGCTAATATCTTAATGAAGAAGAAGACGTGAAGCAACCTTAGAAGTAAGGGCGGGAGTGTAGCTCTCGTATATTTTGGTAAGATTCGGTATGGACACTAGTAGGTAGGTGCATAGTAGCTAGGAGCAACTATGTGGTGATAAATACCGGGCTTTTGTGATCCCTTGGGGATATCTTTTGTAACCCTGAAATTGTAAAGAGGTTGTTTTCCCCTCGAAGGAAAACGTGTTCCAAGCAAATCACTCCCTTCTCCCAACACTTTCTCTTTCCATCATTGGTCGAAAACAAAAGCACGAGCCTTGGCTCCACGACATCCAGCCCCTTCGTAGACCGGTGCTGCCCCCCCCCAGATTACTCACGTAACATTTGGTTCGATTTCAGATAGGACGTTGGTGTTCTTTTAGTGCGACGTCAAGTAAAAGCAAGGGTGCAGTCAGCTTTTGCTTTGTGTAAGTTTTGCTTAGTTCGGTAATCTATGTATTGTAGTATGGGTGTAGCATTTGACTTCCCACTCTGAAATCAGCTTATGTAGTCTGAAAAAGGGTCGTCGCGGTACCCAAGTCCATAAGAAGGTCCACCTTCCCATCTTGTAGTCAGGAAAATGCTTTGCTCCTTAGGCAAGAGTGTACCTTAAAAAGGGGAAGTATGTAAAGGAAAGGTGACGAGTATCTTCCGAAAGGAGTCCCCCATAAGAGGTCTGCTTTGCAGTTATACTCAATAGTTCTTGGACGGCTTTGGAGAAGGTACTTTAGGTTATAACATGTGAGCTTGTTCCTTTTTATCTTTTATGGCGCATAACGAATGTAGCCACTAACAGAATTTCAGAAGGCTTTAACTTCATATTTATGTTCAATAATATTCCATTAACTTTTTGCCACTTCAAACTTCATATGCAGACACATTCCAGGCATGGTGATGGAGGCCTTTTCGTCAATAGAGAGATTTGAAGGACTAGTGTATCTTTTATATACGTAAATATGGAGCAATTAAGCGGTTGAGCTCCCAGATTTACTGATTTAAGCTTTAGTTGCTTGCTTGCATTAGCGTAATAGAAGGATTATCTACTTGTTCATCTGAAACAAAAAAGTTATTCCGACAGAAGGTAACAGCGAGCACGTCTAAAGCATTGGAAAGAAGTTATTTTATTCTTTTAGATTACCATTTTTTTTCACACATATGAGAGACAGAGAAAACTGCCAACTCTAATATTTTTGCCAACATTGAAACCTTTGGGTACTTTGCTTTCTCTTCAGGGTTTGTTTCAATGCCATCTAAGCTCCTTCGCCAATCCTGCTCATACAAAGAGGAAAATGAAAACATATTGGTTAAAAGAACCCATAAACAATATACATACATTCACATGCAAACTAAACCGGATATGTAAGTGTGGTCGGAGACCATACGACCATCTAAGCTGCATGAACCGCTTACAAACAAAACACAAAGTGAGGGGAGAGAGAGAGAGAGACAGAGACAGAGACAGAGAGAGAGAGATTACTTTCTGCAGTCCACACTAGGGTCAATGGGTACTGGAACGGCTATCTTGCAGAGGTCAGGGAGCGCTTTGGCTCTCTTAGGATCAACACCCATATCTTTTCCAACCTTTTTGAAACACACACACAGAGACTTGCGTATTTCCGGGGTTGTAGCCTTTTTCAGCACATCTTCTGCTCCTGTGCAGCAGGCCGGGGAAGGCACCGGGGCAGCAGAGCCATTCAAGTAAGCCTGGCATGGCAACAATTCCGCCACAGCCTCCTGGCAAGTTATGTCGTCCGAAGGTATCCTACTTGCATCTACGACCGAAAACATCAATCCAATGGCCAATAGAGCACAGCCCATCATTTTCTTCTCCATTCTCTTTTCGACTGAAGATTGCTGCTTTGCTTTAACTATGAACTTGGCTTGGAGTGCGGGTGCAGGCTCCATTTATAGAGCCCTGCCATGAGCACCCTTAATGACTAGCATTAATGTGTAGTTAATACTCCACGTTTCGGTTACAAAGAGAAGGAAGTTAATTCATTTCCATATCTGTAAAGCACAAAACTACAAAAGGTGTTTCGACCTTCCATTTTAGGCGAAAGTTTAATCATATTGGGCCAAAGTGCAAATCTTTAATACCAACATGACCCTTCATCCTCGAAGGAAGTTACTATCGTGGTTCGTTTAGAGAGAAAACAAGAAATTATACTTCATGATTTTGGTTTTCTGAAGGGGCATAGAGGTACTTGTGTGGGTTTATCCGAAAGAAGTAATTGATGGTCATGCATATAGTGCTCTCTTCTGACTATTGGGAAATGGAAAAGTTATGGTTCTTAAGTACTATATTAAAACGGCCATAAATGCAGCTCCACAACTTTCCTCATGCACGCTTGGTTGAGATAAGGCACCTCATCTCGTAAATGGTAACTTATCTGTACTCCACTTCTCCTTATCTGCTGTAATGGATAAGAGTTATAAAACAACACATAATTTGATAAAATAAAGTGAAAAGGCATTATGATACCAATTTCGTAAACAATGCTCCTTGTGGGTTGTGGCATTTACTCGATGGTAGCTATTACTTCATTGGAATTTCTTTTCATGACAATTCTTTCTCTATAAGGTGGTGGTAATAGTTTAATAAGATCTCACATCTTAAAGAAATGGTGAAGGGTCAACGCTCTCTTGGAACCCCCAACCCCACAAAACAAGAAGTTGCTTTCCCTTTGACCAATGGAGTTGGAATGATCATTTTGATTTTCCAATTTAATATGAAACTTAAAGTAGAATGATATTGAATTAGGACGCCGACGAACAAGAGGCGCTTAAATATGAACGAAATGACAAGAAAAAGAATGTTATAGAGGGTGACAAATGCCGTTCACCAGTAAACTTCGAATTTTCGTAGAGATTCTGGAACTAAGAGCCAAACACTATTTGCCGGGTTTGACCTGGCCTTATGGCGTTAGAAACAATGAGTGCCCAAGTTACTGATTAAGAAGCTAGCTTAGTTGCTCTCTTTCGGGATTCCCAACAGAAATACCAATCCCAGTTCATCGTGTTCTTCCAGGATTTTGCTCCAGAAATCAACCTGATCATGGCTGTGAGTATACTTCTTACTATTTAGCGTTTTTTTCTGTGGTCCTTTTGTTGAAAGTCTTTTGATGTTGCTGCTACGTTTCTGTCTGGATTTATGGCCCGGAGAGTTTCCCTCTCTTCGAGGAAATTGCCTGTTGTTTTCGGGTTTTGAGTGATAGTGACAATCTGCTTTTTACAAAGCTCGTCTGCAAAACGTGTAGGAGCTATCTTTTGGTACTCTTTCATTATCTTCCTGAAAGTTGTTGCATCTGCCTACTTTCACGGGTAGAGCAATTAAAAGGCTTTAAAGGTTCCAGTAACGTTGTTGAATGTCCACAGCTTGGAATAAACATTTCTTATGAACTTTTCTGCAACGATTTGGTTCGAAATATATTGAAGTTGGTTTTTCCTTTATATGTCATGCTGCAGCAGCACTCACATGTCCCAAAGTTTGGCAACTGGGACAACGACAACGTACCTTACACCACCTTCTTTGAAAATGCACGAAAAGATAAGGAGGGGGTAAAGATGAACCCGAATGATCCTGAGGAGAATCCGGACGCCTTCCAGTGGATGAAAGAAAGCCCGGAATCTAATGCCGATTACCCTCCAGTGCAGTCGCCGCTCCACGTGAAGTCCAATGCGTCGAGTTCTTCGCTTGAAAAGCAGCAGGGCATGGGACAGTCAAGGCCTCCTCCTCACCGCGGGAACCCTTCTGATCCCCGCCAGAGCGGTGGCTGGAGGAACTCTCCCGATCACCAACTGGGTGGTGCCCGTCGGAGCATCACGTCGGAAAGTGGCAGCGATGGAAGCAACGCTAGTCATTCACTGATGCAGCCCGGTCACCGACGTGAGAGATCCGACAAGAAGAACAACTCGTCTGATGGAAGTTATCCTGTCTCGCCTTCGAGAACCAGTCGTCCCTCCCTCGACACTGTAAGTCTTCCATTCCAGAATCCGAGAGACCTTATCAATTTTTTTATTTAATTATCATTTTATTCTTACCCTAATTTTGATTCTAAAATTAAATGAAAATATAGGAGAAGATCAAGAACCCATCGTATTAAGTTAATAATTGCTTCTACAAACATGATAAAAAGATCGTATCCCTTAACCTTATCTATCTATGACTTCTTCAAAACCCTACGGAGAGCTTCACGAAACTGATATTTGAATTTTATGGGGTCAGGGACATCATAGAGTAGGATCGGTACCAAAATTCGGGGCTTGGGATGAATCCGACCCTGCCTCGGGAGAAGGATATACTTTCATCTTCGAGAAAATGAAAAAGGAGAAACAATCCCCGGCTCCCCCATTCTCACCTGTGAATCCACAAGCAAGTTATTATTCAAATGCTCAAGAAAAGGGACGATCTTCCTCTAGATCAAAGGTATAAACTGATACGAAACTTTCTGTTTCAGGCTCATTTTCACACACCCTTTGTCACTCTGATTGTATCTTTTATTATGTTTTTTGCAGATTTGCTGCTGCCTGTTTTCAAGTGGAACCGACTGATTTACCTGGCTTGTCATTTGATTGTCTAAACAGTGAACAATTTATCTTCTTTACTTGTTATTGTTTCTTAGTATTTCATCGGAATGTTTAAGAGACTTAGGCTGTTTGGTAAACTGGGTATACATCTAGTATTGTTAATAGATCAATTATATTTGGAGTTTTGACACCTATGAGTTAAAAATAAATAAATTAACACCATTTATTGGTCACGAGGTAAGATCTCTTAACTAATATTTTTCTTGTGATTAAATTAAGAACTGTTGTCATCTAAAGGATCCATTGCTTAAGGGATCACTAATTAAATGATAAAAAATGGTTGTCGGTATGTCATCAATGGTTAACTTGTCATCACATAATTTGATTTTCTTTTGTTTCAGTCTTTTCTGATTTGATAACATGATGACGGAATCGGAAGCGTGAATGGAGAATATTCTAAGATCCGGGGTCGGATTGCCACAGCGGCGGTGTTCCGGTGGTTTTTCAGGCAATTTTTAAAATTATTTGATGAGGGATTGTGGGGAACAGCTTGTGGCGCTTAAATTTAAAATTTAAAATTTTAAAAACTACCGGCGAAGAATACAAAGCGGGATCCATTGCAGGGGGATCGACGCCAACTCCCCGGTCTCGACGGGGATGATTATCCTATGCAAAACGGTCAGACAAATCCATCTGATTTGACCCTGCACGGGAAGCGTGGCCCAATCACAAACGCGTAATGAAACGGCAGCGTCTTGTGTGTGATACGACGCTTGTTCAAAGCAACCCCAAAACGAATGCGCCCAAGCGCCAAAACTCGTATAAAAATCTGATAAAACCGGAACCTGTCTCTCTCACTCTCACACTCATCAACGCTCTTTTCAAATTTCTATCTACCACGCCAGTGGGTTTTGGGGTCGGTTGCTCTTCGCAAATGGAGATAGGATCGGGTCCGATTTCTTCGTGTTCCAAAGAGGACCAGAGTGTTTACCAGGAATGGTTCAACTTCGCCGATTCAGGTGCCTTTTCCTTTCAGTCTGCGTTGATCCTTATTTGTCAATCTCATTTCGCTTAATCAAATCACGAAAATGATTTGATAATATTTGTGGTTAGATGGCGATGGTCGTATAACCGGAAATGACGCCACTAAGTTCTTTGCCATGTCGAAGCTATCTCGATCAGAACTCAAGCAGGTCTCCGATCTTTCTCCTTTTAAGTTTTTCCTTGGGAGTAATTTATCTATATCAGGCCGGCATATCTGACTTGATTCTTGTATTAGGTTTTTTGACTAAGTCGTATAACATTTACATTCTGAGTCGTAGGATTCCGTTGGCAACAATTGTTTGTTGTATCATCAGAATCTCCACATTGATGTTTTTGTGTTATTTTTTTAAGCATATGCGTTTTCCCAAGCAGTTTAGTGAATCTTTTGTAGTTAGTCAGACTTCTTAGTTTGAAGCATAAGTTTCCATTGAACGACACTACTGTGTGCTTTAACCGTTTTTTTTTTTGGCCTGGATGGATTGACATTTGAACATAAATAAGATCAAGGATAGATGATATTTCTTTCTTAATTTGTTCCTTTTAGATATGGTAATATTAAGAACCTTTTGTGTCTGTATCTGATCTTCTGTTTTCTAATTCGTTTCTATTACTTCTATGGTTTAAGGTTTTCATGATATTTGGGGTTAAATTCTTTGTCAAGCTCTTAAAAATTATCATCGAAGTTTTGAATTATTTGGTCCAGATTCCTTATCTTAGGATCTTAATTGATTTAAAAAAAAAATACTCTGTTCAGATTTTAGGAACGTTATCAGGGAACTACTATGGATAATTAGAAATCTAGATTCCTTCTCCGATCATCATCAGCAGTTCATGGTAATTGTCTAAAATCTTCAATTATTGGGACTAGTCATATGCTTTTCAAAGAGATTTATTTTCTTATTTTAATAGCTAAGATAATTAATTGTGTGAAACTCATATAGGACATAATTAACTGTTCGAAACTCGTATATTTATATAATTAATTATGTGAAACTTGTATACTATATAATAAATTGTGTGAATCTCATATATTTATTCCTTTACTCCTTTTTTTCTTTTTCTTTTCGTAGGTTTGGGCAATAGCAGATTCAAAGCGACAAGGATTTTTGGGTTTTACTGAGTTCATCACCGCAATGCAGGTTGTATATTGTAACTGTTGTTTCTCGGTTTTAAAAGTAATACCTCTAATTATTGTCTAATCTATTTTCTGTACAGCTGGTTTCCCTGGCACAAGCAGGATATGAATTGACCCCAGATGTCATTAAAACTGCAGGCAAGTAGAAGGATATTTTTCATACTTTTACCCCTTTGCTTGCAAGTGTAGAGCAGTACGCAAGATAGTTGAGTGCTTATGGACTGTACTTCTTACTTATTAGTTCATCAGGCATTTGGAACTGATGAGTCCAGTGGCATGAGCCTTCCATTCTTATGTATTTTAAATTGTATATACTATGTTCTGAGGTAGAGGACCAATTATGGTAGTCCTACTCAAAACCTTAAGCATGCCTCTCCTTGTAAACGATTTAAATTAATCTACAAAAAGATGGGATGGAGTCTGGTTTGGGACTCCACATTAGATTTTAACCTTACAATGTGCATTAAACCTTCTTTATTTAACATGTGTTGTGAGATATAGCTCTCCTTAAACTTCAAATAAACATGTAAGAAGTTCAAAATGCATGTCATATCCACTTTGTGTGTTATTGCAGTGGCATCAAGGAATTGAGATGCCAAGCTTCTTCCTTTAATTGTTCCTATAGCTTATTCTCAAGACTAGCGAGAGCACTATGATTCATATGCTCTATTGTTGGATTTAATTTAATTTTGTGTTCAAATTGTTGGATTTAAATTGATGAATGCCTTTCATTTTTACAGCTGATGTCGAGAATATGAAACCTCCATTGATGGAAGGTTTGGATGATTTAGTTGCTGTAAGCATTCAAACTTTTCTTTCTTGTTACTTCATGTTTAAATTCACCAGTTCATTGATTCTTTGTCTTGTTTCATTGTACCTAGAAATCCAAGGCTTTGACAACAAATGGCCACCGTGAAGCAACTGGTTTGTGAATTTTTCAATTGAATTGATTTTATCATTGACACGGTTGAAAGACTCCTTCCTTATATATTAGTTTTACTGGTCCGATATAGGAAGTGTTCAGCCCCAACCACCATCAACTCAATGGTTTGGTTCAAAGTCATCAAAGAAGGTAAGAGCTTCAAGTCATCATGAGAGAATTTTTCTGCTGTTATCTTCATAGAAACGTTTCATGCCTTTTTTGTTTTATCTTTTATTAACATTATTATTACTATTATTTTGTATCTTTATTTGTCAAAACATGGATTACTGGTATGTTCTTCATGTAAATTGAGTATAAATCATTAATATAATGTTCTTCATGTCTCATGAGTCTCTCTCTTTGCCCCCTTCTTTTGCTTGCTTTTTATTTTTACATATGTACACACTTACAGATCCTATGAGCATATAGTTTTTTGGGTAATGTTCGATAAGGACTTGTTTTTAAGATGATATCTTCCTTTGGTTTGTTCCTTGATATAATCCCTCCTTTTTCCTCTTTCTCAGCTTCCTTCCACCACAGTTACATCAATAATTGATGGTTTAAAGAGATTGTACACTGAGAAGCTAAAGCCATTGGAAGTCACTTATCGTTTTAATGATTTTGTACTTCCCTTGATGGTGAGTAGACTCAACAAATTCTTCCATTTGTTTGGTTGATTGTTTAAATTAGAGGTTTTATTTTTTGAAACAAAGATATACTATTTCCTTTATCTATTTCTGACTCTAGGTTTGAATGTTTTTGTAACTGTAAGGACTAAATTTTTATTTGTGCTTTTGCAGAGTAATAGTGATTTTGATGCTAAACCCATGGTCATGCTTTTGGGTCAGTATTCAACTGGAAAAACGACATTTATAAAACATTTGCTAAAGTGTAACTATCCAGGTTAGTTATGTCCATTTGTGCATGTTTGTCACTTTTAGTTTGTTGATATGGTTTGGTCCTAAGTTTATATTTTCTTGTACTCTTCTCTTTGTTCAGGAGCTCACATTGGACCGGAGCCTACCACTGACAGATTTGTTGTTGTTATGGTATAATAAGCCTTCTTACTTTCCTATCTTATCATAGTCTAATTATGTAATATGAAGTGTAGAAATGTTGAACGTGCTTCTTTTCGTGATAGGATCTACAATTGTTGTCTTTAAGCTGTGTGTTTTTGTGTTGTTGCTTAGCATAGTTGGTTTGCAAATACTTATTCTTTAGACTTATTGTCACTAAGCAAAGAGTACTTTCTCATGCTTTTTCTTTTTCTCTTTTCTTTTTATCTTTTGGTCTCTCTTCCTTGTTGAGATGATGAATGTAAATTTAAATGCAGTAGAAGTAGCAAGTGGAGAAGTCCAAATATCTATTCTTCTCGTGTTTTGTGACATCATAATTTTCTAATCCATTTTGTCACATGAGATTCTGCCAAATATGCTCTTTTCGGGCACTAGAGAACAAGTTCCTACATTGAAAATTCTGGTAGTACTCATAGAGTCATTACAATGCAAATTTCATTTCGCTGAAATTGTAAAACTTTTCCTCTTCCTTTTCACGGTAGACTTTTGGTTTTAAGTATCACATGTTGATGGTTGCAAAGAATAGTTACGCTGTTCTTGAATTCAGTCTGGTCCGGATGAGAGAAGTATTCCTGGGAACACTATGGCTGTTAATGCTGAAATGCCGTTTAGTGGATTGACAACTTTTGGAGGAGCATTCTTATCAAAATTTGAATGTTCTCAAATGCCTCATCCTGTGAGTAATAAATTGACAATTGTCTTTTTATAATTATTTTCTAGTTAACAAATTAGTTAGAGAAGCTAATATTTACCTTTTGTGATTCTAGCTGTTAGACCAAATTACGTTTGTTGACACTCCTGGGGTTTTATCTGGTGAAAAGCAACGTACCCAACGTAGTTATGACTTCACTGGTGTTATATCATGGTTTGCGGCAAAATGTGATCTCATTCTCCTTTTATTTGATCCCCATAAACTTGACATAAGTGATGAATTTAAACGTGTAATTTCATCTTTACGTGGTAATGATGACAAGATACGTGTTGTGCTTAACAAGGCTGACCAAGTTGATACCCAACAGGTGAGATTTTCTGCACTTTCAATTTTTCTTGCAGGTTGTCTCATTAATTGGATTCGTTTGATAAATATAACCTGACTTTTATGCTGATATTGCACATTTCAGCTGATGAGAGTTTATGGGGCTTTGATGTGGTCACTTGGAAAAGTTTTAAATACTCCAGAGGTTGTGCGTGTTTATATTGGGTATGTATTTCATTTTTTTTATAATTCTATTTAATAACATTAATGTGTTTTGAAAAATATAGCTTGAAATGATCTGTCACAAGTTTAACATACTCTTTTTCATATCAATGTAAACTATTTTAGATAGCTCCACAAAGGGGCTTCAATGTTGGCATAATTTCATTGCATCAAACCTTTAGGCATGATGTATTACTTGGTTTGTATATTGGAACTCTTTTATTTCTTTTTATAGTTGTTTTTCTCTTCAGTCTATAATGAAATAATATTGCTTTCAAATCAATCATTTTGCGTGAAAAATTGGATCAAAATTGAATAATTTTTTATCTACAGCTTGTTCGGATTTGTTGGATTAATGGATGCCTATTATTAGATTGAAATGGTATAATAGCGGCTTTGTTGTGCTTGTGCTAATGCAAAACACTAGCATTTCTTCATCTTGATCCGAAGAAAGTTCAACACATTTCACTTTTGGTGTCAAACTCTTAGAACTTACTCTTGAAATAATCTCCAATTTTCTTAACTGAGTCTTTCTTCCTTGCTTTGCAGCTCATTCAATGACAAGCCTGTTGATGAGGCAGCTAAAGGCCCGATAGGGAGGGATCTTTTTGAGAAAGAACAAGATGATCTCCTTGCAGATTTGATTGATATTCCAAAGAAGGCTTGTGACCGTCGAGTATGCCAACCTTCTTTATTTAGTTCGATTACCATGTACATGTGTCCACGCAATCCATTTTTTTAAAATTGTTTACTTGCTACTGAAGTCTGATTGCTGATATTGTAGATCAATGAATTTGTGAAACGTGCTAGAGCTGCTAAAATTCATGCCTATATAATTAGCCATCTCAAGAAGGAGATGCCTGCAATGATGGGCAAAGCTAAGGCTCAGCAACGCCTTATTGATAACCTTCAAGATGAATTTGGAAAGGTTTTTCTCTTAATCTCTTACTCTGTCTCTTTTATTGTTCTATAAACTAATGAGGGTATTACTTGTGCAAAATAGGTCCAGAGGGAGTTCCATCTTCCCCCCGGTGACTTCCCCAATGTCGAGCACTTTAAGGAGGTTTTAAGCGGTTACAGCATTGACAAATTTGAGAAATTGAAGCCTAAAATGATTCAAGCTGTAGACGATATGCTTGGATATGAAATCCCAGATCTCTTGAAGAATTTCAGAAATCCTTACGACTAAAAAAGCAGCTGCCTTGGCGCTACTAGTATTTTGTTTTGTTGTTTCATTCCATGCGGTTTATCTGTGTAGATATGGTTGTATTTGTCATGCTTTGTCGTGTATGGTTTATTTCAATAGGTCACCGAGGGGTGACGTTTTGTTGGGTGAAAAACTTTATAATTGTTAAAGTTTGGGACATAATTTGTAGAAAGTATTCATGATTGAAATATATGCTTCAAGTCTTGTTAATTTTATTAATTTACCATATTTAACTTTCTGTCATGGTTCCTATGCTCTGGTATGACAAAAAAACGTATTTTATTAATACGCATCAATACTTATAGGTATTCATTACTAAAGCTCCAAGGTTCTACTACTAATTATAAAGTTTTCACTCGATGACTGACCCCTTATCACTAGTGATCATTTAGACAAACCATAAACAGTATAACATGACAAATGACATCTTATCTTCACAAGTTTATTAGACGGACTGGAAGGAGAAACCAAATTACTACATCTCTCTTGCAGCTTCTATTAGCGCCAAGGCAACAACTTATTTTGGTTGTAAGGATTCTTGAAATTCTTCAGCAGATTTGGAATTTCGTGCCCGTGAGGATATTATAATGGCATTGGCTTCGGCATATCGGAGCAGATTGGCCTGGAAGGTGCCTCAGTCGGTGTGCTCCTCCCGCTAGATTTCCAAATCTTTGGATCAAATGTTGGTGTAACTACGCTTTAGTTCAGCTGGCCTGAATTAATTAGGGACTATGATGCCAACCACATACGACGTTTGTGTATATTCTTAATTTTACTAAAATACTGAGTGATGGATAAATATTACTACAGTTCTTGGTTGAGGAATTCTTTTGCAGTTGAGGTATCAAGACTGGACCTAGCCCGTTAGTAATTTAAGAAGGAAGCCCACTCTAAGACAACTAAGACTCTAAGACTCTAAGACTCTAAGACTTAGGGATAAGAGAAAATCTATTTAATTATTAGTAGTTTGAGTAATATTTTCATAGTTCGTATAATTGTTCTGGAGTTACTATTTGTCGTTGAGATTGCTCGGAGACTTGTGGCTTGAATATTGTTTTTTCTGAACTAATTGGCATTAATACATTTCGGTTTTTTTCTATTGAGGATTTTCGGTATTTCGGGATTGTGTTCTTAATAGGCTTGGGTTTTAGTAGTGATATTGAAGATATTATTAAATTATTAAGAGTTCATTCTGTGTAACAGTACAACAAGTTTTAATCAATAAAAGTGAGATTTTCTCAAATAAATTCAGGTTTCTTTTTAAAAGATATAGATCGAAGTTGTTTCTTTTTAGAAGACATAGATCGAAGTTTAGATTCCTGTTTAGGATCCTCAATTATTCGTATTTTTAATTCTTTTTTTTTTCCTTGATATTGAATTCTATGATTAATCCAGAACCACTGGCTACTAAACAAATTTTTTTACCGCACTGTCCGTAGTGGTTCCCAACAACAGGAACGTGTTACATCACCAAGGATCATCCCCGATCGGCGGTTTATCATTTTCGTTTCGTTTCCTTCCGTGAATCCCAAGTGAAGCGAATTTTTTCCGGAGCTCTGTAGAAATTGAACAAAACCGAATTCGTAATGGCGGATCCGATCCCAGCATCCGCACCTCCGAGATCGGCGGCGGACTTCTTCTTGGACCCTCTGGACTCCCACCCGCTCTGGTTCAAGCCCGAGCTCTTCCTCTCGCCAACTTTCGATTACGAGTCCTACGTCTCCGAACTTCGGACCTTCGTCCCTTTCGATACACTCCGATCTGAGCTTCAGTCGCACCTAGCGTCCCTTCATCACGAGCTCGTAGACCTAATCAACCGTGACTACGGGGATTATGTCAACCTCAGCACCAAGCTCGTCGACGTCGATGCAGCCGTGGTGCGCATGCGGGCCCCGTTGGTGGAGCTCCGCGAGAAGATCGATCAGTACCGGGGCTCCGTGGATCGCTCGCTTCTTGCTCTACAGAATAAGCTGAAGCAGAGGTCCAAGGCCGCGTCTGCGAGAGAGACCTTCGAGCTTTTGCTCAACACGTTTAAAGTTGTGTCGAAGGTACGTTTCTGCATTTGCGCTTGTGATTTGGGTTGTCTCGATATCGTTTGAACTTAGTAAGGATTGTGGTGGATAGTGGCATGGGATCTAATTTTCCAATTTGTTTTGTTGAATGATATTTGGATTTTAATTGGTAGATTTGGTTTCGACTTCGATCCGAGGCTTCTTATTTTACCAATATAACTGGAACTGGGTTTGTGTTTAGATAGATCGCACAATAAACATCTCTTAGAAGAAGCCACTCTAATTCAGTGGAAAGAATGGAGTTGGAAAATTTTGGTTTTTGCAATTACAAATCCACAATGTAGAATTCGGATGGATATGAGATCTTCTTTCATATTCTCGTGTTGAG
This sequence comes from Casuarina equisetifolia, assembly GCA_028551475.1. Classification (NCBI taxonomy): domain Eukaryota; kingdom Viridiplantae; phylum Streptophyta; class Magnoliopsida; order Fagales; family Casuarinaceae; genus Casuarina; species Casuarina equisetifolia. The sequence continues at coordinate 21,414,893 of CM052357.1, forward strand.
GTGTACAATTGAAAATTTGTATAATTACGAAGATCACACGATAAGACACCGTAGAATGAAGGCACATGATTTTGCAGGACTGAACTGGGCTTCCTTGGTAATTTTGGTTGTTGCAATTGCAAAAACACAGTGTGTAGAATTTGAATGGAGCTAGGATCTTGTTCCGTAGTGTCGCGTGGATTTATGTGATTCAAAAAATTGTACTACTGAGTGTTTCTGGCTCGGTTTATAATATGGTTCAGTGAGGAAGCTTTGAGTGTGACAGTGGCTTTTTGCAGATCTGGGTCCCTATTGATATATTTTTTTTCTTTTGCAATGGGATTATCTTGTGTGCAGGTCGAAAAATTAATAAAGGAACTACCAACTGTGCCTGCTGATTGGTCAAATGGGGATGTTAGCTTGGCCGAAAGGAATTCTATGGGTAACGGGGTCTCTGTGCCACAAGCGATTGAGAATGGGACAAATCTCAGAGAGACTCAAAGCATGCTTTTGGAGAGGATTGCCAGCGAGATGAATCGGTTGAAGTTCTATATTACTCATGCGCAGGTCTTTTTTGCTTTCCTGAAGTTGTCTTCTGTTCTACATTCATATGTGCTCTTGGAGATGTTCTGCACTGATTCTTGTAAAAGATTTACATAAATAGAGTTGACATTATATCTGGTTGTTTTCTTGATAGCCTTTTTCTTTATTAAGGTGTGCAAGAATAAAATATATATCAACATTTAAAATTTATCACGTTTCTTATGGAGGAAGCAAGGACGAAGTGAAATATAGAAGAAAAACTTGTATGTGTTTGGAGAAAGAGGAACTGAAGAAAAACTTTTTATGTTTTCATTGATTTAAGAAGTCTCGGAAGCTGAGTAAATATCTTTTAAAGACAGAATTAGCATATTAGGTTTTAGTGCTATCTCATGAAGGTGTTCTTATCTTCTGAGTAGGTACAGAGTAATTTTATATTTTGTAACTTCTCATCAAAAGAGAAAAAGAGCTGTGATTAATGTGGGGTAGTTGGAAAATGACTTAATTTAGGGTATTAGGAAGGATTTTTGTATGAGCTCAACAATAGATGAGTTATGTGCATTGGTTTTGTGGATTGGTATGTGGTATGAATGAATAAAGGGGTTGAGAATGTTGTTGTCTTAGACATATAACTTGAAAGAGTTGATTGATAATTCTATTTATGCTGTTTGCATCTGCACTTAAGGAAACTGATGTATCCCTTTTGGTAGAAACATAGCTTTCAATATAGATTTCTTAGGAATGTATGTTTCCTTTCTTTTTTAAAACATTATAGATAATTTAAGCATGCTGAAAAGGGAATCTAAAGTGCTAGATTATTCGTAGATGTTTGGTGGGTTGGTTAGGATGCAGACGCTCTCCATAGTCTCAGCATCTATATAAGGAAAAGGAGAGAATGGATTTCAGTTTTCTCGTAGGGAGAATGTGGAAAATTGAAGCCAACATTTTTCAGACAAGCTAGCTAATATTAGTGTGTTTTAAAATGTCAAAGATTGAGGATTAAATATGTGATTCAATGGAGTTTCATTCCTTTTTACCTATTATTTCCTAAACTGAAATTGTGACTAATGAATATCCACTTGCCTGCAAAATGTAGTAGAAACTTAGTGAGCTCAAAATTGTTTTCTTTATTACTGGTACATTCTGTGCTCATGTTGTTTCTATATTATGCCAGTACAGAACCTCCCTTTCATTGAAAACATGGAGAAGAGGGTTCAAAGTGCTAGCGTATTATTAGATGCAAGCTTGGGACATTGTTTCACAGATGGGCTCGAGCACCGGGATGCAAATGCAATTTACAATTGTTTACGTGCTTATGCTGCCGTTGATAACACTAGGAGTGCTGAAGAAATTTTTCGTACTACTATAATGGTTCCATTGATAGAGAAAATTATTCCACGTGAAGTGTCAGCAATGGTTGGGGAGTCATCTAGGGATGAGCTTGAGAATGATTATCAGCAAATCAAACAATGTGTTGATAAAGACTGCAAGTTTTTGCTGGAAATCGCTTCCACCGGTATAGTTGCCTCCCTTTTGTGCTATTTTCTCATTCCCAGTTACATACAAATCTTTGTGTCTGGTAAATGGGTTGCTTTGGGAATTCTTTCATCACCTAGTGCTGTTATAGTCCTTAAGCTGTATTGAAGTCCCAATTTCACAACCTCACCCCATACTTTGCTGTCTTCCGCTCATCCTGTTGGGTCATGGGCCAAAACCCATTATCTATTGTTGCAGTCATTGATCTTTTTATATAAAAACCATCTTTCTTAATTTTATGGCATCTCATTTTGATTGGCGCTATCTTGAACTTGTAGTCTATTTATGTTTCTTTTCTCATGGAGTTCTTAAGTGAGGGACATTTGAATTATCAATCATCAATCATCAATTTGGGACCACTTATGACCACCATTCATCTTACTAATATCTGTACAGGATTACCAATCTTTGGATAACAGACCCAACGTAAGAAAAATGTTAGATCATAGTGTCTTATCTAGTTGGCTGTTTCTTTATATAGGAGTCATTACTGTCATTTTTCAATGCCACTAACTGTCTGATGTTTTTTTTTTTTTTTTTGAATTACCCTCAGAAAATTCAGGTTTGCATGTGTTTGACTTCTTAGCAAATTCCATCCTTAAAGAGGTTCTTTCTGCAATCCAAAAGGGAAAACCGGGTGCTTTTTCTCCTGGAAGACCTGTGGAGTTCTTGAAAAATTACAAGTCAAGCCTTGATTTCTTGGCTTATTTAGAAGGTAGTGATCAAATCTCACTCTCTCCTTCTCCTCTTACTTTTCCTTCTTTTAATTATGTCTTGAAGATTGTAAAAGACTTCTGGCACAACTAAAATATTGCTCTATCAATGCATATTTTGAGTGACTGTTTAGGACCTCTGTATTTTGTTGAATATAAGAGCATAATTTGATCATTGAGTTATGACATTCAATCTTCATGCAAGGTTACTGCCCATCAAGATCTGCTGTTGCTAAATTTAGAAAAGAAACAGTTTATGATGAGTTCATCAAGCAATGGAACATTGGGGCTTATTTCTCTTTGAGGTACTCACTACAGCTCTGTTATGATATATCCTTATTAAAAAGGTGAAGTTCTATTTAATAATGTGGACTGCTATTATATCTACAACTCCCTCAGATTTCAGGAAATAGCAGGGGCTTTAGATTCTGCACTTACAGCCACCGGTCTTGTGCCTGTTCAAAATATACATTCTAGTGAAGAAAATTCTTTTGGATTGACTTTAAAACAAAGTGTTACTCTGTTGGAGAGCTTGAGATCCTGCTGGAGAGAAGATATTCTTGTCATTTCTTGCTCTGACAAGTTTCTCCGCTTATCTTTGCAACTTCTTTCGAGGTGAGATTTGTTGGAAGTTGGAAAGTTTGTCAGTCTATTCTGCTATGCATTAACAATTGGTTTCTTACTTTCTAAACTCTTGTCAGATACTCAAATTGGCTGTCAAGTGGACTGAAAGCTCGCAAAATGGATCACAGAGGCTCCAGCCCCGGATGTGAATGGGCAATTTCAGCTGTCCCAGATGATTTTATATACGTAAGCACCATATCTTTTTTTTTTTTTTAAAAAAATACTGTGTTTATTGTCTTCCCCTCTATGTTTGCCAATATATGGTTACCAGTCTCCGATTTGACTATTTTTTCCACCACTTGTAGGCATTTGTTGAAGTCTAGCTTAGTTAAATAGCCTGTCATAGATTTAAAATGAACTAGAAAACAAAAATTAGGAAATGGTTTTGGTAGTCTCTTCGTGTGTTCACTAAGTTGCCTTAGATTTGCTACTATAGTGGTCTAGACAACTTACTAAAGTTTGTGGAAGTTGTTTTGGTACCTCTCTTTTTGTCTTAATAAGTTTCCTTAGATTTGCTGCATGACTGACTTAGACAACTTGTTACTTTCTGTAAAGATCTCAAGTTATGATTGACTGATTTCAATGCTGTTGATTGAATTTTTCTTCAGAAAAGACTAACATCGTATAAAAATGCATGAGATGATGCTTAGCTTGGCATATTACTGAAGTTATTTGTTTTGTAGATTATTAATGACATAAGTTGCCTAGCGAAGGAGGTCTGTGGTGATATCTTGGAACGAGTACTCCAACTTCTGTCTTCATGCTCTGCTGATGTTCTTGATGCGGTAAAACAGAGCATTTTACAAAGTGGAAGATCACTGAAGGATTTAGTGCCTCTGGTTATTAAGACAATAATAGAGGCTCTAGTTGAGAAGTCTGTTGAGGTAAGCCACGATTTATAACTGATGTTGTTTGGTTTGATCGGGAAACTTGATGGGTGCTTCTGGCTATTATTGCTTTAAGTATTTCCTTGAATGCGGCACTGTGGTGGTAGACTTTAACTTACTGGCTGATGACCTAGTTCATTTGTTAGCATTATGGCTTCCTTTCCTTTTCATGGTTCCTAAGATTTTTATTAGTTATGAATTTTCTTTTTATTAATAGGATTTCTTTCTCAAAATAAAATGTAGGAATTGAGACAGTTGAAGGGGATAACCGCAACTTACAGGATGACCAATAAACCTCTTCCTGTCAGACATTCACCCTATGTGTCAGTGGTCTTGCGACCTCTCAAGGTATGCAATTCTCGTTAAATTTCTGCTATGGTATGATGCCTTATCCCCTCAAATCTTCTTGTCTATAGTATTTTAATTGGATCTCTTGATTTTATTTTGACATTATTATAACCAAACGTGTTTCATATACATTCTTGTGATTTGTGTTAATAATCATTACCAACGTTTAAGAAATCTGGAATTGGCACAATAGGATTAGCTAGATAACATACAAGAGAACAATCGAGTTTCAGTATATTGCATGGGTATGCATACAGATAGTTGTGGAAAGACCCAACATATAAAAAGAGAGGGAAGAATGGGAGAGAGTGAAAAGTGATTGGCACGTGGACCATTTTATATACTTTCGTATCTAGCATTTTCTCATTTTAATAGAAAAAAGAACCCTTTTACGCTAATACTATCGGGCCTTAGTAAATTGAACAATACCGGTTAAACAATGAAGTAATCTTGTTAGATGCCTAATTCTTGAATTTGCTGATTAGGCAGTGGTTAGTTCTTTGGCTTTATTTCTCTATACTTGATGCATTATATATCAGGTTTTAACTTCACTTACAGGTTAATAAAAGGAAATTAGTTCCAATTATTAGTTTTTACATTGAACTACTGCTGCTACCAGGCGCTTCTGGATGGAGAGCGAGCTACAGCGTACTTGACAATGGAAACTAAGAATGAACTATTGCTTGGTGCTGCAACTGAGATTACCGGTCGATACTATGAATTAGCTTCTGATCTTGTCAATGTGGTTAGTATTGAAGTGCCAGTTTCTTTTATGAAACGTTAATTCTTCTACAACTGTCCATGCTTGCAAATGTTACCTATTAAAAATTTGCGCTATCATGACCAGGCTAAGAAAACGGAGTCTTCACTTCAGAGAATTCGGCAAGGGGCACAAAGACGAGCTGGAGCAAGCTCAGATGTGTCAGACAATAATGTGTCTGACACTGACAAGATTTGTATGCAATTGTTCCTTGATATTCAGGTAAACATAATCTGTATGAGCATCCTACGTTTCTGTATGTTTGTGTGGAAATGCTAGAGTTATGACTTACACGAGTTTATAAATCCTTCCACCAGGAGTATGGCCGCAACCTCTCTGCTCTTGGGGTTGAAGCAGCCAACATTCCAGCCTACTGCTCCTTGTGGCAGTGTGTTGCCCCTAAAGATAGGCAGGGCACGATTACCTTTTAGGGCATGGCGCCATTTAGCTGCAAGCCGCTTGTACATGTACGGTTTTTTGTTTAGTTAATCCTTTTTCAGTCTAATGAATTCCATTGGTAAGTTCGATTTTTCATTGTATACCGTGCGGTGGTCTTAGGAAGTGTAGGAAGGCTGAAGTACTCGATTGAGGGGAAAAAAAAATATCTTCTTTTGCACCTACTTTTCTATTGTCTATTCATGATAACTATGTTCTGTAAAAACCACAGAAGAAAGCCCAAATTCATATTATATGAAATTGTTTGGGAGTTGCTTTGGAAGCTTTAGTTGGCCCAACATCTTTATACCCTAAATACATTTGAGGGTGGAAGGAGTTAAATTTCGTAATCAGCTCAAAACTTGGGCTCTTTTCATCGGCTTATTTGTTTAATATTTCTGGAGTTGTCTGCCCTCTGCTTAATGCAGGTCGTAAATACTTTATGGTCCTTCGAGGCTTGGGTTGAGCCACCCAAGACATGAAGGCCTCTGTGTGTATTGTGTTACAACCTCATTTACTTTCTCCAGTCAAGATTTTAAGTTAGAAAGAAATAATGACAAGTATAGTATACACGACAGCCTATTGCCAAATGCATACTTGTTAGAGATAGAATGTTTTCTCTAATTATTGAATAGCAAAGGGAAATTGAAATAAATACAGATTGTTTCTCTTCTCATTTTGAAGTATTCATAGCCTCGTTTGGTGACTCAGAAAATAGAAGAAATTGATTTTTTATTTTTTAGGTCCCGTACAGATTGATTTAGTAAAGAAAAACATAGCAAGAAAATTGATTTGAGTGATTCCATATCTGCTCTTAATCCATACACAACTTGGCATTTATGATGAAGATAAAGAAGATTTTTTTATTTTTTGCTTTTTTTTTTGTTTTTAGATGAGCAATGACAAATATCTAGACCAATAACTTGACATTAATATGAGGGAAACGGTGACATATGGCACAAGTCCAGGTTAATCCTACCACCTTTCTTTTGAGTAGTATGCCTATTTTAGTGTGCTTATTTCAGTTCTACACTTGTAATTGTTGAGTATTAGGTCCATCTTCAACGGTCAAACTATAGTCGTCGGTACCAAAATAGCGGTCACCAAAGTCTCCTAGCCCTGGTATTACACGGAATTCATTGTTTAATCCCGCATCAATCTCTGAAGTGACAATTTTTATGAGTGGAAACTTTCTGCATATAAGATGTATTCCCTCAGGAGCCTGAAAGCCATGTCAAGAATTGACACAAAAAGAGAATTGTTCAAGGACTAGCTCAAAACAAGTGAAAAGAAAACTAGAAAATACTAGTTTTTAAGCAGCTAACTCACAGATATGAGGTTTAGTAGTATAATTCGAGACTCTGGCACTCCCTTCCGCACAAGGATTTCAATTGCTTTCATGGCGGAATTACCTGCAAGGAGTGAAATTGGTATACTGTTTGGTTCTGTGGCTCAAAGATGAATACAGATGAAGAGATGGTTACCTGTACCAAGAACTGGATCCATGAGGAGGACATGCCGTACTGAAATATCTTTAGGAAGCTTCTCGTATATGAGCTGCAATGGAAGGGAATCAGATAAAATATAGTGAGGGAGCTTTTTTTCACCTTGAAGAGTAAAAATTGACACAACTTCAAATATCTGCAACACCTGTCTCCCATTGTCACCAGAACGGTGGATCAGGATTTTTCCTATTTTAATCCCCTTGCAGCATGCACGTAACGCGTTCTCCATGCTTTCTCCACTGAAATATATACGACCAGGAAAAACTAATTATGCTGTGCCACTTCCACGAAATTGCTGGACAATTAGACAACAAGAAAGAGCAGAAATATCCGACACCCTCATATAAGTGGTTCTCACACCGGCTTTAGTTCCCATGGAGGGTGGATGCATAAACTTAGGACAGGATATAGCCATGGGTGAACTAGATTAGGTACCAGATAAAGGAAAAGGAAATGTTTGCAGGAGCTGTAAATAATTTGCTTAAGAGCTGGATTAGCAAGTGACCCTCAGAAATCTTCGTTTTAAAAGGTTTAAAGGAACTTGTATATCAAGAAGGCATTCATATTAACCTGAACTAAAAGTAAACAGCACCATATTTTGGCCTCACCTTCGAATGATGGATACACCACATAATTTCTTGCAAAAGTTAACTCCAGTATAGATTGATCCTGTAATCAAATGACAATCAATATAAGATTTGAGTAGAGCTTGACATAACAAAGAAGTATCAATCATAAATAAGATAACAAGTAATCTCAATTATATCAAAATACAAATAAGATAATAAAATGCTTGAAGGTAAACTCATATGACTTCAATCATTTGTGACCCTTTCTTTTATTTTATATTTTATAATATAAAATTATACATTGCTTTTTTTTTTTTTTTTCCATTCCTCTTAAACACACCTATAGGGGTGATTACTTGTTTCTATGTAAAAGGCAAGTAGCCAAGACCATGTTCCACTACCTGAAAACTAATGATCCTTAGTATGATATAAGAGAATACGAATGTAAAATAAAGGTCATTTGAATAAACAAAGATATTACATACCTGACGAATTAAACGATCTGAGTAGAAAATAAAATCATGTTTTGTTGTTTCTCTATCACGAATTAAAGTGTGCATGCCTCGTATCTATAAAAGACATTCTAGTATTACGTAAGGCATTGAGGAGAAGAAAAAATATAGCTTAATTTGAGAAGATAATGAAATGAAAGCACATTTTATACACTTGAATTCTATCCCATGTACTTGTTGTTCCACTCTAAAAGAAGCAAAGGCAAGCACATGCTGTACACGTGAATTACTTTCCATGTACTCTTTGTTATGCTATTCTTGTTCCTAAAATGTATGTCTCTACGCAGACAATGACAAGTATGATTATTTGGATCAGACATTCATACCTTTTTAAGTTATAAGACCACTACCAAACACAAAGGCAGAGATCAATTTCATCATATAGAACAAAGTAAGAGTATTATTTGACAGCAAGGGGAAGAAGCAGAAGAATAAGAAGGGAGTCATGAAGATAGCGATAAATACCTGAAATGTTGACTGAATAACGTTCAAATTGGAATATATCTTGCAGAGATTATGCTGACCAAGCTTAGTGCGGATATGTTGTACAATTAAATCGATTGCAACGTGATTCTCACCACCTCGGGGTATGATAACATCAGCATATTTCTTTGATGGAAGAATAAAATTATCAAAAGCAGGCTTCACAAACTTCGAGTACTGCAGAGTTCATGAAAAAATTGGAAACAAAATGTTGCCCCATAAATAAGAGAAACTCATTCAATAGCAGAGTTCAGACCCATGGTAAACAGAGACCAGAAACAAAGTACCATAAGCAAGAGAAAGCTGCATCGTGGAATACTAATGTGATAAACAAAAAGAAACTAGGATTCTGAAGCAGTTCTCCTTTTCTGGTCATTCCAAAAATTTTACTAAATTTATGGTTTCCCTAATCTCAAGTCCAATCCAAGAGACAAATCATAGTCAGTTCAAGAAATAATACAAAATAAGCAAATGGCAATTTGCATAGTTTGGTTCCTATTGACTTGTGCTAAATTGACCCAGTTATCACCTTTCCATTGATGTTTGCACAGAGAACAACGACATTGGTTCAAACAGGAGAAAACTATTTCAACAAGTTAATTACTGATTGGACCCAATCAATGTTAGAACAAACTAGAGGCAGGTTGTCCTTTGGAAGATAAACTTTACAATAAGCGTGAGAAGATTCACTTTTCTTCCTGAAAAATTATGCATTTACTTCATAATAAATCCATTCGCCCAATTTAAGTCACGGCTAGATCATTACCAACTGGATATGGCTCTAACCCTTCACAAATGGAAACAATGACCTTTCTACATGCAGGATCTGCATCAATCTATGAGCTTTTGGTCTGCCAAATGACCTCGTAATTATATGCCATGAACATGGATGCACTTGCAATTTCATTATAACACCTGTTCTCAGAAGAGTTCCCAATGGAAAAATTAACTCCAACCCCTGATATTATCACTTGCAATGTCAATGCCACCCATATCAATGCATTTATAAGAGGAAAAGTAATTCTTGCCTGCTCAAGAATAGAGTGCAGATCTCTCCCCCTCTCAACTGTGTCACGCTTTATTCTTCGGGCAAGCCTTACATCAGCATCTACATAAAACATATGGCATAAGAAGACAGGTGAGACTGTTGCAGCATGGATTGTGCTAGCAGTTGTTAACTCAATTGCTAAAAACTTACATGCCAGTCTTTTTATTGCAAGTGACTATCTATAAAATGGACACTGGACACCGTAGCTTAAGAACAAACCTTCCTCAACGAAAATCTTCAAATTCATCAAGTTTCGGACACCTTGATCATGAAAAACCAATATCCCCTCCAGTATAATTACATCAGATGCATTGACCTGCCAAAGAATGACCAAACAAAACAACAAAATATTTCTTAACCTAGCATCTTCATGAAACTAACTATAGTTTGGCAGAGTACAAAGGAACTACCTGCCGAAAACTGTCAGTGCGCCGCTGATGTTTCTTAAAGTCATAGATCGGAACATGAACAGACTGACCAGATTTGAGCTTGCCAAGGCACTCTAAAAGTTCTTGTGTGTCGAATGCATCTACAAACAAACCATAGGCATTTTACCAAATTCCAAATTCTTTACCTAGCACAAGGTACAGTTGACGACCATTCAAATCCCCTTAACACACTTGATCCATGGTAAACTTACCAGGGTGATCAAAATTATACTCGTGTGTATACTTCAATTCCTCATCTGTTAAACCACGGTAGAATGAATCCTAGACAGGTAATAACAGAATTTATTTAGTAAAAATAATCATATTCTATTGAAATATTCTCTTAGATCAAAACATAAGGTCATCCATGCAAAAACATGAAGACAGAGTACTATATTCTATCTCCATCTCTCTTGGCAGTAAAAAGGAGACGGAGTACTATATTCTATCTTTTGCGGCCTGTCTCAAACTAGACAAAGAAACAAACATAAAAGTATTCATAGATATTCTGAAGAAGTTCCCTGTGGTAACTGGGGTCATAGATTATGGTGAACAAATAGGGAAAGTAGAAGCAACATATTCAACTATGTCGGCCTTTCTTTTAAATAATCCCAAGACAAGGTGATTATTTATTCGACGAATGATCAATTTATGTACAAGTAATTAATAAGGTTAAGAAGGAAAAAAAAATTAAAAATTTGACCTGACTGACGAGCACAACCCTCTGATCATGGAGTTGCTGAATTATCTTGTCACATACCGTCGTCTTGCCGGATGCCGTACCTCCAGAGACCCCTAGAAAGAATTCCAGACAACTACAAAAACATTAATAATACCACAACACTATAACTGCGTCTACTGACATCAATCGATCGCTTCGTTCCTTATCCTCCGTTTGGTTACGGAAAAAGTGTAGTTAAGGTCCTGTTCTGTTTGGTTTCCGAGAAAACCGAGGCGAAACCTTTCCAATTCACTTTCAGCTATCAAGCAGAGAATTTTTTTTCTTTTTTCAATTCTCTCTCCCCTTTTTAGCACCAAAACCAGAAAACGACAAAGACGAAAAAGTCCGTAGATTTGTTCGTGCTCTCCGAGGTTTTGGTCCTAAGTTCGGAATATTATACGTATGAACTTACCGATGACGAATGGCTGTTTCGGGGGTGCGCTACGATCACCACCAGAAGGAGACGTGGGCCCATCGAGATGGCCGTCGGGAAGCAAACCGGAGAAGTGTGCACCAGAGGCAGACTTCATGACACAGTCCGTCGTTGTCAACGATGTCGTTTCGTCCATATTGTGTGATCTCCTACTGGTACCCAGTTATATATTATAGAAGTTATTCTTCCTTTTGGATTCCAGCAAAGCGGGTGCGGTTCTGAAAATAACCATTGATTCCCACTGTAGCGTATGATACAAGCGGAATCTCTTTCAACCGCTGTCAATTAACACGATGTGAGAAAGAATCCGAAGCATTGAACGTGTCATTGAAGTTATGAATACAAAGAAGTTCTTAAAGTTCTTTTAACTGATAATTTCTAAGCTTCCATGTGATAGCTCGAGTTACCAGTTTCATACATATTTTGGCTGCTAAGTTAAGCTGAAACAACGAAGATGCAATCTTGTGGTCGCGGAAGTGTTCTTGTTTTTGTTTCATTTGGATTACAATATTCATTGGAATGCTCTGGATTGTTTGCAATTTGTGAGATCTTATAAGAAAGAAACTAACTTTATGGCAAACGTAATTTTGTAAGAGATGATGTAATTAAAGTAGGTTTTACATACACGTAAATCTTTTTAGTAGTAAACATTCAATACTTTACAAACTGGAATGCAGAGGAAGATTACTGCATCATAATTGTGAATTCTTCAAAACTGAGAGCACCATCCCCATTCAAATCAAACTGATCGATCATCACCCTGCACTCATCGATCGACTTTGACTCACCCAATCTGCTGAGCATCCTTTTCAAGCTCTTGGGAGTAATGAACCCACATCCTTCCATGTCATACAGCAAGAAAGCCTCTCTCAAGTCCTTCATCTTCTCTTCCTCTCCTGCTGCTTCCATTAACCCAATGAAATCCTCCAACGCCAAGAAACCATCTCCGTCAGCATCCAATGCCTCGACCACCGTATTCGCCTCTTGAACAAATAGATCTCCGCCCATGAGACCCAACCGGTGCCTCAAGTCTGAAGCTGATATCTTTCCGTCACCATCTTCATCGAAGCATTGGAAAACACGCTCAAACTCCTCGCCTTTCCTCATTTCGCGACACAAATACAACCGAAGGGAGTTTTTGTAAAGACGAATCAGGTTTTGATAATCTCAGTTCTATCTCCTCTCCTTGGTTGCAGCAGAACATTGCGGTAACCCTACTTATATACCCTCTCGACTCCGCGTGATCCAGAAGGCCAGAACCATCGATGAACACGGGAGGAACTTACATATGACTTTTCCATAGCTAGGAAGCAGAATTCAAACTGAAGAAAACATTAAGAGACGGAATCCCGTGTTAGTTAAGCCATCCATGGCTGCGACATCCACGAGAATAGTGTTGAGAGGAAGAAAGGAATGGACGGCGAAACAGACGAAAGATTGTGCTGAAATTCAACCCTCTACAACAAGTTTAGAGGTCAACAAAAGAAATTCTCTTCCCTGGTAACCAAACCGATAACGCGTTTACCGGTAAATAAGAAAAGCTCCTTCCTTGGTCGCCATCGCACCCTTGCTTGGGCATAGAAGTCTTTTTTAGTGGTTGGAATTTGTTGCTGAATCCCACGACTAGCGCACCAAATAAGAGAAAATTTGGAATTAAGTTTTCTTTCAGTTTTTCAAACTAATTTTTGTATTAGACTTTAAACTTTTTAATACAGTGTTAAAACCTCAATTAAGTTATATTCCATATTCACTTTAAAGATGACGTTGTTACGATTAGGACGACTTGTTAGTGTGTAGGGGTTGTTGGAGGTCATATTTCCCACATTGGAGAAGAGGAAACTTGTACTTAATTTTAAATAAAGAAAATTTTCTTTAACCTTTAAATTAGTTTTTTAGTTGAGTTTATATCATCTAACATTTCTTCTTTGAACACAATAAATTCATAAATGTTGTGTGTCTGAGTGAAAAATGGTGTTGCTTTTCCCAACTGTTGAAGTATATGCTTTCAGGTGACTCCAGGGCCAATATGGAGTAGCAAAAGCAAGATGAGTGCTGTAGCACTTATTTATGTCTCAAAACATGTCAAGAGGGCAGTTATTTTCTTTTTTGTTTTATTCTTGTATAAATTATAACGTTGAGTGGTGAGATCAGAAAAAGCGTCTTTGTAAAGCATTTCAGGAAAAATGTTTTATTGTGTAGTCTTCCAGCAGGGCGGCCCTGCGGCTGTGGTTTCCCATATCAGCTCCAGTATTTGTTTTCAATTTAATGTCAATTCTGTTATTAATTTTTTTTGCTTATGTTGAAGCAATTGCTGCATTCAGCTGTGCATCAGCTTTCTTTCTCTGTAAAATTTAACACTAACATAAGAAAAAAAAGATCCCGGCAGCGTGTACCAAAAGAAGTGCAAGCAAATCTCTCAATCAAGCTCCAGCAATCTTAAATGAAGCACCAGCTACAGTCCATAAATTTCCAAATTAAAGAATGACTAAGCTTCTTCTTCTTCTTCCTTTTTTGGTTTTTTATTCCCCCCCCGAAATGTCTCTCCTGATAGATGGCTCTCATACAATCCTTGTATAACCCAAATCTAGAAATGTTAAAGATCCTACATAATTAGAGGCCTCATTTAATTAGCAGAGTTTGAAGTATGGAGAGGCATATAGAACAATAAAGAAGAGTTTATTAGCAGAAGCCAAATCATTCTTCAATAGTTGAACTTTTTGTAATTCATTTTCTTAGTAGTATCTTTTTGTTAGGTGTTTGGAGTGAAAATTAGTAAGTACAAATATGTAAACTAATTATCATGTTCATGTTGTGGGTAGTTAGTAAATTTTCTTAATAGAATTTAGTTAGAGTTCCCTTAAGTGCTAGCATAAAGGGAAACTAAGCAAAAACCTAATAGAGGGGGGGAAAAACACACACACACACACACACACACTGTTCAGTGAAATTTAGATGCAAGTGAACATGTCGAACAAGTAATATAATGATGAGAAAAATATTGTCTTACAGATATTGGTGATTACTAAACCAATTAATTACTAATAGTGAACAACCCCTAGAATTTATCTAGCAAATCAAATTGATAGATGATAGATTAACTAACTAAATCTAAGAAAACTAAATATAAGAAATATGTTAGAGCATATGATTTCACCATAATTACTAGGTATTAATATTGATTGTTTATGCTTGCAAGAGGGATAATATCTATGTGATGGCGGAACTTCTTAATTTATTTACTATCCTATGTCTAGGTATAACAAACCTACTTAGTTCATTAATTTACTATATTTCTATATGTGAATTGAAACAAACCAAATGCATTAGGATCTATGAACATTCCCAGTTTACACCGAAAGCCACATAAATAACATGATATATGTTTATCCATATTTAATTTATGGTTACATATTACAAGAAGTAACTGCATATCATCTTTTGTCGGTCTCAAACATGCAAATCAGATTATTCAAGTGGTAGCTAATTACTTAAAAGCATTAAACACAGTAATATGTAACTTCACATAAACAAAATATCTTGCAAAACATAATAATCATAAGATTCATACCATCATAATTAGGTTACATTGTAGCTCTAACAAAAATAAACTAAAACATAAAGAAATAATGAGAAAGAATAGTAATAAGAAATAAAGAAGGCATCTTGAATCCAAGAACAAGAAGTCTGTTACCCTTTTTGTCTTCTCTTCAAGAAAACCTCGAATTCTTGGTCTCTCTCTTGAGTTGTATACAATTTCCTCCTCCTTTCTTTTGCCTCTTCTCTTATCTTAAATAGAGTTTAGGTTTAGACCTACTCTTATCCTAGTAAAATTGGGTTTTAAAGATTTAAAACAATTGGGTTTTGAACTCTTAATTTAATTAGGTTTTGAACTCCTAATTTAATTAGGCTTTGAACTTCAAATATAATTAGGTTTTCTAATTATTTAGAAAACCCAATAACAATAAAATCTAATAACAATCATTCAAAGCCTAAGCCTATCTTGACTCTCTTGATCTTGATATTATGATTTTGCCACACAATAAGTATTAGGCTCTCCATGTTCATTCCTTTTCTCCTTGCCTCCTTGTGCTACATAAACAAGATAAATTTAGGTAAATAAAGAGGAGTTCAAATATTTTCTCATAATTATTAAAGTTATTTATTGCCTAAAATAGGTAAAATAACTCTATAAAAATAGAGTTATCACACACACACACACACACACACACACACACAAAGTATTACAAGTATGAAGTGTGAAATAGATAGAAAACAGAGGTGTTTAAGATGTGCTACAATTACTCCATCATGGTAAAAGATTGCCTCTAGGTGCTGTGAAGGGAAATCATCCCTAACCACGTAAACCCTTAGTATTTTCTTTTGATTCTTTTTGTGTATGAGTTTGAGATTTTGAGTGTTTTGAATTGATTGTGAATTGTTGCTTCCAATCCAACGCTTTCCTATGTCACCGAAAATCACAACACATGGCAATGAGTCTTGCCCTTAATATGGCGACGACTTGAAGTAACACTACTTGCTTTAGATCTACGTACCATTCAACAACCTATAACCAAGCTTGCAAGTGTACCTAAATGAACAATCATCATTAGAACCTTGAAACAATACCTAAGCACCTCTAGCAACATATTCGTTGGTAAGCTAAGGTGCTTATAGTGAATTTTGGCCACAATTCTTCTAGAAATTTGTGTGAGTAAAACTAGGGTCACGCCAACCAATTTTTTGTGCCAATAGACTTGCAAAATGAAGAACTCAACATTACTTTTTTTTTTATTAGTCCAATACTATGTAGTGTGTTGTTTAAACATTTTCATACTCTTTGATAAATCAAAGGGGATAGATCCTACCACACATGGTATTTCGATAAGAAGTAAATGTTCCAACTGGCATTTAAGCTTGAGATTCTCCCTTTAAGACCCTATTCTACAAAAGCTACAACCTCAATAACATAAAAGTAGAATACTGTGTAATGGACATGAGGGCACTTAGTCATACGTCTAGAAAAAATAAACTAAAAAAGAAAACGTCAGTCAACCACATTTGAACAATCTTGAATTCTTTCCAAAGTCTTGCTTTTCGATTGACACTATTGGAATTAACACTTCAGAGATAATGAGCTTACTTCGTTCCAAGACTTCCCTCGAGAGACGTGAGGATAAAGTGGTGACTTGGATTTTCAAAAGTTATAATCTATAAAACTGCCAATAGTTTTGGATGAAATTCAAGACTACAAACTTAGTCTACACTAGAAATCTCCTTAGCTTTTTCGATTGATTTAGACTAAAGCAATAAAAGAAACAAGTTAAATAAAGTTGGGTTGATGTAAGGACTTACCTTTGACAAGTTGGTTAAGAATAGTGCAAATGAAAAATCAGCTCACTAATTAATGGATAGTAATTTCAAAGATGTTTTTTTAGTCTTTGGATTTCCAAAATTGGAGTTATTGACAAACTTATTTTGAAAATGAAAAGGAATCATTGTAGAATTCTGTTATGAAAATGTAAGATGCAAATGGCTAAAAATTGACTTGAGTTCAACATTTGATAATTTGCTACAATGTGTACTTCTTTGGTAATGCAAAAGTTATCTGAGCTTCGCTTGATAGAAAACTGCAATCCAATCTTCTTTTAAAGGGCAAAAGATTTAGGTTTCACAATGACCCACAGGAAATCTTCTTTTTGCATGTAAAAAAATTATACATCACTAATTTGATATTCAATGAGCAATTTAAAAAACATAGATTACCTAAAGGGAAACATAATTTGCAATTACAAAGGTTAAGTTATTGTTGCTTTAGATATCTGTTAGATCCTATAGCAACCTAAGAGGGGGTGAATTAGGTTTCTCTTTTAAAAATCACTTCTATTTGTGTTCAATTACTTTTTATGTAATCAAATATGACATTCAAAGATATAAAGCTTAATCAGCAGGCTAATCAAACACAAAGAAGATAAGACACAAATTTACACGGTGGTTTGGCCTTTCTCACCTAGTTCCACCCTTTTCTCCTTCAACACAACCGGTTGAAGTCTACTTTACTACAAAGCTAGGAGAAACTTTTTCCTACACTTTCCAACTCCTCCTCAAGGAGTCAAACAATCCTTACACCAAGGATCACAATTATAATATGTGTCTCAACACACATCAACAAGTCAAAGTTTTTTAAGCTTATTATGAATTTCAAACTAAGCTTCTGTAAGATGTGTAATACAAGTTCAGAAGCTTCAAACAACTGCTAGAGGCTTAATACAGAGTAATATGGACAAAAACCCCAAATTTGTTCAAACCCTTGCAGAGTCTACTTCTAGAAAATCAACTTCAATAATAGAGTATAATGAAGCACAAATTGATTCTCTAATAAGCAAATAATGAGCTTAGAAATTAGTCACCCAATGAAGATCAAAATTGTAGGTTTGGATGAGCTAGAACGAGTAGTATGAAATGCTTCACATATTGCTTTCTTTGCTAATGATTTTCTGACATTTTGAGCACCATCAAGTCTTCTTCCCGTTGGAGTTGATTAATTTCCTTCTTCTTTGTCCAAGACAGACTATCGGGGTTAAGGTTTTGCTTTCGTTTATTTCAAAATCCCGTCCAAAACGCACAGTTTTGGTCTCAACTTAAAGTTCTGTAATTCAGATTCTGTGGAGCAAGTTTCGGGTCTCACTCAAATCTTCTTCAATTCTCTCCAATCTTGAATTAATTCTTTATGGGTCATTCACTGATTGATAGAGCATCTTTTTCCTTACAAAAACCCTTTGAAATCGTTTTTAGAATCCCTATAATCTGCTTCCAATTTTACTTTTGAGCAGTTAGGACAAGAACTTGACGAGCTTCACCATTTCTTCAAATTGATCCTCTCTGAGTAGTGGGTCTTTGATTTTTCTTCACAAAAATCTTCTCCTCTTCATTAGCTTGCCAACAAGCTATCTTGCTCATTAATCGGAGGTGAAATGGGTGGCCAAATCTATCGGCGAAGTCATGGTGTCATTGCAGGTCGGATTCTAGGTCGTGGGCACTTAAGTTAGTCGCGCACTGGGTCGCGCTTTGGGCTTGGGTCACATTCTCTAAACTGGGTTACACCTCTCTGGACTGGGTTAGACTTTGGATTGGGTCAGACTTTCAGACTGGGCTCATTCTAACCTAACTTCCTGCATACAATTTCAGCATTAATTTTCTTATGAAACCTATAAATAATCAAATACTAATTATAATATTTTTATATTATAATTATATTTAATTATCAATATATTCCAACAAAATGGTTATAATATTATCATATTATAATATTCATTTTTCTTCATCATCAACATGTTTATATATTTTAATATCATTAAAATATATTCCAATAATATCAATCCTAAGTAAGAAACTATAAAGCGATTTGCACTATAAATAGGTTTTCTTTTTGGCCGACTCTTTTAAATATTTCAATGTTATTATTTTCTTTTCTCCTTATATTTAGCCTTTAGCTAGGTTCACCATGAAAAGGCACAATTCATTTGTTTGTAAGTATACAACATATTACTTTTATTGTTTGTAGCCACATAGAGATGGATAAATATAGATTGGGCTATGTTTTTGAGTTTGTGTTGAGTGTGAATAGAAAATGAGACTTCGGGCCATTTTTAACATTTTCTTTGGCAAATTTCGGATTGCTTTTCCCATTATGGACAAATATGTATCCAGTTCAAGTACTCCCATTGGACACGAATCCAATATGCTAGTGAACTTGAAATAAGATGTCCACTAATATTTAATGTTAGATGATATAGTACATTTTCCTAACCAATTTGATAACGTGTCTTAGGGTGTTTGCATTAACAATGGATAGCTTAATGGTTGAAACGGCCATTATAAGGTTAGATATCATCTATGTTGTTAATAGGCATATGAGCAATTTTGGGAAGGCATATCATAAGGATTTCTAAAAACTAATCTAAAGGATGAGAGAACGAATTGTACTGAGCTATACTCGATTGATTTCACATTATGGATTACATTAAGCTTAAGTGTTTATATAGACACATTACAAAGGTAGAGAAGCTTAAACTAATTTAATACAACAAAATTGCATAACGGCTTATAACAAAATTCATAGAATTAACAATAAGACTTTTGATGGTTATAGTTGTTAGTGTTTTTAGAGGTAGGAGAGTTTGTTAAGCTGCAGAAATCCTTATTTCTTTTAATATTGAGTTTGGTAACCATTCTTCTTCAGGCTCTTTCAAACTTAGAGTATGAATCAATCCAAGTTTGTTCCTAAAGAAATGAAATGTGGTCTTAGGAAGAGGTTTAGTCAATATATTTGCAACCTATTACTTTTTAGGAATATATCTCATGATGATGAGATTGAGGGCCACCTTTTCCTGAATGAAGCAAAAATCAATTTTCACATATTTCATTCTTCCATGGAAGGTAGGTTTTGTAGTCAACTTTAGTGCTGCAAGATTACAATTAAGTTTGGTTGACAAATACCCAAGTCCTATAACAAGGCACATCACTAGATGCTTAGGTACCGGTTTCTAGGTTTGTGTTCTTTAGAGAGCTTCCATTTCATCCTTCATTGCTACAAGCCACTCAGGATGTTGAAGAGCAACATGAATAAAAGTACGTAAAGGTGGTGTAGTGATGGAGGTGGTTAAGGCATACTTAGGATTAGGCTTGAAGATACCTCTTTGTGACTGGATAATTATGGAAGAGATTGGTTTAGTAGTTGGTAAGTTGGTAGCTTTATCTATAGGTGCTGGTGAACACATAGAGGATATAATAGGAATAGGTTGGAGATTTGAAGATATAGAGGCAACGAGAAAATCAATTGAAAAGGCTGCAACAAATTACTTATGCTAAGGTGGATTCATATATTGGTGCAAAGGACTTACTATATTTTATGGGGCAAAAGAGCACAGTCATAAGGTAGGTTTTTATGTAAAAGATGTCTACATAAGTTATAGAAGGTGATGAGGGATGAGTATTAGTATGAAGTGATAAGGGAGTAGAGTTCCTCAGTGTGGATGTTAGAGCTATTGTTGGAGGACCAAGAATACAAGAATTGGTAAGTGTTGAATCAGTGTAGGTGCTAGGTGAAACCATATGAGAGGCCGGGTTAATTTGAGGTTAAGTAAGAAGGAGGACATTTTCATTGAAGAGAACATGTCTTAAGATGTAAACTAAACTAGTGAGGTAGTAAAGACACTAATATTCTTTATGAATATCATTATAACCAACGAAGATGTATGGTAGTGACCTTTCTACTAGCTTATTAAGAGCATAATCCCAAAGGTAAGAAAAACAAGAAGAATCGAATACTTTTAAATGAGAATAGTTTGGCTCATTATGAAACAAAAGGGAAAATGGTGTAGCATGATTATGATGAGAAGATGGAAGTTTTTTTTATAAGAAATGTGGCAATATTAAAAGCTTTAAACCGATATGTCTTAGTTAGGTGTGTTTTAAACAACATAGTAAGACCTAATTCTACATTATGCCAATGCTTGTGCTCAGTTACTCCATTTTAAGTAGGTGTATAAGAGCAAGATAAGTGATGTTAGATACCATGGGTAGACAAGGAACATTTGAAATCAACATTCGAAATTAACATTCAAGTATTCCCTACCATCATTTGATTGCAATGTCTCAATATGAGAACCAAATTGGTTTTCAACAAACAATTGAAACTTCATAAAACAAGAAAATGCTTATGATTTTTGTTTTAAAGAATAGATCCATGAAAAACATGTACAATTATCTATAAACAAGAGATGATATAAAAAACCTTGATGAGGTTACACCAGAGAGGGCCCCTAAATGTTGTTGTGCACCTTTTCAAGTGGAGTAGTGGATCAATATTCTAAATAAGAGACTAGTAATTGGCTACTCTTGCTAAGATGGTAAGGATTATAGAAAAAACTATTACTAGAATGAATAAAGATCTTACTGTGATGTTGAAGGTTTGAGAATTCTATCTCCTGGTTGGCCAAGCCATTGATGCCAAGTGATTGAATTTGTAGAACACTATCTTGTAAAGAACAAAGCTTGAAATTTATTTTATGGAAGCATACAAGCCTTTGTGTTTAATTCCCTTTGCCAAAATTTTGTGGTTCTATAGATGCTTTATATAAAATTGAACTTTAGGTAAAATGAAATAACATGGATAATTAGTAGTTAATTTTGAGATAGACAACATATTTTTTTAGACTTTTGGAGCAACAAGAACATTATGTAAAGGAACACTTGATTATGGAAGATATCTAAAACCAATGTAGTAGATACCTATGAGCTCTCCATTTCCTACCTGGATTTTCTCAAGATTGTGATAAGGAGAAAAGGTTTGTAACTTACCAACTGAAGATGCAATGTGCACATTTGCACCTAAATCAGGGATCCAATCCTCATTGTCAAGGGTGTGATCATTTAGATGCATTGCAACAATTGTCTGAGGTATGTTTGAGGACTGATAAGCATGATCAAACCTTCGGTAAGAAGTCATGGTTGAATGGCCTTTTTATTGCAAATTTGGAAAGTTATCTATTCTTTAATGTAAGGCTTTTGGGGTGTAGATGAGTGACTAGGTAGGCATCCATGCTAAGTGGACTATGGAAAGCCATGGCCATGGAAAGAGAAAGAGGAATTCGCTTTCCTTTGATCACCATTGTGGCTTGGGTAATTTGATCTTTGAGTGAAGAAAGCAGTAACGTGATTAAGACTAGGACGATACTCGACATGACGAGTATCAAAGGCTTGCAATTAAGCCATGACATCATTGTGAGTACGGAAAAAAGGCCTAAACATTGTGGCAGGGAATGATTTATATTCTTTTCCTAAACTTTGCAATAATCTAAAAGTTTTGTTGGAATCATTAAGCAGCTTTCCTATGATGCTCAGTTGATTGCACAAAAATTATAATTCATCAAGATATTTTGGTAAGGTCTTGCTTTCTTTTTGCAGTGTCTATAATTTTGTTTGAATTTCATATTCATAGGTAACAGTTTGACAAATAAAGTGGTCACTAAGTTTGGACCACACTTCTGCTGCATGATTAAAGTAAAAAACAATTCCAAGAATCTCTTTAGAGAGACAATTGATGATCCTATAACACACTAGATTATCAGTTTCCTTTTATTGGTCAAGAGTAGGATTAGGAACTTCTTTACCATCCATAATAGTCATGTGCGATGGCACTATGGTGTCTTTAGTGATGAAGCCAATGAGACAATAAGCACAAAAGAAGTATTGCATTTTGTGTAGACCATGAGATGTGATTGGATTTGTTCAACTTTAGGGAGAGTAGAGTTGGCAATGTTGACACTGATGGGCAAGGGATATGTTAGCTTATCATCCACGAAGAGCTCAAGCATAGTAGAGTAGAAGACTTTGGCTTTGATATTAGACATTTTTTTTTCTAAAAACTAATCTAAAGGACGAGACAATGCTTGTAATGATCTCTATTTGATTGATTTCATTTTATAGATTAGATCAACCTTAAGTGTTTATATAGATACATTATAAGGGAAGAGAAGTCTAAACTAATTTAATACAACAAAATTAATAAAATAGATAGTAGGACTTCCAATGGTTATAGCTATTAGTGTTGGCCCCAAGAAAGTTTGTTAAGCTGCAAAACTCCTTATTTCTTTTAATTTTGAGTTCGGTAACCATTCTTCAACATCAATAAGAAGTCAAGCGAATCATCAAATGTTTGCATTGAATCTTCTCTGACTGTTGTTTGGAGGATCACAACCTGACTTTTAGGTTAGGAACTTAAGACTTGATAGGTGATCCCGTTGGAGGTAAGAACAATGCCTACTATTTTCACATTGGTCGAACAACTAGAAGTTAGATGACCTAGCAACAATCCATAGAAATGTCTTCAACCATGGAAGGCAACTTATAATTGTGATTGAGGAGACCAAGGAGTTCGTGTGACTATGAAGATTCCTAAAGGAGGTAGATCAAAAGCTAGAAGGTGAGATAGTGATGGCTGATTCATTGCTAGCATATGGTATATCAAGAAGTACATTTAGCTGAGGCATTGGTTTACTAAATCAATGATGGAGATTGAGCTCAATGAACTGGGAAAGACTCACAATTGCCTGTGTAGTGGACATGCTGAATAGGATGGTGGAAGGTTGTTTGACTTCTAGAACACTTAAAGACGGGATGCCTATATACAATAGCCACGTATATGTAGGATTGTTGTACAGATTGCGCAAAAGGGGAGATTGTTGGGTTCTCATCAATGGCAAAATGTCGTCAATTTTCTTCATGATGATGCTCGAGTTGAATTCTTAAAAATAGGTGGACATATAAAAAAGTTTCACTAATTGGTATAATGATGTCCCGGCACACGTCAATCTGATTGATTGAGTTCTTGCGACTAAAGTGAAATGGTAACCCTTGTAGGAGTCACAATAATACGAATTTCGAACTCCTAACTTCATAGGCTTTTCGAGTGCTTGAACAAAGGTTAGCAAAGGCCGGAAAAGAAACCACAATTTGTAATATGAGGTCGTTAGGGGATTTCCCTTTGTATCAAAACAAAGGGAACGACTATGGCCGGGCTCTTTAGGCTGATAGCAACAAATAATGGAGCTAGCTGACAAGGAGAAAGCTACTTTTGAAAAATTCTCTTGGTCTCAAACATGCGGCTGCAAAGCCAACGGATGCTACATAATAATTTCAAAATTTTTGAAGAGGAAAATGTGAAATCAATGCAACCAACAAACCCCCATTTTCAGGTATTCCTTACTCTTCTTCATAATCTTTCATTCGATCCATATACAAGGAGGCGTTTGATTCTTCAACGTCCCTGGAGACCTTCCACTCCATAAATCCATGATATAAAGATTGCGTAGCTGATGGATCCTCGCTCTGGTCGTTGATGTCCAAATTTAACTGGAATAAGTATCTAGCTGAAAGGTATTCCAAAAAATTGTAAATTGTTTTATCCTTCTCTGCAAATCACTTCGTTGCAGTGGCATCAATATCGGACAAAATGCTGTCCATTTCCTCGAAAAATGGCCAGCTCTTGGTTTTCTTCCCACTCTTGTAATCCTGTCATGAAAAAGCAAAAAAGTTGAGTAAACAAACATCAAACAGGTAGGGAGAGGCCCCTCCAAAGGATTGACGGGCAACGCAGGTCCTAAGCCAAGGGTTCTGTCATCCTAGACATCAAAACCATGTGAAACATGCATATCTCAGCTTAGATATAGCACACATTGAAAGTCATAAGACATGTTTTGAATGTCTTCAAAACTCGGATTACCAAGGAGAAGGTGATGACAAAGTCTTTTTGAGATATAAATCCTAAATACCACATGAGCACATATTAATGTGGAAGTTATCTTGCATCCGATTAAAATGATAAAAGCTACCCAAAAATTTCAACTAAAAGGAAGGTGAATAAACCTCGTATTTCTGAACCAGAGATGACCATCGAGATTTGCATTCTGCTGCACTTCGGTTGATCCCATTAGACAACAAGTTTCCAGATATCTCTTCCCAGAGAGCCATTCTCCCCTTCACTACTTGGAATCTGGTGTCTAATTCCCCACGCAAAAGAATTAGCTTCTTCACCTCCTCAGGCTTCCATTTATTCCGCTTGATGGGCTTTGAAGACTTTGGTTGAGAACTTGATAGGCCATCATCTTTACTACTTTCACTGCCGTCTTTCTCAACTTGCAATACATGTTTCGAGTGTGGAATAACACCATTTTTAGCTTTCACAACTTTTTTCGGCGAGCGGGGTTGATTTAATGAAAGTTTTCCAGAAATCATCTGAATCCTCAGAATCAGATGAAAGTCCTGCAAAGCTGGAAGTTGAAGTTGTGGTGTCTTCCTCCGGTAATAGTCTTTCAACTTCAGTAGTTCCAACTGCATGGATGAATTATAATAAGAATCAATGCGACAGACCAAAATGTTATAAAATCAAATATTTTACTTAGAGGATCATAACGTCTAAATGACACGGGAAAAAAAAAGGCCCTTGCGTCTCAAGAATAACTGCCTGAAAATAAGGGGTAAAAGAACAGAAAAATTGTTTCACAATTCTAGCATCAAGATAAGAGCGTAAATACATTCAACAACACTGAAAGTAACATCAATAACTACTTACTCCTAAAAAAATTACCAGCTTTCAGGTGGAAACATTAAAAATGTGATTCTGCAATTTAATACAGTTGCATGGTTCACAATTCCACATCTGATCATAGGTTAGTACATGCAGTTGATAGAAATTCCAGAATAGCTAACCAGCGACGCTCCCCAGAACCATGGCATTGAAGCAACCAGGGTTAAGGTTGTTGGATCGAGTGATATTATTGTATCAAATGCATGGTTCCGCTTAGACAAGTTATACTAGATTAACATTTTCCCTATCAATGTGATATCAGGTTCATATTAGTATATATACATACTGATATAGGAACATATAAGTTAGTATATACATATGTAATGTGGATGGTACACTGTTGTTGCTATCTCAACTTCTATTGGTAGAATGGGTTAACAAATATGTTACCATAAAAAAAATACTTAATTGAAACTTCCAGGTTTGAGAACATTAAAATAACATATGGAACCCCACAGAAAAGAGAAATCTTCTGAATTAAGATAATTGATTGTGTCAGATAGGAGTGGAGCTCATTAAATCATGCATTTATTAATTTAGTAGGACATCTAACTGCATGCCCCAAAACAGTGGCATGAAATCAATTACTACTTGTTACAGATGCTGCAGGGACTATCATTGGAGATGCGGAGAGAGAGAGAGAGAGAAAGAGGGAGGGACCTTCGAAACGATGTTGTGAAGAGTTCTTTGAATGTCCGATGACAACGTCTTCTTCTTCTTCTTCATGTATCCTATTGGATAGATTTTCACTTGGATGTCCATCAACAGCTTTTCTCAATGCTGACATACCAAAACCAACATGAGACTTGCCAGAGAGCCTTTCATTCAGCTCATCAGTGAGAACCGCAGAAGGATTCTCCACAGCAATGGCAATGACTTCAGGCCTCTTACTACTGTACTTCCTTACCATCTTTCTCAGCACCTCGGCCACAGTTCTTTCCATGTGGGGCAGTGGACAATTCACAGGGAGGCTTGAAAGGGCAGCATGTGCCGCTTTATAAAGTGCATCTAAGAGCTTCCCTTTGTCAAGCCATAAGCATCTTGTGGTGATTCTCACCTTCCCTTTCAAGCTATTTTCACTCAGACCATCTATGTTTTGAGGGCGTAAAATTTCCATACTGTAAAAGAAAGCTATCAGGAAGCAATTATACTGATGATAGTGATACAGAATACAAGATCCAAAAGGCATACCTAACCACAATAATGCCATCTGACGCAATTCTTTGTCTCTCATCAATGCAAAGTTCAGTTGATGAACCGAAGGCTTTATCACCATCGCTATACATCAACTGCATTAGAAGACTAGAATTAGAAGAATTTTCTTATTAAATTGTCATACTAAACAAAAATCCGAGTATCACCAACCTGCAAATTCTCTTTCCCTAGGAAAGTGAAACCAGTAGAAAGAACTCTTCTGTTTCTCAGATGAGAGACACCAAGCATCTCCCCATTCTTTATAACCTGGTATCATTATGTGAGCCAATATACATGCATCATATTGTGTCATTAGCAATATCAAATGTCAATATAATGTAATATTAGTCAAATCCGAACTGATATGATGTATCTGACAAATCCTGACCAACACCATGTATCTTATAGGCATGTCATGCACCAAAGTGATTAGACAAGGCAAGCTTATTTTCCCACTTCGATGCAATATTCTCACGAGGGAATGTGATGACCCACGTTCAACTTATATACAGTAGATTGTCCTAATTCTATATTTACCATTTTCTTGTCTCATGCGTCCATAGAATTTACAGACATGAAATCATTTCCATCTCTGTAGCTGCTGTATAAAGACAAGCAAAGGAGGTATTTTTTATTAATGTAACAGAAGAAAGGAGATCACAGGAAACTAAAACCTATCCGAATGGAGCTCCCAACTCAGAATAAAAGGCACAAGATAATCATGTTTACAAGCATGATTATTGTGTTCTAAGTATAGAAGGAAAAGGCCACGAAAGAGAAATGCTCCATATCACAAGAACCAATAACTTAACCTTCTTGATCACAACGAGACAAAGATTAAGCTTGGTTGAATGTGTTCCACAACTTTGAAAAAAACAAGTACATGATCTATTGCAACAGATAAGCCATTGCTCCCAGTTCATGTCCTAGTCCACTATACAAAGAAGCCAAAGCTGTCGTAGTTTCAGACAGAATCTCATCATGTTAGCAAACCAATATCTCAACTAAACATATAAAAACATTACAATAAAGAACCACTGACTTACACAACTGTGTCGAATGCCAGTTGACCTTCCAAGCAATTCATGCTCTTTCAGAAACAAAAGTTCTCCATGTATAGGCACAAAATGTTGTGGCTTCACAATCTGAAGTATTTCTTCCTGCAGAAACGTGTATTATTATAATTGGTTTCTAGTCATAAGTATACAAGAAAGAAGTGTCTCGCTTTTAAGTGCAGGGAATGTCATCTGCACATATATGAGGCCTTATTAGATGTCACCCATTGGAAGCAAAGTTAATCTGCAGTCTTATCAACCTAAATCAGATACTCAAGACAACTTATTCCTCATAAAATGAAAAACATATAACCGTTCAAATGTGTGACGAACTCTATAGATACAGCAATGGCGTGTTGAGACTGTGAAGATTAGAATTGGATTGTTTTTTTCCCTGTTCTCTTCTAAACAAATATTGTTTAAGATGAGGCAAAATAGTGAGAAGAAAACTTACCAATTCTCCACGATACCCATGACCAGATGTATGCAGGCCCTCATTCTTACCCATAACAATTGACGATCCAATATCTGATATCCGGTTTAGCATTTTCATCACTCGAGATTCATTACCAGGGATAACCTAATTGTAGAATAGAAAGAAAAAATAAGATCTATTGATTTAACCCATAGATGAAATGAAACTTAGAAAGATGTTTATCTAATATATAATGAAATCCTCAAAGATCAATATTGTAAGCTCTATAGTTGGAGAGGTTTATACTAATTCATCAGAGTACTTATCACCTAAAAGAAGGAACAGAAACGATACTTGAACCCCAAAACAGAATTACTTATTGGAGTCATGATATGTACATGGTCAAAGAATATATAGAAAATTCAAAGATTAATTTCTGTATATGGAAGTTGATCAAAGATTAATTCCAGCTCAAGTATGTTGGAACACAAAAGAGAATTAAAAATAAAATGCGATTTGTAACAATTGCATATTTACTAAATCTTATCACCTTAGCTGAATACAAGATAATATCCTCCTTATTCAGTTTGAGAGAGTGGCTGCTTCCATAGGAAGCAAGATTTAGGGCAGCACGTGGTTCTGCCTGACACAACAAGAAACATGGTGATATACCAGCAAAATTGGTCAAAGAGAATATTGTGTTCTGTAGAAGCAGGCGGCCAACAAGGGCGTCCAGAATAACTTACTTGAGAACCAGTTGTGACAATTAACAAATCCTTTGGAGCATAGGCGTCAATGTCCTCAACTTTCACCTATAAAATTTGAAGGAATCCAGTAAAGAAGAAGATTATCACAAGATGGAAAAGATAATTACAATAAAAGAATTCGTATGGACAATGGCATCAGTATTGGGAAAAAAAAAATTGCTAATAAAAGCAGACACAAAGATATATATATATCAAATGAGAAGTGTTACAAAGAATAAACCACAGGTCTACCTAGAAAGCGTAACACAGATGCATTAAATTAAGATTGAAATGGTTAACATCGAATTTTAACATTAATTCCAAGATTAAAAATCTAGAGGTTCAACCCTCCATGTTAAACACAATGGATTGGCAAGATTCTCAACATTTACTTGGTCTAATATCTTGTGGATTTTTTTGTACTACTTTAGAGACACAAGAATAAAACCTAACTTTGTTGAAAAAGAAGTTACAGGTCCAGAGTGTAATAGCCATCAATCAAGAGGATTCTACCCCTTGAAATTCACATGACTTGTCATTGTAACAGCCTAATTACACCTTCATCGCAGCTAATTCAGATGGTCCATTTCAAAAGGTGGAACTAAAGTTTGTCATTGCTTGTCAACAAGCAGCTATTCTCCACCTTTATTTGAGCTAGACATGGCCATGGCAAAGGATGCAACAATATAGAACAACAAGATGCTAGAATGGGCTAGTAAGCTAAGCATGTCTCTGTAAACAGAAATCGCCTGGTAGAAACTTACAGTAGTGACCTAAAATGGTAATCATTTAGTAAACAAGTTATGCAATATCTTATCAATTACAACCAGTCTTCGTGAAAGTCTAAATGCTGCAAAATGGCAAAGAAGCACTCAGATAGATGACCATAACCATACTTAATTGAGATACGGGGCTGAGTTGGGATGTTATTCCCTTCAGGTGTAATACCATATAAAAACTTTCAAGAACAAGAAATAAGTGTACTCAAATTGGAGATTTAATGCAGGCAGGCAGAGACAAACTTATTAGTAGTATTACCAAAGTTGATGGATCAATTGGGGCCTTTCCATCCCTCCAAGCTGCATCCAGATATGTTCTTAAGGACATGCCAACAAATACCTAACACAAATCATAATATGAAAAATACTAAGATACATAATCTCTAGTAAATCCAAAGACTCCAAAGTGTCTAAATAAGGAAAAATTACAACTGTACGACATCAGAGGAACTGGGGAAACATACCAATTTTCTGCCAGTTAAATCAGCAGCAGTTTTTATGCTTCCAAGGCGATGAATATTTGATGCAAACTGAGTAGCAATAACCCTTCCTTTAGCTGCTGAGATACGCCTCATCAATGCATCTGCAACTACTGTTTCACTGATTGTCCTTCCAGGTGACAGAATATTTGTCGAGTCACTCATCATCTGCAAAGTAATGTGCATTAATTGCTAAGCTTTTTCACACTCAAATTGTAAAGTTGCTTCTGTTCTCTGTGAATAGTATAAATGATGCTGCCAATTGAAATGATATTTCAATTATAATCACATTACTGCGATATGCAGAGCCACTCAACGATGTACATTAACTGCAGGCAAAGAGAGAACTGAAACACAGAATAATTTCCAAATTAAAGAACGACTCAGCTTTTTTGTGTTTTGTTCTTGTTCTCCCCCTCCCCCCTTAAACACAACTTTCCTCCTCTCTGTAAAGTCTCTCCTGACAGAAGGCTGCAATACAGTCTTATAAAAATCCAAATCTAGCACTAGCACTATCTAAGCATTCAGAAATATCACTCAGCCGAGATCCTTGACAATAAGAAATTCCTTTTCTTGATTTTATTCTCAGCACTAACACATAGAATCCATAGTTTTGTCCCTTGGTCCAGGTAAGCTATTAAATCTTCCCCAAAGTAAAACTCAATGATTTCCCCCAGGTATGCACTATATCAGTAGGGGAAACATAACATGATACAGGTGACTTACCAATGTTACTCCTTCTTTCGAAAGTTCCTCTAAAGCTTCACGATCAAAAACTTTACCATCTAAGGGGTTTTCATCAATCTGTTAAACATAAAATCTTATACAGCTGGAGAATGGAAGACATGAAGAGGAAAAATGCATAGACAAGTTATATTACCTTCCAGTCCCCAGTATGAAGAATTGTACCATCAGCACAGCGAAGAACTAATCCACAACAATCAGGGATAGAATGGGTGACCCTGATAGGCTCTATTTCAAATGGACCA
Organism: Casuarina equisetifolia; assembly: GCA_028551475.1. Lineage (NCBI taxonomy): Eukaryota > Viridiplantae > Streptophyta > Magnoliopsida > Fagales > Casuarinaceae > Casuarina > Casuarina equisetifolia. Next base: position 21,446,217 of record CM052357.1, read on the forward strand.
GCCACAAACTTCCTCCTTGTTTGAAATACTTTAAGTCTAGATGGAACAAAAATTCCATGCTCTTTAAGACGCTTTTTAATAAGCTGTTGAAAATGACAGAGCATTACATTTCTGTACCATGATGAATACAAACAAAATCTACCCAATTATGAAGGGTCTGATGGAATAATCTTCTTGGGGGTGGATGGGTGTTGTGCTAGGGATTGGGGTTTTAAAAGTTTTTTCTTTTTTCCTTAAGGTAAATGGGGAATGCGCTAATTTGAACCTAAGATCCTAGGGTCTTCCACCAATGGCCTAGCCACTAAGCCACTTGTCCAAGTTCAAGAAGGTTTGACAGGGTTGCTAAGCTAATATTTGCATTAAGCAAAGGGAGAAACTAATATTAAGCTTCTTGCGCCACTTCCTATAATGAATGTCATTCCATTGACATGGCAAGTTCTTGAAAAGCAACTTGTATCAGAAAATTCATGCTCTTGTTCACATGTTTATCTTAGACAATTGAACGTATTAAATCCTTTAAGAAGTACCTCCATTGTGAAGGAAGATGCAAATATTGGTGTATGAGAACTCAAAGCTGGGATCACCTGTTTAAAGAGCAACGAAAATAGTAAAAAAATAAATAAGAAGTAACAGCAGAAACACAAATGATAAATACTTAAAGCTTCCCAAAAGGACGCTAATTCAAGATAATAAAACTGAAAAAGAAAAACAGATCCTACTCATTTCAGTGCTTAGTGAGTGCCACTCATCAAAATAGGAAAAATGTAGGCACAGTGTGCATGCTAAACAGATTGAGCTAATATTCCAATTTGAAAGGGTAAATATAAAGCATTGCGATGCAATTTGAGAGCACTATTTGCTGCAAGAAGAACCAGCACAAAGCAATTTCATAAATGATAACAGAAGCCTCTGAGCCATAAGCTGTCTAAAACTTTTTTAATTCACATGGGGCCAGAAAACTAACAGAAATCTACTACAGTAACTGTATTTGAACAGAACTTTCAAGATTACATGACTTGGTACCTAAACTAATAGAAATATACCTACATTTGTAAAATTGGGAAACCCAAAACTAAAATCATTAGAAAAACTTAAGGAACATTACAAAAATTAAATCTATGAAGCTTGAAACCATAATTGAACATACAAGTGTATTGATTTAACAGATATCCATTACACGATAGTATTGTCTCATGGGAGATTCTCTTTAGGAACTCCAGAACAGTGGAAAAAGAAGTAGGGAATGAATGATCCCTTTTCAGCATTTTTCTCTTTGTTTAATAACTTCGGATCAGAATAAGTGGAAAAGGCTGAATATCATGCATAAAATCACACATTCATACGTGATTACTGTTGCACAAAGGCACATCATTTCACCAAGCAAGGAAGGCAACAAGAATTGTAGCTATAGGAAGTTTGGTTGACAATGGAAAAAGAGAAATAAACTATACGCAATACCAAATGTATCCTTAAAGCCGGAAGACTATGAAATCCCAGTAGGGCAATGACAATACATCCAGGGCCTAAGTCATTGAACTAGACACAGGCCCCAGACCAGCAATTAGACAGTGAGGTTCACTACAAGTTGCCGAAGTCTCTGGTGCAGCTAATTTATGCCGTACAATACCAGCCAAAGGCCAATGCAACAATGTTGCCCCTTCACCAAGATGAGACTAGCAATCCAGTAACACACTAAATTTACCAATGATAGAAGGGAGGGGCTAATTGGCTTTACACCCCACTGCAAACTCTTGGCCTCTGACATGGGATAAACAACTTAATAGACTTAACAAGATACAACCAAGTGCTCGATTCATGATTATCCAGTGAAATATCAGTTCCACAAAGCAGAAGGTTCCTGATAGATGATGATAAGAAGGACGAAACTTTACCCAAGGCAACGCACCGATGTGATCTTCATGACCATGTGTTATAACTACTGCCTCAATTTTGTGACTCCATCTTTTGATAAATGTGGTATCAGGTGTGATTTTTTGGACTCCAAGCTCATCATGGCTGGAACACAAGACATATGCAAGGTAAATTGTTTAGGCAAGGTGGTTGATGATAAATTAGAAAAATTTCCCACAGCAAATATGACAACCGCCAAAAGCTAAATATCCTTTTCAAGCTAAAAGCTGCACTAGATTAAAACCTCCAATCCCCGCAACAATATCCTTTTAAATAAATTTTAGTAAAAGAGACGGGGTTTGTAGCCAATTAGACTAAAATCAGTAATATTTTAGATTCTTCAATAAGGAACAAAATCTAAGACTGGTCTCAAGGGGCCTCCATTAGAAACAAAATCTTGACTTAGCAAAAATATTGTAGTAATCACCAAGAAATAATTCTTCATGAATTAAAACTCCAGCAAACTAGTCTCCAGAAACTTACTCAGGAAACATGACACCAGCATCAATCAGAATATAGCGATCATAATTTCCAACTAGCATGCAGTTCATTCCAATTTCACCCAGGCCACCAATTGGAAGAACACGGAGGGGTGGGCCATCGGGCCCTTCATAAAATTCTTCCATCTTGCGCTGAACTGAGTCTTCCATACTTTTCCTTGGGCCCTCCTTTTTTACTGTTGTTTTACGCGGGGATTTGGTTCCAGGAGTACCTACGATGAGAAGAAGCGTCATCAGAACAATAAAAAGCCACTCTTGATAATAACACAATATTGTTACCAACGCATCAAAAATAGCAATTATGAGTATAGTTCTTTCAGGCGCAATTAACTTCTATGAAAATATGCAGCCACATACAGATGAAAGAAAATAGGAAAGAAAGCTAACACCAGAGTTCCAGTTAAACGTTACAACAAAGTTTGTTTATGCTACAAGTTCATAACATGAAATTTTCCTTCAAAACTTGCAAACTCTTTACTTCTAAAAGTAAAAATGTTCAAGACAAGTACCAAATATCAAAGCTTATACTCTGAACTCCTCAACGCACTTAAAACAACTAAAAATGCTCTATTTTTCACGTAAAACTCGAAAAGAGTAAAACCACGTATGCCGTTTTCTTTTAGCTCATTTTAGCATTCAAACACAACGTTTCTATCGGTACTAGAAAGAAAGACAATAAATTTGAATTATCCTACCTCTGCTGGTCCGGGTACCCAGACAACACGAAACGGGACCTTTTTTCGCATGGTTCGGCCGGCACAAGAGGGTATACGGACATAGCGAAAGAGCACCCAAAGCAGCCATTCTGGGTGAAAAGCTCGGCCTCTGGCAGATGGTGAAACCTTCCTGGAACGCCGAATGCATGCGTTCCTCGAGGAGGTCAGAGCTCCGAAACGGCGAAAAGAAACCCTAGAAAATGTTGAAATTGGAGTTTAGGGTTCAGAGGCTGCTTGAACTTGGAGCGGGAAATAGAAGCAGCAGTGTATGAGCACCTGCTAGTGAGGAGGTGCCAGTGAGGATTTTTGTGAGGTTGAGAAATATCTTTATGATTATCATTTTCTGCGAAGAAGACAACACGTGTGACCAAAATATTTTTCCCTCCCACGTGTGGGGAGTCGCAGGCAAAGCGCTGTGTCGTTTGTACACATCAACGATAACCTTTCGTTTTCATGCCTCGAAGAAACGCTCCTCGTCCAGAGATAAAACAGAGCCGTTAACTTAAGAACGCTCTTAAAGAACACATTATATCAGCTTTCTTGGTGTTCTCCACGATATTTTTTACTTTTTGGGTAGATATCTGGTCTAAGTTCTTGACTTTTGATTTTTTGCTCAGTTTGATTGAAAGTTGTCGTGTTGCTCGGAACAGTAAAGTTCTTGTGCTTGATTCACGTTCAGACATGGGACATTTTACTGTTGGTTTCGCTTCAGGATTGACCATCATCTCCTGTCATAATTTTTTTGGAACTTCAAGGATCGTGGAAGTCAAAAGATTTATTGCTAGGTTGTTAACACCATCCTGATACAAAGCTTAAAATGCCCCAAAAGACGGAACTTAAAGGCAAAATCTAGTCTGGTACAACGAGCATTTGATCCCATCAACAAAAACCTTCAAAAGGACGAATCATTTCCCGTCTCGGAGTTAACTTGGCTGGAGCTTGGGCAAGTTCATGTTTCAGGTTTCATTGGCATGTCCTGGAAACCATGGTAGTCCTGTTTGAAGGCACTGCTTTGATTCTGGAATGGGAACTATAGGTCCTAGAAAGATGCGCCACAAATCAAGTATTATGGTAACCAGCATCGCAGTACCCAGGGCATCAACAGCGACTCTGGGTAAGTCCCATGCATCACCAGGTTTCTCACCGATTCTGCACATGTAGATGGATAGAAATCAGGAAGTAATATAATGTTGATATCTGAGAAGCACAAACTTCGTTTTGAAATCATCCATGAAAAGCCAGCCTCTCAGGATGAATATGGTTATCATTGTAAGGTATAACCTAAAGTATGGGGAAACTTCCAAAGTAAATGCACTCATATGGCTGAAATCATGGAAGATATGCCAATTTCTAACAAGGGAATCAGCTAATGCAATCACACAAGTATTAAACAGAAGGAAAGCAAAAATAATTCAAAATGACTAGGAACTGAATTCTCACCTCAAAAACATGGGGAAGCTTACAATAAAGTAGATGGCATAAAACAAGGACCCAACTTTGTACATAGATGCCCGGTCCACAAATTCATAATAAGGGAACTGCACATATTCAACAATAACATCATTATAACAGCTTTATGTCACACATTCGGAGTCCAGATCTGGTTAAGGTATGTATTAAGTTTAAAGAGAAAAGATAATATGTGCATCAGAGCAAACACTGCACCTTATTAGAGCTTAAGAATTTTTATGAGTTTCATCATGTTACACCAATTGTCGTCACTTATAGAAAAGGATATAAGGAAGACTTACTTAGATGCGCACCCCGCATATCATTGACTTACATAATAGTACTTAATCACTAACAAGAAAAACATTTTCTCGCACAATAATCAAATTCAGCTGATTTGGCTTATAAATACCCATAAAGCTAATAGATAAAGATTGAACACAGAAGCATAAGCGAGATCTAAGTACCAAAAAGCCCTGGCAGTATGTGTCCCTTCACTCTAATATATCTAGCATTTAATCCACTCACAGGCGAAATATGAAACCCAGTCTAAGATTTTAGAAAAAAGATCTTCAAGATAGTAATGGGACAAAAGTATCATTCTCACATACGTTTGAAATGGCTACAGTCTCGAGGTATGCTATGAAATAAGCAAGAGCCAATATCCATGCAGCCTCAGTAAACCACCGAACCGTCTCTGGCAAGTCAGCAATAGAATGGCGTAGTCTACGAAGTGTTATGTTTGATGCAACGTGATAAAATAGAAAGCAAGCATGTGTTAGAAGGAAAGTTGTGTGTGGTACCTGCACAGAAACAAATTAAGTCATGACAAATGATAACTTGTAGTCTAATTAAGGGTACCTCTTGTTTCAAGGCTTTACATTGTTCATCCTCCATGATGGAAAGGTATAAGAAGCTCCCAAAACGGTGAAGAAATAGTGGGTCCAAAAGTAATTCCCAACATAGCTAAAGATTACGATCCAGACACTGGCCTGCCACAACAATAAGTTTAAGTTTCAGGCCAAAAGTAGATTTGAAACCAAAACGTAGCTAATTAATGAGAAGAAGACATGCAATGCAAGCAGATCAACTTTCTTATAAGCAGAGGAACAATAACCGCCATTGGAATGTCAAAGAAATGTTGTATAAACCTGGCCATGGTGTTAGAAATCAATCTAGCTTATAGTATGATCAAAGTATTTCTGTCAATACATTATTCCCCACCAATTAACAAGGCAAATAGGAAATATTTACGAGATTTCTTTCTTATATGCAAAAAACATCTCATCTGATTTTTCAAATATGCTTAAAAGCTCTACCTCTGCCAAGAGACTTGGAAGTGTCATTACCAAAACACTAGCAGATTCACTGAGTTGCTGTGTCAAAACTACCTGTGCTCAATATTCAGATGTACTTAATTGGCATACATTAAAACCACTGCTTTTAGGTATTCTGTTCAAATTTTCCTACCAATTATTGGCCCTCATTAATAACAGTAACACAGAAGGAATAGATAACACGTCTATTATGAAGCAATAAAACACTCTTATCAGCAAATTCATAACCAATTTCTAGAAATGCATGCAAAGCATATATTTAAAACTGAAAATTTTGGGTCAGATGCAATTCAAACTGATGGATATGAAAAAAAGATTGTATAGAAGATAGGCCCATTTACAAGTGACCATCAAGGATTCAGACTATCAAATATGAGAACAAATCACACATTATTGGGAAGCTGCATGACCCAGACCAAACTTTCATTGTTCTGTAATATTTCAATAATTATGATCTGTAAATTGTTACACATAAAAACACTTGCCTTGACCCAATAACGATCCTTCCATGCAATACTTCGATCAGCCTGCAAAAGGATTCCCAAAAACAAAAAGGAATTTGAGCATAAACGTCTCAGGCAAAGGTTTTCCTTGTTAGATAACCACCAAACCATGTTTCTAAGCAACTAACTACCATCCCCATCCTTTCTAGCTTCAGACTGAATGTTGGAACGAACGTACTAGCTACTGATCGCAATGTCTTCTCCCAAATAAGGAAAGGTTGAGGAGATTGTTATTGCTGTCATTAGATTTTTGGCAATGATTTGGAAAAGCTCTTCACCATTAATGCACAGTCAACAATATTATTGTTGAAATCCCATTGTCAAGCGCAAAGCGATACTTCAATCATCACATAATTTTTGACTTGCCCAATCCCTTCAATTCCTTCAATTTTGTCCAAAAACTACAAAAAAAGAATTGAGAAGAAACAAAAATCAAGAATCTACCTTTCCAACAAATAGCATTGGTATCAAAAAAGATGGAACTGCTGAAACCATTCCCAGAAGCAGATACTCCAACTCCGTAAAGTTCTGTCAATACCCATAAAGATTAGTTTTTAACAAATTTCCACAGATTATCATAGAGAGACATGCCACATTAGGTTTGATTGAAAACCCATTTCTCCCATTCTATCGATTCACAATACACAACTAAGACTGACGAATAACATTGTTCAGCTACATTTGACATCTGCAAGTAACAAAATGCTAATGGAAGCAACTGAAAATGGGCAAAATGGAAGACATTGACCTAAAAGCCCAAACCTCGTAGAGCTTGTACGGCACGACAATTCCCAAGCAGAGAGTGAGCCAGAAAGGAGTGTAGCACAGGAAGAATATCTCGCCCCAGCGCTTGCTCGGGTCAGGCGCGAGCCACAAGCTCGAACAATGACAACCAGGTCCCGCACCTGTGCCATTTGCCAAACGCAGTTTTATAGGGGTTTAAGCACAAGCCCTGCGCAATCAAGAAGACGATGAACTCGACCGAAATTACCTCCCATTTGGGTATTTAGATCTGATTAAATGCTGGTCGGCTGTTGCGATTGTCACAGAAGAGGGGACCGGGAGATGATCGAACCTAGAAAGCGCCGGTGGAGCGTGTCGGGATCCGAGCTACTCCACACTCACAGAGGTCACACGCTGGGCCGGCGAAAGTAGACCCCTTAGGAAATTATATGTTAAACTGCCACGTTCTCTTGTTGTAGAGACGGCTTAGTTTTGTCAGGTCGAAGCATAGTGCGATCCACAATCGTCACAGAAGAATTTCGTGAGGTCGTCTCAATAGGTCCTCATCACGCTCGTACAGGAGGCCGAATGAAAGATGCTTGATGTATGAGACATTTGGTGAAAAAAGCCGCAGAATGTCGATTTACCGTGAAAGCACTCTAGGTGGTAATGATTAATAGTACAGTAAATTTCTGCTAGAGCTTGGTAGTCTTTTCGTTAGAGGATACATATATAAATTATAGCCTTAACATGTCTCAAAATTTCCAAAATAATTACAATAATAAGGAGCTTGGAGTTTGCAAAATGAGATGCGTCATTAGGCTCCACAAAAAACTGATTAATCCATTGAGAGAAGCACAGATTGAGATCAAAACGGTCGTTTAACTCATCTATGGAGTGGAACGACGGCAAGAGAGGATATAAAACAAGATCTATAAAAAGGGAAAAAGCAAGAATCAAAAGTGTTGTGAGAGTTGGTTCATAATCTTCTCATCAGAAAACGTGTATGCAAGTAGCTGAAACCTGTTTAGTGACAGCATATTTCTTGGATATGTTTTTCCAGCATATGTACCTCTTGTTACACTGACAAATAAGACATCCAAAACAATAAAAAGAAACTTCATTGCTCAGCTTTATTCGGCTTACAATTACTCCAACCCAAATTTCACGCACGCACACGGATCACAACCACTTCACTTGTAGTTTCCGATACATTCGAGGAGAATCAAGTTGTGCTCCTTTCAAAGAAGCAAAACGACAAGCCCCAGCTGCTCATTGGCAAGAGGAGACAGGCTGCAAGGGTCAGCGGCAGGCCGCCAAGACAAGCAACCCAAAAGGTAAAAAATCAGCAGAAAGAAGGTGACTGACAAAAAGAGAAGGCTGTGGTGACCAGACAGTGGCAAGCTTCCCGTACCACAAAATGAGAAATCTATGAGTGTGGGAATCACCTTTGTATTGGTACTGCAATGCCTTAATTATATAATGTAAAAGCCTTTATATACAGACCTATGACACTACATACATGGAAGGCTTAATAACTGCGATACAAGAAATATTTACATTAAATCGCAGGACCCAAATTTGGCAACTTATATTGTAATGTAATACTTCCATTAACATTGGGCTATCTGATTTATTGAAGGAGAGAAACACACTCAGAAAAACTCAATTGTTTAAATGATATAAGTAGAAGTGGGTCGAGCATAGTAAGAAAGAATGGAATAAAGGGTTTGTAAAAGCTAAAAGCTAGAATCATGATTGCACCTATGAGAGACAATACTGTCCATGGGTTGTGAAAATAATCGCGCATCAAGATTGCTCGGTATCTATTCCAGCTCCGTCTACAATATGCATTCACTTCGCAGTAAAGGTTTGAGAAAAGGAAAAAATCGACACCAGTATCATTGTGAAGCCTATTGAAGAAACTTGCTACGTCCCCAGAGCTCTCAAGGATTCTCAGAATATTTTGTTGTTTGAGAAAATCCACATCTCTGCTAGTGTTAATAAGGTCGGCAAAGAGCTTAGCATGAGAGGTGATTTTCAAGTCTTTACTTGGATCACACTTTTCAAATCCTATCAAGTTTCTGTATATAGATTCTGTTTCCCCTAAAACAAACCTCGGTGGAATGGTCATTACTCCATCTTTGAAAGTTATGTCGAACGGGTTGTTTCTGTCTGCAACCTTAAATTTAACTCCAGCTTGCACAAGTTCTGTCACAGATGGAATATGCTCCAAGTATAAGCGTATTGATGGAGTATGGGCAGGCGTTTCCTTGTACTTTCCAAGTATGGAGTTTCTTAGACAATCAAGTATGTAATCGCGTTCGAGGTTATCACAAGGAGGCCAATGAAATGAAATACCAGAAATGACAAGCTTGGGCAGCGATCCTTGCTCGACCTGCGATTTGGTTAGATGGAACAAGCAGGCAAGCACCAGCCACGGAAGTTGATTCTCGAGCAGAAGCAAGTCGTTTATTAATGATAAACGCATATATGGCTTACAGAAAACAGAATCTTCCTCATTTTGTTGCACTTCGTTCGAATATTTTCGCAACAGTTCAAGGATAAAGCAGCCATCAACCACCATCATCTCTATAAATTCCCTTCTAGGAAAATCAATTTCGTCTGCGTAACATGCACGACATTCTTGCTCAATACTTTGGATGGCTTCTACAAGGCACTCCAAAGTAGTTTCCAGACTCGGTGCTCGATTAAGGAGGCAACGCAAATACCAAAGCTTTATTTTCTCCATAGGTTGCAGTCTCCTCTTCCCATGGTGAAATGGACCAATTGAGACAATCTGTGGATCAAAGGCCTTCTGGTTATTCTGGCGTACTTTATTCGGGACTCTAAATATGGAGCATTTAGATGGCATCGGACACTTTTCGCAAAGCTTTCCTTGAATCAAAGATACTATTTCTCTCACTTCTATACTAGCACTGATAAATGTTTGATTGCTTCTACTCGATTCTGCCATCACTTCTTTCTGATTTCTTATTTTTGTTGGTTGTTCAATGTTCTCAGTGTTATTTCACACTATTTTCCTTCTTGCTGATTCTACATAATCCTTGATGAGTTGCTTTTATGATCTATAAAAGAGAAAAGAAAGGAAAATTACTGGTAAAACTCCGTAAGTCTATGTTGCGATGAACTCACATAATGAGGTTTATGATTCTATTTAAGATGAATGAAGAGGATAAATTTGTTAGGCAAAGGACTACATTTCTCTCAACAAAAGATCTCATGAGTTCAGGGATCTGGAAGTCTTGTAAAGTCTAAGAAAATTTATCTCTAATGATCAATGAACAATTGAATGGCTGATGACAAATAAAGAAGAGAAACCATAAAAAGATTGAAGGAAAACTTACCTCCATATTATCAACGAAGAATCGAGTGGCTGACGACAAGTAAAGTATAGAAACTATGAGAGAAAAGAAGAGAATGAGTCTTCCTTGCAGAAGAAAGAGAGATATAAACAAAGTTGGAGAGCATTGAAAAGAGAAATATAAACAAAGTTGGAGTGCACCGTCCAATTATTAGATCCATAGCAACCACAAATGAAGCTTTGAAATTTGGGAAGGAAAGTCAAAAAGGTCATAGTGCCATAATGACCAAAACAAAAGTCGTCCATCACCTCTCTTTCCGTGGGTCCTATACAATGTGAATCCATGACCAAGCCAAAAAGTGTAGACTTCTGCTTTCGTTTCATGCAAAGTCAAATATTTGGTGTACAATGTCAAAGAATTGAAGGCAAATTTGCTTAGCCCAAAACTAAAAACTAAAATAAAAAATCCAATACTAAACTAACTCTTACGAGGGAATTTGAAAACACTTACACTATTTACAAAAGGTTATCCCACAAAAATTACGTTGGAACTTTTTTGATATCTTAATGGAATAAAGATTGTTTCTAATATTGGTAAACTCGATTGTTTAAACTTCTTTTGTAATGTCTTGTGCAAATAGGTTATCGAACAATTGAGGCGTCCAATGTTAGATGGTGCATACAGATTTGTGCGGTGCCCAAAGTTGACTCATTTTGTGGACTTAGGTATGCTGCCGTTTATTGAAGCTTATTTAAATAAGAGATTATTTCTTCTTTATATTTTGCTTCTAAAAAGATTTATGTATTTTTTTTTAACTTTTTAAAATAATATTTAGATTAGTTGTGCTTTAATTAACAAGGTGACACGTTTCATTTCATAAACATGTTATATTCAACGAGGATAAAGTTATACCTATTTTCAATATCTTACAATGACTACTTATTGAAACTCCTTTATTAGCTATATGCTAACTTCACTTCCTAAACACAATATGGAGCTTAGCAAATAATATTACAACACCTTCATATTTATCTAAACTACTCAAGATATTGTTTGTGCAATTTGTAAACAAATAAAAAAGGAAAGAAAACCCGAAAACAAAAAGGAAATGATTGGTTTATAATTGGTTGATTCAAATGGCCTTCAATCGGAAAGCTTTCAAAAGTAAAGAAGGAGATCTTTCCTCCAAGGCTTGCACTTTCAATAGTTTAAAATGCATGCATGCATGTTGGAGGTTTGATATACCTCATAGTCACTTGACCTAATATTAGTTTCATAGTATATCTTTTGAATCAATTCATGCATGCTCCCAAGGCATATCATCTTGATGTTGCCCTTAGAGTTATTAGATATGTTAAATGAACTCCTTATTAGGGTTTATTGATGAAATTTGATAATTGCCTATAGTTGCATGCTTATTGTGATATAACTTATGGTTCTTGCCCTATGGGTCAACGTTCTACCACTAAGTTTTTGTATTAAACTTGGTAACACTTTAATATCATGAAAAAGCAAAAAACAATCAAAAGTCTCTTGATCTTCTATAGAATTAGAGAATTGAGCCATGTTGTCAATAACATGTACAATTATCTGGCTACTTGGGCTTTTCATTGACCAATAGTCTTTTATTGTGATAATGAGTCAATTATGAAGATTGTTACCAACCTTGTGCTACATGAGAAGACTAAACTCATTAAGATCAACCATTACTTTATTCAAAAAAAGATTGTTGCACAAATTATTGATATAGCACACATCTACATGGGATCACCCAGCAAACTTGCTAATAAAGGCATTAGGTATACAATAACATCATTTTCTTCTTAATAAACTAGATGTATTTAATTTATATGAATCACTAGTTTAAGGGAGAATGTTGTAAATGATGTTCTACATAGGCCCATACCCACATATATGGGTCCATTATAGCCCAACACTAAATTTCTTTGGTGTATACATTCTTCCTATTTTCCCTTGTTTCTTTTTTAGCATCAATGCACTATAGAAATAGATTATGAATCAAAGTGGTCTCACCGTTTCCACTCAACATGAATCTTGTTTCTCTATTCTTCTTGATAACCAACATGATTAAATGTTGAAGGTGATTAAAGGTCATCTTTTAAAGGCACAAAATAGAATGAAAAGAGCTTATAATCTTAAAAGGAAGGAGGTACACTTCAAGGAAGGCAACTAAGTTTTATTGCATCTTCAACCTTACAAGCTAATGTTCATGGCTTTGCATCATTCTTTAAAGCAATCACCACAGTTTATGGATCATATGAGTTGGTACAATGAATATAGGAAGCTAATGATGCTCAAGATAATAAACTAACTCAAAGAGATAACAAACAACATAAAAGGAAAATCCTAAAAACATAAGCTATCAAGTGTTGGTGTTGTTGGCTCACTACTTGAGGAAGTCAAGAGAAGTAATCAAGAATTGGAAGAAAGAGGCAAGAGGGCTTTAACTACACTATTGAACTTTTTGCCTAGTCCAGTGCTGTGCATGTAGAAAATTATGTCCCAACTAACATTGAAAGAACCAAGTGATCAAACTCAAATACTGCATGCACCTCAAGCTACTTATTGTTAAGTTTATTTGCCTAAACTCACCAAACAATGTGGCCTCTAGATAAGTAGCAACTCATCCTTCAAGAATTATCATCCTAGAGAGTCATCCGAAAGCTCTATCCAAAGAGTGAGTGCTCCATCGCTCGTTCATCCAAGAAACAAGATAAGAAGGGATGACACCGGCTTTAAAGAAACAAGTGGGAAGAAGTCAATGTTGGATGATTTCCTGGAAGAAGAAAAAGTTGAAGATAAGGATATCTACTGATCAAATTTGACAAATGTGTTAAGAAATATAATATTGTAATAGGAGGCTATTGGCTATATAAGTCCAATATGTGCTTGGGAAAACTTTGTAGCTATTTTTCTAAGCCATTTTGATATAATATTACAAGCCTTCTTTACACGTGCTTGTCTATTTACTAACTTCAAGTTAGTATCAGAGCCAACATGGCACATAGAAATAATACCTACCTTCTTCCCAATTCCATTGATGTGAGCAACTTCGTTACAATTAAGTTTACTGAAGGAAATTATCTATCTTAGGTGACTCAGATAAAATCATTACTCTAGACTCAAAAGCTTACAAGTTTCATCATAGGCGGAATACCTAAACCTAGCCAAATGATTGGAAATCCTGAAACTCCAAACCCTGATTTCAACTCCTGGTCATAAAGTGATGCCTTAGTCAAATCTTCAATCATAAGCACTCTCTTCAAGGAAGCTTTAGGTCATAGTTTTGAATTGGAGACATCAACACAAGTTTGGGACGAGCTGGCAAACCATTTTGCTCAAAGAACATAATTATGTGAATTTGACCTACTTTTGCAACTCAACAACATACGAAAGGAATGTAAAACTCTATCAAATTTCCTAATATAATTCAAAGGTGTTTTAAATCAATTGAGTTCCATTGGTAAGCATGTTTCAAATTATGTAAAAACCTTAAGACTGCTAGAAAGTTTTGATGCAATTTATGAATCTTTAAAAATTGTTATATTTAGACCTCCTATACTTGAATTCATTACCATGATATCACAACTTCAGACATATGAATCACGAATTATCATATATCCAAAGCAAACCCTAACATCTCCAAATAAGAATGCAACATATTCTATTAAAAGATATAATAGAAGAGGAAGAGGAAGAGGAAATAGAGGCAAGAATTTTCAATAGAGATTTACATCACAAGGTTGAGGATTCACACCAACAACTTACAACAACAAAGGATTATTTAACCAAGGGAAATCAATTAGGAATAATTCCAGCAATATGATAGTTGATGATACTCATTCATTTCCTCAATATTTTATCACTTGTCAAATCTATGGAAAGAAAGGTCATATAGGTATTGAATGTTAGCAGCAATTTTACCATTCCTTTCAAGCTAATAATATTATGAAGGCTTTAACAACACTACATATTAATGAGCCCAAGAATGATGATTGGATAGTAGGTACTAGAGTAACATCTCAGATAGTCGAATCCATAGGTATCTTATCATCATTCTCAAAATATATAGGTTCATATACAATTTTTATTGGAAACAAATATCATATTCCAATCACTAATGTCAAATCAGGACAACTCAATCAAGGAAGGATAAAGTTAAATTATGTTTTAGTAGCTCCAGCAATTAAACAGAATTTGTTGTTTATTTCAAAATTAACATATGATAATCCTTATTTAGTGACTTTTAATAAGAATTCCTTTGTTGTTAAGGATTTGACAACTAAATAGAATTTGCTAAAGTGACATGAAAGAAGAGATCTATATATGTAACCAAGTGAATAAGTCCAAGCTTATCTTTTACTTCATTAGCAAGGTGTAGATGGTAACACATGGCATAAATGCCTTGGACATTCTAATTTACATATTTTAAGATACTTATATAAACTAAGACTTATTGATTTAAGAGGAGAAATTCTTGAAGTTTGTACTATATGTTTTGAGACAAAGAGCAACCATTTATCTTTTGGCTCTTCAACCCATAAATCTCAAGTACCTTTTGAATGCATACATAGTGATTTATAAAGACCTTCATTAGAAAGATCATGTCAAAATTTTCTATGTTATGTAATATTTGTTAATGAATGTACCAAATATACTTGGTTATATCTATTGAAAAGCAAATCAGATTTCCATCATATATTTTTTGAATTCAAATCTATGATAGAACGATAGTTTGATAGGAAAATTAAGACTCTACATTCAGACAATGGAGGAGAATATACAAGCAATGAATTGGAAGAAGAGCTATGCTATTATGGAATCATATATTGAATGTCTTGTCCATATACTCCGAAACAAAATGGAATAACAGAACGGAAGCACAGACATATAGTTGAGCTTGGAAGATCAATGCTAAAGGAAGCTTTAGTTCCACATAAGTACTGGGTAAAAGCCTTCATAACTACAGTGTATTTGATAAATATGTTACCTTCCTCAGTCTTAAATAATAAATCACCTTTTGAAATGCTTTATAATTGAGTTCTTAAATATGGTTCTTTCCGCGTATTTGGATCATATTGTTTTCCCTATTTAAGATCAATAATAATTGACAAATTATCGTCCAAGTTTGTACCATGTATTTTCTTATGATATAACACACATCTTAAAGGATATCGATGTTTACATATACAGATAAGGAAAGTATTTATTTCCAGGCATATTTTTTTTAACAAGCAGAAGTACCCATTTGAAGAAATCATGCAAAAAAATACAATTGTTAATGAAGGCCAGAATAAACAACAACTTTTTGAAGGTACAAAGGAAATTCAAGAAAATGACTTGCTGATTAACAACCAAGGACAACATGATGGCATACGCGATCCTAAGATCTTAAATGTACAACATTTTCATCATCTCACAGCAAGGTGAACCAAAGAAATTGTGACATGTAGTAGTCAATACAATGAGAAGATTGATGCACCTAATGTCTAGTACAACATAAAAGCACAAAGTCCGGTAGGATTTCATGAAGAAAACTTAGGAAGATAAAGAAATTCTAAACCAACAATTAATGATGTAGTATAGACTTTGCCTTTAAATGTTGTCTTAATTGAAGAAGAACATCATAGTTTTCCTAACACACACCAAAACTCACCTTCTTTGTATCCTTCTTCATCTTCATCATTTTTCTATTTTAAGCCTAACAAGAATCTTCATCCTTATGATACAACCTTTCTTCAAACTCCATATGAGAAACTACCATACAAACACCAATAGAAACACCTTCTAGAACCCATCTTATGACAAAAAAAGCTAGGTAGGAGTTAGGCATCCAAACCCTTGTTATGCCTTACATATATGAACCAACATACCAGATAACTCAACCATTATTGCTAAAATCAAGAAGGATGTGAGAGGAAAGATTTCATCTACTAGAGGAGTCAAGCTTACAAATTGTAATAAATTTTTACAAGAGCTTTGGAATTTGCCAAGTGCAATGTTTGAGCTTAGATGATGATATTTTGTAATCGAACAATCTTGTAAACTTTTTTAGGGGTGATATATAATTTGACCTTTCATCAAAAAAGAACCAACATACCAGCTTTTCTAACAAGTGTACCAAATGCTCTCTCACATGAAGATTGGTGAACTGATGCTCAATGAAATGAAAGCAATACAAAAAATTGAAACTTGGTCTCTAGTCCTATGTTTGCCAACAATGAATGTGATTGGGAGTAAATGGATTTTCAAAACTAAGCTCACTCCATAGGGAACTTTAGACTGCTTGAAGACATGTTTGGTAGCAAAGGGCTACCACTAAGTTGAAATCAATTATCTTGAAACATATAGTCCAATGGTATGCCCAAACAACCGTCAAGTTAATGATCTCTCCTGCTATCATTCATGGTTGGAATATCAAGCAACTTGATATTGAAAATTCTTTTCTACATGGCTTCTTATCTTAACCAATTTTCATGCTACAACTGGAAGGTTTTGTGGATCTTAGATTTCTAAATCATGTTTGTTGAATTAATAGATCATTGTATGGATTAAAACAATCCCCTAAAGCATAGTTTGAACGATTTTCAAGTTTCTTATAAGAGCGTTGTTTTTGTTATTGTATTTTCGATCCCTCACTAGTCTTATATCATAAAGGAATGGATGTGCTCTGGGATCTATTGTATGTAGTTGATATCATAGTCACAGGTAGAATTGGGTTGTGGCTTTCCTGTAAAGGACCTAGGAAGATTGCATTACATTCTCGGTCTTTAAATTGAACACAATGAAGTTGGGTTATTTCTTTCAACATCAATATGCTTTAAACATGCTACGAAGGGTAGAGATGATGTATAGCAGACTATCTCAACCTTAATGGTTGTGAAGGACAAAACCATAGCAAATGAAGAACATTTACTTCCATAACCAACCATCTTCCATAGTATCCTAGGTTCTCTACACTATCTCTCACAAACGAGACCTAATATCAACCAAGTTGTGCACTGTCTATGTCAACAGATGTGTTTTCCATGCATAAAAGATTTCTATTAACTCAAATGAATCTTGGATTATCTTTAAGGAACAACTAACTACAGTTTTACCATTAAAGCCCAACAATTATCTATAGGCTTATTGATGCAAATTATGGAGGTTGCCATCAAACTAGGAAATCAACTAGAGGGTTCTTCATGTTCATGAGAGCTAGTCTCATCTCATGGTCTTCATGAAAACAAGACTTTGTCTCACACTTTTTTGCTAAAGTAGAATATACAGCAATGGCAAAAAGCATAATAGAGGCAATATGGCTGATGAACCTACTATGAGAACTTGGGGTAAGTCAATATCATCCAATTCACATGTTCTGCGATAACCTTTCTACACTACATATGTTAGTTAATCTAGTGCATCACAACAAGTCAAAGCACATAGAAACCGATATACACTTTGTCAAGGAAAAGGTTGTTCAAGGAACCATAGTTACTACATATGTTCCTTTAAGGGAACAGTTGGCACACATCTTAACTAAACCACTACCAAGAGAAAGGTTTGAAGATTTGAGAAACAAGATTAGTTTTACCCCACTAATCTTGTAGGGGAGTGTTGGTGTTATTGGCTCACCGCTTAAGGAAGCCAAGAGAAGTAATTAAGAATCGGAAGAAAGAGGTAAAAGGGCTTTAACTACATTCTAGAACTCTTTACCTAGTCTAGAGCGGTCCATGTAGAAAGTTACGTCCCAACTAACATTGAAAGAACCAGGTGATCAAACTCAGATACTAGTTGCACCCTAAGCTACTTATCGTCAAGTCTTTTTGCTTAAACTCACTAGACATCATGGCCTTTAGATAAACAGCAACTTAGCCTTTAAGAATTATCATCCTAGAAAGTCATCTGGAAGCTTTATCCAAAAAGTGAGTGCTCCACTGCCCATTCATCCAAGAAACAAGATGTGAAGGGGTGGCATGGGCTTTAAAGAAACAAGTTGGAAGAAGTTAATGTTGGACGATTTCCTAAAAGAAGAAGAAGGTGAAGATGAGGATATCTATTGACTGACTTTGACAAATGTATTAAGAAATAAAATATTATAATAGAAGGCTACTAGCTATATTACTATGTTGGAATATATTAATATTTTGATGATAGGATCCAACAAAGTCCAATACGTCCTTGGGAAAACTCTGTAGCTATTTTTTTGAGCCATTTTGATATAATATTACAAGCCTTCTCTACCTGTGCTTGTCAATTTACTAACTTTAAGTTCAAGCACCACGTTAGAGAAGTTTTTAACTTTTTTTAAAATCAATAATTAAGAAAATGAGACATCTAAAATTATAATGAGATTTTAAGTTAAGATATTAAAGATACATAGCAACCATTAGTTAACAAAATTAAGCTCTTTCTAACATTGTATTAGAATTTCAATCCAAGTGTGGTATTTCATCATGAACTAGGTCCATATGCTTCCTCCTCATCACTACATTTTATTACTTATGGATTAACTCCTACTTAAAATGAAAGATATGTTATATAGTTGTTGTCTCATATTAATTGCATTTTAATTTCAAATATCCCCCTATGTTAACGATTGGTTTTAAGGAAGTTAAATACACACTGCAACTCAAGAATGAGACCTTAGTCATTCGTGCAAAATCTAACAAAAGAATATTTTCTTTGGAAAAATATGGACCCTTTAGCAGTTAGTATGAGTTGAATCATAGGGTGAAGTACAAGCATACCTTCAACTACATACATGTCGCCTGCGCAACATTACATTGCACCACTTACTGCTTCAATTCCATGGCTTTGCAGTCAAAGACAAAGTCATTTGTCTCCAGAACCTTCTGGATTACTTGTCGTGACGGGCCATTGCATATATTGAACATACCATCTTCATCTGCATGTCACACACTTGTCAAGCCTTTGCTTCCTTGTGCTGAAATGGGCAGGTGATGCCAAGGGAGCGAAATTCTTCAACTACCTTTGTCCTTTTCACAAATTTGCATGCCATGCGTCGTTCAGCCCATGCGCGTATCCAAAGCAAGGCCTTCGCATGAAGAGCCTCACCATTTACTACATATCACTCTTTACACATTGGTAGTTATGCATAGATGAGTAAGGGTAAGGACGTTTTGGTGGTTTGTAGTGATAAGAGCACGCAAATGGGTATAACAATCTGTGATATAGACACAGGGGATCATCTTATCCACATTCCAAGCTATGCTTCCCTTTCTCATGGGTTATTGTGCTTGAGAAAGCATTTCCTTGTGGCTTCGCATATTCACAAGCATGGGTTTGTTGGTGACGGAGCCATCTTCATGTGGGCATTGAATAAGGTAACGATCAGCTCAACACCCGAGTAAATCAAAAGGTTTTGTTTTTTTGTCCAATAAAATTGCATCCTTTTCTCATTGGTTGATGATTAGGCTCCCAATACGGTCTTAATAGACAGAATTCTTACAGATATCACCATTAATATCTTCAAATGAGGTCTCGTTATTGTACATGAGTATTCAGTTTCTAAGGTATGTGATCCAATCAAGTTGGAAGTAGTAGTTGGTTTTTATCAGGCAATCGATTCATTTTCTCGTTGAATTTCACTAATGTATATGTATTAAGCTTACAGTAAATTCGTATTCAGCTGTAGATAAGTATAGAAGTTGATCTCAAAAGTGGATTATTTTAATTCTCTTTTTTGGTACTTTTATTTATGCGGCTAAATGCTATCCGATATGCTTAAAAGCTTTCGACTTCCCCAATTACCAAAATTTTCCCTCGTTACAATTATTGAACCTTCGAACTATTGCTGCAAAATCTTAATCCATCGATTCATCAGGCTTCAACAATCATTGTTGTTCGTTTGGTTATGCAAAGGCTGCTTTAGTTTCTAAATTATGTAACTTGATTTGCTTTTGAACTATTTTACCTCTATCATTCTAAAATCCTTTTCAGTGCGCCGCCACAGTGGAAGTTATAGAACCAAGCTGAGCTTTAATAAGTCCCTTAGAGTAGGTTAGGAGTTAGATACGACTTTGTCAAGACTAACTATTCTTTTCTAATGAGAAATTGCATCATTATATCGAGGGAAAGAATTAACTAGTTCCCAAGTGCTAGAGATTTGTCTGTCAGTTTGAAGTTTTTTATTTAAGTAATGGCAGGACTAATATTTTAGTCTTCCGTGTTTGTAATTCAGTCTGAAACCTTAAGTGAGAAAGAGAAACTAAAGAATAATCAACTGAAAGTCTTTGTGTGCCTTACCTTCAAAGATAATCACTTGTTTTGATCTTCAACCTCAGCTACTTCTTCGAGTTATCTAGTGAAGGCCATTGAGCCGCTTTCTAGCACAAAGAATGGCACAAATCTCGTTGGTGGGGCACTTTTTAGAAATGCCCTATCTTTGGAAGGTTAGCAAGAACTTTATCCAATTACCTTATATGTTCTCTCATTGCAAGGAGAATTCACAGATTTGTTTCATAAGATAAATTCCTTGACATGGATACCCGAAATTCAGAAAATACATGGTGATGTTCATATCGTGTGATGCCATTAGTATCAATATTTCTACACTTCTGCCGATTATGGTGGAATAAATGCATCAACTTCATTGTGAGATAGGAAGTACAAAACACTGCCCCTACTTTGGTTCTGGTATGTTTTAGCTAATCCACATATTGCAAATGGAAGAATGCTCAAGACTTGGCATGCCCATGACAAAACTTCGACCTGTATGTTGTTTTCTAATGATGATTCTCTTCTCATTTCTGGGTTAGACGATGGTATGATTTGTGTGTGGTCTATAATTAGGTAAGTAATGATTCTTTTCTATTAACCCCAGAATTAGATTGATAAAAATCCTTTGTAACGTCAGAGGATACATATATTAATTATAGCCATAACATGTCTCAAAATTTCCAAAATAATTACAAAGATAAAAAATCATGGAGTTTGCAAAATGAGATACATCATTAGGCTCCACAATAAAAACTAATTAATCCATTGACACAAGTACAAATTAAGATCAAACAATTGTTTAACTCATCTATGGAGTGCAACGACAACGAGAGAGTATATAAAACAAAACCTGAAAAAAAAAGGAAAAACTAAGAATCAAGAGTGTTGTGTTAGAATAGTCAGCCATGTCATCAGCCACATTAGCCCTAGGTCCATGTCAACCTTAGGGCCACGTCACTAGCCACCTCACGTCTGCACACGATCAAGCAAATCACACCTACCTTTGCTCGTAGTTGAAAAATTTTTCCTAATTTGATTTTTGTAAATTTGTAAAGCAATTGCTTCGATTCTATTAATAGTTTTCTTTCCAATTGTAATTTGAAAATGCTCGTGTATTTAATCTAATCAAAATCAATAAAATCATCAATGGAAAATTTTTCAAATTTAAGGTTTCACAGAATTAGGATTCTTCCATTTATACTTCAATTTTCGGTTGATCCTTCATCAGAGGTTCAATTTCTTTCATGATATCAATAGAGCCGACGACCCATGCCCCCCCACCAGAAAACCCCTTTGAAAATATGTCAAATTCAAAAAACCCTAACCTTAACCCACCCCTTCCCATAGTTCCAACAACCTTTTTAATGCCAACGCCTGCCCCGAAAACCATTAAGCATTTCAACAGCACCAATTTTGTCATCTAGAAGTCGAGGCTTCTTCCATTCCTCATCTCGCAATAACTTTTGCCGATCCTTGACGGCTATGAGCCTGCATCGCCCAAAACCCTAATTAGGCCCGATAGCACCAAATCCCCCAACCCTACCTACCATTCGTGGCTCTTTCACGATCAAACGGCTCTTGAGTGGATTCTGGCCACCTCCATGAACATCGTGGTCACCCAATTAATGGATATTTGATCATCCGTTGCTGCATGGCCGCATCTTACACGATCCTACACAGCCCAATTGTCGGCATGCTCCTTCGCCCTCCACCTGTCGCTCCAAACAATTAACCAAGGCTCCTACCATCGGCAACCATATTTTTTACGATGAGTACCTAACTCATGTCTTTCATAGCCTCGGTGAAAACTACAATGACCTCGCCACTTCTGTCTCCATTCTGCAACAAACTCAACAACTCAACTGTGAGGCAATTCACAACTTAATTTTGGCCTAGGAAGGTTGCTCCAACGCCTGCAACACCGCCCCGATCACGCCAGCCGCATTCGCGACCTACCTAGGTCAGTTCGTAGGTCACCTGAACCCATACTTGGGCTTGGCCCAATCAACCTACGCTAATCCAAGCCCAGGCTCCAGTGCAAGCAAAAGCCCGTGCCATTTGCGCCCTTTGCAGACCAACCTAGTACGAATGGGCTTCTCCCTAGCTCGCCCACCAACCCTTGGCCCAATCACTTTAATTCTCAAGGCCACCATCGCAACAGGCTCTATTGGAACCTCTACTACAAGTTGGGCCAATCATGTCTCCAATTTCTAAGAAAGATTCAATCCCAACATTAACCCACCTAACTACTCTCCCTAGGCCCCACGCAACCTTTAGGCCCACATTACCTTCCCAAATCGCCTTTCAACCTACTACCTTCCCTAGGCCTACTACACCTAACTTCCTTTTCCCCTTTCTCACTACGACCCTCCCCCCAACCTTCCACCCTCTACTCTATTTGCCGCATCTTGGCACCCGACTCAAGGGCTTCTCATCATGTCACCAACTCCTCCACTACCCTTCCTAGTGTCACCCCCTACACCAATACCTAGCAACTTACCATAGGTGATGGTGTGTCCCTTGCCATCACTCACACAGGTAATCTTCACACCCTCTCTTTTTATTTACACAATGTTTTAGTTGTTACTTCAATTACCAAAAATCTTTTATCTGTTTTCAAGTTCACATTAGACAATAATTGTTATTTTATTTTTTCTGCCACTCATTTTTAGGTTATCTCTTGTCTCACAAGATAGATTATACTCCAAGGAACACTTGATCGAGGTCTTTATTACCTCGAGTTGTCTGACGTGTCTCTTTGTGTTCTTTTGGCATCCCACACCAGTCCTCCCTCCTATGACACCAGTGGTTGGGTCATTCGTCTCTGGCCGTTTTGGTTCATCTTTTGCAGTCTAGTCGTGTTCCCTACATTTCCCCATTGTTTCCCCATGTAAAGCATGTGCTCTTAGTAAGATCCACCACCACCACCACCCCTACCCCCTACTCCCTCTAGGTTGAGTCATCCTTTGTAATTGGTTCATTTTAATGTATAGGGTCCTTCCCCTATTGAGTCCACCAATAAAAATAAATTTTATTTCTATTTCATTGATGATTTTTCTCAATTCACCTGGTTTTATTCATTTCACACATGTTCTTAATTTCTCAATATTTTCACAACCTTCCATAAGTTTGTTGAGAACCAACTCCAATGTTGTCTTTAGGCCATCCAATGTGATGGTGCCCTTGAGTTCCTCTTTGAGAACTTTTGCACTTATCTCTAGTCCGTTAGCATTTATCAGCAAGTCTTTTGCCCCTATTCCCCATTTCATAATGTTATTGCCAAACACTAGCACTAACATATCATTGAAACTGGTCTCACCCTTATGACCCAAGTCATTGTTCCTTCTCGTTTTTGGGACTTTGCCTTTGAAACTGTGGTCTTTCTCATCAACCGCCTTTCCACACCCGTCCTCTGTAATGTCTATCTATGGCAAACTTTGTTTCACCACCCCGTTGATATTACTCATCTCTGCATCTTTGGTTATGCAATCTTCCCTTACCTCCACTTGTATGCTCCCTATAAACTTGTTCCCCATAAACTTGCTCCCCAATTTCGCACCAGTATCTTTCTTGGCTATTCTCATGGTTACTATGGATACCATTGCTACTACCCAGTCACTAACCGCATCTATATTATTTCCGATGCGGTGTTTCATAAGGAGAGCTTCCCTTACCATACTATAACCCCCTTCCCTCTCTCTCCTCCTTAGTTATATTGACCTTACTAAATTCCCTTTTGACATTGGTCCCAATCCCCCCACCTCCCCTATCATCCTCTCCCCCCGCAAATGACTCCTTGCCTCTAAACCCTCCCCCAAACCCTCCCCTCTCTCCAACCTCCCCTAGTCCACCTACCCCTGCTCCTCTACCCTTTCGCCTAGTGACTCGTCTCTAGGATGGCATCATCACTCGCCGTCATTTCACCTATGACCATACCATTTCCCTCACTGCATCCCCTACCCTTTACCCCAAACCCACTTACTATTCTCGGGCTGTTCAGAGGCTTACTGGCATAATGTTATGGTTGCTAAGTACACAACTCTTCTCCACAATGGTACATAGGCCTTGGTACCCCTACCTCTTGGTGTCAAACCCATTAGCTATAAGTGGATCTACAAGGTCAAGCTCAAATTTGATGGTTCCCTAGAATGCTATAAGGCATGTCTTGTGGCCAAAGGCTTTCATCAACAGGAAGGTATTGACTACATCAAAACTTTTAGCCCCATAGTGAAGCATGTTATTGTTCACATTATCTTGCCCTGGCTTACTCTCGTGGCTGGCCCATTCGTCAATTAGATGTCTCGAATGCCTTCCTCAATGGTCATCTATCTAAGGTCATCTATATGGAACAACCCCAAGGATTTGTTGAGCTTAAGCACCCTTACCATCTGCCACCTATACCGCTCTCTCTATGGCCTAAAGTAGGTGCCCCAAGCCTTTTATTAGAGACTAAGCTCCTTTCTTGTCTCTTTAGGCTATGTCATCTCCTTGGCAGACACCTACTTGTTCACTCTGCACACCCTATGGTACAGTTTCATCCTTTTTGTTTATGTGGACGATATTATTCTGGCTAGCTCTCTGCAAGCACCATTCTTTGCTCTTCTCTAAGCACTTCATCATGAGCTTTCTCTCAAGGGCTTAGGTCTCATCCACTATTTTCTTGGGGTTGAAGTTCAGCCCACCACCCATGGCCTCATCCTCCATCAAGTCAAGTTCACTTTGGACATCCTGACTCGTGCCAAGATGGTTGATGCTAAGGCCATCTCCACTCCTTATTCGACCAATGAACCTCTATTTATTCAATATAGGGAACCTTTAGCTGATCCCACACTTTATCACAACATCATTGGCACTTTACAATATCTTACTTTAACTCAGCTAGACATTGCCTACTTTGCCAACACCACATGTCAGTTCCTCCAATGCCTCACCACTTGCTCATTGGCAAATGGTGAAGCACATCTTTTGATACTTAACAGTTACTCCCAGGCTTGGCCTACTTCTCACTTATGGCCCCTCCACTTTGCTCCATGCTTTCTATGATGCTGATTGGGCTATAGACCATGATGATTACCAATCAATGGGTGGCTTTTACATCTACCTTGGTTGGAATCTTATCTCCTAGAGTTCTTGCAAACAACACACCATAGCTCGCTCCAGCACTGAAGCCAAATACAAATCCTTGGCCGACACCACTATAGGACTTATATGGATAAAGTATTTTCTTTGTGACCTCCATGCCCTTCCGTCATAGCCTACGACTCTCTGGTGTGACAACATGTCTACTTTCTACTTGATTGCCAATCTCGTTTTCCATGCTCAAACCAAGCACATTGAGATTGACTTTTGTTTTGCTCGAGAACACCTTGCTCATGGCCAGCTCTTCCTCTAGTTCATTTCCTCTATCGATCAACCAGCTAACATCTTCACCAAAAGTCTCTCTTCCACACATCTCAAGCTCCTTCGTTCCAAGTTGACGATCCATACTGCCCTTTCTACTTGTAGGGGGATGTTAGAACAGCCAGCCACATCACCAACCATGTCAACCCTAGGGCCACATCAACAGTCGCCTTGTGTCTACACGCAATCGAGAGCACATCACACCTACCACTGCTTGTCATCGAAATTTTTTTCCTAATTTGATTTTTGTAAATTTGTAAAGCAATTGATTCAATTTTGTTAATAGTTTTCTTTCCAATTATAATCTAAAAATGCTCATGTATTTAATCTAATCAAAATCAATAAAATCATCATTGGGAAATTTTTCAAATTTTAGGGTTTCATAAAATTAAGGTTCCTCCATTTATACTTCAATTTCCAATCGATCCTTCATCAGAGGTTCAATTTCTTTCATGTTGTAAGAATTTGGTTCATAATTTTCTCATTAGAAAATGTGTATGCATGTTGTGCAAAATTTGAACAAGAGTTGCTAAAACATGTTTAGCTACAGCAAGTTCCTTTAAAGGAGCTATGCTAAGACACTCGGCATCTATTCCAATGGCAATTATTCCAATTGCGCTTGAAGAATTTTCGCATCTATTCCAATTGGGCTTGAATAATTTTCGGTATCTATTCCAATGGCATTTATTGTTGAAAAATGTTTTGATATGAAAAATATTTCAAAAATAAATTTTATTTTGATAATATTGGATAATATGCTTGTTGAGATATCTTATACAAAATTTAGTAGAATAGAAAATACCCAAGCATAACAAGACCCAGGCCTCTGTGCATTCCAGACGAAGCATAGTCTAGGCACAACTCATGCACAAAGTTCACTCAACGCGCGACCCAACATGTGCACACAGCCTGCATGTTCGAGTCTGCACTCACATAGCCTGTGTGACCTAGTCTGCTCAACCAACACTACTCAATTCTAGTCATGCCTACATGAAATGACCCATGCCAAAACTTCACCAAAATTTGCCCATAGTAATGCCAGAGATCATCAACCTAAAGAGAAAATGAAGACCCACAATGCATATTTGCTACCCATAGTCATGACTCAAAAGAAGCTACTCAACCTAGAAGATCTTGTGCAACCCAAACGAAATCCGAGCCAAGCAACGCCATAAAGCATCCCGTCGGCCAAAAGAGATGGTTGTTAATGCTGATCAATGCAGAAAAGCCAAAGATCCAACCACGATTATCCAACTCAGGAAGAAGAGGTGACCAGTGATCCATGACGAACCGACCTAAGACAAAGATGTGAACCTACGAACACATGCCTCCAAACATGTCACTTCACTCATGGTTTCAAACTTACTATTTTGACAAGTTCTCTTCATTCCACCGCATGACAAAACTAGATGAAAATTTGAGAAATTTGTTAGGGTTCTACAGAGAGAAAAAATCAAATTCTAAAAAAAGGAAGTTTGGAGCAAGATTTTTTAGGGGAATCATGAAGGATGAATGAAATCATTCTAAAAAGGGGTATTTTATTTGAAATTTGAAAAACAAGCCCACGATGGAAGAAATTGGGAAAAGAAAAGGAAGGGGCAAATTTGAAGCTTTTATGGAGTAAATGCAAACAAATTAGGAAAGGGAATTCATACTCAACTTGTATTGTGGAAAACAAAAATTGGAATGGAAACAAGTCATTTTTGAAGACTGAAACATTAATTTGTTGTGTTTTCTTTTATTTGGCTACCAAGATGAGAAACTATCAAATGATGAAAAAAGTTTCTAGTTTTAGAGGTAACAAAGTTGTTGATAAAGATAAGATTTGGGCTTGATACATTTTGACCACCAAGAGGGAAAGCTTATTCAAGTTTGAACAAGAGAGGGAATATTTTGGAGGAAAATTAATAGAAGAAAATACAAAGAAAATCAACATTGATGAAGGTTCAATAACTATAACAAAAGAGTGAGAAATTGGCTTTAAAAAAAGTCCATAAATAGAGAAGGAAGTTCAAGAAGAAAATGACACCTAAGAATTTGCTAATGCTCTGAAACATTCAAGTCACTCTTATTGTTGCAATGTGTTCATCAAAGCTACAACATCATTAAATATTTCTTACTCTTTGATATTATTGCTAATTTGATTCTTTGGATGTCATTATTACTTGCATAAATTCCTTCATTATTAGCAAGTATATTACATTGTATTTCACTATTTATCATTGGTTTTTGATAAGACTAGGATTGATCTTTTGAAGAAGAAATTGGATGTAAGAGTGGTATACTCTTATAAAGATTACTAAAGAATAGTGTAAAAGGCCTTGTAGCCACATAGGTTAAAAGGTAATAGGGAACATAAGTAACTATTTATTGTGGACCAAACTTCTCAAAAATCTTTGTGTCATTGCGTATTTGCTTGTATTTTATTATTGTATAATTACTAGAAATAATTTTAAAAATAATCAATCAATTCAACCCCCCCCCCCCCCCCCCCCCCCCTTGATTGATTAGAAAGGCTAGAATCCTACTACATTTATAATTTGCATTCACTTCCAAGTACAAATTTGAGTAAAGGAATATATGGTAGAAATAACCCACTACATAAACACATAAATGCATAAGTAAAGTCATAAACATACAAAAGACACAAGATTTAAAATAGTGTGGATCAATACATTGTCTTATACCCATTATTATTGGCATAGTTATCATTTCTTCTCCTTTTATTAAGTTTTTTGAAGAAAACACAATGGTATTGTTTATAAAACCCACACATAACTCTCACATGGCTATCAACACTCACATCAACTCCTTTATTGGACTATGTCTATTTGCTCTTTTCTCTCTTGGCTGGCAGTTGTAACACAAACAACAGTCTTTGGCTACTGTCTTGACAATGCAAGGCATGGGTTGCCACCTTCACAAATGTGCAACCTCTTTTTTACTCTCCTAGTTTTTCCCACAATCTTCCATCTTTAAAATAACCAAAAAATAAATTGTAATTGGACATCACCAAGAATACTTACTAAAATAGAAAAAAAAATTAACCTTTAGAATATTCTTAAAATATATTTAAAAGATACCCACTAACTATCCATAACATTGATATGATATTTAGTTTACATGTTTACCTCACTTCCACACAAAAAAGGACCAATATAGCTTTACTAATTTTCATTCCAAATTCCTAACAATTCCCTCTTTTGAAGTAAAATTAGTATAACATCTCTATACAATAGTTTGATATGCTACATACATAATCTAAGAGTCTTTCAATAGTTGATTAGCACGCAGCTAGATCAAAAGACATCTTTCCCCTAGTCTCTTAAAGGAAATCCCAAACAATTAAGAAATCTCAAAAAAACTAAAAACTTCACAGACAATTACAGAAGGTGACTGTAAAAGAGAGAAGGCTGTAGTGACCAGGTAGTGGCGAGCTTCGGGCTATCTGATTTATTGAAGGAGAGAAACACACACTCGGAGAAATTCAATTGTTTAAAAGATCTAAATACAAGTGGGTCAAGCATAGTAAGAAAGAATGGAATAAAGAGTTTGTAAAAAGCTAAAAGCTAGAATCATGATTGCAGCTGTGAGAGACAATACTGCCCATGGGTTGTGAAAATAATCGCGCATCAAGATTGCTCGGTATCTATTCCAACGCCGACTACAATATGCATTCACTTCGCAGTAAAGGTCTGAGAAAAGGAAAAAATCGACACCAGTATCATTGTGAAGCCTATTGAAGAAACTTGCGACGTCCCCAGAGCTCTCAAGGATTCTCAGAATATTTTGGTGTTTGAGAAAATCCACATCTCTGCTAGTGTTAATAAGGTCGGCAAAGAGCTTAGCATATGAGGTGATTTTCAGGCCTTTACTTGGATCACACTTTTCAAGTGCTATCAAGTTTCTGTATAAAGCTTCTGTTTCCCCTAAAAAATACCTGGGTGGGATGATCATCACTCCATCCTTGAAAGTTACTTCAAGCGGGTTGTTTCTGTCTCCAATCTTAAATTTCACTCCAGCTTGCACAAGTTCTGTCACAGATGGAATATGCTCCAAGTATAAGCGTATTGACCGAGTATGGACCAGCGTTTCCTTGTACTTTCCAAGTATGGAGTTTCTTAGGCAATCAAGTATGTGATCGTGTTTGAGGTTATCACGAGGGGGCCAATCAAATGAAATACCAGAAAGGACAAGCTTGGGCAGCGACCCTTGCTCCGCCTGTGATTTGGTCAGATGGAACAAGCAGGCAAGCACCAGCCACGGAAGTTGATTCTCGAGCAGAAGCAAGTCGTTTATTAATGATAAACGCATATATGGCTTATAGAAAACAGAATCTTCCTCATTGTGTTGCATTTCATTCGAATATTTTCGCAACAATTCAAGGATAAAGCAGCCATCAACCACCATCATCTCTATAAATTCCCTGTTCGGGAAATCAATTTCGTCTGCGTAACATGCACGACATTCTTTCTCCATACTTTGGATAGCCTCTACAAAGCACTCCAAAGTAGTTTCTGGACTCGGTGCTCGATTAAGGAGGCAACGCAAATGCCAAAGCTTTATTTTCTCCATAGCTTGCAGTCTCTTCTTCCCATGGTGAAATGGACCAATTGAAACAATATGTGGATCAAAGGCCTTCTGGTTATTCTGGCGTACTTTATTCGGGACTCTAAATATGGAGCATTTAGATGGCATCGGACACTTTTCACAAAGCTTTCCTTGAATCAAAGATACTATTTCTTTCACTTCTATACTAGTACCGATAAATGTTTGATTGCTTCTTCTCGATTCTTCCATCACTTCTTTCTAATCTCTTATTTTTGTTGTTTGCTAAATGTTCTCAGTGTCATTTCACACTATTTTTCTTTTGCTGATTCTACATAATCCTTGATGAGCAGCTTTTATGATCTATAAAAGAGAAAAGAAAGGAAAATTACTTGTAAAACTCCATAAGTCTATGTTGCGATGAACTCACATAATCAAGTTCATGATTCTATTTAAGATGGATGAAGAGAATAAATTTGCTAGGCAAAGGACTACACTTCTCTCAACAAAAGAGCACATGAGTTCATGGACCTGGAACTCTTGTAAAGTCTAAGAAAATTTATCTCTAATGATCAATGAACAATCGAATGGCTGATGGCAAATAAAGAAGAGAAACCATAAAAAGATTAAAGAGAAACTTACCTCTATGTTATCAATGAAGAATCGAATGGCTGACGACAAGTATGTTGAAGTAAATGGAAAAACAGGCTACCGTAGAGAGAGTTGATAACAGCAAGAGGCTTTTCCCACAAGCAAATGGTGCCACATCAATCAACGTCAAGAGGCTTTTCCTTTTCCCACAAGCAAACGCTGCCACATTAGTCAACAGCAAGGCTCTTCCCACTAGCAAACTCAGCTATCTACCGTCTTGTCTAAATTAGATTTGGAAAACTCTTTTATAAATGATCGTTCAAGCTTTAAAACAAATGTAGTGAGAAACCCTTTAGAGAATAGTTTATCTCTTTGTAGTGTTGTGGTAGGGCTTCTGGCCTTGCGATTATGATTTTATTAAACTACTTTTGTTGTTTTTATTTTAATTTAATGTAAACCTTGTTTGTTAGTGTTTATATCTATGTTAATGTATTTATGTGCCTTTGGCATGGTTTCTTCCTTTTATAGGTTTTCTTCAGAGTAAAGCAAAGAAACTATAAGAGAAGGGAAGAGAATGAGTCTTCCTCGCAAAAGAAAAGAGAAATAAAAACAAAGCTAGAGAGCATTATCCAATTGCTAGATCCATAGCAACCACACATCAACCTTTGAAATTTAGGATGAAAAGACAAAAAGGTCGCAGTAGCCATAGTGACTAAAACAAACGTCGTCCATCACCTCGTTCTTTCTTGGGTCCTATGCAATGTGAATCCATGACCAAACCAAAAAGTATATACTTTTGCTCTCATTTCACGAAAAGTCCAATATTTGGTGTACCCTGTTAAATAATTAAAGGCAAATTTGCTTAGCCCCAAAAAAAAAAAAAAGAGTCCAATACTAAACTAACTCTTACGAGGGAATTTGAAAACACTTACACTATTTACAAGAGGTTATCCCACAAAAATTACTTTGGAACCTTTTTGATATTTTAATAGAATAAAGATTTTTCAATTGTAGAAGCGACCCATCACATAAATACATAGACACAAATCAAACCATAAACATGTAAGAGCCAAGATTTAGGTTGTTCAAACCAACACAATGTCCTACATCTCCTATATTGGCACAGCTCCCAGCCCTTTCTCCTGTTATTAGATTTTTTTCATGAGAATACAAAGGTACTAATTATATGATTCACACACAACTCTCACACAACTATTCTCAATAGTCACTTGATTATCTCTTGGCCAGTGGCTGCTACACAAAGTAGCACTCTTTGGTTGCTGCTCTCATGAGGCATGGGCTACCACTCTCATGAGGTGTAATCCTATTTCTTTTAACCCTTAGGATTTTCTTGTGGTTTTCCTTTTTTATACTAGCACCAAAGGGAATCCTAGTTAGATACTGCTAGGAGTCTTAACCAAATACCACTAAGAATCCTAATTAAGACATAGGAGAATAACTCCTAGAATATTCCTATAATATACATGGAATATATCTAGACCTACTAATTTTCACTTCAATCCTAACAATTTTCTCCTTTAGAGTAAAACTAGTGCAACAACCTTGCACAATAGATTGATCTGCTACATACATGATCTCTGAGCCTTCTAAAAGTTGAGCATCTTCTTAATATCAATCCATCATCTTAGCTACATCTGAAGACATCTCTACATCTGAAGACATCTCTTATCTAGCTCCCTGAGCTTTTCCTCCATCACCAATGAATAGATACCTAGCTGAACAACACATCAATTGTATTGGGAAATATGTGTCTCCCCTAACTCCTTAAGTTGCATATGAAGAAGTCTTTTCTCTAGCTTTCTGAGCTCTTCCTCCATCAATGAAGAGATACCCAACTGAATAACACATTAGCTACACGAGAAATATGTATCTCCCCTAGTTCTTTAAGTTCTTCCTTTATCTCTGATATGATAAAAAGGATACCCAACTGAGGTGTATCATCTCTAAATGGCCCAAAGAAATCAAACTCTTCTTTGAATTTTCAATACTTCATGAGCTCCATGGCTCCCATAATCATAACTATCTCCTGACTTCCACAAGTGGTACTTCTACCACTAACTTCAATTCATCTAGCTAGTCATCCAACCAACTGTGATGATTCACCAAGTCGAACTCCATATCTCATTGCAAAGAAGTTCTACCATAGATATTCATGTCTATTAATCATGTTTGTTCCATATGCAATATATGACCTCAATAGGTCTCTCCTTAAGATGTCTACTGTTAATACAACCTTAACAGTTTTTAATCATGTCCATCTTCCAACAGCTCAAAATATCAACTGAGAACATGTGTGATAGGCATCATGTTGGAATATATTAATATTTTGATGATGACAAATAGAAAATTATAATATGAGAATATTATAATTAAAATCATTGTTTTTTTTATTCAATAAGTTGTTATAAGAAAATTGATTTGGGAATTTTTGTAGGAAAATGGGTAAAATAAAAATTAATGTGAAAGCCCTTTTTGTGCAACCTAGCTTTGTTCATGTAACCCAGACACATTAGGCCCACATGGATCCATACCTAATGTGACTTAACTCGTGGTCCAGCTTGTAATCTAGGAGGCATGACCTATAAAGATGAAACCCGAACCTAATTCAAAAGGTAACCCAAACCCAGCATGAACCAAACCAAATCTAAAGGCGCAATCCCGTGACCTAGAAGGCATCGCAATCCATAGTCCAAAAGTGCAACCATGTTTGTGATTATGACCCACAACCCAACTGTGTATGACGTGACCCAGCATACCGACTCAACCTAAAAGCTTCTACGCAACCCAAGTTCAACATTGCCACTACTTGTCGATAAAATTAGCCATCGACGACTACTTCTTTCAAGCTTGAAAAGGTGTCAACCAAAAGCTAACATAGATTAAAAGATATCTATGAAGAAAAATCAGTGACCCACTACTCAAAGAAGATTAATTTGAAAAGATTAAGTTATTCTTCATAGTTAATGACCTAACTGCTTAAAAGAGAAATTAAGATCCAACACATCCAACCTCTAATGAATTAACTCTCTCTCAATCTCTCTCTTTAACTCAATCTAGTTAAAGGAATCCCTCAGTACTTCATGTTGAGTATCTCCTCAAGCATATACCGCGTCATTCTCAAGTCTTTTATAGCAACCTTATCATAATCTACCTTTGCAACTTCCCTAAAGATTCTTGCAAGATTCAATAACTAATCATGTTGTTAACATACTTGAGAAGTGAATAACATACCTAAAAGGGAGTCCATGAAGTAAACACCTATATTGCTATTCAAGCATCTAACAAATCCATACACGCTCATGAATTTGTATAACTTCAAGTATCATCATTTGAGAAATAACAAAAATCCGTACGTATTTTCCTTTATCCGTATATCATATTCTCCTTTAACTTCAAATCCCATGAGCCAATATAATGTGCAACATAGATTACCATCAAAACTCAATGTCACTCATATTGAACTTTTCATGATCAACAAGGAGAATGTATCACATCACTCTGTAACTGTCCACATCATAAGGTGCATCATCTAATAGTTGGCTACAACTAATCATAACAAGTATTCGCAACATCATAAGTTCCCCTTTAAACATAAGCTCATACTAGGAAATGCCTCATGAAATTGAACTACTTTCTTGTGGATGTTCCAACCATAAAGTGATCAAAGATGAAAATAACTCTCTCTGCTTATACAATCATTAAGGTAACAACTAGAGAAATAACAACACTAATTGAGCAAGCCCATATACATCAATTATACAACAACCTCTACCCATCCACTAGTTCCCCTTTAACTATGGCTTTATTAATTCTCCCTAAATGAACACTACATCTCTAAGTGTCCATGTTATAAACAGTCATCTAATCATTATCTCACTATTCATCAAAATATCAATTTGGCCTTAGGGTCTAACACATCATAAATCTCTTGGGTCTTACCAAACCCAAAATCAAAACACCTTCTATACTAGTGTCATCCAACAAACCTAATCATGTGGAATCCAAAATAAAGAGAAAATCATCTCTACCTCCTCCACATATGTAGTGTAACATCTTTGTTGGATTCTATAACAATCTAGGGGGGGTGAATTAGGTTAATTAAAAATTCTTTTGTATTTTTTGTTTTTCCTATATGAAACAATTAAGGGAACAAGTAAAATTATCACATAAGACAAAGACACAGATTTTTGGTAGGTGGTTTGGCCTAAGCCACCTCGACACCTACTCCACCCCACTTTAGCAACAACTTGCTAGAATCACTCTCCAATTAATTAAAAAATTGATTACAATGGAGAACTACTTTCCCAATCCCAGTTATAGAGACTCTCCCCAAGAATTTTAACAATAAGTAACAGTTAAATACAAATTTTGAATTCAACTTTTGTAAGATATGAATTTAAGTTCAAAAGCTTCAAACAAGTGCTAGAGAATTAATACTGAATGATATGGACAAAAGCCCCAAATTCACATAAACCCTAACATTGTTCACTTGTATGAAATCAGCTCAAATAAAATATGAATTAAAGAGCAATCTAATTTCCTAACAAGTGTATCAAAGCAGTAATGAGCTCAAAGTAGAATCACCAAAATGAAGAACCAATTTCGTAAGCTTGAATAAGCTTAAGTAAAGAGTATAAGATGCTTGTAAGATGCTTGCTCTCTTTTTGATTTTCGGCCAACCAAATAACAATGTGTATGTAAGTCTTAAAGAGCATCAAAGCAACTAACCTCTCACTTCCAAAGAGTTGTTCTGACATCTCTAAATCACATCACTTCTTCTTCCCGTTAAGAGCAGCCTCTTTCCTCTTCTCTGTCTATTTCAAGTTGTTAAGAGAGAAGGAAGGTAGGACTAGTCATTCTATCTTAATTCCATTCAAAATCATGCTCCAAAATGCCATCATTTCATCCAAATTTTAAGTTACTAATTCAAAGCTTCGCAGACCAAAAAATGGGTTATTAGTTAAGTTTTTGAGTCTCTCTTGAATCCTCCTTAATCCTCTTCAATCTTGAAGCAAATCTTCATAAGTGCTTCACAGATTGATAGAACAACTTCTTACTCACAAAAGCCCCATGATTTCATTTTTAGAAACTCTTTGATCTGCTTCTAATTCCTCTTTTAAGCTGTTAGGTCATAAACTTGAAGAACACCTTAATTTTTTCAAATTAATCCTCTTTGAATAATGGGTCTTTGATTTTTTTTTCATAGAAATGTCTTTCTCTTCAATAGCTTTCAAATGACTCTTTTTGTAGCTTGAATAGAGTAGTTGTCAGCAATTAATTTGAGCAGTGAGTCACAGCACCGTTGAGCAATTCGAGCAAGTCACATAGAAGTGGGCCAGTCTGTTAAACCGAGTTACAAGCGCATGAGCACTTAATTGAGTCATGGGTCGTGCACGCAAGTAATGGGTCACACCCTAGATATAGGTTGCGCACGCAGGTCGCGACTTCTGAATTGGGCTCACAAACTAGGTTACGCTAGGTCTAGATCCATGCAGGCTAGGTTGCACGCACTAACTACGTCTGAATAATGCAAAACCATCACCTAAGACTTTCCTTTTTCTACCTCTTACTCCTAGTATCATACAATTATGTCTCTCATGTATGCTATTGTCAACTAACAACATACTAGAAGCACCAAATGAAGAGAACTCTCTTCTTCGAATCCTCTTTTAAAAGCATAACAACCTCCTGAGATATTAGCCTTTCTTTGAAATTTTATACCTTGGTCAACCATATAACCAAAAGATTCCAGATGACTGCATAATAAACAAAACTATCTCCTACTCTGCCATTGTCAGATAACTGCAGAATAGACAAAATTGTCTCTCTTTCTACCATTGTCCAAAGACAATAATGAAGGTAATAAATGAAGAACACCTTTTCCATCCTCATTCAAAAGCATAATTATTGACCTTTTGAAATATTAACCTTCCATTGAAACCCTAAATATTTGGCCAAACACATGACCAACAAATCCTAGATACCATAGTACATAATAATACCAAAGCAAATATGATACAAAACAGTCCAATAATATACAACAACAACATTCATAGTTCCATAAGTGGCAACATAATAAGCATTTAATAAACCAAGATAAAGGTACCAACAGCTACATTACTCATATTCCATCTTTGTCATCCTTGATTATGTCAACCCATTCAATGCAAACCTAATTTGAAATTCACCATAAGTTAGAAAACCAAGTCCAAACACTAACACAAATATTCATCAAATTCAAACTTTCTTAGAACTCAAAACCATAAACCAAATATACTATCAAACATTGCTTAAAAATATGCACAAGGCTAGCTAAAAATACTTAGTAAAAATCTCATCAGTGCTGTAATTCATACACCATTGTTTATGTCCATGCATGGGGCCTGACACACCCCATGTGTGTGTACATCACACACCTTGCACTAGCATAGTGCGTGCATCTCATATGCCCCACACATAATAGGGCCCAACCTAGCTCTTTCACAAGTTGACTAGCTTTGCAACTCAACACTATCATTGTCATTTTTCATCACTTTTCTGGTTAAATCCTATCGCCAATTGCCTCATACTTAGCTGCTACATCATCTCCTCACCTTGGATTTTCTAATCTACCACCAATTGCTGGATTTCTACCACCATCCACA
Organism: Casuarina equisetifolia; assembly: GCA_028551475.1. Classification (NCBI taxonomy): domain Eukaryota; kingdom Viridiplantae; phylum Streptophyta; class Magnoliopsida; order Fagales; family Casuarinaceae; genus Casuarina; species Casuarina equisetifolia. The sequence continues at coordinate 21,484,131 of CM052357.1, forward strand.
GCATTCACAACCTAACCTAGCATTTCTGACCATACACCAACATCATCCACCATTCTTTTACCTAGTTTGTAATCGCAATCCTCCATAGATCATCCAGTCATCCTTACTTCACAATCGTAGGTGATAAATCATTAAAGATCTACCAAAATTGTCTTGGCCATCTAGCCACGATCTAACAGATTCAAGAGTTTAGGTCAAACCCAACCTGACTCAGCAACTCAAATTGATTCTTCAACCTAACTCAACGGACTTGGGCCTTAACTGGCCTATAATGTTCAGGCCGTTTCTGGCCTCCTGTCTCAGCCAATTCATCTTCATTGGGCTTGGGCTTATTCCAACCCAACCACTCGGCTTGTCTAAATTGGGCTCAATTTGCCCATAATCATAAATTCTTCTAGTTTGGGTCTCCATAGCCCATATTCTTTGGATTAGACCAAACTTGGTCCATGTGACCCGATTATCCAAATCCATCTAATCAATGTATCCATGCCTAACCCAATGCCAATCGCACCTGAGTCACTACACTCGACCCATTCTTAAATTTGTGATTGAGTTCGCCCAAGCTATTGCATTCAACCCAGCATGCTCAACCAATCTAAGTCACGTGACTCAAATTTTCAATCCAACCATTGTCTCGCCAATTTCCACCATTTCATAATGGTTTCTAATTAACCAAAAACACCAATTGATAGATCAACTTTTGACAATTCTATAAAGTATTGATTTCCTCCACGAAATGATCAAACCAAAAAGGAATTGCAAATCCCCTTTTTGGCTACATGGGTTTAATGCAACCCACAACCCTTTGATTGATTTTTTGACAAAATTTGAAATTTTCTGGCCACCAAGAAGTTAGAAATCACACAAACGAAGTCAATAGAAGAAAATTTGTACCTCAATTGCTGATTTTGGCTTCTTTCATTATATGTTGCACGCCAAGTGTTCAACAAAAGGTTTCTTAGAACAAAACCTTTGTTGACAACTTTTCTCTTATGTGCAATGTGCCAAGTTCACACCAAATAACCATTCTTCCATTAGTTGTTTGATGAAGATACATTTTGGAACTAAAAAAAAACCCATGTAGAAAAATCACTCTTTTTTTCACATAAAGACCAAATCTTCTGATAAAAAATATTAAAAGGAGTTGACTATCTCTTATTCAATACCAATCTAATTCTATATGTTCCATGTGATGCTCCCGAGCCATGTAACCTGGCTTTGATACCACTTGTTGCAAAAGTGACCCATCACATGAACATATAGATACATAGATCAAACCATAAACATGCAAGAGACACAAAAGTTAAGAGGTTTGGACCAACACAATGTCCTATGTTTTCGTCACTAGTGCAACTACCTACCCTTTCTCCTTTTATTAGATTTTTTCATGAGAATACAAAGGTGCTAATTATAAAATTCACACACAACTCTTACACAACTATGCTCAATACTCATAGCAACTCAATTAATGGCTACTACACAAAGCAGAATTCTTTGGTTACCACTCTCATGAGACGCAGATTGCCGCACTCATGAGACGTAACCCTTTCTCTTTTGGCCCTTAAGGTTTTCATGTGGTCTTCCCTTTTTATACTAGCACCAAAGAAAACCCTAGTTGGATATTGCTAAGAGTCTTAACCGAATACCACTAGGAATCCTAATCAAGATTGAGGAGAATAACTCCTAGAATATTCTTATAGTATACATGGAATATATCTACGCATACTAATTCACTCCAATCCTAACAATTTCTAATGTTCGTAAACTCAATTCTGTAAACTTCTTTTGTAATGTCTTTTACACATAGGTTTATTTAACAATTGAGGCTTCCAATGTTAATTGGTGCACACAGATTTATGCGATCCCAAAGTTGACTCATTTTGTGGACTTAGGTATGCTACCATTTATTAAATCTTATTCCAATAAAAGGTAATATATTCTTTAAATTTTGCTTCTAAAAAGATGTATGCATTTTATTTAATTTTTAGAGCTTATAATATTAAAAGGAGGGAGGTACACTTCAAGGAAGGCAACTAAGTGTTACTGCATCTCCAACCTTACTAGCTTATGTCCGTGGCTTTGCATCGTTCTTTCAAGCAATCACCTTATGGATCATATGAGTTGGTACAATGAATATAGGAAGCTAACGATGCTCAAGATAATAAACTAACTAACTCAAAGAGATAACAAACAACACAAAAGGAAAAACCCGACAATAGAAGCTATCGAGCACCATGTTAGAGAAGTTTTTAACTTTTTTGAAAATCAATAATTAAGAAAATGAAACATCTAAACTTATAATTTATTTTAAGTTAAGATATTAAAGATACATAGCAACCACTAGTTAATCAAGTGTTGTATTTCATCATGAACTAGGTCCATATGCTTCCTCCTCATCACTACATTTTATTACTTATGGATTAACTCCTACTTAAAATAAAAGATATGTTATATAGTTGTTGTATCATATTAACCACTTTTTAATTTCAAATATCCTGCTATGTTAACGTTTGGTTTTAAGGAAGTTAAATACGCACTGCAACTCAAGAGCGAGACCTTAGTCATTTGTGCAACATCAAACAAAAGAATATTTTTCCTTGGAAAAATTTGGACCCTTTAGCAGTTAGTATGAGCTCAATGATAGGATGAAGTACAAGTATACCTTCAACTATATACATGTCGCCCGCGCAATATTATACTGCACCACTTACTGCTTCCGTTCCGTGGTTTTGCAGTCAAAGACAAAGTCATTTGTCTCCAGAACCTACTGGATTACTTGTGGTGACGGGCCATTGCATATACTGAACAGACCATCTTCATCTGCATGTCACACACTTGTCATGCCTTCGCTTCCTTGTGCTGAAATGAAATTCTTCAACTACCTTTGTCCTTTTCACAAATCTGCATGCCATGCGTCGTTCAGCCCATGCACGTATCCAAAGCAAGGCTTTTGCATGCAGAGCCTCACCATTTACTACATATCACTCTTTACACACTGGTAGATATGCAGAGATGAGGAAGGGTAGGGACGTTTTGGTGGTTTGCAGTGGTAAGAGCACGCGAATGGGTATAACAATCTGTAAATAGACACGGGGGATCATCTTCTCCACATACCAAGCTGTGCTCCCCTTCTCATGGGCTATTGTGCTTGAGAAAGCATTTCCTTGTGGCTTCGCAGATTCACAGGCATGGGTCTGTCGGTGATGGAGCCATCTTCATGTGGGCATTGTATAAGGTAATGATCAGCTCAATACCCGAGTAAATTAAAAGGGTTTGGTTTTTTATGCAATAAAATTGCATCCTTTTCTCACTGGTTGATGATTAGACTCCCAATACGGTCTTAATATACAGAATTCTTACGGATATCGCCATTAATATCTTCAAATGAGGTCTCCTTATTGTACATGAGTATTCAGTTTCTAATGTAACCGAAAGTCTTTGTGTGCCTTACCTTCAAAGATAATCACTTGTTCTGATCTTCAGCCTCAGCTGCTTCTTCGAGTTATCCAGTAAAGGCCATTGAGCCGCTTTCTAGCACAATGGATGGGCCAAATCTCGTTGGTGGGGCACTTTCTGGAAATGCCTATCTTTGGAAGGTTAGCAAGAACTTTACCCAATTACCTTATATAAGGAGAATTCACAGATCTGTTTCACAAGATAAATTCCTTGACATGGATACCCGAAATTCAGAAAATCCATGGTAATGTTCATATCGTGTGATGCCATTAGTATCAATATTTCTTCATTTCTGCCGATTATGGTGGAACAAATGCATTAGCTTCATTACGAGATAGCAGGTACAAAACACTGCCCCTACTTTGGTTCTGATATGTTTTAGCTAATCCACAGATTGCAAATGGAAGATTGCTCAAGACTTGGCATTCCCACGACAAAACTTCGAGCTGCATGCCTTTTTCTAATGATGATTCTCTTCTCATTTCTGAGTCAGATGATGGTATGATTTGTGTGTGGTCCGTAATTAGGTAAGTAACGATTCTTTTCTATTAACCCGAGAATTAGATTGATAAAAAAACTTTGTAACGTTGGAGGATACATATGTTAATTATAGCCATAATATGTCTCAAAATTTCCAAAATAATTACAAAGATAAAAGATCTTGGATTTTGCAAAATGAGATACATGATTAGGCTCCACAATAAAAACTAATTAATCCGTTGACAGAAGCACAAATTGAGATCAAATTGTTGAAGGTGGGTGTTGTCCTACATTAGAAGTGAGAGGATGAGCTTATGATCTTATAAGTAATCCATATTAGAGTGTGAGAGCCCATCCCAAAACCTTAAGGTATTAGGTAGAGAATTCTCATCACTTATAAAACCATAGGCCCATCCTCTCACTTCCAATGTGGGACAACACCCACCTTCAACACTCCACCTCACTTGCATGTTGATATTAGCATTGCAAGTGGACTGAAGCCACAGACTCCACTCTTGGTGGTGCCCTATGGAAGGATCATTGTCGAGACCTACAAAAAAAAAAAAAAAAAAACCTTAAGGTATTAGGTGGAAAATTCTCATCACTTATAAGACCATAGGCCCATCCTCTTACTTCCAATGTGGGACAACACCCACCTTCAACACAAACAATTATTTAACTCATCTATGGAGTGCAACGATAGCGAGAGACTACATAAAACAAGACCTGTAAAAAAGGAAAAACCAAGAATCAAGAGTGTTATAAGAATTTGGTTGATAATTTTCTCATCAGAAATCACGTACGCAAGTTGTGCAAAATTTGAACAGGAGTAGCTGAAACATGTTTAGCTACAGCAGGCTCTTGTAAAGGAGCTATGCTAAGACACTCGGTGCAGTTGATACGCACCACCTCTTTGAGCTACTTGAAGCGGCGGAGTCTTCTACATCATTTTCTGCCTGCTCAAAGAGGGAGAGTGGAAAAGAGAGAACACACCAGTGTGAGAACCGAAATTTTGCAGAAACTATGCGGTTCTGTAACTTTCATTAAAATCGTCCCTTGACTGTGTGAGTAATGGTGAATTGTGATATGAAAGAAAGAACCAACTCTTTTATTATTGTGATGCTGTAGTAAAGCTCTATTCCTCTGTGTTCTGCCATGGCCGAACCATGTAATCCTTCTACATTCTATTTTACTTTACTCTTTGTCTGCTCTATTTGAGTCTTTCCTACAATTCTCTGCACATTTGAGTAGCATTATGCTACCGGTTACTTCTAGGTTAGATCTGCTGATTAAAATACTTTATTATCTATCTTAAAAGCAAGTTTGTAAGCCTTAATTACTAACAAGTTTAGCTATGATTGACAGGATCACCCTTAGGCTGTTAATCGACTGCGCTTGAAGGTTTTTCCGTATCTATTCTAATGGCATTTATTGGTGAATAATGTTTTGATAATGACAAATATTTCAAAACTAAATTTTATTTGATAATATTGGATAATATGCTTGTTGAGATATCTCTTGCAAAATTTAGTAGAATAGAAAATAAAACCCAAGCTCAACATGACCCAGGCCCTTGTGCATTCCAGACAAAGCCCAGTCTAGGCATAGCTCATACACAAAGTTCGCACAGCGCGCAACCCAGCCTACGCACACGACCTGCACGTTCAAGTCTGCGCTCACATAGCCCACGCGTCCAAGTCTGCTTACCCAAAACTACTCGATTCCGCTCATGCCTACATGCATGACCCATGCCGGAACTTCACCGAAATCTGCCCATAGCAGTGCCAGAGATCATCGACCTAAAGAGAAAATGAAACCCACAACGCAGATTCGCTACCCATTGTCACGACTTCGAAGACGCTACTCAACCCAGAAGATCTTGTGCAACCCAAACGAAATCCGAGCCAAGCAACGCCATAAAGCTGTAGGATCGGTATCTCACTCAATACGCAGCGGAATGAAACGCAATTTGTTTCTAACATAAACTAGACAAGACAAGGAAGAGATCTGGGCAAGAAACACGAAATTTCACTAAGTAGGGAGAAAGTTACAAGCTATCAAAGTGGACACAAAACAATACTCTGTTTTCAGTTTCTGCAGAAACTGGTTTTCTCTCTAGGAGTTCTCTTTTACTCTCTTGCTCTTTCTTACATTTTCTAACACAAACCTCTAATATATAGACATACTAATTCATCTTTAAGAGATTTCCAGGTTGTTCCATGGCCGTTTTCGTATACAAAACACCAACCCAAGACAGCTAAGAGTTTGCTGTCAAAAACCTATTGGAAAGGCTGTTGCTGCCTTTGTTGACTCCAAGTTTCAATATTTGTTACTGCAACTCCGACTTTCAATCTTCTTATGATAAGGATGGATTATCAACATACTCCTCCATCCTTATCATACCGAGCAAGCTTCTGAACTTCTCAAAATCTCTAACTGGAAGAGGTTTTGTGAACACATCTGCTAGTTGCTCACCACTTCTGTAGAAAACTAATTTAATTGTTCCTTTCTCCATTTGTTCTTGAATAAAATGATACCTTAATTCAATATGCTTACTCTTTCCATGATTGATGGGATTCTTGGCTAAAGCAAGAGCTTATTTACTATCAATATACACCATGGTTGCTTCATTTTGTTTGAAATTCAACTCCTCCAACAAGTTTCTTAACCACACAGTTTGAAAGGCAGCTTCAGATGTAGCAACATATTCAGCTTCACAAGTAGATAATGTCACAATTTGTTACTTCTTTGAACTCCATGAAAAAACACCTGAACCCACATCAAATCCATATCCAGAAGTACTCTTCCTTCCATTTAAATCTCTTGCAAAATCAAAGTCAGAAAAACCTTCTAACTTCACCTCTCTTCCTTTCAAGTATAGCAATCCATAATCCAATATCTCTTTCACATATCTCATGATTCTTTTCACTGCCTTCATGTGTATTTCACTTGGTTCTTCCATAAATCTACTAACTAAACCAACACCAAACATTATATCAGGTCGATTGTAAGTTAGATACCTTAAACATCCCACCATACTCTTGAAACAATGAGCATCAACTAGTTTGCTTTCAGAATCCTTTCTTAGCCTATGATTCATCTCAATGGGTGTAGCAATTGGTTTAGAATTCTCCATTCTAAACCTCTTAAGAACATCTCTTGCATACTTCTTTTGGGATATAAAAATTCCTTCATCTTTTTGCAACACTTGCATTCCTAGAAAATAAGCCATCTCACCAAGATTTGTCATTTCAAACTCTTTGTGCATAGCAGCTCAAAATTCATCAAACAAGCTTGGATTATTGCCTACAAAGATCATATCATCTACATATAGACACACCACAACCATGTCTCCATTCTTCTTAACCTTTGTATAGAGAGAGTATTCATAAGGACTCTTCTTAAAACCATTACTTTGCAAGTAACTATCAATTTTTGCATTCCAACATCTTGGTGCTTGTTTCAAACCATATAAAGCTTTCTTTAACTTGTAAACCTTATTTTCCTCCTCCTTTCTTTCATAACCAGGTGGCTGCTCAACATAAACTTCTTCTTTCAAGTATCCATTTAGAAAGGTTGACTTAACATCCATTTGATGTACTTTCCATCCCTTAGCAACAACTATACCTAGAATAAGTCTTATTGTATCAATCCTAGCCACTGGTGCATACACTTCTTCATAGTCAATTTCATATTTTTGCTTGTAACCCTTGGCCACCAACCTAGCTTTATACTTCTCAACTTCTCCAGCTTGATTGGTTTTGGTTTTATACACCCATTTTAATCCAATGGCAATTCAACAAGCTTCCAAGTGCCATTCTTCTCTATTGTTGATAACTCTTCTTCCATAGCTTTTCTCCAATGCTTCTCCTTTACAGCCTCTTCAAAGCTTTTAGGATCACATGCAGCCATCAAACAAAACATAGAATACTCACTCAACTCAATTGGAACTGAATCTCCCTAAATATCATCTATACTTCTCAATCTTGTAGGTGGTGCTAATGAATCTGTTGGACTGCCTCTATCACCACTTGTTTCACCTTCTAAACTATCTGATCTGGACTCATTTCTTACTCCAACATCCTCAACACCTTCTCCTCTATCTTCATTCACAAAATCATCATAAAACATGCCCTTTTGACTCTTTTCTTCTTCACTCCAATTCCAACTTGTATGCTCATCAAATTCTACATCTCTAGAAACTATAAGTTTTTTCTCTACTGGATTATACAACCTATAGCCCTTTGTTCTCTCATCATACCCCACAAAAATATACTTAACTCCTTTATCATCTAACTTTTTTCTCCCTTAATCAGGTACTCTTCCATAAGCCACACAACCAAACACTTTCAAATGACTAACTCCTGGTTTCCTTCCAGTCCATGCTTCATTTGGGGTTTTGTTCACCACACTTTTGATAGGGCTTCAGTTTAGGAGATAAATAACACATCTTATTGCTTCTCCCCAATAAATTTTGGGCAAATTCATCCCTCTAAGCATACTCCTCACAAGATCTAAAATAGTTCTATTTTTCCTTTCAACAATTCCATTTTGCTATGGAGTGTAGGCTGTTATAAATTGGTGTCTAATGCCTTCCTTTTGGCAAAAATTCTCAAATTCTCTTGAGGTATACTCTCCTCCTCTATCTAATCTAAGAATCTTAATCATCTCCCCACTTTCTTTCTCTACTAAAGCCTTAAATTCCTTGAACTTCTCAAATGTACTAGATTTTTCTCTAAGGAGATACACCCATGACTTTCTACTGAAATCATCAATAAAAGTCACATAATAACGATTTCCTCCTAATGATTCAATATCGAAAGGTCATGCCAAATTAGTATGGACAAGTTGAAGGGGTTTTTAAGCCCTCCAAGACTTTCCAATTTCAAATTTTTTCCTAGTCATCTTTCCTTTCACACAAGATTCACACAACCCCTTTAGTTTGTCTATTTTTGGTAGTCCTCTCACCATATCTTTTCTAAACAAGACACTCAAACCTTCAAATCCTAAATGGCCATATCTTAGATGCCACAACCAACAATCATCTTTAACAACAGATTTAAGACATCTCATAAACTCAATTTTTAGATTTAGAGTAAATAATCTATTTTTCTGCATCCTTGATTTGACTATAAGCTTTCCATATTGATTCCTCACAAACATGACACCATCTTTCATACTAATCATATACCCTTTTTTCCAATAGCTGACCTAAACTTAAGAGATTAGTTTTAAGGGTTGGAACATAGTAAACATCCTTAATAAAACTTTGTTTACCTTCTTGTGTTGTGAGAGCTATATCACCTAAGCCTTCAACCTTAATTTTGGTTGAATCTCCAAAAGCAACATCACCTGTAAACCTCAAATTTAGCCTACAGAACAACTCCTTTTACCACACATATGGTTGCTTGCAACAGTATCTAAATACCAAATATTTTCAACTCCATCTATTGTACCTTCCTTAACAACCAACAAAACAGGTTTTTCATCTCTTTCTTCCTCTTCCTTCTTATCAACATGATAGTTTATGTCATCCCTTCTTGGCTCTACTTTACAATCTTTGGCCATATGACCAAATCTTTGACACTTAAAGCATTGAACTCTCCCATTCCTTGAATTAAACCTACCTCTAAAGCTCCCCTTAGTACCACGGGTTGAACTATTTTGATAGGATTGATTTTTTGCTCTAGAGAAGGTTTCTCCTTGCTCACTGCTCCTATTGGTATAGTTATTCTATGCACCTCTTCCTCCTTGTCTTCTACCTCTTCCATAAATATTTTTCCCTCTAGACCACGAGTTTCCTCCTCTATTTCTCTCTTGACTACTTTCTGCACTCTCTCTCATTTCTAGCTTACTTTGGAAAACATGTTCTAGTTTTTGCTTCCTCTCATTCTTTTGTCTTATCTTAATCTTATGTGCATGCAAGGTTCCTAAAACATCATCTAATGACAGCTTTGGATAGTCTTTACATTCTTATATGACAGCCACAACAAAATCAAAATCATCCACCAAAGTTCTCAACAATTTTTCAATCACCTTTCTCTCATCTACCTCCTCCTCACATCTTTGCATTTCATTCACTACATCCTAAATTCTACACACATAGCTATCAATGGTTTCATTTTCTAACATTTCTAATAGCTCAAAATCACGTCTAAGAGATTGAAGCTTTACCCGTTTTGATTTTGCCTCTCCTTGGAACATCTTTCTAATGTTGTCCCATGCGGCTTTTGATGTAGATAGTGCAGAAATCTTCTTGAACAACTTGCTATCCACACCTTGCATGATCACAAGAAAGGCTTTCTGATCCTTTTGCCTATTCTCCTCCAAGGTAGCTCTCCTGGCATCTGACAGGACTTCCTCATCTCTCCTTGTTGTAGGTGCTTCATAACCTTCTTCAATAAATTTCAGCAAACCATGAGAACCAAGTATGATTCTCATTTGCATGCTCCAATCACCATAATTTGTTTCATTAAGAAAGAGAGTCCTGTAATGGATGGAATCTGACATCTTTGAAAGCTTGGGGTTTTAGAAAAACGGTTGATTTCGAAGGAAACTCTGAGGGAACAATAAAACAGATTCTGCAGAAATTATGGGTAACAATGTGGCTCTGATACCACTTTGTAGGATCGGTATCTCACTCAATACGCAGCGGAATGAAACGCAATTTGTTTCTAACATAAACTAGACAAGACAAGGAAGAGATCTGGGCAAGAAACACGAAATTTCACTAAGTAGGGAGAAAGTTACAAGCTATCAAAGTGGACACAAATCAATACTCTGTTTTCAGTTTCTGCAAAAATTGGTTTTCTCTCTAGGAGTTCTCTTTTGCTCTCTTGCTCTTTCTTACATTTTCTAACACAAACCTCTAATATATAGACATACTAATTCATCTTCAAGAGATTTCCAAGTTGTTCCATGGCCATTTTCGTGTACAAAACACCAACCCAAGACAGCTAAAAGTTTGCTATCAAAAACCTGTTGGAAAGGTTGTTGCTGCCTTTGTTGACTCTAAGTTTCAATATTTGCTACTGCAACTCCGACTTTCAATCTTCTTATGATAAGGATGGATTACCAACAAAAGCATCCCTTCAGCCGGAGGAGATGATTGTTGGTACTGATCTATGCAGAAAAACCAAATATCCAACCCACGATGACCCAACTTAGGAAGAAGAGATGACCAATGACCCATGATGACCCGACCCAACACAAAGATGCAAACCTGAGAACACAGGTCTCTAAACACATCACTTCACTCATAGTTTCAAACTTGTCGTTTTGACAAGTTCTCTTCATTCCACCGCATGACAAGACTAGATCAAAAAAATTTGTTAGGGTTCTACAGAGAGAGAAAATCAAATTCTCAAAAAGGGAAGTTTTGAGCGAGATTTTTTTTAGGGGAATCATGAAAGATTAATGAAATCGTTCTAAAAAGGAGTATTTTATTTGAAATTTGAAAAACAAGCTCACGATGGAAGAAATTGGGAAAGGAAAAGGAAGGGAGTAGAGTTGAAGCTTTTATGGAGGGAATTCATAGTCAACTTGTATTGTAGAGAACAAAAATGGGAATGGAAATAAGTCATTTTTGAAGACTAAAACATTAATTTGGTATGTTTTCTTTTATTTAGCTACCAAGATGGAAAACTATTAAATGAGGAAGAGAGTTTCTAGTTTTAGAGGTAAAAAAGTTGTTGATAGAGATAAGATTTGGGCTTGATACATTTTGATTACCAAGAGGGAAAGCTTATTCAAGTTTGAACAAGAGAGGGAATATTTTGGAGGAAAATTCATAGAAGGAAATACGAAGAAAATCAACATTGATGAAGGTTCAATAACTATAACGAAAGAGTGAGAAATCTGCTTAAAAAAAAGTCCATAAATAGAGAAAGAAGTTCAAGAAGAAAATGACACCTAAGAATTTGCTCATGCTCTAAAGCATTCAAGTCATTCTTATTGTTGCAATGTGTTCATCAAAGTTGCAACATCACTAAATATTTCTTACTTTATTGCTTTGATATTATTGCTAATTTGATTGTTTGGATGTCATTATTACTTGCGTAAATTCCTTCATTATTAGCAAGTATATTACATTGTATTTCACTATTTATCATTGGTTTTTGGTAAGATTAGGATTGATCTTTAGAAGAAGAAATTAGATAAAAGCATGGTATACACTTGTAAGGGTTGCTAAAAAAAGTGTAAAAGGCCTAATAACCACATTGATTAAAAGGTAATGAGGAACATAAGTAGCTATTTGTTGTGGACCAAACTTCTCAAAAACCTATGTCATTGTGTATTTGCTCACATATTATTATTGTATAATTACTAGAAAATAATTTAAAAATAACCAATCAATTCAACCCCCTTCTTAATTGATTAGGATGGATCCTATTACATTTATAATTTGCATTCACTTCCTAGTACAAATTTGAGTAGAGGAATATATGGTAGAAATAACCCATTACATAAACACATAAATAAAGTCTTAAACATACAAAAGACACAAAATTTAAGGTAGTTTGAATTAATACAATATCCTACATCCACTATTATTAACATAATTATCATTTCTTCTCCTATTATTAAGTTTTTCAAAGAGAACACAATGGTATTGTTTACAAAACTCACACACAACTCTCACATGGTTATCAACACTCACATCAACTCCCTTATTGGACTATTTCTATTTGCTCATCTCTCTCTTGGCTGGCAGTTGTAACACAAACAACAATCTTTGGCTACTGTCTTGACAATGAGAGGCATGGGTTGCCACCATCACAAATATGCAACCTCTTTTTGATTCTCCTAGTTTTTCCCATGATCTTCCATCCTTAAAATAACCAACAACTAAATTGTAATTGGATATCACTAAGAATACTTAATAAAATAGAAAAAAATAACTTTTAAAATATTCTAAAAATATACTTAAAAGATACCCAATAACAACCCACAACATTATTATTTAGTTTACATGTTTGCCCTCACTTCCACACAAAAAAGGACCAAAATTAGTATAGCATCTCTATACAATAGGTTAATCTGCTACTGTTATGGAATATTACGTGATTTGCTCATATTTATGATTCAATTTATTTAATGTGTATATTTTCCTTGTATACTGCATTATTGTAGTTACCATGTATAGTCATCCTATTGGTCTATAAGTAGACCTCCTTTTGTACAAACACGGTATTGTAGTATCAATAAAGAGCATAATTCCACACTCCATTATTTTGTTCCTTATTTTGTTACATGGTATCCGAGACCAGCCCGGTCTAATTCGCTTCCATAATTTTTTCATTTTCTCCATCGGAGTGTTTTTTTTTTTTTTACGTCTCTCTACTGCTCTACCTTTTTTTCCTTTTTCCCTAAATACCCCTATTATTTTTTTCCTTCCCATTTTCACCCCTATTAACCCTAGCCGCATCTTTTCTGTTTTTTTTACCCTTTCCAAAAATACCCTTGCCCCTTTTACAAATTACCCTATTGCCACCCAAAACCCTAGCTGTCGTCTCATTCGTTCCGACCACCGTCTCCGCCACAACCATGGCTCCTTCCACCGAAAATCAGTCCAATCCAGCCGCTGGTTCTTCCTCTATTCCTGTCACCACCTCCGTTCGTGACCCATACTACCTCTTGGCGGCCGATCTACAGGTTGGATCTCTGGTTTCTCATCGATTAACTGGGGGATCCAACTATGTGTTATGGGCTTCTCAGGTCTACATGATCTATCTTGCCCAGAATAAGTTGGGATTCCTCACCGACAAGCTTACCCGACCGACTGGCAACCCCGATGAAACTGTACGCTGGGATCAAGCCCACGTTGCAATGAAATCTTGGCTCATCAATTCAGTTGAGCATTCCCTAGAGTAACTCATCTCGCGCACACCCTACGTGTCTGAGATTTGGGAGCTCCTCCAAGAATCGTTCGGCAAGGTCTCCAGAACTCAACGATTTGCCCTTCGTCAAGCCATTTCAAACCTTCGCCTAGCCACCGGTTGCACCACGACTAAGCTCACTGATTTTTTCATTCAACTGAAAGATCTCTGGAGTGACCTTGAAACCCAGGAGCCCGTGATTCGCTGCAATTGTGGCCTCTGTACCTGTAAAATCAACGATCATCTCCTTGCTCGTGAACAAGACGATCGATCCATGAAATTTCTCATGGGTCTTCCTGAGGAATTTCAGAATTTGTGCATGCAGATTTTGTCTCGAGATGCTCTTCCTTCCTTGGAGAGAACCTATGCTCTCTCCAAGCAAGAGGTCCACCAACGGAGCAATGCTCCCGCCGGCAACACCGTCGGTTTCTCCAGCCTGCGCCTCTCCTCAGGCTCCGATGATCCTCAGACGTGGCCTAACCCAACCCCACGTCCCCCCAACTCAGGCCTCTCCCGCAAGCCCAGTGTGACCCCTCCCAGTGGGCTCACGTTGCCTGCCTCTGTTGGGCCCACTTCAGACCCGTGATTTTGCACCCACTGCAATCGCGCGGGCCATCTATGTGAGGCCTATTTTCCATTAGTGGGCTATCCCACTAACTGGAAGCCCAAGGGTCGGGGCAGCTCACATCGTCGGTGCCCTACTGGACCCACTGCCCATAATACTACTGCTGATGGGCTGGTTTTTTTCCAACCTACCATTTTTGGGCCTCACTACCCGGACCCTAATTTTTTAATGGGCCATAATCCCAATTTTTTGGGCCCTAAATCTCCCAGTCCTTGCTCTATTTTTTAGGCCCTTATAGGGCTTAATTTGACCCCTAATCAACAAGCCAAGTTACTCACTATGCTCAATCAAGTGGGCCCTATTAATTCATCTGTAAATTTTACAGGTATTTCTTTTTCTTATTCTCCCATTAATTCCAATTGGATTATCGATTCCGGGACTAGCGATCACATCACATGCAATTTACGATTTCTTGATTCAAAATTTTCATGTGCCTCACCCATATTTATTCGATTACCTGATCAAACTCATAATCCCATCACCCATATTGGTCATGCTAAACCTAACCCCCACCTCCATTTAAAACATGTTTTATATGCTCCTAATTTTCGTCATAATTTGTTATCCATTCATAAACTAACCCGTGATAACAATTATGTGGCTCTTTTTTTTTAAAACTTTTGTGTTTTTTAGGCCCGTACGACTGAGGAGCTGATCGGACTCAGCAAGGCTGAAGAGGGACTTTATTTTCTTTGTTCTGTTATTCCTAGGAATTTTAATTCAATTTTTTCTAATTATCTATTTTCCATAATAAATTCTCGTTGTACTCCCAACAAGACTCCTATTTGCAATTTCGTTTTAAATAATGAATATTTTCTTTGGCATCAACGTCTTGGACATTCCTCTTCCAAATCTTATTTTGCAAATGGCAAATCCATTACTTGCCCTGATTATTTCTCTTGCGACATTTTCCCTCTTGCCAAACAGACTCATGCCTCTTTTCCCTCTAGCACGTCTGCTACCACTCATATTTTTTACCTTGTCCATATGGATGTTTGGGGCCCTCATCGTTCCCCCACCCATGATGGTACTTGTTATTTTTTAACTATTATTGATGATTTTTCCCGTGACACATGGACCTTTTTACTTCAATTTAAAAATCAAGTTTTTTCAAAAATTTAATCTTTTCTTTCCATGATTCGTGCCCAGTTTGATGCCACTGTCAAACACATTCGTTCTGACAATTATACTAAATTTTTTTCCTCTGAATGTTCTTTGTTTCTTCTTTCCCAGGCATTCTTCATGAAAGTTCTTGCGTTCATACCCCTCAACAAAATGGGGTTGTCGAACGCAAACATCGTCATCTCTTAAATGTAGCTCATGCCTTACTTTTTCAAGCTCACCTTCCGCCTCGCTTTTGGGGTGAATGCATTTTGACAGCTACCTACCTCATCAATCGCCTTCCTTCTGCTCCCTTGGGCAACCTCACGCCTTACGAGCGTTTATTCGGCACACCTCCCCTTCTTGATCACTTGCGTGTTTTTAGTTGTCAATGTTTTACCACTACTCTTGGTCCACGTGACAAATTTAGTCCTCGTGCCACTCCTTGTGTTTTCATAGGTTATCCCTCTTACCAAAAGGGTTACAAACTTTTTGACCCTGCCACTGACAAATTCTTTATCAGTCGCAACATTATTTTTCGTGAAAATGTTTTTCCCTTTGCCTCGCAAGTTTCCCCGTTGCCCCCCGACGGTCTTGCAATCCCTTCGGCTCCTATCATACCGCCTGCGGAAACATACTTTCCATCTTCTCTACCGGTTGATGACCCTATTTTACCTGACCCTGCTCCTACCGATCCTATTGTTCCTACTTCCTCTGAATCCCTTCCCGATACACCCCCCATTCTCGATACCCCTCCTCTTTTACTTAATGCTCCTTCTGACCAACCTCCTGTTGAGCCCCCTCCCCAATCCTCCCCTTCTGTGCGTCACTCGGGCCGCTCCACAAAACCCCTCATTTAGAGTAATGACTATCTTTGTCCCACTTTACCTTCCTCCTCTTGCACCTCTCTCTACCCCATCTCCAACTATCTTTCCCTTAACCAATGTCATCCCCAACATCAGCACTTCATTGCCTCCATCTCTGCTATCCCTGAACCATATTTTTTCCATAAGGCTGTTAAGGACCCTAATTGGGTGGCTGCCATGGATAACGAGCTTGCTGCCCTTGAGGCTAATCATACCTGGGATGTGGTCCCTTTACCCCCTGGTCGTCGTCCAGTTGGTTGTAAATGGATTTTTAAGGTTAAATACCGTGTAGATGGTTCAGTTGAGCATTACAAGGCTCGCTTGGTCGCTAAGGGGTACAGTCAACGTGAAGGTTTTGACTATCAGGACATTTTCTCTCCCACTGCCAAACATGTTACTGTTTGTTTACTTGTTACTATTGCAGCTATCCACCATTGGCCTTTTTTTCATATGGATGTTCAAAATGTTTTTCTTCATGGTGATCTCTCTTAGGAAGTTTATATGGCGCTTCCACCCGGATTTCGCAATCAGGGGGAAGGACTTGTATGTTGATTGTGCAAATCGTTATATGGTCTCAAACAAGCATCTCGTCAATGGAATGCAAAATTTACTGCAGCTCTTCTTGCTCATGGTTTTCAGCAGTCTTGGCATGACTATTTCCTTTTCACCAAATCACAGGGAAGTTCCTTTATTGCCCTTCTCATTTATGTTGATGACATTTTGATCACAGGAAACAATAATGTTGTCATCACTAATTTGAGGCCTACTTAAACTCTACATTCTCCATGAAGGATCTTGGTCAATCAAAGTTTTTTCTTGGTATTGAAATTGCTCAATCCCTACAAGGAATTTCCTTGAGTTAGTGAAAATACACTTTGGAGCTCATCTCTGAGGCAGGCTTAGCAGGCTTCAAACCTTCTATAATTCCTATGGAACAGAATAAGAAATTCACAAGTATAGAGTATGATGACAGTTCCCCAGAAGACATCCATGATCCACCTCTTGAAGATCCCTCAACATATCAACGTTTGGTTGGCAGGTTAATCTTCTTGACACTTACTCGGCCTGATATCACTTTTCCAGTTCAGTTGCTCAATTAATTTATGCACGCACCAAAACAATCACATATAGAGGCAGCTATGAAAGTCATCAGATATCTCAAGAGTTGTCCAGGCCTTGGACTTATGTTCCCTTCGACATCAAAATTGGTATTAAGAGCCTACTATGACTCTGATTATAGCACTTGCCCCATGATGCAAAGATCAACCACAAGTTTTTGCATAATGCTTGGGAATTCCCTGATATCTTGGCGTTCAAAGAAGCAACCAACGATCTCTCTCTCCTCTGCAGAAGCTGAGTATCGTGCAATGCAAGTGACAACTTGTGAGATAGTATGGATCATGGGACTATTTAGCAACTTTGGGTTCTATCTCCGACAGCCGGCCTAATTGTTTTGTGATAATGAAATGGCAGAGAAGATTGCGGCGAATCCAATTTTTCATGAGAGAACTAAACACATCAAGGTGGATTGCCATTATGTGAGAGAGAAACTACAGCAGGGAATCATTTCAACACGTCATATTTCCACCAAAGAACAACCTGCAGACTTATTCACTAAGGCTCTTTGCAGTAAACAACATTGGCACCTTCTCTCCAAGCTCAGAGTATTTAACTTGTTCAAATCTTCGGCTTGAGGGGGAGTGTTATGGAATATTACGTGATTTGCTCATATTTACGATTCAATTTATTTAATGTGTATATTTTCCTTGTATATTGCATTATTGTAGTTACCATGTATAGTCATCCTATTGGTCTATAAGTAGACCTCTTTTTGTACAAACACAGTATTGCAGTATCAATAGAGAGCATAATTCCACACTCCATTATTTTGTTCCTTATTTTGTTACAGCTACATACATAATCTAAGAGTCTTTCAATAGTTGATTAGCAAGCAACTAGATCAAAAGACATCTTTCCCCTAGTCTCTTAAAAGGAAATCCCAAACAATTATGAAATCCCAAACAATTAGGAAATCTCAGAAAAACTAAAAACTTCCCAGACAATTACGGAAGTTGACTGTAAAAGAGAGAAGCCTGTAGTGACCAGGTAGTGGCGATCTTTGGGCTATCTGATTTATTGAAGGAGAGAAACACACACTCGGAGAAACTCAGTTGTTTAAATGATCTAAATACAAGTAGGTCGAGCATAGTAAGAAAGAACAGAATAAAGGGTTTGTAAAAAGCTAAAAGCTAGAATCATGATTGCAGCTATGAGAGACAATACTGTCCATGGGTTGTGAAAATAATCGCGCATCAAGATTGCTCGGTATCTATTCCAACGCCGTCTACAATATGCATTCACTTCGCAGTAAAGGTTTGAGAAAAGGAAAAAATCGACACCAGCATCATTGTGAAGCCTATTGAAGAAACTTGCGACGTCCCCAGAGCTCTCAAGGATTCTCAGTATATTTTGGTGTTTGAGAAAATCCACATCTCTGCTAGTGTTAATAAGGTCGGCAAAGAGCTTAGCATGAGAGGTGATTTTCAAGTCTTTGCTTGGATCACACTTTTCAAATGCTATCAAGTTTCTGTATACAGATTCTGTTTCCCCTAAAACAACCCTCGGTGGGATGGTCATTACTCCATCTTTGAAGGTTATGTCGAACGGGTTGTTTCTGTCTGCAACCTTAAATTTAACTCCAGCTTGCACTAGCTCTGTCACAGATGGAATATGCTCCAAGTATAAGTGTATTGATGGAGTATGGGCAGGCGTTTCCTTGTACTTTCCAAGTATGGAGTTTCTTAGACAATCAAGTATGTGATCGTGTTCGAGGTTATCACAAGGAGGCCAATCAAATGAAATACCAGAAATGACAAGCTTGGGCAGCGATATTTGCTCGGCCGGTGATTTGGTCAAATGGAACAAGCAGGCAAGTACCCGCCACGGAAGTTGATTCTCGAGGAGAAGCAAGTCGTTCATTAATGAGAAACGCATATATGGCTTATAGAAAACAGAATCTTCCTCATTTTGTTGCACTTCGTTCGAATACTTTCGCAACAATTCAAGGATAAAGCAGCCATCAACCACCATATCTCTATGAATTCCCTTTTCGGGAAATCAATTTCGTCTGCGTAACATGCACGACATTCTTGCTCCATACTTTGGATGGCTTCTACAAAGCACTCCAAAGTAGTTTCTGGACTCGGTGCTCGATTAAGGAGGCAACGCAAATGCCAAAGCTTTATTTTCTCCATAGCTTGCAGTCTCTTCTTCCCGTGGTGAAATGGACCAATTGAAACAATATGTGGATCAAAGGCCTTCTGGTTATTGTGGCGTACTTTATTCGGGACTCTAAATATGGAGCATTTAGATGGCATCGGACACTGTTCACAAAGCTTTCCTTGAATCAAAGATACTATTTCTTTCACTTCTATACTAGTACTGATAAATGTTTGATTGCTTCTTCTCGATTCTGCCATCATTTCTTTCTAATCTCTTATTTTTGTTGGTTTGCTAAATGTTCTCAGTGTCATTTCACACTATTTTTCTTTTGCTGATTCTACATAGTCCTTGATGAGCAGCTTTTATGATCTATAAAAGAGAAAAGAAAGGAAAATTACTTGTAAAACTCCATAAGTCTATGTTGCGATGAACTCACACAATCAAGTTCATGATTCTATTTAAGATGGATGAAGAGAATAAATTTGCTAGGCAAAGGACTACACTTCTCGCAACAAAAGAGCACATGAGTTCATGGACCTGGAACTCTTGTAGAGTCTCAGAAAATTTATCTCTAATGATCAATGAACAATCGAATGGCTGATGGCAAATAAAGAAGAGAAACCATAAATAGATTAAAGAGAAACTTACCTCTATACTATCAATGAAGAATCGAATGGCTGACGACAAGTATGTTAAAGTAAATGGAAAAACAGGCAAACGTAGAGAGAGTTGATAACAGCAAGAGGATTTTTCCCACAAGCAAATGGTGCCATATCAATCAACGTCAAGAGGCATTTTCCTTTCCACAAGCAAATGCTGCCACATTAGTCAACAACAAGGCTCTTCCCACAAGCAAAGTCAGCTAGCTACCGGTCTTGTCTAAATTAGATCTGGAAAACTCCAACAACCTTCTATAAATGATCGTAGTTATATTTCGCTCTTTGTAGCGTTGCAGTAAAGTCTATGGCCCTGCAATTATGGTTTCATTAAACTACTTTTGTTCTTCTTATTTTAGTTTAATATAAACCTTGTTTGTTAATGTTTATGTCTATGTTAATGTATTTATGTGCCTTCAGCATGGTGTCTTCCTTTTATAGATTTTCTTCAAAGTAAAACAAAGAAACTATAAGAGAAAAGAAGAGAATGAGTCTTCCTCGCAAAAGAAAAGAGAGATAAAAACAAAGGTGGAGAGCATTGTCCAATTACTAGATCCATAGCAACCACAAATAAAACTTTGAAATTTGGGATGAAAAGACAAAAAGGTCGGCAGTGCCATAATACTAAAACAAAAGTCGTCCCTCACCTCTTTCTTTCTACGGGTCCTAAACAATGTGAATCAATGACCAAACCAAAAAGTGTAGACTTTTGCTCTCGTTTCACGAAAAGTCAAATATTTGGTGTACAATGTCAAAGAATTGAAGGCAAATTTGCTTAGCCCGCAAAAAAGAAAAAGTCCAATGCTAACTAACTCTTACGAGGGAATTTGAAAACACTTACACTACATACAAAAGGTTATCCCACAAAAATTACTTTGGAACTTTTTTGATATTTGAATGGAATAAAGATTATTTCTAACGTTCGTGAACTCGATTCTGTAAACTTCTTTTGTAATGTCTTGTGCAAATAGGTTATCAAACAATTGAGGGAGGCGTCCAATGTTAATTGGTGCACACAGATTTGTGCGGTGCCCAAAGTTGACTCATTTTGTAGACTTAGGTATGCTGCCATTTATTGAAGCTTATTCAAAGAAGAGGTAATATATTCTTTAAATTTTTCTTCTAAAAAGATGTATGCATTTTATTTAATTTTTTATAATAATATTTAGAGAATATAAAATATTATCTATACAATTTTTAACATATCTCTTTGCACTTATCATAAGCTATGGTTTTATTACCAAGGTGACACTTTTCATTTCATAAACATGTTATATTCAACAAGGATCAAGTTATACTTATTTTCAATATCTTATAGTGACTACTTGTAGAAACTCCTCTATTAGCTATATCTTAACTTCATTTCCTAAACACAATATGGAGCTTAGCAAATAATCTTATAACACCTTCATATTTATCTAAACTACTCAACATATTGTTTGTGCAAATTGTAAACAAATAAAAAAGGAAATAAAACCCAAAAACAAAAAATAGATAAGGAGGTCTTTCCTCCAAGGCTTGTACTTTCAATAATTTAAAATGCTTGCATGTTGGACGTTTGATATATCTCATAAATCACTTGACTTGATATTAGCTTTGTAGTATGTCTTCTGAATCAATTCATGCATGCTCCTAAGGCATCTCTTCTTGACGTTGCCCTTAAAGTGATTAGATATGTTAAACGAGCTCCTGGTTAAGGTTTATTGATGAAATCTAATAATTGCCAACAGTTGCATGCTTATTGCGATGCGACTTGTTGTTCTTGCCTCATGGGTCAACATTCTACCATTAGTTTTTATATTAAACTTGGTGAGTTTCTAATACCATGAAAAGGCGAGGAACAATCAAATGTCTCTTGATCTTCTACAAAATAAGAGCATTGAGCCATGTTGTTGACAACATGTGAAATTATCTAGCTACTTGGGCTTTTCATCGACCTATAGCCCTTTATTGTGATAATGACTCAATCATAAAGATTGCTACCAATCTTATGTTATATGAGAAGATCAAACACATTGAGATCAACCATCACTTCATTCAACAAATGTTTGTTGCGCAAATTGTTCATATAGCACACATATTCACATGGGATCAATTGTGTTGGATCCTATAGCAACCTAAGAGGGGGGGTGAATTAGGTTTCTCTTTAAAAATTCACTTCTAATTTTTGTTTAATCACTTTTTGCAATCAAATAAAGCATTCAAAGATAATTAAACACAAAAGAGACAAGACACAAGTTTACACGGTGGTTCGGCCCTTTTTCACCTACTTCCACCCTCTTCTCCTTCAACACAATCGGTTGAAGTCCACTTTACTACAAAGCTAGGAGAAACTTTCTCCTACACTTTCCAACTCCTCCTCAAGGAGTCAAACAATCCTTACACTAAAGATCACAATTACAATGTGTGTCTCAACACACATCAACAAGTCAAAGTTTATCAAGCTTATTACAAATTTCGAGCTAAGCTTCTATAAGATATGCAATACAAGTTCAGAAGCTTCAAACAACTGCTAGAGGCTTAATACAGAGTAAATGGACAAAAGCCCCAAATTCGTTCAAACCCTAGCAGAGTCTACTTGCAGAAAATCAACTTCAATAATAGAGTATATGAAGCACAAATTGATTCTCTAGTAAGCAAGTAATGAGCTTAGAAATTAGTCACCCAATGAAGATCAAAATCGTAGGTTTGGATGAGCTAGGATGAGTAGTATGAGATACTTCACAAGTTGCTTTCTTTGCTTATCATTTTCGGACCCTTTGCAATGGTGAAGACAAACTTGCTTAAATACCTTCAAAGCAACTAACCTCTCACTTCAAAGAGCCGTTCTGACACTTCTAAGCACCATCAAATCTTCTTCCCGTTAGAGCTCCTTATTTCCCTCTTCTCTGTCCATTTTTTAGCTTAAGAGAGACAGAATATCGTGGAAGAGGTTCTGCCTTCGTTTATTTCAAAACCCCATCCAAAACGGTGCAGTTTTGGTCTTAACTTAAAACTCTGTTATTCGGGTTCTGTGGAACAAGTTTCGGGTCTCACTCAATTCTTCTTCAATTCTCTCCAATCTTGAATCAATTCTTCATGGGTCCTTCATAGATTGATAGAGTATCCTTTTCTTTACAAAAGCCCTTTGAAATCATCGTCAGAAACCCTCTAATCTGCTTCCAATTTCACTTTTGAGCAGTTAGGGCAAGAACTCAACTAGCTTCACCATTTCTTCAAATTGATCCTCTCTGAGTAGTGGGTCTTTGATTTTTCTTCACAGAAATCTTTTCCTCTTCATTAGCTTTCCAACGAGCTATCATGCGCCTTGATCGGAGGTGAAACGGGCGGCCAAATCTACCGGCAAAGTCACAGCGTCATCGCGGGTCGAATTCTGGGTCGCGGGTCGCGCATTCTGGACTGGGTCGCACACTGGGTCGCGTTCTGGGCCTGAGTTACATTCTCTAGACTGGGTCAAACCTCTCTGGATTGGGTCAGACTTTTCTGGATTGGGTCAGACTTTGGACTGGGCTCATTCTAACCTAATTTCCTGCATATAATTTCAGCATTAATTTTCTTATAAAACTTATAAATAATTAAATATTAATTATAATATTTTCATATTATAATTCTATTTAATTATCAATATATTCCAACAAAATGTTATAATATTATCATATTATAATATCCATTTTTCTTATCATCAAAATGTTTATATATTCTAATATCATTAAAATATATTCCAACAAATTGGCAAACCTATTAATTAAGGCATAAGGTATACAACAATATCATTTTCTTCTTAACAAATTGGATATATTTTATTTATATAAACCACTAGTTTGAGGGAGAATGTTGTAAATAATGTTCTACACATGCCTAGACCCACATACACAGGCCCATTATAGCCTAACACCAAATTTCTTTGCCATATACATTCATCCTTTTTTCCTTTGTTTCTTCTTGAGCATCTATGCACTATAGAAACAAATTATGAATCAAAGTGGTTTCACCGTTTCCACTCAATCTCATTTCTCTATTCTTCTCAATGACCAACGTGATCAAATGCTAAAGGTGATTAAAGGTCATCTTTTGAAGGCACAAAATAGAATGAAAAGAGCTTATAATATTAAAAGGAGGGAGGTACACTTCAAGGAAGGCAACTAAGTTTTACTGCATCTCCAACCTTACAAGCTGATGTCCATGGCTTTGCATCGTTCTCATAAGCAATCACCTTATGGATCATATGTGTTGGTACAATAAATATAGGAAGTTAACGATGCTCAAGATATAAACTAACACAAAGAGATAACAAACAACACAAAAGGAAAAACCCAACAATAGAAGCTATCAAGCACCATGTTAGAGAAGTTTTTAACTTTTTGAAAATCAATAATTAAGAAAATGAGACATCTAAACTTATAATTTGATTTTAAGTTAAGATATTAAAGATACATAGCAACCACTAGTTAACCAAGAGTGGTATTTCATCACGAACTAGGTCCATATGCTTCCTCCTCATTACTACATTTTATTACTTATGGATTAACTCCTACTCAAAATGAAAGATATGTTATATAGTTGTTGTCTCATATCAACCGCTTTTTAATTTCAAATATCCTCCTATGTTAATGATTGGTTTTAAGGAAGTTAAATACACACTTCAACTCAAGAATGAGACCTTAGTCATTCGTGCAAAATCTAACAAAAGAATATTTTCTTTGGAAAAATATGGACCCTTTAGCAGTTAGTATGAGCTGAATGCTAAGGTGAAGTGATACGAACGTTATGGTGGGCTTGAGCGAGCGCGGGTTAAGAAAATATGTAAAAATCATTTTTTTTTTGGTGTTTTTGGGTTTTCTATAGGAAAAGTGAGTGTTTGGTAGGGAGGAATGGAGGAAAAAAAAACAAAAATAAGAATAACAAAAACAAAAGATAGATGCCAACAATCTCTAAGACGTAAAGGCAACACCACCAGTCAAGGACCACCACCAATCCCTGACAAGAATTGGATAAAGGATGCAAAAGTTGATCACACAACTTTAGGGTTTCTATTCTCTGGAAAAATAAGTCTGCTTACAACTAAAACAATGCTCCTTTTAAATAGGCAGCTAAACCTAATTCTAGAAGGATCCTGATATATCAAGAATCCCTATAATTAAGGAAGTCTTAATAAATCTATATTCTGAAAAATAAAGAATTCTAAACAAATTAGAAATCTGACAAGTATGGAAACCCAGATAAATCAAGAACCTAGACAATTATGGAAAACCAAATAAAAGAAAATATTCTCAGATAATAAATTAAACCTAAGAAATTAAGAACTCAACAACTACTTAAGAAACCCCCAATATTAAAGACTGTAGAGATGCTATGGAATATTCTTGGGCTGCTTCTTCAATCTTGGCCTTCTTGGACCCATTGGACTATGTTGTGGGCTTTTAATTCTTTGATATTGCAACTCATAATATTAGGCCTTAAGTGCATCCACATCAATCTCCCCTTCTTGACAAAGATTTGTCCTCAAATCTTAATTACTGCTTTGGGTTTTATTGCTCCATAGATCCACAATCCAAGTTTATGCACACAAATTAATCTTTAACTTTGGCAGCCTACCCAAGTGTGTTGGTTCACAAATAAATGGCAAACTACCATGCTGCTTGGATGGAAGTCTACAACTTAAGCAACAATATGATCCAAACAAGTAGTTGAAGTTATGGAATGTTGTAGTAACACCTTCATCAATTGCATTGAAAAGTCTTGGTGATTGTTGTTAAAACCCTAATACCACTTTATGCGAACATTATGGTGGGCTTGAGCAAGCTCGAGTTAAGAAAATAGGTAAAAATCGTTTGTTTGGTGTTTTAGGGTTTTATGTGGGAAAAGGTGAGTGTTTGTAGGGTGGAAGGGAGGAAAAATAAAAATAAAAATAACAAAAATAAAAAGATAAACGCCAATAATCTCCAAGACGTAAAGGCAACACCACCAGTCAAGGACCACCACCAATCCCTGGCAAGAATTGGATAAAGGATGCAAAAGTTGATCACACAACTTTGGGTTTCTATTATCTGGAAAACAACTCTGCTTACAACTGAAACAATGTTCCCTTTAAATAGACAGCTAAACCTAATTCTAGAAAGATCTTGATAAATCAATAATCCCTATAATTAAGAAAGTCTTAACAAATATGGATTCTGACAAATAAAGAATTCTAAACAAATTAGAAATCTTTATAGAAACCCTAAAGTTGTGTGATCAACTTTTGCATCCTTTATCCAATTCTTGTCAGGGATTGGTGGTGGTCCTTGACTAGTGGCGTTGCCTTTACGTCTTGGAGATTGTTAGCATCTATTTTTTGTTTTTGTTATTCTTATTTTCGTTTTTGTCCTCCCTTCCTCCTTACCAAACACTCACTTTTCCTACAGAAAGCCCAAAAACACCAAAAAAATGATTTTTACATATTTTCTTAACCTAAGCTCATTCAAGCCCACCATAACATTCGTATCAAGTGGTAATTAAAGCCTAGGTTATTCTTATGAGTGAGCTCTCTTCAAGATGTTTAATTCGAGTGACAATTTTTCGTCGCATTATCGTGGCCATTATTCGACAATTCCACCATGGGAAGTTGGAAACAAAATTTTTTCTCTTGAGCTAAGTAAGGTGAAGGAACAACTTTCTGACGTTGTCAAGAAGTTGCAAGCCTTTTACCAAGGCAACCAAGATGAAAGACAACAGAGGAAGAGAAGGCCAGATGATGATAGCTTACGTGCCAAGATCCCAGAATTTAAAGGTACTCTTGATCCCAATGATTTTATTGATTGGCTATGTCATATTGAAAGGGTGTTTGAGCTCCAAGCATATGATGATAAGAAGAAATATAAGGTTGCTATTTTTCATCTCAAAGAATTTGCTTCTTTGTGGTAGGAGAATATTAAGAAACAAAGAAAACGAGATGGAAAGGAAAAGGTTCGTTCATAGGAGAAACTAAAGAAGTTACTCCAAAGGCGCTTCTTGCCTAAAGATTTCAAGCAAGACCATGTTAACGTGTGCAAGATCAACAAATCCCAAAGCCAAGACCCACAATGTAACCAAAAAAAAATATTGTGCTTTTTCATATTCCAGGTACCAACAACAGAACAAGTATAATTATGACAAAGAAGACTATGATATGTGGATAGAAAGGTGGTATGGGAGAGAAGCTTCACCAAAGAAAGCCATAGAAGTTATTCAAATAGAAGAAACAAAGTCAACAGAAATAGAACCAAAAGATTTAGATCTACCAAAGCTCGTGGTGTTGGCAAAGAAAGATGAGAACCTAGAAAGTTTGGATCTTTTGGAAATTGAAGCACCAATGACTATGAATGCAAATCCAAAGTGTTTGGATCCTCTAGAGCAAGATGTGTTGCCTAAAAAGGAGATAGATCCAAGAAGTTCAAATCTACTAAAGCACGAGATATTACCAAACAAGGCAAAGGAAGAAATTTTGTTAGAAGAAACACAATGTTTCATCCAAGACTTGAAGAATTCAAAGGCACTAAGCATGAAAAGTGGTTTCCTTTGTAGATTTGTATTGTCAAATCATGAGAAGATGATGTGTCAACAACAATCACCAAGACATAAAGGCAATGCCACCAGTCAAGGACCACCACCAATCCCTAGCAAGAATTGGATAAAGGATGCAAAAGTTGATCACACAACTTTAAGGTATCTATTCTCTGGAAAAACAAGTCTGCTTACAACTAAAACAATGCTCCCTTTAAATAGGCAGCTAAACCTAATTTTAGAAAGATCCTGATAAATCAAGATCCCTATAATTAAGGAAGTCTTAACAAATCTGGATTCTGATAAATAAAGAATTCTAAACAAATTAGAAATCTGACAAGTATGGAAACCCAGATAAATCAGGAAACTAGACAATTATGGAAAATTAAATAAAAGAAAATATTCTCAGATAATAAATTAAACCTAAGAAATTAAGAACTCAACAACTGCTTAGAAAACCCCCAATATTAAAGACTGTAGAAATGCTATGAAATATTCTTGGGTTGCTTCTTCAATCTTGGCCTTCTTGGATCCACTGGATTATGTTGTGGACTTTTAATTCTTTGATATTGCAACTTATAATATTAGACCTTAAGTACATCCACATCATGAAGTACAAGCATACCTTCAACTATATACATGTCGCCCGCGCAATATTACATTGCACCACTTACTGCTTCCGTTCCATGGCTTTGCAGTCAAAGACAAAGTCATTTGTCTCCAGAACCTACTGGATTACTTGTCGTGACGGGCCATTGCATATACTGAACAGACCATCTTCATCTGCATGTCACACACTTGTCATGCCTTCGCTTCCTTGTGCTGAAATGAAATTCTTCAACTACCATTGTCCTTTTCACAAATCTGCATGCCATGCGTCGTTCAGTCCATGCACGTTTCCAAAGCAAGGCCTTCGCATGCAGAGCCTCACCATTTACTACATATCACTCTTTACACACTGGTAGATATGCAGAGATGAGTAAGGGTAGGGACGTTTTGGTGGTTTGCAGTGATAAGAGCACGCGAATGGGTATAACGATCTGTGATATATACACAGGGGTTCATCTTCTCCACATACCAAGCTGTGCTTCCCCTTCTCATGGGTTATTGTGCTTGAGAAAGCATTTCCTTGTGGCTTCGCAGATTCACAGGCATGGGTCAGTCGGTGACGGAGCCATCTTCATGTGGGCATTGAATAAGGTAATGATCAGCAGAATACCCGTGTAAATCAAAAGGTTTTAGTTTTTTGTCTAATGAAATTGCATCCTTTTCTCACTGGTTTGATGATTAGGCTCCCAATAGGGTCTTAATAGATAGAATTCTTACGGATATTGCCATTAATATCTTCAAATGAGGTCTCGTTATTGTACATGACTATTCAGTTTCTAATGTACGTGATCCAATCAAGTTGGAAGTAATAGTTTGTTTTTATCAAGCAATCGATACATTTCCTCGTTGAATTTCACCAATGTATATGTGTTAAGCTTGCGGTAGATTCGTATTCAGCAGTAGATAATTATAGAAGTTGATCTCAAAAGTGGGTTATTTTAATTCTCTTTTTCTGTACTTCTATTTGTGAAGCTAAACGCTGTCCGACATGCTTGAAAGCTTTCGTCTCCCCCTGTTACCAAAATTTTCTCTCGTTACAATTATTGAACCTTCCAACTATTGCTGCAAAATCTTAATCCATTGATTCATCAGGCCTCAACGATCATCGTTGCTCGTTTGTTTATGCAAAGGCTGCTTTAGTTTCCAAATTATGTAACTTGATTTGCTTTTGAACTATTTTACCTCTATCAGTCTAAAATCCTTTTCAGTGCACCGCCTCAGTGGAAGTTATTGAACCAAGATGAGCTTCAATAAGTCCCTTAGAGTAGGTTTGGACTTAGATACGACTTTGTTAAGACTTAATACTCATTTCTAATGAGAAATTGCATCATTATATCGAGGGAAACAGTCAACTGGTTTCCAAGTGCTAAAGATTTGTCTCAGTTTGAAGTTTTTTATTTAAGTAATGGCAGGACTAATAAACAGTCTTCTGTGTCTGTAATTCAGTCTGAAACCTTAAGTGAGAAAGAGAAACTAAAGAATAATCAACTGAAAGTCTTTGTGTGCCTTACCTTCAAAGATAATCACTTGTTCTGATCTTCAGCCTCAGCTGCTTCTTCGGAGTTATCCAGCGGAGGCCATTGGGCCGCTTTCTAGCACAAAGGATGGCACATATCTCGTTGGTGGGGCACTTTCTGGAAATGCTTATATTTGGAAGGTTAGCAAGAACTTTTTCCAATTACCTTATTTGTTCTCTCATTGTAAGGAGAATTCATGATCTGTTTAAATTCCTTGACATAGATACCCAAAATTCAGAAAATACATGGTGATGTTCATATCGTGTGATGCCATTAGTATCCGTATTTCTTCACTTCTGCCGATTTTGGTGGAACAAATGCATCAACTACATTGTGAGATAAGAGGTACTAAACAACGCCCCTACATCGGTTCTGATATGGTTTAGCTAATCCACAGATTGCAAATGGAAGATTGCTCAAGACTTGGCATGCCCATGACAAACCTTTGAGCTGCTTGCTGTTTTCTAATGATGATTCTCTTCTCATTTCTGGGTCAGATGATGGTATGATTTGTGTGTGGTCCGTAATTAGGTAGGTAACGATTCTTTTCTATTAACCCTAGAATTAGATTGAAAAAATTTCTTTGTAACGATGTATGATTCTAATTAGTTTTACTGAAGTTTGCTAGACACAGAAAATTATGGAAGCTTCCCTTCTTTGTTATATTATTCGTCGGAGCATAGATCCTCTATTACCGGTCTGTTAAACACATCAGGCAGCTCAAGTTCAGTTCTAATATCAAGCTCCCTTGATGGAATGTGCAAGGTGACGATACTATATGAATCATGGTCCTAGTATATATATCTTCGACATTGATTTTTCTTTTTGCTATAATACATATTACTCTATATCTCGTAGGTTTGGGACCATGTTTCGGGAAGGCTTATACAAACTCAACTTTATCCAGTTGCCATTACTGCAATTGTTCTTCACCCAGGGGAGCAGCTCTTGTTCTGTGGAAGTGTAGATGGAAGAATTTTTGCCAACAGGATTGATATTGGACTACTAGAGGACCCTTTCTTTGTTGCAGAAGACCAACCAGTTGTGCTAAAAGAACACAAGTAATGTATGGTGCTTGAAGTTTCCTGTTATCCATGAGAGAACAGATCTCCTTCTGTCACAGGAGTAAATTGTTGAAAAACTTATTGCCTTTACTCTCGTTTATATGATTTAGTATGATTCCTAATTAGTATGATATCTTTCTGGATGGCAAGGAGATGTTTATGTTGATTTGACATTAAATTGTCCATGGAGGTTGAGTCAGTAAAACTAGCTCCTGTTGGCTTTTCTTAAATAGGTTCCATGGCTTTGGAACGTATATTTTTGGAAACTTCACTTGCAACTGTAGATTTCAGATAACTCGCAAACATAAGCAGAGAGATGCAATGGCCATTAAGTGTTGAACTGTGCTCCTCTATATTTTGCTTCGCTCTGTGTATCGATTCTTATCCACATATTGATGCAGTTTAATCATTTTAAATTCGCATTATCCATGCAGTAAAGCGATAACTGCATTGACCTTCAGTGAATCAGTCCTGATATCTGCATCAGAGGATTGCACCATTTGCATGTGGGATGTTATCAATTGGGTGATCATCCGGAGATTCAACTATGGAAAAGGTAAGTGTAAGTATCTTGTATGTTATTTCTGTTCTCTAGACGGAGAGGTAGCTTAGGTCTTAAAATCAGGATCGATAACACCACAATTTGAACCGGACATGGATGCCCTCCCCATTTTTGCTTCACCTCAGAATCAAACATATTATGGATGCAGATTAATCCAAACAACATAACAAGTAATTTTCAATTTTGCTCTGTTTTGCTCTGTTTTTCATGGTAACAAAGCATTTCTCACTCATTTACCCCATCACATAGGATAGTTGCATGTAAGATACAATTAGACTCACAAATCTATAATTAAACGCCAATATTGAATTGATTCTTTTGAATACAAGGATTATATTGTGCCTGTATTTGCAAGCATAACATGTAAATACATAGCCTTTAAACCACCGATTTTGCGTCACCAAGATTGTTGTTTTTCATCAATAAGCAGGTGCAGTAAGTAATATGATAGTGATTCCAGAGTCCTCACTGCTTTCCGTATCAGATCAGTTTCATGTTTCATTGCTTGAAAAGTATCCTCGGCCAGCGAGCTCATCCAAGGAAACGATCTCACTCCCTTCCTCAAGCTTTTCCTTCACAGAAAAGCAAACTTCCCTTGGCTTCCAAAGAAACGATTCATTGAACCGGCATATATTAGATTTGGAGGTCTCTCTCTTTCCCTCTCTCTGCATGTAATAGCTTGGAGCACTTGCATTTAATAATATTTTGGTATATGCACGAGCAGTTGTCAATATTCTGTCTCTGTGTCTTGGAATTTGGGCAGAAAGATGGAACACCAGGAGCAATACAAATGAAGGTGGAAACTTGCATGGAGAGTAGGATTTGGGCAACTAGAATGACAAAGCATGTCATGGAGATGAACAAGCATCTGCAGTCACGTTTGCTTGACTTAATGCAGTGCAGACTACTATGGCCTCCTGAAATTAAGAAAAAGAACTTGAAGATTGAGACTCCACTACGGCAGGAGGAGGGGGAGCCTCAGTCCTCTTAATTCCATGGTTTTGCAATCCATGACTTTAGTTTTATTGATGGTTTGGCCTCTCTTCTTGTCTTTTGTAAGCTCTGCAGTTCATAAAATTGTTTGTTGTTTCCTTTTGACTTTAGAAATGAAACATTTCATCGCAACCACATTGTCTGGAGGCCCAGTTGGCCGCCGGAGGGTACCAAATAGTTTGCAAAAGCCCAATAAATGTCGTTAGAAAGCAACCTTTGACAAGATTATATTCCAAATACATATTATTAATTGATAAGTATCTAACTTAGTTAGAAACAAACAGGACCTCTTGGCCTAAGTTCCAGAACGTGTAGAAGCGTGTATTTTAAAAAGAAAAAAAGAAAAGAAAAAGAAAGAGATATTATCAAACATGTTGCAATAATTCTATTCAAAAGAAAGGAATTCTCTCTTATCCAATAATATTATCTTTACATCTTAGTAGATAGTAATTGAAAGAGTTAAAATATCTCATATTAGTTCTACTTTGATGTGAAAGTTTTCATGCGTGAAAAGGGTTTATACCCATTTGTTATAAATTAGTTTTAAAAGAAAAATAAACTTCACACGTGATATCTAATGTCTTGATTTATGCGTATAAGATTTGACAATAATTTATAATTCAAGTCTTAAGTTTTTTCCTTTTATATCACTTATGAACTCCATTGACTTCAACTTATGGTGATCACTAAAGAAATGGGTTAAAATGTCGTGTATTATTTATAATTTGTTATGAATTTTTCTCATAAGTTAAATAATTAAGTTTCTAGAAGAAATATTTTTAAGAAGCCCAAAATTTCATTTCAATTGCACGAAAGATATTAGAATAGTTTCTATTATTTGTAATTTGTTATAAGACTATTGTCTATAAAAAAAAATTTGTTTTTTATAATTTTTTAAATGAAAACGACTGTGTCAACCTTTTCTTCTTTCTTTCCTTAAAAAAAAAAAAAACATTTTGGCGCTCCCTGTGGTCGTTGACGTGTGATTCTCAAATTGCGGAATCTCCAGTTTCGGACTCAAACCAACCACAATTATGCCAAAAGAACCCAGAGACGTGAAATTATAGAAGGGGAATCAGGGGCTGACAACAGGCCTCTGAGTTGTGCTTGTCCAGGTTATGTCCGATGGGATTTGACGTGACACGGAATCCGAGAATGTCTACAGCCGCTCTGTTCGCAGCACAACCGTCAGGCCTGCTTTGGCCTTCCTCTCCATCCAAGGAGAACCCAACAAAATGCATTACGACGAAAATTATAAGATTGCATCTTTGTATTACAATTTCTACTATTACGTCATGATTATTTCATTAAAATCTTTATTCTATCTTTAAATTTTATTTACAAAAATTATATATTATTAAATGAATGATGTATAATTATTCTATATTTTACTTTCTTATTTATATAAAAAGATCTTCACTAGAAATATTACCGAATGCTTCGGGACATAATAAAAAAAATATAAATATAAATAAATGAATTATTTTACTTAATATTCTAAGGTTCCAACTTGGATATGAATTTTTTTTTTTTAATAAAACCTAATATAGTATCAAAGTTAAGGTTTTACCTTAGCATCCCTTTTAATATGAATAAAAAATTCACACAATGAAAACGATATCATGCTATAGTCCAAATTGGATCATTGCAGTGAGGGATTATGTTAGATAAACATTGTAAAATTGTCTTGCATTACAAAGGAAATCATTGTCAATTTAAGTTCAATTTTCTACTCCTTTCATTTGTAGAAAAAAATTCTCATACAAAATGTTACCCCACTCTTAGGACAAGGGGCATGTTGAGTTTCACATGGATATATACATAAAGAGTTCTTTCATTTAATGTCTTAAAGTTTTAAGTTAAATATATGTTATTTTTTAAGACATGACTTAATTAATATATTATGTTTTATGTGTTATTTTTAACACATCTTATCACTATTAATATAAGTTATGAACTTTCTTATATGGATAATATATCTCTTCTATTAAATTTTAATTTTAATACCATAATTAAAAAATGTTTATTCTTTAAAACTAATTTTTAATAAAGAAAAATACATTCACATAAAAAAAAAAAACATATATCAACATATTAACATATTATGGCTTTCGATACACCCTATTGCCTTAAGCACGGGAGAGTATTTGTAATAAAACATAAATCATAAGCCAAGAGGTGACTTACTTCTCTTCATAACAAGACTCGTTTCAATAGGATCTCCTTTTTCTTTATTATTTTATTTTTTCTTTTCAACGGTCAGAGTTCACGCGACTACTGGTCCACGTTGACGTGATATGGCTGCTTTCGTCCCGGTCAAACTTTTTCTTTTTGTTTTACGATAAGATTAGTGGAACAATTATATGTTTGTAATATCTTATTATAAGCATAGATATTTATGTAATTACAAAAATTAAGCTTTTATTCTATAAACATAAATAAAAAAAAAAATTAACCGACGAGGTATTTCAATGAAAGAATCCCTTTAAGGGTTTAGTTGTAAAGTCCAACGAGCTGTTACGGAAAAAGAAAGAAAAAATTGATAAGAAAAGATCATGAACCTTCGTAGAACAGTGTCGTTTCTTCATTGTGTTAAATCCATATGCTAATCCCCCAACACTTGGCATTATAATCTTAATTTCCCAATCAAACGCCGTGTCTTGTACGTTGAACAGTGTCGTTTCTTTCTAAATTCTTCTATTTGATTGTCATTTGACCTTTCTTCCAACATTAAACTTTACAAGCCAGCTTTGCTCCATCAATTTCTTCCATATCTAATCATGATCTACCCACTCAACCACAATAACGCAAAAAGCCTATTGACAAATAATGTCGGAGAAGAATCCGGTGCCGACAGTAGGCCTCACAGGGCTTCTCTTTTTGGCATCTAGAATATAACAAAGAAGTATAGGACTGAAAACCAGAACACTGCTGCTTTCTCCTGTTGAGAGTGCCTACAGCATCTGTCCTTATGGAGTGGGATGTTAAAGGTGATCGTGACTGATCACCTTCTCTGCTTTTCAAGTCCAAACAAGGAGGGTCCTGAGGCTGTGAACCGTTCGTTGATTTTCTGCCAAAATACATGCATGGTGGGAGCAGAGAGAAAGAGAGAGTTGGAGAGAGAGTTTGTTTGATGGGGCCTGCGAACCGTCGTTTGATGCGCCATAGGACTTCACGAATGAAGGTGGTAGGGAAAGTGATTGTGAGACATCATGGGCAATGAGGGTGGTAGGGAAAGTGATCGTGAGACATCATGGAACGCTTGGAAGGCTTAACTTCAAGGTTGTCGTGCATGGGAATCCTTTCCACGTTGAAGATAACACTGGACCACTGCAGATGACAATGAAGTCTGAGGCGAGGAGGAATCGCTGGAAAGCACACTGTACGGTCTTCGCACTTCTGAAGGAGTTTCTAATTATATATTTTTAAGTGGACATGGATTCTGAAGATCATTTGCGAATGACAGGAATGGCCGTAATCATCAATCTTTCGAAATCAATATGTGGATTTTACTTTTTCATATATGTTAGATCCGTGAGTATATGCTCTAACTTGTCAACTCGCGAATAAACTAGTATAAGTATACTCAAAATTTAGCTTAAAAAATTTAATTTATTAGTTGAGAATATAATTTTACACTCCTCTATATGCTGTGTTTATGTCTCACAGTTGAACAAGATTTTTTAGGCTAGACCATCTTAAGCTTGATGCAATGTAAGCATCTCTAAAATTCAATTTAAAATGTAGCTTATAAGTAGAGAAATATTTTTTGTATTTAAGTATTACTTAAAAATCACATTTCTAGCTTAGAATATTTGTTCTCAACACTTCATACTAAAGGGGAAAAATTATATTAGCAATCAAAAAAATTTCATTATAAGTTTAGATTTCAATCCAAAATATCAACCTTTTTAAGATGAGTATCCAGGTTCTTTATAATACCAAGATCTCCTTATTTCTATCCAACAAGGGACACATGACCAACTCTTTTTATTGGGTTGGGTATCACACTAAGCATGTGACATTTTTCCTACCAAAATTTACGTCACACCCCTAACATGGCCACATCCACCTTAACGTGATTGCTCTTTAGCAATTTTGGGGCTCCCTTGCCCGCCCATTTGGACAATTGCGTTGGCACTCTGGCCGAAGTAAGGTGTCTCTAAAACCCCTGTTATAAGCGTGGGATCCAGTTCAAGAATAATAATTTGACCCTCGAAAATCCTCTTTACATGCATAGAACAATAATTCACATTACTTTATGACCTTTATACAACATTAAGTCATCAAAAAAGAAATTTATTGCAAACATGGTATTACTTTGATCATTTTTACAGTCACTCATGGTTTTCCAAAACTACATACTTATAAGTAATGAGAAAAATCTTAATTGACAAAATATAATTTTGTTATTATATACAAATGATCATTTCTCCTTTATTCTTAATCTTGACTCAAGAATTAACACATACCATGAAAACTTTATTGTGATAAAATGAATCTTGAGAATGAACATGATAGCCAAAAAAATAAATAAATAAAGATCGGCAATCAAGAATAATTATGAAAATCTTGACCCATCCCCACTAGCTTCAATTGGTTGACTTGTAGGGTCTATGTCTCAAATATATCAACATCGACAAAAACGTTAGGTAGCGAAAAATCACTTGAGTGAATTGAAAAGACTCTACTAAGGCGATGGGGATTAAGTATCGATAAATGATAATGCTAGAATGCAATTGTCTATTATAACTTTGTGTCACTTTATTGGTAACCAAAAGAAAGTGTCGGTGAAAAAAAGCTGGAAATATATGTAAATTTTTACCAATATTTGAGAAGAAATGTGAAAAACTCCTTATTGTCAAGGCTAGGCTCTTTTTTCAAAAGGCCAACGTGAAAGGTAAAGGTACCAACCCACTTTTAAGGCTAAAAATGCCTAAATAGTTTTTTCAATGTAGGAAAAATATGTTCAACATGTTACATGACCAAGCCATGACATACTCTTTCACCCTAATACATGGCACCCTTGTCGTGGCCTAGAATGCATTGAGACCTATCATTAGATCAATAGATTGGGTTGGCTTTGATATCATTGTCACAAATTGAGCTCCTTTCCTAACAGGTTGACTTGAAAGTTGGATGTACCAACATAGTTTCAATATGAGACAAGAATGTTAAACATGCTACACAACCAAGCTAATTTATGATATGTTGGCTTGAGTTAGTAAAAATCAATATAAGAGTTTGTAATTTAGTGGGTCAATAAATTTAATTAGTGACAAAATTTTCACATTTATAAAATCAATCATTAAACTAATCTCCAAGTGAAAGTTGTTTTTTCTTTCCAACATACTTGGAATCCAAGAATTTGATTACAGGTTGATAGCTACACTTCAAATAATATAATCAAATAATTCCACCTTTTTCAACATAAGGGTTTGTAAAAACTAACATAAGAGTTTGTAATTTAGTGGGTTGATAAATTTAAGAAGTAACTACATTTTCATATTTATAAAATCAATCACTGAACTAATCTCAAATTGAAAGTTGTTTTTTCTCTCCAACATACTTGGAATCCAAAATTTTGATTACAAGTTGATAGTTACATTGTAAAATAATCCAATAAAATAATTCCACCTTTTTCAACATAAGAGTTTGTAAAAACCAACATAAGAATTTGTACTTTAGTGGGTTAACAAATTTAAGAAGAACCTAAATTTTCACATTTATAAAATCAATCATTGTACTAGTCTCCAAGTGAAAGTTGTTTTTCTCTCTGACATACTTGGAATCCAAAAATTTGATTATAAGTTGATAGCTATACTTTCAAATAATCCAATCAAATAATTCAAGCTTTTTCAACATAAGAGTTTGTAATTTGGTGGGTTGACAAATTTAAGGAGTAGCTAGTTTTCCACATTTATAAAATTACTCATTGAACTAATCTCCAAGTAAAAGTTGCTTTGTCTTTCCCACATATTTGGAACCTAAAAACTTGATTACAATTTGATAGCTACACTTTCAAATAATTCCATCTTTTTCAACATAAGAGTATGCAAAAACCAACATAAGAATTTGTACTTTAGTGAGTCAACAAATTTAGGAAGTACCAAAAGTTTCAAATTTATAAAATCAATCATTGAACTAATCTCCAAGTGCAAGTTGTTTTTTCACTTCCAACATACTTGGAATCCAAAATTTTGATTACAAGTTGATAGCTATACTTTCAAATAACCCAATCAAATAATTCTATCTTTTTTTAACATAAGAGTTATAAAAACCAACAAAAGAGTTTGTAATTTAATGGGTCAACAAACTTAAGAAGTACCTAAATTTTCAAATTTATAAAACTGGTCATTGAACTAATCTCCATGTGAAAATTTCTTTCCAACATACTTGGAATCCAAAATTTTGATTATAAGTTGATAGGTAAACTTTCAAATAACCCAATCCAATAATTCCATCTTTTTTTAACATAAGAGTTTGTAAAAAAACAACAAAAAGAGTTTGTAATTTAGTGAGTTGACAAACTTAAGAAGTACCCAAATTTTTGAATTTATAAAATTGGTCATTGAACTAATCTCCAAGTGAAAGTTGTTTTTTCTTTCCAACATACTTGAATCCAAAATTTTGATTATAAGTTGATAGCTACGCTTGCAAATAATCTAATCAAATAATTCCATCTTTTTTAACATAAGAGTTTGTAAAAAACAACAAAAGAGTTTGTAATTTAGTAGGTTGAAAAACTTAGGAAGTAACCAAATTTTTGCATTTATAAAATTAATCATTGAACTAATCTTCAAGCAAAAGTTGTTTTTTCTTTCCAATATACTTGGAATCCAAAGATTTGATTATAAGTTGATAGCTACACTTTCAAATAATTTCACCTTTTTTAACATAAGAGTTTGTAATTTAGTAGGCCGACAAATTTAGAAGTGACTAGTTTTTCACATTTATAAAATCAATCATTGTTCTAATATCCAACTAAAAGTTATTTTTTCTTTCCATCGTACTTGGAATCCAAAAATTTGATTACAAGTTGATAGCTACACTTTTAAATTATCCAATCAAATAATTCCACCTTCTTCAAAATTTAATAAAATTAGCCTAATAATGGGTATTAGTTAACCCACTTGGTAAAACGTCCCTGTCGTTCATCCCATAAAAATTGGAGAGAACGAAAAGAACAGCGATTCCACTTAGACAAAAAAATATAGAAACCACCTTTAGGAGGAGGGCCATAGCCAAAAAAAATGCTTTAGCATCCACTGTATAGTCCTGATTCAGTTTATTAGATTAGTCGTCCCTCCAATTAGACATCACAGACGTGTAGCCGCCGGGGATTTGTCCGTGGTCAAAACAATCCGGGGATCCTCCAACGGGTATCAGCTTTGAATATCTCGGAATCTGAAGTGGACCCGCTTCCAGTCGGCCGATTTCTGCCAACCCGACAGGCGGCGGATTCTATTGTCCACGCAAACGCTAAACGACGTTACTGCCCATTATATTACATTTTGTGTTTTGCCACCAAAAGCTTAGCTAAAACCCTAGCAAACCGCGTGCGTTATATAGTCTGATTAAGAACAAAGCCAGACAAGGCCGGTGAACGGAACGATAAAGATAAGAGAGACAGAAACGCGCAAGAACAGAGAGGCAAGAGCGAGAGGCAGAGGGGGTTTCTGAGATAGATTTGAGAAAATGGCGCAGTTGAAGGCAATCTCACCATGCTCAACAAAGAGTCTTGCGTTTCATCCTTCCAAGAGTGGTACCTCTTGCTTTCTTTCAGCTTGCTTGAGATTCGGTTGCTTTTTCTCCTCTGTTCTCTCAAATCTGTTTGCATGTTTCAATGGGATCTTCCGTGAGCATTGATTGTCTAAGATCCGTGATCTGCTTGTTCAGTTGATATACTTTTCCAACGCACGTAGAGAAAACTAATGTAAATCTTGGGTGCAAATCTTTTTTGGTATTCTGGGCTCATTTTTCTTTTAAAGGAATTTGTTTCTGCCGAAGTATATCGTTTTCGAGGAAAACGTGATACGGAATCTACAACCCAGATGATAGAAGCAGCAGCAATTTGATATTGAGGCGATTTTTACCGAATAAATCTTTTGAAATCAATACTCTGCTGCAAACATGAAATCCATGTCTTTTAAAAGATATAAAAATAGAGACTCTGATTTCATGCAGTTCGACTTCATCCGTTATGTTTGGGTTCTGTTATCTGCGGTTCATTTCCTGAGGTTGTCTCTAATGGATTATGATATTACAGGGTCATTTCTGTGTGATCGCAAAGTATTCTGCCCCAGGAAGCTGTCTGCGTTCCCAGAGGTAGTTTTGCCCGTTAAAAGTTAATCCATGGTCTCTTTGTGCCTCTTTTACATATAATATTGCTTGTATAACTAACTGGATTAGAGTTTTTTTGACAGTTGGCTGCTAGAACAAGTGAGCTCCATGGCCACGCTGTTGCAGCTATTAGTAAGAGTGGCAACCTTGTGAAATCTCACAACAATCAAGGTGGGTTTGTTTGGTTATACGTTTATGTAATTATCTTCTCTGGTTTCATGGTCTAAGAAATTTTTGCTTTGGGATTTGTTCCATTTAATTGTGGGTATCTTCGGTTGCTCTTTTCATGATAGTATTTCTGAATTGATGTTTTCTGGCTATTATGAAAGTACCATAAAACTGTCAGCGCCTGGGGTTTGTCAATACTCTTTGCAGTATTTCGTTCAAGCTGCCATTAAATGAGGGTATATTTTGGCTGAAGTTTGGTTAACCATAGCATTGCAACCATTAACGAACAGCTCACAACCACCACCTGCTCCAAGCCGCGAGTATTACCACTATTATCCTAACATACAGCCTTTCTATGCTGATTCACTGTCAGAACCAGTCTGACTAAGAAAGATGTGCCACCAATTAGGGATCCTGCTGACAGGCAATCATTGTTGTTGTCTTTTCCATCACTTTCGTCACGGCTATTTAATCACAGCGTAATGAGTGCTATTGTGTAGGTTTTAGTTCATTTCCACAAACTTCTCTGTCCAATTTTATCATCCAAAATGTTATATAGAAATTGAAGATTCTTGATAATTTGATAAAATCTAACCAGTTCTTCATGTAAGAGGTCAGTTCATACTCACTTAGTCTTTGTAGAAAAGCATATTTTTTGGCATTACTTCTTTGATTATTTGATAAGCTCAATATTCCCAATGAACTATTGAGCTTATCTGTTTACTTAAATGACAGGAAATTTTTGGGTGAGTATTAACAACTTTGTGCGTGATTTTGAGTATTGGAGATTGCCTCAAAATGTCTTGATGCAGCTAAGCTAGATGCTAGTTTGATAGATTATTCCATAATTGGCTGGTATCTAAAATGTCTTGAAACTAAGTAGTCTTAAAACTATTTTACTTGTGCTCCAAGATTCAAAATTTTCTTGTTTGCATGTTTGTAAGTGAACTAATTTGTTGTTGAGATGCAGTTGTGTTTGATATCACTTGTTGCTGATTTATCAAATAGTCTCTGAGCAAAGAAGTTTGAAGGGGATACTAATATAATATTTTATCTCCTAAGTTCACTAGATGCTTGTTCCTTGATATTTGACCACATAGATGTCCTTCAAGATATTTATATGCATTGGTTGAAGCTTTAACTTCATCTGTGTTCTGTGTTTCTAACACCAAGGATTTTCCCTTGAGATGCAGTTATCCAAGCAATTCTGCAGAGTGATAGAGAGATCAATTTCTCTGAGCTTACAAATGATAGAGGGATACGTGGTAAACTCAACAAGGTTGTTCTGGCCTATAGTGGTGGCTTAGATACATCTGTCATCGTCCCATGGCTAAGGTATGTATCCTGTTTCGTAGTCCCTGGTTCCTGGCTTGGAACATTCCTCTATAGGTATTTGTTAACTGACACAGCGGTCTTTAGTCCTAGAGTCTTCTTCCCAATTTAGTAGATACTAGAATACATCTGTGGGAGTTTGAAGCTAGACATCAATTGCACTGTGATGGAAATCCATGCCCCTTAGTTCATAATATCCATTTTATGAGGGGAAATAGCAATGAGTTTAGAGTCAACAAGGCAAAATGGCAATTTGGGGGCACCGTATGTTGGAGTAATTGAGATGACTCCAATATTAGTTCTGGTGTTGACTCTCTAATGAACTGTCGAGAATTTTGCCTGAGCAAATGTTAGTTCCAGGTTTTGACATTTTCTTTTGCAGAATTTGTCAAATATTTACAAAGAAAAAGAAAATTCTACAGTAGATTTTCTTGCTTTCTTTTTAAATGTTTTATGCTTCTCTGATTGTGCAGGGAGAACTATGGTTGTGATGTAGTTTGTTTCACTGCGGATGTTGGTCAGGTATTTCTAGTATCAACATCTGCTTGTACAAGTTGCATTTCTGGTTTTTATTTTTGTGTTTAATGTAGTTTCAGACTATACTGTTACAACGAGTAGTATTACCAACTTCCTTCCTGTTTTATTTGTTTGCTTGGTCCAAAATACTAAATTCTTAGGGTATAAGGGAATTGGAAGGCTTGGAACGGAAGGCCAAAGCCAGTGGGGCTTGTCAGTTAGTGGTGAAGGACTTGAGGGAGGAATTTGTTAGGGACTACGTTTTTCCTTGCTTGAGAGCTGGTGCAGTTTATGAGAGGAAATACTTACTGGGAACTTCGATGGCTCGTCCTGTTATTGCAAAAGTAAGCTCCTACTGTTAAGTTTGTCACATTGTACTAGTTTTTGTAAACGTTAGGCATTTGGATTTTCATGGAATATCAGCAATACAACTTGGAGCTCTTGTAGAAGTGTTCTTGCTTTTCCATGTTCTATTCTTGTTTCCATATGTCATTTCTGGTAGACTGGATTTTAGATCCTCTTTTGGCACTTTTGTGTAATTTAAATAACCATCAGTAATTGACTTTTGGGCTGAAGAAGCCTGTTTCTTTACTCAGCTATTTACTGTGTACTTTTGTGTTTTCAATCATACTTTTTCTGTCTGGTCTTGTATGTATTAATTCTTCAACACAATTTCATTAAAAAACAGGCCATGGTAGATATTGCCAGAGAAGTTGGAGCTGATGCTGTCTCTCATGGATGCACGGGAAAAGGAAATGATCAGGTATGTCTTGTGATTGATGCCTCGATTTTATGACTCCATAACCTATATTTGTCTTTTATGAATCTTGGATGCTGTTTTGTGTAATCAGGTTCGCTTTGAGCTCACATTCTTTGCTCTGAATCCAAAGCTAAATGTTGTAGCTCCTTGGAGGGAATGGGATATTAGAGGGAGAGAAGATGCTATTGAATATGCTAAGAGGCATAATGTGCCGGTCCCAGTGACAAAAAAATCAATATACAGCAGGGACAGGAACCTGTGGCACATTAGCCATGAGGTAACATTCACCCTTCCTCTCGCTAATATGCAAGTTTTTTTAATTGGTATTGAATGGAGCTCATTTGTATAAATTCTATGCCATTAAAGGGCGACATTCTGGAAGACCCAGCAAATGAGCCTAAGGGGGATATGTACATGCTTACAGTAAACCCAGAAGATGCACCAAGCGTACCAGAGTAAGTTTTCGGGTTGAGTTTTCAGTTTGACCTCTCTATCATTATCTGTGATGTATATGCTAATTTATAATTTTGTTTCCCCTTAACCTCATTTCCTGAAGATATGTTGAAATTGGAATAGAGTCGGGTATTCCTGTTTCAGTCAATGGGAAGCGGCTTTCTCCAGCATCTCTACTTGCTGAGCTCAACCAGATTGGTGGGAAGCATGGAATTGGCCGAGTTGACATGGTTGAAAACAGACTTGTTGGCATGAAAAGCCGCGGAGTCTATGAAACTCCTGGTGGGACGATCCTCTTCAGTGCAGTTCGAGAGTTGGAGTCTCTAACAGTTGATCGAGAAACCATGCAAGTTAAGGACTCACTTTCCCTCAAATATGCAGAGCTAGTGTATGCAGGCAGATGGTTCG
Source organism: Casuarina equisetifolia (assembly GCA_028551475.1). Classification (NCBI taxonomy): domain Eukaryota; kingdom Viridiplantae; phylum Streptophyta; class Magnoliopsida; order Fagales; family Casuarinaceae; genus Casuarina; species Casuarina equisetifolia. The sequence continues at coordinate 21,528,661 of CM052357.1, forward strand.
ACCCACTTCGCGAGTCAATGGATGCATTCATGGAGAAGATCACCGAGTGTACAACCGGTTCAGTCATACTGAAATTGTACAAAGGTTCCATTGCTGTAGCCAGCCGAAAAAGCCCCTATAGTCTGTACAGGCAAGATATCTCTTCCTTCGAAGACAGCCTGATCTATGATCAAGCTGATGCTGCTGGATTCATCAGGCTTTATGGTCTTCCAGTGAAGGTCCGATCAATGCTTAAGCAGGGTATCTGAGGCTTGGCCTCCGTTATTTTGTCACTGGTGAAGAGTCTGATGAAGAGTCCAATTGGGTTAGCTTCATAGTGCCATTTGATTCTTAGGATTCATCATCTGTTTATTGTTCCCAATGTGACATGTTTTATTTATCTAGTTGGCCTTCATGTAGATGTGATTTTGTTTTTCCCTTTTGGACTTGTTCTGTTCATCTGGTGGTGCACAAGCACCTTCAACAGGATGCCCCCATTTACTGCCAATCCATTAGAATCAGATGCAATTCATGGAATCAGATGCAGACAGGTCCTGCTTTTATATTTCAACTTGGATTTCCTACTACAATGCCAGTTGTTTTAGGAAAGTCAAGAGAAAATAAAAATGTAATTTTTAACGATATTTTGCTATTTTTAATTATTTGGAATTAAATAGTTTAAGTTTTATCACGTAATAAATAAACTTATCCAAGTTCGGTGGGCGTGTGGTTCCCACGGTCCGACGAAAAATGGCGGGCAACGTGTATGGCATTTTACGTGAAAACTCCAAGAGACTGAGGGCATTTTGGGTATTATGATATCTTGAAAAGTCCTCTTTCCATTCTGTCAACTTCCGCACCCAGCCTGTACTCTGCTTGTAAATATCTACGCTAGTAATGATCGGACTAACACGCTGGACCACCGTAGCAGCATCACCGCCGCTGTACCGGCTGGCGCATTTGGCTATGAGCCGGCTCTTCTCCGGCGTTGCCTCTGCCGCCGCCGCCGCAGCACAGCCGCAAGCCAATTACTACGATTACTATGAAGATGAAAACGAACGGCAGCGGCTACGTGATCAGCTGGCGGCGGTTCCATTGGGGGATTCGGAGGGCGCTGTCCCGATCCGAGGGGTACAGTGGGTGTTCATTGGAAGGCCTGGCTTGAAGAGGCACGTCTATGCCGTGAGGCTCTCCAGGCTTCTAGAAGTTCCTCACATTTCAATGGCTACTCTGGTCCGTCAAGACCTCAGCCCTCGCTCTTCGCTGTACAAAAAGGTCTCTGGTTCTCAGCTTTCGCCTTGTTGTTCTTGGTTTTTTGATTTGATTCTTTGGTTTTCGCTGAGAAATGTTAGTGGTTTACTGATGATCTGTGTTCAAGGTGAATTAGTCCGACTTTAAGCATCATTGAAGTTGATAAACGCTAAATATAATCTTGACCTTTTAATTGAAGAATGATAAAAAAAATTCAAGAATTCTACTTGGTTCTTCGAATGAAGAATCAGAGATCCAGACTGGTGGCTTGGGATATGTGGTTCTTTTAGGCAATTCACATTTTGAGGCCCATGGTAGATATGGTGCTTTGCTGGAAGGGCCATCTTTGCACAGGTGCTCATTGTACGTCTTTGTTCAAGTTGTTGGAAGATTAAAATATCCAGTCTCATATTGGGTAAGGTGACAGGAGAGTCTGGCCTTATAAACTTCTGCTAGCAACCCACTATTACACAGTTCTGTGTTTTAGTTGGACCCTTTAATTTTTAATACAAGTAATTTCTATTACACAGTTCTGTGTTTTAGTTGTACAACAATGGAGAAGTTTGCTCAAATGTCGAGTGCTTTTAGTATTTAACGTTTAAAATGCGGTATTGTGGGCTATATTACCTTTGGGAATGAGTATTGGTTGTATACACGTATCACACTGTTGCAGGATGTTTTGTTTCGTCACAAAAAGTGAAAAAGCGTGCTTTAAAGAGGTATTGGCAAGCAGCTTCTGGCTACTGAATAAGCGAAATGATATAATTGCATGGATCTGGGAATAGAATGGGATTGCTCGGTAGAATTACGATAAAATACGTGGGTATGGCCAGTATATATCTGAAAGTACTTAGACGATGCAATATTAGGTGTAAAGGATGAGTAGACCAAGCCAGTAGTTGGTTGATGAGGATGGATCAGATAACCTTATGAAACTTAGCATGCCTACCATTCATGTCAATATTGTAAGGTATTTGAGAAATTTCACTATTGTTGATTACATCAAAGCTTTATAAACTAGTCGAGGACTCGAAATTTTTTCCAAAAAATTCAAAATATAATCGTCCTTAAATAGAACCGTGCAATATTATTATCCATTCTGTTTGTATTTCATTTTCAATTTTCTACTTCATGACGTGAAAATAGATTGCGAATGCTGTCAATTGTGGGGAACTTGTTCCGGAGGATATTGTATTTGGGCTTTTGGCGAAGAGGTTGCAAGATGGGTATTACCGAGGGGAAAGTGGGTTTATTCTGGATGGAATTCCTCGTTCACCATTCCAGGCTGTAAGTCTTCATTACAGACACTCGGCCTTCTTTTGACTGGCTGAATGCACATTTTCGTTTGTCAAAGACACGTGTCTTTGTCCAATCACTTAACTATCTCTTTGAATTCCACAATTATTGCTTGGTTCCTGGAAATTGTAGTACTATCAATCATGTCTAATTTTTTTATCACAGGAGATGCTTGACCAACTTGCAGAAGTTGATCTTGTTGTGAACTTTAAGTGCAGGGAGGATTGCTTGGTAAAACACCAAGGAGGTAATATTTTGTTTTCCTCTCATTGAATCTCATGAGATAACTTCCAAGTTACAAGTTTCTGGTATTTTTATACGTCTTCATCAACTAAAATCTTTAATTGCCGATGCAGATGTTTCCTGGAAGGAAAAAACCCAAGTCTATCCACAGAAGGTATCCTCAATTCTCATATCTAAGTACTTGCATTCCTATTGGTGCTTCCCAGATCTGTGCTTGATTGTGAACATCCACCTGAGGTACCGTTTTCCTGTTTGTAACTAGTGATGGATCCTGCTGTTTTTTTGGTCCATAAATTTTGGCCAGGAAAACTTTAAGACCTACATTAGGCGGTGAAACAATTCGAAGATCTAGTTTTTCTAATGATGTTTTTAAGCTTTTGTTTTTCTTTCCAAGTTGTTGCGAGAAACCTTTAGTTGTCTAATCAGATAGAAGAGGAATAAACTTTGGCGATGTAGTTTTAGTATCATGGATTTTTCTTTTTAATCCAGCTCGTTATAACCGAACCATTCAATCACCCGTTTAATATAGTTAATGCCCTTCCAGAAAGCTAGTTATTGTTGGGCCAGTTGATGTAATTCATTGTGTTTGGCACATATTAGTCAGGAAGGACTTTTACATAAACCGATATAAGTTTATGTTTGTATGCCTATACATGCATACACACACACACACACACTCAATTATATATATATATATCATAGGGCAGCTGTTTTCTATCTTTATATATGAAAAGCAGAGTTCTTGCATCATGGTGGATTTATCTGTGTGTAAGACTGACTGTCCTTTAGGGTATGAATTGTTCCTTTCTTTGGTCACTATTCCTTTTGCTGAACTGCATCCCAACACACTTTTAGGGACACAAATTTCTTCCACATGGTTGAGTCCTTGGTTCCCTGAGATAGTTTATCGGTAGGGAAACTGTTACTCGAAACAGCCCTTAAAAAGTTGTGCTACGTCATGGCATTATTAATAACCTTATAACGCCCTTTCACTGGTAATGAATTGCTTCCACACGCCCTCCCCTCTATACTCCCCCTTGTGTCAGTGGCTTTTTCGGAGATGTAATGCTAATGTTACATGCGTATATAGCACAATCAGAAGGTGATAATAAGTTTTCATGATTTCTTTTTTTCTTTCAGAGCGAGGCATTAGAAGAATATTACAGGAAACAGGAAAAGCTTCTTGATTTTCAAATTTGCAGTGCACCTGGGGAGACCTGGAAAGGACTTTTGACTGCATTACATCTACAACATATAAATGCTGCCTATAGTTCACATAAACTAACCCCAGGATCCGAGAGGCTTTAGCTTACTACTAGGATTCTCATCCATGTTGAGTTTACTGTAAATATGAGGCTTACTACCAACATTTTCCTCCGTATCTGGACCTTACTGTAAATACGAGTAATGCAAATGAAATTGTTTGGCTGAGAGTTCTGTGGTAAATGCTTTGAAATAGTGTTGGGAGAAGATTATCCCTCCTATTCGTCTGTTTCTAATGTGTAAGCAGTTCTGATCATAGTAATATGGTTTTTGCAGTTAATTTTTTTTCCTCTTTCCCAGGTTGATTTGTGCTGAATATAAGTTTATACAAATAAAATTTTAAAGCAGTGGGAGGCACTTTATATAATAATAGATCTCACATTTTTGTAGAATAAAGGCAAATGCAGTAAAAAGGGGGAGATAATAGTTGCTGTCTTGTGATGGACCTATTTTTCATTGGGAAAGAAAGGGGCTCGGCAGCAATGACAATCACTTCACTGAAAACAAATCTATCAATTCTGCTCAGATTGAGGCGTATTTATGCTTTACATGGCATGAAATGTTTGTTCTATCTTCTACATAGCAATGAGATGACGACGTTCTCTTGCAGCTCCATGCACAAAAGAATAGAGGTAAAAGAAAAGGGGGAAAAAATCATTGACGTGATTTGGAGGCAAATTTATGATCAACAGCCCCTGTTGTTGCCTGGACTTGCGCTGCGTACTGTAAGTTCCATAGTACATCCTCCATAGTGGGACGGCTACTTGACTCAAGAGATATACATTTGCTCATTATGGAAGTGACAATTGCTAAGGATTCTGGCGAGCAGCTGGCTTGCACAATTGGGTCAATTATCCTTTGCCGCCCATCTGGGGTGTCAAAGGATGCCTGCAATTCAAGAAATAATAAGAACTGAGGATCTGTTTGACTTTAGTGCTAGCATTTGAACTCCCCTGTGAGAAAATTTGTAAAAGGTCTTTAAGCACCAGAGAGTAGTGGCAGTGGTTGTATCAGCAAACCCAGAAATTAAGTGCACTGGATCAGCTAATCCTTTCCAGTAGTTTTCATGATTTTTCACAATGCACATGTATACATATTGTGCAGGAAGTCAGAGTTTGAGTACATACCATTTCATTTAGCAAGAGTGCCTCTCTTTTATTATATGTCGAAGATCCGACAAGTGCTTCAAGTAATATGAATCCAAAGCTATAAACATCATCCTCTAATTTTTTCATTTCCCTGAAGACATTTATACAATTAGTTAAGATGATTTATGTCGAGAGCTGATTTATCTCTAAACATCGATAGATCACATCAAAAGAAGGCATTGATTAAGAAACATCCTTACCATGATTCAAGGTCTTCTCCTTTTGCCTACAAACCAAGGGCACAAGTCATAGCCTCTAACAAGAACTCTAGGCAAACCGATTAATCAATCGAAAAATAAAAAATAAAAAGGGACCCTTACCCCACATTTGTCAGTTTTGTCCGAGATAATGGACAGTCCATAGTCACTCAACTTGGCAACCCAACGCTCGTTGAGCAGGATGTTATTTGCCTTCAGCCTATTGTTGAAGAAACCAGGAATAACTCCGGTATGTAAGAAGTGCAAAGCCTTGGCCACACCGATTAGAACTTCCAATCTCTCTGACCAATTGAAAACCTTTCTGCTGCTATTCTCTACAAATGTAAAGCTGCTATACTTAGAATTAAAGCAGAAGTCTATACCTTAATGACAAAAGAAGGAAAAAAGCAAGTTCAACATTGTCTGTGTGACTAAAGCCATGTCCTGATAATTAGATGCACCAAAGACGCAGAAAACAAAAGCAAACTCTTCTTTAATGAAATTGCTTGTTGAATGTTCCAGGTTACCTGCAAGATAAGTTGGGAAACTCCCTCTAGGAACATATTCAGATACAAGAAAGACTTGGTTCACACTATAATCATCTGTTCCACAAACATCAATACAGTGCCCCAAAAGGCCGACCAAATTTGGGTGACGGAGCCTTGCATGCAAATCCAACCTGAGTTTCAGATTTCGAATTGAATATTTTTTGGACAAAGGCAGACACCTGATAGCAACTAGGGTCCCGTTCTCTAATCTTCCTCGGTAAAGCTGCAAGAACATAAAAAGAGAGGTTATGGAAATAATAGTTTAGATGGTTGAGTCAATTGCGATCACAAGGCGCTCGGTAAAGCTCTATTAATGTAGCAGTCTAGCAGTAAGTGATCACATACGAATCAAGTCATTTTCTTAGCTTCACTCAAGCTTCATCCTCGTCATGGATAGAAATGACAGATGCAAATGCAGATTAAAGCAATAAAGTACTTAGAATTTTGTTAAAAAGTTCATTTTACTTAAAAATTAGTTTTAAGAGTAATGGTTTATTACTTGGTGTATAGAGGAGTGCAAAGTAAGATTTAAATAATATGAAACCTTTTGTTACATTGCTCTTGACTTCATGTATAGAAGGTACTATTTCTTAAATATAAGCTTTTATATCATGTTAAAAAGTAAATTCCTACCCAAAAGTTGATTCAAGAATAAAAGTTCATTCCTTCATATGTAAAGGAATTTTATGTAAAATAGAGGTAATATGATACTTTTTGTCATACTATTCTTAACAAATCATCAAAAATGTTTCCATTTTTCATTTGTTGTGCACAGCGAGACATTCCTACAATGCCATCAAACTCTGTCCACTGATAAACATCATGAGGTTTAGCTCTCTAACTTTTTACAAGTGGGATATGCCAAACGCAATACTTAAAAACCTAATAAATGAATTTACCACACATTTCATAAAAGTTTTACAGCACCTTTCCATGCGATCCTTCTCCCATGATGGCAGAGTTATCAAAGTTTTTTGTCGCTTCTTTTAGCTCTTCCAAGGTAAAAGACCGACAAGCTGGGAGATCTTGCATGCCTAAATCTGCAGCAAAAGAAACAAGTCCTTAGCAAAAAAAAGCTTGATTACCATCAATGTTTATCAAAGTTAGTTATCATGTACATTCTCCACATGGAAAACTGTTGCTCAGCTTTCAAATTCAACCCATATTTAAAATTTATTTTCCTTTAAATAACTATATTTACATTCTGATTGGTACATAACCTACTTGCATTTGCTTGAAGCTCATAGGAGAACCCAGCTGCTGAGCTATTTTCAATTGCTTTCTGCAACAAATGCTGCTCTGATATCGCTAGAGGGTGATATCTTCTCCACAAAAGTAGAAAGCCAAAAGCCAAAAGAGCAATTAGTACGAAGATTCCTACAATTACACCAACTAAAATTCCAACTTCTCTGCCTCTGGATTTTTTCTTCATGCTGAGTGCCACGCAATATGGTTCTGCATGCTGGTGACTTACATTAATGGCTAAGCAATTCCCATCAAACTTGGAGACTCTCTTGGACGTGGTGCTCAAACAAGAGGGCAATCCACCCACTAACCTATTATTGGATATATCAATGAACTCAAGTTTGCTGCCACAGCTTAGATGGTCTGGAAGTGACCCAGTAAACATGTTTGATGCAATATTCAAGTAAGTGATATTGGGCAAAGAGAAAAGCACAGTAGGAGGTGTCCCTGTAAGCATATTGAATGACATGTCAAGGTGTTGAAGCTGACTCAATTGGCCGTACTGCTGAGGAATCTCACCCAGGAAGGAGTTATTGCTTAGGAAAACCATGATCACTCCTTCAGGCATTTCGGGGGGCACAGAATGTAACTTGTTTGCACTCAAATCCAGCACCTGTAAGCTATTTAAGCTTCTAAGAGATGGCACATCTCCAGAGATGTCATTGATAGACATAATAAGATCAGTTAGAGTAGCGACACTCAAGATTGAAGACGGAAATGGACCTTTAAATTGGTTGTTCCTCAAGCTTAGAACTCTCAGATTAGATAATGAATCGAACCAATTGGGCACTGTAGTATTAAAGAAATTGTCGTCCAGTTTAAGGGTCTGAAGCTCCACCATTGTAGAAACCTTCGGAGGAACCGAACCAAAAAGAAAATTTGAACTCATATCAAGAAATTCAAGTGAAGATAACCGATGAATCTTCTCCGGAAGTGGACCCCAAATGCCTAAAGATACCAAACTAAGAACTCTCAACGTGGTTAACCTCGCCAGGGTGGTGACAAAAGAATCCATAGAAAAGTTACCCGATAAAGTTTGATTGGGAACTGCAAACCCATGAAAGTCGCCAACTTTGGCAGCCTTATCACCCATGATCCTGAGTTCAGTGACATAATTGTTTTGGCATGTCACGTTCACTTTTAAAGATAAAGACACAGAGCAAAAATCCGTGGTATGATCTTTCCAAATCTCCAACTGTTTTGGGTACTCTAAGTGCTTTCTGAGCTGAAGAAGCACTTGGGTTTGAGAGGATTGTAATTGATGAGAACCAAGAACAAAGAAACTCCATGTAAAACAGAAAATCAAACGCAAGCAACGCCACTCCATGAAGACTTTCGTTCTCTTGTCAATGCTTCAAGTAGTGTTAGAAGCCCAAAGAAAGAAAGAACCAACTATTTCCTGTTATTTGACAATACAAAAAGCATAAAAGAGAGAAAACATCAATGAAACAAAGACTAAACTTGCAAAGATTAGGCAGAGTCGTGGTAACTCGACCACAAATGTAACATTTTTAAACTTTGCAATGTTGAGGAACTTATACAGAAATTACCAAAACCGTAGAAAACAAGTTAAAGTTCAGAATATACGAGGAAGGAGAAGCAGAGAGAAAGCAGAGACCGAAGTCGTTGATGAACAGTAGAACCGCTGAGATGGGATAAGTTGAATGCTTCAAGGACGATATAGATAGCCACAGAATGAAAATATAGTTAAAAAACATGCGTCGAGTGTGCGATATGTGAACCAGTTTTCGACACTTCCTCTCTGACTCACCAATCAACACAGCCAACAACAAAAAAGTGCTCGTATTGAAGATTCAAATTCATGCTTTTCTTACGAAAAGTTTGGAGTACGAGAAGTAGGCTACCTGATTCAATGCACTCGGTGCTTCCCCATGTAGTTCTTCTTTTCGGAGATTGTGCGCGTTCTCTCTCTCTCTCTCTCTATCTCGAGCATTTGGGGTCGTTGTTGACAGTGGTAATGCATTTAGTGCTCCCACATGTTCTTCCTTCTTTGGGATTTCACACTCACATAAACAGTCACTTGTTCTCTCTTTGTGTCTCTCTTTTAGCATCACTGCATATTGGGTTCTTCATTCAAAGCAGTACTGCTAGTACCTAGCCTCACTTTCTATGCCGGTGCAAAGGAGGAATTCTCCCTCTAACCGAGCGGTGAACAGCTTGCAGCAGCAGCGATCTCAAAACGTAGTTAAATCCGTTAATTTCCCTGTCCCTGGTCGTAGATTCCATTGACTCGGCAGGCAGTTTCTGATTCTGGCCATGACTGTAGTTATAATTACGTTGTTTTTTTCTATGGATTTTCCTCTTGCTATTTTAGTATCGAAAATGCTTGTTTGCAGGTACCTCGATCCGTGAAAATAAACCATAATTCATGAAAACAAAATCCAACCCCGTGAAAATCATAACCAGGTGAAGTACAGGATGGTGTCTGCTTCCTTGGAAATTGTTGTTCGTGGTTACGGCTGCCTGTAATATTTTTATCATCCACTGCTCATTTGGCCTATGCGATCCTGTTTCGGCATTATTTAACACCAGAGTGTGGACTGAGCATGCACTCAGTGAAAACCCCATGATTTGCAGGGCTTCGACGTGACCGCAAGGGCATGGCTTCTACCCTGGATCGCTTTCGAGTGTGTCCTTTTGTTTGTTTTACCTGAAAACATCTCCTTTTTAAGTTCACTTTTCGTTTTACGCACATTGCATGTGTTTACTGGCGCAAAGCACATGCTAGGATTCAGCAAAAGTGGCCCTGGACAACCATTAAAGGTCCTCGGGCTTTATGACCATTTACGGGCAATTCCCCAGTTGGCAGGGACAGTAAATTACTCGACATATGAACCCGCAAGAGCCAGCATGCAGGTTGGTGTAGGAATTCAAGTTTTCACAATAAATGGCACAGAACTGACAACATCCCCTTCATATTATTTGATATAATTGCCTATTCAACCAAGAAATTCCAGCTGTGACGATAGAGCAATGATTGAAAAATGAAGGTGATATAAGGCAAGTACCACCTGTTTGAAGAGGAAATAACTAAAGGACCACATGCATGAAGAAACTAAAATATGTAGGCCATGGCATGACAGCTCCCGAAGACACAACTAATGGAGAAGGGACTTCACAATCTGTCATCACAACGACCCCACCTTCCCCAATATGCAAACCTGATTTTAGGGGATCGAGATTTCCACGCTGAAGATAGCTTCTTAAGGGAAAAGAAAGAGCATTAAACATGTATATAAATAAAGAATTAAACATGTATATGAACAAGGAATGAGATAAGATCGAACATGGACGACGTTGAAATGCAAATCCCTTTCTTCTTTACGAAGATGGGACCAGCCACTTGATGTTTCACCTTTAAAATCAGGATTCGTCTTCCTCAAATAATTCATCCATGTAGATATATCATCGTCATCATATGATCATTGAGAAAAGATGGCAACTTGCCGTCGCCTTTTAGTGTTATATTGTAAAGATAAAGAACAGATCCGAACCACTAAGAGATTAGCTGACATAAAAGATCTCCTGCACAGGACCCATCAGCTTTACCCTTGTGCAAATAGACCACTCATATCAATGGTGAAAAGCATACTTTCCCTCCTTTCGATATTGCTAAACGTTTATCCAAGTTTACAGCAGTCAATTTGACACACTGACAGAATCTAAGAGAATTTGTACAGATGTTCTCTTTTTATGCAATTACTAGTTTGTCATAACTTTGGTACAGGAGCACCAAATCTGCAATTCATGATCCCCAAAAGGAAAGATCAACGAATAGTTCTGGAAATTTAAGCAATTCCATGACAAATAATGAATGGGCAATGAATAGGAGGCTTCTGCTAGTTCTGCTAGTGCTGCTAAAAGCAGTGGGATACTGCCAAGAATCAGGATAGACTTCATGAGTCATTCCCCATAAGTTTTTTCAGGTCCTCTTTCTTACTCCTAACGGCTGTGTACACAGAAAATGTAAATTACAAGTCTATCCTGAAATTTATAAGACAATGGACTGGAAACTTATGCTAGAGTTGCCATGAGGAAAGGGTGGACACTGACAAGAACCGGGACTAATTTCATAAATTAACCGATTGAAGTTTAATCCTCAGAAAACTATATGTTACTACACCCAAACACAGAGACACAAGATATAAGATTTTCACTACCGCCTTGTTAAAAACACCGGTCTGGAGGATACAGTAAACACCATTCTAATTCACATGTCTGTTATAATCTATGCACCTTGTTTTTCTTTTCCTTACAAAACAGTATAAAAAGGGATCGGATTACCGGCTTAATTTTGGGTGTTTTATCAAAAAACCAAGGCTGGTGTCGATTTTTCTTACCTATTTTGATGATAGTTTGAATTCAAAAGATGAACAACATCCCAGAATTACAGTTCTGAGAAGTTTTTCAAGACATACACTTGTCTGCCTTGGGTTCGCTTACAACCTCACCAACTACTGCCTAAGTTCGCAAGATGAGTTACAGAGAATCGACTTAACAAAAGAGAAACTGAGCATGGTTTCCAGGAAGGCTCCGTCAAACTCCCAATTAATGCAACCCGTATGCCATTACGCCTCCGGCAACTCGGTTCCCAAAGCCCTGTTTATTAGCCACGTCGACTGGAACTAGGGTGATTTCACCGGTATGCGTAACAGATGGCTGGACGTTGAAACTCTCTATCCTACCAAGCTTTATCACACTAGCACCGGCACTGTTAATGAGTTATGAACTGACATCAAATTTTTAACGTGTAGTTGCAAAAGGGGTGGTGGGCAACTAATAAGCATGAGTCTCATCACTTCAATACAGTTTCCATGGAAAACGCAAACCCACTTCCGCGGCTCACCTAACTTGTTGGGAGTAAATCCCTTGCCTCTAGACCAACTCCTCTGGCGGTTGCTTCATTAAAATTCTGGAATACAAGCTCTGAAATGTAAGTTTTTAACAAATGTAACAATCTGTCTGAACCCAAGGGGCGGTAAGATTCCATGTTGCCTTTTCCCCCTTGCTACAAAATTGATGATGTCATGAGGTACAACAAGCTCCCATAACAGAACAAAGCATGCCACAGACAGGCAAGTTAATGATGTTTTGGAAGGAAGAACAACAGAGAGGTTATAAGATACACAATTAATGAAGTTTTATGAAGGCCATGCTATCCAGGAATCCGAAAAATAGGATTTGAAGGTTTCCAAAATTGAGGGGTTGAGTGTCAGATCCCATGAAACATAAGCATTGTACATTCAGCTTTCAGAGCCCCTAGGAACTTTGTCCTTTGACAGTAAAAATATTCTTTCCACTTAATGGCCAGTCAGAGCCCCCTCTCAAACTTGCAGCAGCATTTTGCTTTCTTGGTTCTGTACTCGTAGAATCACTAGACCCCTGCATGTGAGCCACCGTTAAAGTCAATTAATTTTCAATGCATCAATTATGCTTATTTTCAAGGCCTCGCATCTTAACCTACTAGAGTGCCTTGACGTTTACCAATAATATCACCATCCAGTGTAACAGAGCATGCCGGGGTTTAGTTCTTCGTAACTGTAATGTCCAATTTCCAGCATCATAGGGTGCACAGTAAGAGGAACAAAAGATCTAGCGTATACACAAAAGGTTCAGCTCAAACGTGACTAGTTTCTATTGCTTATGGGTTAAACAAAATGAAACCATTGCAGAACCTGAATTTATTTTATCATCACATTTCCCGGATAATGATAATCAACTGACAGCCAACATGATGAAATCAAACTGACCTCTTTGTCCTTTGACAATGCATAAGCATTTGATGATATCCTGATGACTCATATTTTCAAATCAACGGGGAAGCCTTGAAATTCTATCTTGCCTTGGTGTGCTCTGACAACATCGGGAACCTCATTCTGATACTTGCACAATACCTTCTCCATAAATCTTTTCTCAGTCATTGTCAAGAAATGAACAATGCTGGTATTTGCACTAATCAACCCCTTTGACAACAAAAGTTCTAAAACCGAACACCTTGGAATAATCCTCTTCTCCAAGCTAAGCAGTAGAAGATTAGGCTTCTTGGAAATCTGTAAAGGCTTCATCTTCAATTTGGTCACAAAGAAACCCATCAATTTCCTGATCTTCTCCTCCGAGGAAGCCATACAAAGTGGTTGCAGTCTGAATGCAGAATATAATTCGTCCTTAGACAAACCAAAACTTCTATAAGTTTCCACCTTTTGTTCCCACAGCGTCTTACTCATCAGTGCCATCACACGGATGGCCAAAACAAATAGCAGGTTATTGGGATCAAAACCCAATTTTACAACTTCACTAACAATCTCACTAAAACGATAACTCCTCACAAGTAGCGACTTTGGTTGAATCAAGAACATTTTCAAAACTAACGAATGGGGTACACCATAGCTTATCAACGTTGATGTGTTGAGCTGCAGTACGTTTTCCATATTAAATTCAAGTACAGAGTAGCATGCCTTTATAGCCTTTAATACATTATCATCAGTGCCAACAATCCGCCTAAGCTCCTGCACACAAGGAATGATTTGTTTTTTGAGGCTTCTTTCTAGAATATAAGGCTCCGAGGATAAAATCTTAACAATTTCAAGATCCGAGAAGCCCAAAGATTTGAAAAACTCTAACTTTGGCTTAAAGTTCTTGTTCGCATTGAATAGATACAATGCCGGACGCTTCATGGTCACATTTGATATTTGCTTATCACTGAAACCGTGAGCTCTAAAGAACTCAACTGTAGCGCATGCATCAGCTTCAAGAAGACGTGGGTCTTTGCTAAGGAGTTTTGCAAGGCTAGTGCTAGAGAACCCCAAGGATTCAAACAACTCCATATTGGGCTTAAGGGTATTGTCTAAATCTGCCGCAAGCAACGTTGGACGACTGCTAATTAGGTTTCTAATGTGCGTCTGTGTCAAACCATGAGTTCTCAATAGGTCCAGAACTGAGTTGGGATTGTTTGGGTTCTCCACGTTGGGCTTCTCGGAAGCTGAAATGGCAGATTCCAAGGACAACCCACATGAATTTTGAAGGAAAGAAACTGTCGACGGTAGTGAGTCCTCGTAATTTGGGAGTTTTGAAGCAGGTTTTAGGGAGGAGGTTGAGAACAAGTAGGCATGGCTAAATGATAAAGCCTTATGCCTTAACTGTTGGGGCAATTTTATGCAAATTGAACGAAGCATTTGATCGAATTGGTAAAAGCGTTGATAGCTTTATGTGGGAAGGAAAAGATGAGAGGATACCTGGTTGAGATTTTGAAGATGGCTTCTCCTTCCTCGCATGTGTTGCTGCCAACCCCCTCATGCACTTGAACGGAATCACGTCCTCGGAGTCGTCAACGTGATCAAGAGATATCTTCAGGATCTTCCGAAAATCACGCTGGTATTAATCAATTCAAGAATGGAATGATTTCATGCCAAAATTTAGCTGATTCATGCCCGTCAGAAAACCCTTATTGTTCATCGTCAAAGATCCAATCGACGAGAATACATTGAAGATTTTGTTCCAATTTCTTAGGCGTTTTTTCCGATTTTGTATATCCTTTCTTTTGCCCATAAAAACAGACAACAGTATAGTTTTCTAAATTTAATTTTAAGAATCCCCTTTCTTAGCGTTTTGGTGTTTTAAGGGTTCTTCGTTTTTCTTCAAATTTACTCAAAAAAATCGATTGATTTCTTGAAATTAGTTGCTTTATCTATTTTTAAGTAAATGACATATTTAATCAATAGTTATCAAAAAGAGACCATTGAACGAAGAAAATCACAAACTTGTTTGATTTTCAAAGGTAAGAATTGTTGAGAAGGGACATAATCAAATGTAATTTTAAAGCTTTTGTTTGGCTTGTAAAATCATGAACAAATATCAAAGAATCATAGGAGCATCAAGCAAAGAATAAGATTCTGCCCAAAAGTTTTGAGAAAATAGATAATCAAATGTGATTTTGGTAAAGGGATTTTTTTTTTTTTTTTTTTTTTTTTGGGAATCATCCCCTTTTGCACATCAAATGCAAAAGTGAGTCAAAATAAATAAGAATGAAGTAAAAAGAATCCAAATAAATAAGGAATGCGATCTACGTACAGCTGCTTGCGGTATGCCAGGACCAAAGCCATAACAAGTGCAAATAAAATAAGCTAATTCAATAAACTAATACTTTCCACAGGCCTCAGTATTTTCCTAGTACTCAAATCTTCTTCCCTTTCGAGGGTATTTGTATCTCATGAATGACTTCTAACATTCTCATCTCACATGCTCAACCATTTAAAACAACTTGCCTTGGGTTCAGAGGATTTGATTACATATAGATAGGAAGCAACACAAACAATAGGCAACTAGTGCTGAGAAGGATTAGCTAGTGAGGAGTTTTGATGGGCAAAATTTCATCTGCAGATGCAAAGGATGCAAAATTATTTAACATTAGCACTCTCTATTAATTGAAGTACTCATTGATAGCTGTTTGTGGGCTAGAGAACTGGGGAATCGTCCAGCCTGAGGCAATATTAACATATGTAAGGACAAAAATAGAACCTCAATCTACAAGGAGCTTAACTGGACACATTTATGGAGTTCCAAAAGCAGTGAAGGATCTGATGTCCAGCCTTTAAAATGATACGCCACAGATAAGAGTTAAACAATAGTCTTTTGAGTCACAACAAAAGCACCATGTATAGGTGCTCCTTTACACAACAAGCCCCTAAACCATGCCCTAGCTACCAAGAAGTCCATGCTAGGAGATCAAATTCTTATGATTCTTAACCAGATATGCTGTTGCATTCCTCACATTTAGAATTCATGTATGACGCTGTGGAATAAGCAAAATTCTGAAAAAACAATAGTCAAACCAAAAGGGACAACATTGGATAACCATCAAATACCAGCTCACCGAATCTCATTGTAAAACAAAAGCAAAGATTAGATTTTAAGACAAGAAGGACATTGATACCCGTTGCTAGTTGCAGGTCAAAACAAATCGGTAAAAATACAGTACAAAAGAAACTAAACTTTTTTGGGGTCACCTTGAAAGAATAGTAGTAATGTTCAAAATTCTTGGTCTCTCAGTAAAATCTGAGTATAAGGCCTCGCATCTTAACCTACGAAAGTGCCTTGACATTTACAAATAATATCACCTTCCAGCATAACAGAGCATGCCAGGATTTACTTCTCCTTAACTGTAATGTAAAATTTCTGGCACCATAGGGTGCACCGTAAAAGGAACACAAGATCTAGTTTATACACGAAAGGTTCAGCTCAAACATGACTATTTTCTAGTGCTTATGAATTAAACAAAATGAAACCGTTGCAGAACCCGAATTTATTTTATCATCACATTTCTTGGATAATGATGACCAAATGACTGCCCACATAATGAACTCGAACTCACCTCCTCGTCCTTTAACGATGCCCAAGTATTTGACGATCTCCTGATGATTCACGTTTTCAAATGAACGGGAAAGCCTTGAAATTCTATCTTCCCTTGGTGTGCTCTGACGATATCTGGAATCTCATTCTGATACTTGCACACTACCTTCTCTATAAATCCTTTCTCTGTCATTCTCAAGAGATGAACAATGCTGGTATTTGCCTCAATCGACCCCTTTGACAACAGAAGTTCAAAAACTGAACACCTTGGAACAATCCTCTTCTCCAAGCTAAATAGTAGAAGGTTAGGATTCTTGAAAATCTCCAAAGGCTTCATCTTCAATTTGGTCACAAAGAAGCCCATCGATTTCTTGATCTTCCCATCCGAGGAAGCCATACAAAGTGGTTGTAGTCTGAATGCTGAATATAACTCATCCATGGAGCAACCAAAGCTTCTATAAGTCTCCACCTTTTGTTCCCACCGCGTCTTACTCATTCTTCCCATCACATTGATGGCCAAACAAAACTTAAGCTTATTGGGATCAAAACCCAATTTTACAACTTCACTAACAATCTCACTAAACCGATAATTCCTCAAAACTAGCGACTTCGGTCGAACCAAGAACATTTTCGAAACTAATGAATGGGGTACACCATGGCTTATCAACGTCGAAATGTTGGGCTGCGGTACTTTTTCCACATCAGATACAATGACAAAGTAACACGCCTTTATAGCTTTTACGACATTCTCATCCGTGCCAAGGATCCGCCTAAGCTCCTGCGCACAAGGAACGATTTGTTTTTCAAGGCTTCTTTCTAGAATAGTAGGCACCGTGGATAAAAGCTTGGCAATATCAAGATCTGAGAAACCCAAAGATTTGAAAAACTCTAACTTTGGCTTAAAGTTCTTGTTCGCATTGAATAGATACAATGCCGGACGCCTCACGGTCACATATGATATTTGCTTATCACTGAAACCGTGAGCTCTAAAGAACTCAACTGTAGCGCATGCATCAGCTTCAAGAAGACGTGGGTCTTTGCTAAGGAGTTTTGCTAGGCTAGTGCTAGAGAATCCCAAGGATTCAAACAACTCCATATTGGGCTTAAGGGTATTGTCTAAATCGGCCGAAAGCAACGTTGGACGACTGCCAATTAGGTTTCCGATGTGCGTCTGCGTCAGACCATGAGTTCTCAATAGGTCCAGAACTTAGTTGGGATTGTTTGGGTTCTCAACGTTGAGCTTCTGGGAAGCTGAAATGGCGCATTCCAGGGACAAACCACATGAATTTCGAAGGAAAGAAACTGTCAACGATTGTGGGTCCTTGGAACTAGGGAGTTCTGAAGCGGGTTTTAGGGCGGAGTTTGAGAACAAGTAGCCATGGCTAAATGATAAAGCCTTATGCCTTAACTGTTGGGGCAATTTTATGCAAATTAAACGAAGCATTTGATCAGATTGTTAAAAGAGTTGATAGCTTTATGTGGGAAGGAAACGTTGAGTGGATTCCTGGTTGAGATTTTGAATAAGTAGCCATCACCGTATGCCTCGTCACCATAGTCGTCAACATGAGAAAGAGATATCTTCGGGATCTTCCGAACATCACGCCAGTATCAATCAATCCGATTTTGTTCCAATTTCGTAGGCGTTCTTTCCCATTTTTCTTTTGCCTATAAAATCAGGAAACATTGTAAAGTTTTCATGAGTCAATTTTAAGAATCCCTTTTCACAGCTTTTTGGTGTTTTTAGGGTTCTTCGTTTCTCTTCAAACTCATTCAAGAAATCCATTGCTTTCTTGAAATTAGTCGCTTTATCTATTTTTAAGTAAATCACATATTTAATCAATTGTTATCAAAATTGTATTAAGAGACCATTGAACGAAGAAAATCACAAACTTTTGTTGCTTTCAATGGTAAGAATTGTCGAGAAGGGATATAATCAAATGTAATTTTAAGGTTTTGTTTGGTTAGTAAAATCATGCACAAATATCAAATAATAGAATAAACATTAGGCAAAGAATAAAATCCTACCCAAAGTTTTTGAGAAAATAGATAATCAAATGAGATCTTGGCAAATAGATATTTCTTTTAATTAGTCCCTTTTAAGAAGAAATAATTTTTTGACCATGATACTTAATAGCACTTGAATTAAAATGAAATCTCATATATACAGAAATTTATTACTTCATACTAAAACATGTAATTCAAATCAGTCATGGAAACATGTATTAAGAATGATATACATATTATCATACAATACTTATATCATGTTTATAAAATCTTCTTTAAATAAAATACACACCCTCTCTTTATTCAGGAGTTAATTTGAAAAAATAAATACACTTTGTATCAAAAAAGCAAAAACATCTACTCTTCTTGGGTGATAATTTTTCAAGTTACTAATTATTTAAATTGAATGAATTGCTAATATTGAAAAATGTAATTGTGGTTCACAAAGCGATTTTTCAGTTTACTAAAAGGCACACAAGATCTGGTGTTGATGTAAAAGGTTAAGCTCAAACGTCCCTAGTTTCCATTGCTCTACTCTGCTGAACTATGCATATGAATTAAACAAAATAAAACCATTGCAGAACTCGACTTCATTTCATCATCACATACTTAAAGATAACCAATAAACAATTGACTGCCAACACAATGAACTCTAACTCAACTCCTTTTCCTTTAACGATCTCCTGATGATTCATATTTCCCACCAACTTTCAAAGGGAAAGCCTCGAAATTCTCTCTTCCCTTGGTGTGCACTGACGATCTCTGGAATACCATATTCGTACTTGCGCACTACCTTCTCTACAAATCTTTTCTTGGGCATTTTCAACAGATGAGGAACGCTGCTACTTGCATTTAACACGCCTTGGTGTGCACTGACAATCTCTGGAATATCATACTCGTACTTGCGCACTACCTTCTCTACAAATCTTTTCTCGGGCATTTTCTGTTGGCTTATTGTATGAGTCCATGTAACGTGAGCTTATATCAATGATGCATAAATAATCATTCCCTACCGTGGCGATGCAATGTGATTTTATTGGTCCATTTAATTGTATAAATATTGTACATATATTCCCCTTTTGCATATATGGTATTGGCTGGTGTGAGCCATTGTCCATCTAATAAACTTCGATGAGTAAGGCTATTTGTATGGACATTTTATTAATTGGCTAAGTCCCCCCTCTAGCTCTTCGTTTATATGTATATTTAATATATTTAATGTTGCTAAAGGGAGATATTTTGGAGATAACAATGAAACATGTTTTATTGCGTTTAGTTGTGGGAAACTACCCCTCAAGGCAATTTCGCCACCTCATCCATCATGCCCCTCTCTCCCGTAAAACACTAAGCACATAACTCACTAATAACCCACGACTCACACACACTAAGTAACCGCTTATTCACACGGGTAAATAAAAAGGGCTTTTACGCAGTCATTGTTATCGTCATCTCCCTAACCTTTTCACGCAACAACTTTTGGCTATCTCATCGAGCCAGTATTTGGAGAGAATAGAGTGGAAGACTTAGTCCAAAACGACGGCGCAAATGGAAAAATACGGTATGTCTTCTAATCTATTTATGTTATGCATATTAAACTCATTATTTATCCATGATCAATACTTAGATCCTATAAAAGAGTCTCATTTGAGACAAAATTTTTTATCAATTGGTATTAGAATAATTATAGCATTGATCTGGTAAGCCAAATTGAACCAAATCAAGCCAAATCGAAACAAAATCACGTTTTGGTACCGATCTAAAAATGGGTTTTCGTATTTTTCATAGTCTAAAATTTTGAACTCCGATCTGAGCTAAACCAGTGATCCTTTGGACCGGATGAGGTCAGATTCAGAACCAACACGGCGTGCTGATTCTGCCGAAGCCAAGAACCACCGGAAATGGTGGCTTTCCGACTGGGTCGCACGTGACCCGACCCGACCCGAAACCAGTTCAGGCCGCCAGCAGCCGTCGTTCGCCTCCGAACAGGTGACCGGAGATAGATCGTCTGCCAACGATCTTAACCGCGTCTCGACCAGCCGGAGAACCGACCGGACGGATGCCGAACCAACCAAATCAGGTTACCCAATTTCGGCCGAATCTGGTTTAATCCAGATCTGGCCGCCGGTGGGCATCGAAAGTCCGTCGTCTGTGGCGTCGAACGTCGGCCATGATTCGACGATTCTGACGACACCTCTATCAGCTGGAGAACCGACTGACCTGACGGCGAACTGGCCATATCGACCGAAATCGACCGAGTTGGCCCGAATCGGCCGAGTTGACTCGGCCGAACCGGCTGAACCGGCCGACAATCGCTTCCGGCGGCACGTGGAGGCGCGTGAAGGCGCATTGGAGACCCCTTTTTACGTCAAAATTTTAAAATTTTAATTTTAATATTTTGATGTAATTTATTTTAAATAATTGTCTCTGTTTGATGATTATTTGAATCAAAATTATTTAATTTATTGTTTAATTAATTTTATATGTCATACTTGTATGCTAGCATGTGATGATTAACTGTTTGAAAAATTAATTATGGCCTTCTGAATGTTATTTGTTTATTTAAATGTTATATTAGGCTGTTTTAATCTAGCATACAATTATATGACACTTAAGGTGTTAATTAAGTGCAAATTTAGAGACAAGTGTCCATCTTTTAAAAATTAAGTTGCACATTTGGATTGTGAGTAATGTATGTTGTATCCCGCAGCACAAACCAAACTCATAGCTTGATTGAGTTGTGACCACCACAGTGGCACACCCTGGTTAGGTGGTGGGTTTGTGTTTTGTGCATTTGAGGGATTTCTCCAAGTACACAGGGGTTATGTGATTCAATTAGATTGTGACCACCATAGTGGCGTAATTTAATTGAGTTATGAGACTTTGTTCCTATACTGTGGATGAGTCCAATCCTAGTACGTTTCATTCTCCCACAGGAGGTGATTATGTGTTAGGAATTGGATATTGCACAACTAGCATGCTTGGATTTGGGTCAGTCTTTACAGTCCATACACCCACAGGTGGTGGATCGTGATGATTGGTTCTTCCTTATGACAGCTGTTGTGTAAAGAGTTTCTGGATGGCATATCATGTCGACTGCCCGCAGGTGTTTATATGATAATGCTTGTGAAACTCTCTTCTTATCTACTCACTGTGTGCTCCTATTATGTATTATGATTTACAAGCAACTTTCACAGTCAACAACTGCACAGTAACCATAGAAATCTTGACTGGATCAAACTTCAAGAAATGGTTGGCTGATCTCTGCTTCGCTTTGCAGATTTCTGATCTACATTCAGTCCTCACTACTGAAAAACCAAAGGACCCTACTGAGGCTAGCACAGAAGAGTATAAGAATAAGTGTGCTACTTGGGCTAGAAAGAATGAGTTTTGTATATTGACAATGCAAAGAACAATTGAGGATCACCTTCAAGCGAATTTACCCACCGATGGCACTGCTAAGGAATTTCTTGAGGCAGTGGAGAAACTATATACATCGCCTATTAATGCTCTAGCTGGAAAGCTTCTATAGGAGTTGTTTGATCTTAAGTATGACGGGTCCATGCCTCTAAGGAATTATATCATGAAGGTGATTGACTATAAGGCCAAACTTAAGAAGGCAGATGTTCCCCTTTCTGATGCAATCATCATTCATAAGGTTTTGAATAGCCTCCCTACTGACTTTGCTGTTCTTAAGACAATTTATCATATGCGGCATGAGCAGTGGACAACCAATAAGCTGTTAGCTCAAGTGATGGTTGAAGAGAAGCAGTTAAGAGCTAATAAAAGTCGAGTTGCCTTGTATACTCAGGGAGCTAATTCTAGTAGAAACAGGAAATTCAAGCCTCAACGTAATAGAGACCCTAGAAGGGCTCGGTCAACTTTTCGTGAAGTAGCCCCTCAGAGCAATGTTGTTAGGACAATGAGGTCTCAAATGGCTACTGGGGTCAAGCCAGATGAGATCATATGTTTTTATTGCAGGGTAAAGGGGCATAAGAAACCTGATTGTTCTAGGCTCAGGAAAAGCAAGGAAAGCGCTCAGATGGAGGGATTCGTAAACCGAAGGAGCCCAAGTCAGGATGAGAAGTATCTCTTTGTGGGGAATAAGATGAAGGTTGATGTGGAGTTCGTTGGAGATGTCACCTTGCTTTTAAAGACTGGTTTTAGGATGACTTTATATAACACCTTTTATGTACCGTCCTTTAGACAGAATCTAGTTTCAATTTCTTTGTTGGACAAATTAGGGTATTCTTTTGAAGTTAAGAACTCTGTTGTTAATGTATGTTTTGATTCGAACCTTGTTGGTTGTTGCACTTTGAATCATGGATTATATAAGCTTTGTTTATCCCCACATGAGATCTATGTTACGATGAATGATGAACGTAATGTCCCTAAGAAGGTGATGTCTAAAGAGCAATCATATACATTATGGCATAAGAGACTTTGCCACATTTCAAAAGAGAGAATACAAAGGTTGATAAAAGTAGCAATTTTGCCCACTCTTAATGAGGATTTGGAAACTTGTGTGGATTGTTGTAAAGGTAAGCTAACTAAGACAAAGAAAAAAAATTACAGTTTACTGTTCTGATTTGTTAGGTGTGATACACACTAATATAAGTGGTCCATATAGACCAACACTACAAGGTGATGTTTATTTCATTACCTTTATAGATGATTTCTCACGTTATGGATATGTGTATTTGATCAAAAAGAAGTCAGAATCCCTTAAGAAGTTTAAGGAATTTAAGGTTAAAGTTGAGAAACAGTTGGGAAAGAGTATAAAGATTGTGAGATCTAATCGAGGTGGAGAATACTATGGGAGACATGGTGACACAGGACAGCATAAGGGACCATTTGCTCAGTATTTACAAGATTCTGACATAATAGCTCAATTCACTATGCCAAGAAGCCCAGAACAGAATGGTGTCGCTGAGAGGCGAAATAGAACTTTGATGGATATGGTTAGAAGCATGATGAGTGGGAGTAATCTACTCCAGTTTCTATGGGGAGAAGCCTTAAAGACTTCTATGTATATTTTTAATCGTGTTACTACTAAAGCAGTTCAACTGACTCCGTTTAAGTTGTTTAAGGGACGCAAGCCTAGTTTGAACCATATTAAAGTTTAGGGGTGCCCAGCGGAGGTGAAATTGTATAATTTGACTCTGGGAAAGTTAGATCCACAAACTGCTAGATGTTATTTTATGTCCTACCCAGAGCACTCCAAGGGCTATCGATTCTATAACCCTGGTGGAGGTCTTAAAATTGTGGATTCGTAAACAGCTAAGTTCTTAGAGCTTGATGTTGCAGAAAAAGCTGAATGTTCATAGATCTCAGAGAGCGGAGGCATTACCTATATGGGTGTTGAAGCTGATCCTTTTACTTCATTGAGCATTTAACCTGTTGAACCAATTCTAGTACATTTAAATGTGCAAGAACATGATACTAATGAAGTTCCAATTGTGGAAATGCAAGCTCAAGATCAAAATACTATTACTCCGCTAGTTCAGAGATCTACTAGAGAGAGGAGATCAGCTATCCACCCTGACTATGAGGTATATCTTGGTGAACATGATTATGACATTGGGATTGTACAGGATCCAGTGACTTACTCCGAGGCTATTTCAAGTCCACAATCAGAATTTTGGTTGAATGCTATGAAAGATGAAATGCAATCCATGAAGCATAATGAAGTTTGGGATTTAGTTAAGTGACTTAAAGGATGCAAGCCTGTTGGTTGCAAATGGGTGTTTAAAACAAAGAAAGATTCCACTGGAAAGATAGACAGATTCAATGCTAGATTGGTTGCTGAGGGATTCACACAGAAAGATGGAGTTGATTATGATGAGACTTTTTCGCCAGTATCCTCTAAAGACTCATTTAGGATTATTATGGCACTAGTGGCTCATTTTGATATGTAACTGCACCAGATGGATGTTAAGATTGCCTCTTTAAATGGAGTCTTGGATAAAGAAGTATATATGAAACAACCTGAGGGTTTTGTGAAAGATAATGCCAGTAAGTTTGTTTGTAAGCTAAAGAAATCTATTTATGGCCTTAAGCAAGCCTCAAGGCAATGGTACTTGAAATTTGATAGCTTTATCACTTCGTGTGGCTTTGTTGAGAACTTAATGGATCGTCGCATATATACCAAGTTCAGTGGGAGTACCCCAATTTTGTTAATTCTTTATGTTGATGACATATTGTTGGCATGTAAGGATATGAGGTTACTTCAAGAAACTAAGACATTATTGTCTTCTCAGTTTGATATGAAAGACCTTGGTGAAGCTTCCTTTGTTATCGGGATTGAGATCCACAGAGATCGTTCACGTCGACTGTTAGGTCTTTCTCAAATGACATATATTGATCGGGTATTAGCAAGGTTTAACATGCAAGATTGTAAACTTGGAAGTGCACCAATACTTAGAAATGACAAGCTAAATAAATTACAATGCCCTCAAAGTGAAGCTGATAAGGAAATTGTGAAGAAAATACCATATGCTAGTGCAGTAGGTAGCTTCATGTATGCACAGGTTTGCACTAGACCTGATATTGCTTTTGCCATTGGAGTTCTTGGCAGATTTCAATCTAACCCTGGTCATAATCATTGGGTTGCTGCCAAGAAGGTTATGAGATACCTGAAAGGAACAAGGAATTATATGTTGACTTATAGACATGTGGATGATTTGGAGCTTGTTGGGTATTCAGATGCAGATTTTGCAGGCGATAAGGATGATTTGAAATCCACATCAGGTTATGTTTTCATTATGGCAGGTGGAACAGTGTCATTGAAAAGTGTTAAACAGACATTGATTACATCCTCCACCATGCATGCAGAGTTTGTGGCTTGTTATGGTACGGTTGTTCAAGCCATTTGGTTGAAAAATCTTATAAAGTTGTTAACTGTCCTTGATTTTATTGAAAGGCCTGTTCAATTATATTGTGATAATTCTGCTGCCGTGTCATTCATCAACGACAACAGAAATATCAAAAGGGCCAAGCACATAGAGATCAAATTTTTGACAATTAAAGAGAGGGTAAAGAACGGTGAAGTTGCAGTGGAGCACATTGGAACAAATGTCATGGTAGCTGACCCACTTACTAAAGGGTTAAGTCCTTCTGTATTGCAAAAGCATGCTAATCACATGGGTCTTTGTTCTTCATTTGATGCCTTTGTTTAGTGGGAGCTTATGCTCTTCATTTTGATGCTTTTACTCAGTGGGAGCTATTGATGTTTGTTGAACACTTTTGTTCAGTGGGAGCTTATGCCCACTTCATTGTTATGTATCATTGTAGCATTTGTTTATTTATTGTTATGAAACTTTGATTGATGCATGTATATCTTAGTTACCTGTCTATTGTTTAATTTTCATAAACTTGTGAAACACATATGTGCTTGTTTAAGATAGGTTATAAAGTCTTAAAGGAGGTGCGACCTTAAGCATTTGGCCATGGCACATTATTGTGGCCATATTATAATGTTTTGTAGCACACAAATTTTATGTACTCGAGTATCCTACACAAGACATTTTATATTCTCCTGGGATGATTTGTCGATGACGTCTTGTCACCTTGGGGATGTCCTTCTAGGACGGTTTGTCGATGACATTTGTCATTTGAAGTGATATTTCCCTATGACGGTTTTGTCGGTGACGTTGGTCATTAGGAGAATGGGACTAATAGGAGGGTAATACTACATTTCTTTTGTGGTGTTACTCATCCACCACACTACCATATAAGATCTATGTTCGTAAAGTAGAGAACTTTTGTGACTATCTTGGGAGTTGTGTCTCTAAATGGCATAATAACCACTATTATCTTTGAGTTTGAAACTTTATGTGACAAGATCGGCAATAAGTGATGTTTCTGAATTTTCTGGACCATCATAAAATGTTTTTAAAAATTATTTTCATATATATAAAATCTACTAGTAGTATTATTTGTTTTTATGATCATTGCTATAGCCCAAGTAGGAGATTGTTGGCTTATTGTATGAGTCCATGTAATGTGGGCTTATATCAATGATGCATAAATAATCATTCCTTACCGTGGCGATGCAATGTGATTTTATTGGTCCATTTAATTGTATAAATATTGTACATATATCCCATTTTGCATATATGGTATTGGCTGGTGTGGGCCGTTGTCCATCTAATAGACTTTGATGAGTAAAGCTATTTGTATGGACATTTTATTAATTGGCTAAGTCCCCCCTCTAGCTCTCCGTTTATATGTATATTTAATATATTTAATGTTGCTAAAGGGAGATATTTTGGAGATAACAATGAAACATGTTTTATTGCGTTTAATCATGGGAAACTACCCCTCAGGGCAGTTTCGCCACCTCATCCATCATGCCCCTCTCTCCTATAAAACACTAAGCACACAACTCACTAATAACCCACGACTCACACATACCAAGTAACCGCTTATTCACACGGGTAAATAAAAGGGCTTTTACGCAGTCATTGTTATCGCCATCTCCCTAACCTTTTCACGCAGCAACTTTTGGCTATCTCATCGAGCCAGTATTTGAAGAGAATAAAGTAGAAGACTTAGTCCAAAATGACTGCGCAAATGGAAAAATACAGTATGTCTTCTAATCTATTTATGTTATGCATATTAAACCCATTATTTATCCATGATCAATGCTTAGATCCTATAAAAGAGTCTCATTTGAGACGAAATTTTTTATCATTTTCAACAGATGAGGAACGCTGCTACTTGCATTTAACACCCCCTTCAAGCACAAAAGTTCATAAACTGAACACCTTGGAATAATCCTCTTCTCCAAGCTAAATTGTAGAAGGGTGGGATTCTTGAAAATCTTCATAGGCTTCATCTTCAATTTGGTCACAAAGAAACTCATCGATTTCCTGATCTTCTCCCCCGAGGAAGACATACAAAGTGGTTGGAGTCTGAATGCTGAATATAACTCATCCTTGGAGCAACCAAAGCTTTGATAAGCTTCCACTTTTTTTTCCCACAGCGTCTTACTCATTCTTCCCATCACGTTGATGGCCACAACAAATCGCTGCTTATTGGGATCAAAACCCAATTTTATAACTTCACTAACAATCTCACTAAACCGATAATTCTTTAAAAGTAGCGACTTTGGTTGAATCATGAGCATTTTCGAAACTAAGGAATGGGGCACACCATGGCTTATCAACGTAGAAATGTTGGGGTGCAGTACTTTCTCCACATCAGATTCAATTACAAAGTAACACGCCTTTACAGCCTTTACTACATTCTTATCGGTGCCAAGGATCCGCCTAAGCTCCTGGACACAGGGAACGATTTGTTTTTCAAGGCTTCTTTCTAGAATAGTAGGCACCGTGGATAAAAGCTTGGCAATGTCAAGATCCGAGAAGCCCAAAGATTTGAAAAACTCTAACTTTGGCTTTAATATATTGTTTGCACTGACTAAATACACAGTCGGACGCTTCCCAGTCAAGTTTGATATTTGCTTATCACTGAAACCATGAGCTCTAAAGAACTCAACTGTAGTGCATGCGTCAGTTTCAAGAACACGTGGGTCTCTCCTAAGCATGTTTGCAAGGCTAGTGCTAGAGAACCCCAAGGATTCAAACAACTCTATATTGGGCTTAAGGGTATTGTCTAAATCCGCCAAAAGCAACGTTGGACGACTGCTAATTAGGTTTCTGGTGTGCGTCTGCGTCAAACCATGAGTTCTAAATAGGTCCAAAACTGAGTTGGGGTTGTTTGTGTTCTCTATGTTGAGCTTCTGGGAAGCTGAAATGGCGGATTCCAGGGACAAACCACATGAATTTCGAAGGAAAGAAACTGTCACTGATTGTGGGTCCCCGGATCTAGGGAGTTCTGAAGCGGGTTTCAGGGGGAGGTTGAGAACAGATAGCCATGACTAAATGATAAAGCCTTATGCCTTGACTGTTGGGCAGTTTTATGCAAATTAATCGAAGCATTTGATCGGATTGGTAAACAAGTTGATGGCTTTATGTGGAAGAAAACGAAAAAAGATCACCTGGGTTGAGATTTCAAAGATTATTCGTGATGCTCTTGAGCTGTATGATACATCGACTCCCTCTTTCGTCCGGGTTTGCCGTATCTAAGCGTATAACAGGGAAAGGCAGCTCAGCAACTCAACGAAGACTACAAGACTCTATTTGTAAGACAAGGTAAAATTGGGAGAATAGGCCAGAGTGAGCAACGTGATTTCTCTGTATTTACTTGTGTTCTGTTACATTTATAGAGTGTAGACTTAGCTAATGAAAGGAAAGAACATTTACATAAAATCACAGACTTATCGGAGTTTCAGGATTCTTGGGAAGGGAAAGAGCGTAAAGCCGTGTGGGTGAATTAATAGGACTGAAACAAGCTAACACAAAGTAACATGTTATGAATAGTGAATCATAAACTCTAGTTTATGGAAAGAATAGAGAAGCAAAAACAGTTTTGGTTAATTTCTTCTCTCTCCTCCCATTGAAAACCATCCCTTTTAATAAGCTTTGCAAAGTATCAAAATAACAATCATGGAAATAAAACAAAAGGAGAAACTGGGAAAACAAATGAATAAGCAATAAATCTCGTCTTCAGTAATTTAAGTTCTCTTGATTAATGTTGATTACCAGAATATTTTCATGCATGTAGTTTATGAAGTTTGCCCCATATCATTCAAGTAATAAGTATCATAATGATGTCAACCAGCCATTTGCTCATCAGGTTAAGGAGGATCTCACAATTCCTTTTACATTCAAGTTTAATAAGGATCTTCACCAACCCTAGCACCTGCAGATCCCTTCACTTAATTGTGAGTATCATCTCTCATTTGCCATATATAAATTTCTCTAAAAATAAATGAGATCTTTAACCACTGCACCCACCCTCCGGGAACATCTCTACACGTCAGCCCTATGCCGAAATGGTCTCAATATTAGGTTCACAAATTCAAATATCTGACACACGCATTGTCTTTTATAGAGGATGAAAGAAAACACGAAAACAAACTTCAACAAGGACCCAACCAAACTCCATCATGGACAGAAGACAAAACACCATCATTGAAGCGTTAATGTCATCATGAAAATCTAATCACCATCATTAGCAGAAGTATTTCCATGAGAGAAATAAACTGGAACAGTGCAGTCCTCTTGAGTGCTCATTGTTGGAAGATACACACCCAATGCATTTGAGGGAAACATTCCCTACCACATGCTTTCGATAGCCTAATAAGTCTTCTTCTTCTTCTTCTTCTTATTAAGTGCTGGCAACTCGTTAACGTCAAAAAATTCAAAGGTGACGATGGGTTGGTGAAATCATTTCAATTTTAATTTCGGCATCTAAGCTAATAGCCTTAGTTCCATTTGCTTATGAATTGATATACCAGGTCCAACAACGTCTGTGCTGACAAAAACATGATCAAATGCGAATTTTAAATCGTAAATTTGGCCGGGAATATGTTGTTGAATCAATTCTTGTTGCCAGATCAAATGAAATATTAATCAAAACATTATTCTTCTTAATAAATACACAACAAATTGAACTGATAACTTAATTGAATCCACCAATTTTTTTGGGAAAAATATTAGTAAAACCATCAAATAAAGTTGAATTAATCGATCAGGTATAGAATTAAAAAGGAAAATAAGAATTTACAGCTTGGGCGAAATATTACTGAGTTGTGGAATTTTTTTTAACGATATATATTTATCCACTGTCACTCATTTACTTTTAATTGTAAGTATTTAGAACTGAAGAAGACACCAAAAGTTAAATCAAAGACCCAACAATTAAATTGATTGGCATGAAAATCACTATTTTTTGAATTGATATTGAACTTATGGTTAATTAATCATTTCTCTTTTCGACATTCAATCAAGATATCAAATGAGATGAAAACCTTAATTGATTGAACATTCTTACACTAATATTTCTTCTCTTTCACTCTAATTTTGAAAATTTACAAAGCTTGTTCCAATATTAGGTGTTGATTGCATTGTATTGATTGAAAAGTTTTATTTTATCCAAAAGTCAACTAAAAATATAAAGATTTTTCTTCTTAATTAAGAAATTTTCAAAAAGACTTAAGCAATGTTGGATTTTTATCATATTATTCTTAATGTGTCTTGTTGCAACCAAAGTGAATTTAGACCTTATGTTAGGATTATATGTCCTCCCACAAGCCACTTTAAACAATAGGCATACATACACTTTTAATCTTATCCATAAATCAATATTAAGATTAAAAGATCTTTCTTCCTTATAAGTAAAATTCTCAAGTATGATTTAAATAGTGTTAAACATTTGTCATACCTTTCTTAATAAATCCAATCCACCCTAGCTAATTCCAAGCAATATATTTCTTAATTTGGTTGCAAGAGTTAACTAAAAGGAAGTAAGAAGGAAGGAAGAGAAGTTTGGGAACAATCTATGATTGCATTAAATTATTATGCAAACCTATTGTACATAGTGTCAATTTATAATACACTAGCATTTTACAACCTGGGAATTATAATAAATACAAATAATTCCCTATTATGCACAATATTACAATTACAAAAATAATGAGATTGATACAATTAATGATAGCACCTATGGAAAGGAAATAACCACATAATATTCATAATATGATATATCTCTAATACTTCCCCTCAAGGTGGTGGTTGATAAATGTTAAGGATACTAAGCTTGTTCAAGAGATACATGGGCTGTCTCTGACAAAGGAATTAGTAAAACTATTTGATAGTTATTTTGTAGTTCTAATTCATTTGATCTTAATCATCCCATCTTGAATCTTGTCTTTGGTGAAGTATCAATCAACTTCAATGTGTTCCATTTTCTCATACATTATCGGATTTGTTGCAAGTTTAAAGGTATAGTCATTATCACAAAATAAAGTGGTTGGTTCCTAAATCTATAATCCAAGATCCAAAAATAAACCTCACATCCAAACTATCTTGTAGACAATTTTAGTCATAGCTTAATATTCTGATTCAATTGATGATAGAGAGACAATTGACCATTTCTTTGTCTTCCAAGAGAAGAAAGAATCCCTCAACTTCACATCAAAACCAATAATGGTTCTTCTTGTCATTGGACATGTGGTGTAATCTATATTACAATTATCAAAATAATGAGATTGATACAATTAATGATAGCACCTATGGAAAGGAAATAATCACACGATGCTCATAATATAAGTATCTCTAACACTCACCTTTAATCTAATGGCAGATAAATGTCAATGATATTAAGCTTGTTTGAGAGATATGTGTGTTGTCTCTAACAGAGGGGTTTAGTAAAAATGTGTACTAGCTATTCTATGGTTCTAATTCCTTTTGTCTTAATCACCCCATCTTGAATAGTAGTTAACTTCAATGTGTTTCATTCTCTTGTGCGCTATTGGATTTGCTACAAGTTTAAAGGTAACATAATTATCACAAAATAGAGTGGTTGATCTTGGAATATGTAGTCCAAGATCCTGAAGTAAACCTAGCATCCAAACTATCTCACAAATAATCTTAGCCATAGCTCAATATTTTAATTTGGCTAATGATAGAGAGACAATTAACTATTTCTTTGTTTACTTGGATAAAAGAGAATCTCTCAACTTCAAGCGAAAACTAATAATAAATCTCCTAGTCATAGGTCATGTGACATATTATGTATCATAATATGCTATCATTTCTAGGTTACAATCTCTAGACAAAAGAATCTCATGTTCTGGACATCCCTTCAAATATTCCACCACTTTCAATGTTGCATTCATATAAGATTGTTTAGGCTCGTGGATAAATTGACTAAGGATCTAAATAGTGTAGT
The DNA here is from genome assembly GCA_028551475.1 of Casuarina equisetifolia. NCBI lineage: Eukaryota > Viridiplantae > Streptophyta > Magnoliopsida > Fagales > Casuarinaceae > Casuarina > Casuarina equisetifolia. Next base: position 21,560,998 of record CM052357.1, read on the forward strand.
AAATATCCAATCTCATCACTGTAAGATAAATAAGTCTCTCAATAAGTTTTTGGTAGCTCAATGGATCTTTAAGTATTGAATCTTCCTCTAGAGGTGATATCTCAACATCATACTTAAACTATTATCAACTTTCTATTCCATTTGATAAGAATGGCTTACATCCTGATAGTCCAAGCTCATATATGATAAAATCCATGGCCAAGATTTGCAATTAAAAGGAGAGGAAGCTTTCATTCAAGATTACCAAAAAATGGGTAACTCTTACATTTTTCTTGATTATGTGATATTAAAGTAAGGGTGTTTCAAGACCTTCAAGGGTTCATCCGCCAAATTGATATCATTCCATAAGGTAGCAACATAGTTGAAAAGGTCCATAATAGTGAGATTGCCTTGTTTGAGTTTGGCAAGAGATTGATGGAGCTTAAAAAGCTTCGCCTAATCCGTTTTACAATACATTTCGGCAATATTGAGCCACATAGCCCATGCATCTTCCATCAATGGAAGCTAGCATAGTATTTAAAAAGAGGCAATTACTAAGCCACGTTCGAACCAACTAATTGCACTTTTGCCACTAATGGGCAAGGTGAGCATCAAAGGGAATGAGAATGGTGCCATCAGTGAATCTGTCTTTGTCCTTGGTGACAACAATGTAACAAAAATTATGGGACCAAGCTAAGTAGACGTCAAGGTTGGAAAGGGGCTGCACAATGAGATGTAGCCATGGTCCATCAAAAATCGTCGTGTAAAATGGATGCCCAAGTTTTGAAACGACTGTTGGCGGCCGAAAAGGGAAAGAAATTATGGTCGTAAAATGCATAATAATTTGAGCCCAACCCAAAATGGCTTGATCCAGAGAAAAATTGAGGGCAGGTCCATCAGTCTCAAAAGTAAGGTACGGGCTAAAGTCTGTTTAAGAGAAGGGCGGGCTTGCATCCTTGGGGCCCATGGAAAGGGAGCCAAAGGAGGCCGAGCCCCCGTTTGTAATGGAGCGTAATTAGGCCACCAAAGTTTAAGCCCTAGCCAACCCACCATTGGTTGAATTGGATCTGGCTAGGAAAGGGAAAGCTTAAGGGTGGTTAGGCTAAGTTTATTCAGATAGCTCCACGAAGACTAGGAAGGGTTTCTCCAAGTCGACACTCATAAAAGGAGTCAGGAACAATAGTAACATTGGGGGCAACAGGAGTTAGTGGAGCACCAAAATCAAAGGTTGCTAAGTCGGCATGGTAATAGTAAAAGGTGGTAAGAAAAAAATGGGTTTTTTTTTGACAAAAAAGAAATTGATTTCCACACCAGAGGAGGATGACTTTGTTTTGCAAGTTCAAAGATTCCTACAAGAATAGGGCCTATAAAGAGGTGGGAAGATCATAGAGGTGCAAAAGCTTAGGCTAGGACCAAAACCAAGGTCTCAAATACCATGAAAGCAGTAAGAAGGACAAGAAGTTTGGGAACAATCTATGATTATATTGAATTGTTCTACAAACCTATTGTACATAGTGTCCATTTATAATACATCAGCTTTGTACAACTTAGAAAATATAATAAAAAGAATTTCTTGTTATGCACAATATTACAATTCCCAAAATAATGAGATTGGTTCAAGTAATGACAGCACCGATGGAAAGGAAATAATCACACAATCATAATATGACATATGTCCAACATTAACCACATAATACTCAGTAATATGACATATCTCCAACATCAACCACACAATATGTATATGCACTTAAACCACAAAATAAACAATTAACATGCATGAACAAGAATTTGTATGTATAAGACGTGCATAAAATCGTGGTCATCATTAATATAAACAACCAAGACTACAAAAGATGGTGACATACCAACCTAGACAAAAATCTAAAAATCTAAGTACAAACAAAAATCACAACCAACATGAGACCAATTATATGATAAATGAGCTTTACAAGGATCATGTTGTATAATGGCCAATAATCATAAAGGAATAATTAACAATAACTCCTTGGTTTAACATATTAAAGCAAATCACAAGGTGTATCAGAATTTCAAAAAGAAAAGTGTTCATCCTAAAAAGTTTTCCTATATTTCCTCAGCCAAAACTTGGTATACCAAAACCAACATACAAGGTTTGACTAAGAAATATATCAGTAATGCTTTTTTCCAATATATTTGAAAGCTACATATGATAAAATCTCATATATCGCCTTAAGCTCTTGAACATCCTAGAATGCCTCATCATTAGGAATCCTTTCGTTGGGATGATCCTTCAAAGTAATCAAAGCATTCTAGGATTTACTACTCCTAAACAACAATACATATAGATCAAACCATATGAAGCTATTGTCTAACCTTGGGAATTTAAGAAGAAATAAATTTTTTGATATAATACTTAGAGCTTAAATTAAAATTAATATCCCATATACAAAGAAATTTATTACTTTATAACGAGACTTATAATTTAAATTAGTTGTGAGGAGGTGTATTAAGAATAATATATATAATATCTTACAATACTTTAATCATATTTTAAAAAAATCTTTAAATAAAATACAAACCCTCTCTTTATTTAGGAGTTGATTTGAAAAAAGAAATATACTTTCTAACAAAAAACAAAAACATCTTTTCTTCTTGAGTTGATACCTTTTCCAAAATACCAATATTTAAATTGAATGATTTACTAATACCAAAAATTGTAGTTGTGGCCAACAAAGTGATTTTCCAATTTGATAAATTTAATGCACTTAAGAGTCAACAGGTGTTGAGCATGTGTAGCCTAAAACTTCTTGGTTTCAAGTTTAACACCTGAGTGTATGAGTTTGGATGCGTATGAGGAAAAAAAAAAAAAAGGAATGCACTTGCAAGCCAATAAAACTAGGTAATTTATTGAATCAATCAATTTTCTACGAAAAATTAGTAAAAACTACCTAAGTCTAAGAAATCACTTAAATTTGTAACTAAAAAAACTAATGCTTGAGTGGAGAATAGGCAAGCCATAGGATTTTCTTTTTCTTGACATCACTTGTAACATGTAAACATCACTTGAGAGGACTAAAGAAAAAGTAGAGATTCCATCGGAGAACCAACAATTAAACTACTTATTCCCAAAATTGACCATCTCTGAAATTTAGGCTTGGTATGATTTTGATAAAAATGGAGATTACCATAGAGATTGCTCATCCAAATTCGATAGAGATTGGATATGACTTCTAAAAGATAGAAAAGTAGCTGCAAAAAGATTAGAAGATAGAAGTATAATTGCAATCAGACTTAGGATGAGGGATAAGAAAGCTCTATAAAAAGAAGGGCTAGGGGCTAAGAGGAGCATCATTCTGAAATCAAGAGAATTTGAGTATCTTTAGCAATTAGAGATTAATTAGTTCTCAATACATTTAGCTTTTTATAGTTCCATAGTGAATAGCTTCTAATTGTTCTTTAATATCATCTATTGTTTCTAGTAATATTGAGATTGTTCATTCAAATTCATCATTATTTCTATTTTATTCTATTATTATCTAGTTTGTCACATTCCATCTATATTCCTTTTATTTCACTATAACTTTGAAATTCCACAGCTAAAGTGAAACTTATTGAGCTTGATCCGATCCCAAATGAAGATTTCATCGTATCCAACCCACTATGGCTGATTCCAAGTAGGACATTTAACTGCTTTGTAAAAGGCACACAAGATCTAGTGTAGATGCAAAAGATTCAACTCAAAAGTGACTAGTTTCCATTGCTTAACTATGGTGAAAAATGCAAATGCATTAAACAAAAATGAATTCATTGAAGAACCTCAATTTCTTTCATCATCACATTCTTAAAGGTAACCAATAAACAACTGACTGCCAACATAATGAACTCCAACTCACCTTCTTGACCTTTCACGATGCTAAACATTTGATTATCTCCTGCTGACTGGCATTTGCAGATCAACGAGGAATCCTTTAAATTCTATCTTCCCTTGATGTGCTCTCACAACATCGGGAACTTCATTCTGATACTTGCACACTAACTTCTCCAAAAATCTTTTCTCTGTCATTTTCAACACACTAACAATGCTGATATTTGCCTTAATCAACCCCTTTGACAGCAAAAGTTCCACAACTGAACACCTCGGAATAATCCTCTTCTCCAAGCTAAGCAGTAGAAGATCAGGATAATTGGAAATCTCCAAAGGCTTCATCTTCAGTTTGCTTAAAAAGAAAGGCATCACTTTCCTGACCTTCTCCTGTGAGGTAATCATACAAAATGGTTGCCGTTTGAATGCTGAATATAACTCCTCCTTAGACAAACCGAAGCTTCTATAAGTTTCCACCTTTTGTTCCCACCGTGTCTTACTCATTGCTCCCATCACACGGACGGCCAAAACAAATAGCAGGTTACTGGGATCAAAACCCAATTTTACAACTTCACTAACAATCTCACTAAACCGATAATTCGTCAAAAGTAGCGACTTTGGTTGAATCAAGAACATTTTCGAAACTAAGGAATGGGGTACACCATGGTTTATTAACGTCGAAATGTTGGGATGCAGTACTTTTTCCAGATTACATTCGATTACAAAGTAACACACCTTTATAGCCTTAACTACATTCTCATCATTGCCAACGATCCGCCTAAGCTCCTGGACACAGGGAATGATTTGTTTTGCAAGGCTTCTTTCTAGAATAGAAGGCTCCGTGGATAAAAGCTTGGCAATTTCAAGATCCGAGAAGCCCAGAGATTTGAAAAGCTCTAACTTTGGCTTAAAGTTCTTGCTCGCATTGAGTACATACAATGCCGGACGCTTCATGGTCACATTTGATATTTGCTCATCACTGAAACCGTGAGCTCTAAAGAACTCAATTGTACCGCGTGCATCAGATTCAAGAACACGTGGGTCTTTGCTAAGGAGTTTTGCAAGGCTAGTGCCAGAAAACCCCAAGGATTGAAACAACTCCACATTGGGCTTAAGCGTATTGTCTAAATCTGCCGCAAGCAACGTTGGACGACTGCTAATTAGGTTTCTAATGTGCGTCTGTGTCAAGCCATGAGTTCTCAATAGGTCCAGAACTGAGTTGGAATTGTTTGGGTTCTCCACGTTGAGCTTCTCGGAAGCTGAAATGGCAGATTCCAAGGACAACCCACATGAATTTTGAAGGAAAGAAACTGTCGACGATTGTGAGTCCTCGTAATTTAGGGGTTTTGAAGCAGGCTTTAGGGAGGAGGTCGAGAACAAGTGGGCATAGCCAAGTGAGGAACCCTTACGCCTCAACTGTCGGCGCAGTTCTATACAAGTCAATCGAAGCATTTGATCCGATTGGTAAAAGAGTTGACAGCTTTATGTGGAAGGAAACGAAGAGAGGTTACCTGGGTCGAGATTTGAAAGATGGTTCGTGATGCCCTCGAGCTGCTTGATATATAGACTCCCTCCCTCCCTCGTCTGGGTTTTCAGTATCTAAGTTAAATGTATAATAGTGAAAAGCAGATCGGGAACCGACGGTTTTGTTGGCCGAAGGCAAAAGCACTCTAGATTTTGGCGGCTGGCCCGGCTAGAGTTCAGTCCCAAATGCTGCGTTCCGCGCCACCTGCTTCATAAACGGAGCAAGGTTCCTTTTCTTAGCGTATTTTAACCGAGACAAAACTATTTCGTATCTACGAATTGCGAACCATGAAAGGAAGAAAATCATAAACTTATTTGGCAAAGAATATGTTGCTAAATCAGTCCTTGTTGCAATATCAAATGCAAAGTTAACTAAAATATCTATTCTTCTTAATGAATATACAACAAATTAGGTTGATAATTTATTTCAAAGAACCGACTAATTGAGTTACATGAATTGCTAATATTAAAAAATACAACTTCATAGTAAACAAAGTGATTTTCTAGGGAAATCAATTGCATTCACCAATTTTTGGGAAATATTTTAGTAAAATCATCAAATAAAGTTGAATTAATCGTTCAAGTTTAGAATTAAAAAATAATATTGAAATTTACAGCCTGAGTAAAATATTACTAAGTTATGGGATTATTTTGGGCCATATATATTTATCCAGTATCTTCCATTTACTTTTAATTATAAATATTAACAAATATGTACAACATTAAAGAAAACACCAGAGGTTAAATAAAAAAAACCAACAATTAAATTATTGGCATGAAAATCACCATTTTCTGAATTGATGGTGGGGTTTATAGTAAATCAATACTTGTCTTTTCCATTTTTAATTAGGATATCAAATGAGATGAAAACTTAATGGGGCCAATGCAATCTTAATTGATTGAACTTTCTTACATTAATATTTCTTTTCTTTTTTACTATAACTGTGAAAAAATATTGATGCAGGGCTTTATAGTAAATCAATGACTATAAAAATTTATCAGCCTTAATCCAATCTTAGATGATGATCTCATTGTATTGAAAAGTCTTATTTTATCCAAAAATCAATTGATATATCTATATAAAGATTTTTCCTTTCAATAAAGAAATCTTCAAAAAGATTTAGAACTTATGTTAGGATTATATTTCGTCTCAAAAGCCGCTTTAAGTGATAGGTGTAAACTTCCTAAAACTAGACTCTAATTATGTGTTAGAAAATTTAATCTTATCAAAGATTAATATTAAGAGGTACATCTTTCTTCTTTATAAATAAAATTCTCTAAGTCTGATTTAAATAGTATTAAGCCTTTGTCTTACCATTCTTAATAAATCCAATCCACCCCTAAGCTAATTCCATGCAGTATATTTCTTAGGTTGGCTGTAAGAGTTAACCATTCAACATGCATACGCACTTAAAACAAACGACTAGAATGCATGAACAAGAATTAGCATAACTGGAACACGAATAAGGTCGTAGTGATCATCAAATATAAACAACCAAGACTACAAAAAATGGTGACATACCAACCTGGACAAAAATCTGAAAATGTAAGTAAAAACAAAAATCACAACCAACATGAGAATAATCATATGATAAATGCGCTTTACAAGGATTATGCTGTATAAGAGCCAATAATCATACATGAACAATTAACAATAACCCCCTTATTTAACGGATTAAAGTAAATCACAAGGTGTATCAGAATTTCAAGAGGAAAAAAGTTCATCCCAGAAAATTTTCCTATATTTCCTCAGTCAAAAGTTGGTATACCAAAACCAGCAAATCAGGTTTGGCTAAGGAATATATCTGCAATGGTTTTTTCCCAGATATTCGAAAGCTACATGAGATAAAATCTAAGATAACGCCTCAAACTCTAGAACATCCTAGAGTGCCTCGTCATCAGGAATCCTTTTACTGTGTGATGATCTTTCAGAGTAAACAGAGCATTCCAGGACTTACTTCTCTTGAACTGCAATGCAGATGAATCAAACCATATGAAACTGTTGTCGAACCTGGGGAATTTACTGCATCCATGCATCACTTAGATGAAGAGAACTGCTCAGTAGCCAGCAAAATGAACTCAAACAGAAGCCATGATCTTTTGGCATACCTTGGGCATTGGATGACCTCATGATTCTCACAATTTCAACTCAAAGGGAACCCTTGAAATTCTATCTTGCCTTGGACGGCTCTTACAACATCAGGGACCTCATTTTCATACTTGCTCACGAACTTCTCCAGAAAGTTCTTTTCACTCATTTCCCACACTTGAAGAATGTTAATATCTTCCTCGATCAACCTATTTGAAATCAATAGTTGCATAACTGAGCACCTTGGAATAAGTCTCTTCTCCAAGCTATGCAGTAGAAGAATAGGATGGTTGGAAATCAGAGAAGGCTTCATCTTCAGTTTGTTCAAAAAGAAAGTCATACATCTCTTTATCTTCTTCTCTGAAACAACCATAAACAATGGTTGCTTTTTGAATGCTGAATAGATCTCACCCTTTGACAAACCAAAACTTCTATACGCTTCCAACTTTTTCTCCCACTGTGTTTTACTCATCGCCGTGGAGCGGATTGCTACAAGAAATAGATAATTATTGGGATCAAACACTAATTTCTTAACTTCACTGACAATCTCCTCAAACCGATTCCTCGACATAAGTAGTGCTTTTGGTCCCAAAAAGAACAGTTTCAGAGCCAATGACTCTGGCACACCATGGCTTATCAACATTGACAAGTTGGGCTTGAGCAATTTTTCCACATTAGCTTGAATTATCCCATAGCCTCCTTTTATAGCCCTCAATACATTCTCATCAGTGCCAAGAATCCGCTTAAGCTCTTGAATGCAAGGAATGATTTGTTTTTCGAGGCTCCTTCTTAGAATGGAGGGCTCCGCAGCTAGAAGCTTTGATATTTCAGGAGCTGACAAACCCAAAGATTTGAAAAACTCCAACTTTGGCTTGAAGATCTTCTGCACATCTAGTACATACAGGTCCGGACGCCTCATGGTGAAAGTTGATATTTGCTCATCTTTGAAACCGTGTGGTCTGAGGATCTCAACCACGGAGGATGCATTACTTTCAAGCACACTTGGGCATCTGCCAAGCATTTTGGCGAGGCTAGTGCCCGAAAACCCCATGAACTTGAACAACTTCATGTTAGGCTTTAGGGTATTTTCTAAATCAGCTAAAAGCAACGATGGACGACTGCTAATTAGGCTTCTGAAGTGGATCTGAGTTAAACCGTGAGCTCTAAACAGGTCCAGAACTGAGTCGGGATTCGTTATGTTCTCCACATTGAGCTTCTTAGAAGCTGAAATGGCTGATTCCAAAGACAACCCACATGAGTTTTGGAGGAAGGAGAGGCTCAGAGATTGTGGGTCCTTGGAATTATGGAGTTCCGCAATGCCTTTTACAGAGGAGGCCGACAGCAATTGGACATGGGTAAGGGAATAAGTTCTGTGCTTCCATTCTCGTGGCAGTTTTAAGCAAATCAAACGAAGCATTTCTACTGTCGAGAGAAAAAAAATTTCCTTCCAGAGGGAGAAGATTCAAGAACGGTTACCTGGGTTGAGATTCGGAGATGGTATATAGTTACCCCTTTCTTGAAAATCAAGCAGAATCACAGAGCATTCGTTTCGCAAATTTCCAAGAAACCTAGTGGAGGAAAGAAAAGCGCGGTGTTCTTACTGGTTTTCTATCAGGCATGGAACGACCGAGTGTTTCCTCCCCGGAATGTTCAAGAATCTCATCAATTACTCTTAGCCTTTGGGCCAAAATTTATTTGAAATATTCTTAATTATTTTTTTATATCATCTCAGTTATTATGAAAATTATAATACTAATACTTATATTCACAAGAAATTTGCGATTTAAAATTTATACACATTCAAATTACTATATCTTTTCAACTTTTATCAACCTATAATATGGTATATTTTCACTTATTAAGTAAAAGCATGTCGAAAAACAAGAGAAGAAGGACCTGAAATGGATTAGAGAGCCATAGCATGACTTAAATAGTTTTTATCTATATAAATAAATAAATATATATATATATTCCTTTTTATTATGAGTCACGAAATTAAACACTTTTAAGTATGGGAGTTAACTAGTGGAGCCACATTTAGTGCCACGTCTAAAAATGGAGGTAAATAAAATTACTGTTTATAACTAAAAAGATTACTACTTGTGTGAGGAAAGACAGAATTTCTAAGCCGTTGGATTTTTTTTTTTCCTTTATAGGACTGAAGAAAAAACCAAAGATTCCATTGGAGAGCCAATAAATACACCATTTGTTCCAAGAATCCACCCTTTGTCGAATCAGGCTTGGTATGATTATGATAACAATGAACTGCAAATCTCCGTTGAATGAACCTTCTTCCATCCGTATTCCTTCTATTTCACTACAACTGTGAAATTTTACAGTTAGAGTGAAATTCACTGAGCTTGATCCAATCCCAGATGAAGATTTCATCATATCCAACCCACTCTAGCTGATTCCAAGCAGGACATTTAACTGCTCTGTAAAAGGCACTCAAGATCTAGGGTAGATGTAAAGGACGGCTCAGAAGTGACTAGCTTCCATTGCTCAACTATTTTGAACAATGCAGATGCATTAAACAAAAATGAAATCATTGAAGAACCTGAATTTCTTTCATCATCACATTCTTAAAGATAACCAATAAACAACTGACTGCCAACATAATGAACTCCAACTCACCTTCTTGACCTTTCACGATGCTAAACATTTGATGATCTCCTGCTGACTGGCATTTGCAGATCAACGAGGCCTTTAAATTCTATCTTCCCTTGATATGCTCTCACAACATCGGGAACTTCATTCTGATACTTGCACACTAACTTCTCCAAAAATCTTTTCTCTGTCATTTTCAACACACTAACAATGCTGATATTTGCCTTAATCAACCCCTTTGACAGCAAAAGTTCCACAACTGAACACCTTGGAATAATCCTCTTCTCCAAGCTAAGCAGTAGAAGATCAGGATAATTGGAAATCTCCAAAGGCTTCATCTTCAGTTTGCTTAAAAAGAAAGGCATCACTGTCCTGACCTTCTCCTGTGAGGTAATCATACAAAGTGGTTGCCGTTTGAATGCCGAATATAACTTCTCCTTGGACAAACCAAAGCTTCTATAAGTTTCCACCTTTTGTTCCCACCGCATCTTACTCATTGATCCCATCACACGGATGGCCAACACAAATAGCAGGTTATTGGGATCAAAACCCAACTTTGTAACTTCAGTAACAACCTCACTAAACCGATAATTCGACAAAAGTAGCGACTTTGGTTGAATCAAGAACAATTTCGAAACTAAGGAATGGGGTACACCATGGCTTATCAACGTCGAAATGTTGGGCTGCAGTACTTTTTCCAGACTAGATTCAATTACAAAGTAACACAGCCTTATAGCCTTTACTACATTCTCATCATTGCCAAGGATCCGCCTAAGCTCCTGGACACAGGGAATGATTTGTCTTTCAAGGCTTCTTTCTAGAATAGTGGGTGCCGTGGATAAAAGCTTGGCGATTTCAAGATCCGAGAAGCCCAAAGATTTGAAAAACTCTAACTTTGGCTTAAAGATCTTGTCCGCATTGAATGTATACAATGCCGGACGCTTCATGGTCACGTTTGATATTTGCTTATCACTGAAACCACGAGCTCTAAAGAACTCAATTGTAGCGCATGCATCAGCTTCAATAAGACGTGGGTCTTTGCTAAGGAGTTTTGCAAGGCTAGTGCTAGAGAGCCCCAAGGATTGAAATAACTCCATATTGGGCTTAAGGGTATTGTCTAAATCTGCCGAAAGCAACGTTGGACGACTGCTAATTAGGTTTCTAATGTGCGTCTGTGTCAAACCATGAGTTTTCAATAGGTCCAGAACTGAGTTGGGATTGTTTGAGTTCTCCACGTTGAGCTTCTTGGAAGCTGAAATGGCAGATTCCAAGGACAACCCACATGAATTTTGAAGGAAAGAAACTGTCGACGATTGTGAGTCCTCGTAATTTGGGGGTTTTGAGGCAGGCTTTAGGGAGGAGGTTGAGAACAAGTGGGCATAGCTAAGTTGGGAACCCTTATGCCTTAACCGCCGGCGCAGTTTTACACAAATTAATCGAAGCATTTGAACTGAAGAGAGGTTACCTGGGTTGAGATTTCAGAGGTGGTTCGTGATGCCCTTGAGCTGCTTGATACATAGACTCCCTCGTCTGAGTTTTCGGGAACCGACGGTTTTGTCGACCGAAGGCAAAAAGACTCTTTGGTGGCTCTGTTCCGCGCCATTTGCTCTATAAACAGAGAAAGTTTCTTTTTCTTATTGTACGTATCTAAGAATTGCGAAAATCATAAACTTGTTTGATTTTCAAATGCAAGAATTCTTGAGAAGAGAACATGATCGAATGCTATTTTTAAATCTTAACTTTAGCAAAGCATATGTTGCCGAATCAGTCCTTGTTGCCATATCAAATGCAAAGTTAACTAAAAAATTAGTTCTTCATGATGAATGTACAACAAATTAAGCTGATAATTTGTTTCAAAGAACCGACTAATTGAGTTAGATAAATTGCTAATATTAAAAGTACAAATTCGTAGTTAAAAAGTGACTTTCTAGGGAAATCAATTGAATTATCCAAGTTTTTGGGAAATATATTAGTAAAGGTATCATATAAAGTTTAATTAATAATTCGAGTTTAGAATTAAGAAGTAAAATTGGAATTTACAACTTGAGTAAAATATTACTAAGTTATGGGATTTTTTTTGCCCTATATATATTTATCCAGTATCTTCCCTCTACTTGTAATTGTAAATATTAACAAATATTTACAGCATTAAAAAAATGTCAAAGATTAAATCCAAAAACCAACAATTAAATTAATTGGCATGAAAATCACCATTTTCTATATCGATGTTGGGCTTTATAGTAAATCAATACTTGTGTTTTTCATATTCAATCAAAATATCAAATGAGATGAAAATCAATGGTGCAAGTGCAAATCTTAGTTGATTGAACTTTTCTATTCTAGGATTTCTTCTTTTTTACTATGATTGTGAAAATTTATCAAGCTTGATCCAATCCTAGATGATGATTTCGTTGTATCAAAAAGTCTTATTTTACCCAAGAATCAACTAATATATATATAAGGAATTTTCTTCTCAATAAAGAAATTTTTAAAAAGATCTAGAACTTATGATAGGATTATATTTCCCCTTAGAAGCCACTTTAAGTGATAGGTGTAAATTTCCTAAAACTAGACTCTAATTGTATGTTAGAAAATTTAATCTTATCAAAGATTAATATCAAGAGTTAGAGATCTTTCTTATTTATAAATAAAATTCTCAACTATGGTTTAGATAGTGTTAAGCTTTTGTCATACACCATTCTTAATAAATCCAATCCACCTTAGCTAATTCCATGCAGTATATTTCTAAGGTTGGCTGTAAGAGTTAACCATACAATATGTATATGCACTTAAACCACAAAACAAAAAATTAGAATGCATGAACAGGAATTAGCATAACTGAAACATGAATATGGTTGTAGTAATCATCAAATATAAACAACGAAGACTACAAAACATGGTGACATACCAACCTTGACAAAAATTTGAAAATGTAAGTATAAACAAAAATCACAGCCAACATAAGATCAATCATATGATAAATGCGTTTTACAAGGATTATGCTGTATAATGGCCGATCATCGTAAAGAAACAATTAACAATAACCCCCTTATGCAAATATTGACAAGGTGTATCAGAATTTCAAGAGGAAAAAAGTTCATCCCAGAAAATTTCCCCATATTTCCTCAGTCAAAAGTTGGTGTACCAAAACCAAAATACAAGGTTCGCGCGAGGAATATATGTAATGCTTTTTTTTTTTCCCCAAATATTCGAAAGCTACATATCATAAAATCTGATCATAACGCTTCAAACGTCTCAACATCCTTGAATGCCTCGTCATCAAGAATCCTTTTACTGTGCTGCGATGATCCTTCAGAGTGATAAGAGCATTCCAGTATGTACTTCTCCAAAACTGCAATGCTGATGGATCGAACCAAGTGAAGCTGTTGTCGAGCCTTGGGAATTCAATGCATCCATGCATCACTTAGATAAAGAAAACTGCTCCGTAGCCAACAAAATGAACTCAAACTGAAGCCATGATCTTTTGGCAATACCATGGGCTTTAGATGACCTCATGATTCTCACAGTTTCAACTCAAAGGGGAACCCTTGAAATTCTATCTTACCTTGGACGGCTCTTAAAACATCAGGGACCTCACTTTCATACTTGCTCACGAACTTCTCCAGAAAGTTCTTTTCACTCATTGTCCACACTTGAAGAATGTTAATATCTTCCTCGATCAACCTATTTGAAGTCAATATTTGCATAACTGAGCACCTTGGAATAAGTCTCTTCTCCAAGCTATGCAGTAGAAGAATAGGATGGTTGGAAATCAGAGAAGGCTTCATCTTCAGTTTATTAAAAAAGAACGTCATACATCTCTTGATCTTCTTCTCTGAAACAACCATAAACATTGGTTGCTTTTTGAATGCTGAATAGATCTCACCCTTTGACAAACCAAAACTTCTATACGCTTCCAACTTTTTCTCCCACTGTGTTTTACTCATCGCCATGGAGCGGATTGCTACAAGAAATAGAAAATTATTGGGATCAAACCCTAATTTCTTAACTTCACTGACAATCTCCTCAAACCGATTCCTCGACATAAGTAGTGCTTTTGGTCCCAAAAAGAACAGTTTCAGAGCCAATGACTCTGGCACACCATGGCTTATCAACATTGACAAGTTGGGCTTGAGCACTTTTTCCACATTAGCTTGAATTATCCCATAGCCTCCTTTTATAGCCCTCAAGACATTCTCATCAGTGCCAAGAATCCGCTTAAGCTCTTGAATGCAAGGAATGATTTGTTTTTCGAGGCTCCTTCCTAGAATGGAGGGCTCCGCGGCTAGGAGCTTTGAAATTTCAGGAGTTGACAAACCCAAAGATTTGAAAAACTCTAACTTTGGCTTGAAAATCTTCTGCACATCTAGTAGATAAAGGTCCGGACGCTTCATGGTGAAGGTTGATATTTGCTCGTCTCTGAAACCGTGTGCTCTGAGAATCTCAACCACGGAGGATGCATCAATTTCAAGCACGCGTGGGCATCTGCAAAGCATTTTGGCGAGGCTAGTGCCAGAAAACCCCAGGGATTTGAACAACTCCATGTTAGGCTCTAGAGTGTTTTCTAAATCAGCTAAAAGCAATGGCGGACGACTGCTAATTAGGCTTCTGATGTGGGTCTGAGTTAAACCGTGAGCTCTAAAAAGGTCCACAACCGAGTTGGGATTCTTTATGTTTTCGACATTGAGCTTCTTAGAAGCGGAAATGGCTGATTCCAAGGACAACCCACAAGAGTTTTGGAGGAAGGAGAGGCTCAGAGACTGTGGGTCCTTGGAATTATGGAGTTCCGCAATGCCTTTTACAGAGGAGGCCGACAGCAATTGGACACGGGTGAGGGAAGGAGCTCTGTGCTTCCATTCTTGTAGCAGCTTTAAGCAAATCGAACGAAGCATTTGTATTGTTGAGGGAAAACAATCAAGAACGGTTACCTGGGTTGAGATTCGGAGATGGTATACAGTTTGCCCCTTTCTTTCCACTTTTCGTCCCAATCAAGTAGAATCCCGGAGCATTCGTTTCGCCGATTCCATCACTAAATCACGTCTCCGACGCCCAGGGAGTACCCGAAGAGAAAACCTAGCGGAGGAAAGAAAAGCGCAGTGTTCTTACATATGCAGAGGATTTCGCCGATCAAAAGGGACCTGTTACAGGTCTTGTACCAGGCATGGAACAACGTTGACCGGAATCAGACACTATGTAGCGGATGCACATTTTTCATAATATTTCACATATTTGTTATGCTTCTTCAAAATTATTTTCTTATATCTGTAATTTACAATAACATTAGAGAAATGCTTCTTGCATCAAAATGCACCATTGACTCGACAATTAATCATAAATCGGTTCTACTTCATGTCTGCCAAATGTAAAAGGTTGTTGTTTGAGTACATCTCGGTTTAATTGTAGAGTTAGCCCAATACAATATGTGCATATCAAAACGCAATTTAAAAACCTTTTAAGCAGCGAAATGTTAATTAAAATGAGAAAGATATTCAATGTAAACTTCCTTATATGTAAACAATTATTATCAAGCATCTTAATATAAAGTTATAACCTTTCAAGTTTATTGTTGACAAGATCTTGTTTAAACTCACAAGGATATCATCCAAGAGTAGTTTATGTCAAATATTGTATTCCGAATAAAGCCATTTCCTAACAACTACGTCATGGAAATTACATTTTTCTAGCTCAAATAAGAATAATGTAAAATCCTAAAAAGAAAATCAGAGTATTTGGATAATGATAGCCATGAAGACTATTATTATGAACTCTCATTTAGTTTATAATATTAAACATTACTCAATCTACTTAAAATATTATTGTATTACTTTTTTATATCATGTTAGTTGCTATAAAAAGTATAAAAATATAAATAATTCTCAAAAGAGATTTGTCAAAGAGTCCTAGCATGACTTAAATAGTTTTTATATATTTGTGCATGTGTATGATCCTTTTTATTGCGAGTCACAAAATTAAACACTTTCTCGATTTTTTATTGTAATTGTAGGAGGAGCAATATCATCCAAAATTTAAGTGAATTTTCCGGATAATTAACCAAAAAAAAAAAAAAAGAGTGGGTTGGAGCTAAATGTCTTAGGATAAGAAGTGTGTACAAAACAACAGCTTTAACCATGCAAATACCCTTTTTCACTCTCTATCAACCGCTGGATCAAACCTAGTCAAAACGGAAGTATTCAAATCGAACGCACACCATTACTACACCTCACCATATACAAACCCGGCACATACTTAAAGTAGAAGCCCCCGCCTCCATGCTCGACCGAAAACCCTAAACCCTAAACCCTGGATTAAAATGCCCTTTTCTCCTTCTCTCTCTACTCCCCGCCGATTCTCAAAGCCTTAGAGCAAACTCTTTGGAAGAGAGAGAGAGAGAGAGAGAGAGAGAGAGAGAGATAGGGTTTCTGTGAAGCAAAGGCGTGAAATTTATTGTCGTTTTGCTGTATTTCGATTCAGACTCTTCAATGGCATTGTATCTTTTGTACGAGTCGGCTTCGGGGTACGCGCTGTTCCTGGCGCATGGCCTCGACGAAATCGGGCAGAACACCGAGGCGGTTCGGAACTCCGTATCGGACCTGAACCGGTTTGGGAAGGTCGTGCAGCTTACCGCCTTTCACCCTTTCGAGTCCGCATTAGACGCCCTCAACCAGTGCAACGCAGTCTCCGAAGGTGGGTTCTGTTCAAAACTTTCATACCTTCTTGTTTGGCTACTGAGTTCTAGTTATTACGGGGTAAAGTTTTCTGCTTTTGCATCTGCTTTGCGTAACTGCGTGTGGATTGCGTCTTGGTGATGTTAGCTTTATTGGGTATGTGATGAAAACGGAGAAAGGGTGGTGAAGTTAACAGGGGGAAGATTTTATGTATTTGTTCCTGAGGAAGAAATGTTCGACATTGATTGTTAGGACTTCTCTTGTGCACTTCATCATCCGCGAAGCTGGTTTCTAATTATTTATTTTGTAACCGCTCTGATATCTCTATTGCCTGTTCTGATTCTGAGTCCTGATAGTATTTTCTAATTTTGGAAATCGTTGAGTTCTTGCTTTTCATGTTTTCTCCCTATTTTCTTCTTTATTCATGCATCTAATAGTTGGGTCTGATGGATCCATTTTGGGCGTCCTATGCAATCTGTGAGAACACAGGGGCTTGTAGAATAAGAAACTCGACACAAGTTCTTCTGCTATCCCGAGTTAGATTGATATTTTGTTTTATGAGGGTTCAAAATGATGACAAGTACAGCCTTAGAACTTCTCCTCCTTGTGACAGTTGTGTTTTTACCATTCTGTTGGTGCTTAACGGGGCTTTTGTGCTTAATAGTAGTATTCGGATTTCAGGGCTAATGACTGACGAGTTGAGGAGCTTTTTGGAGCTTAATCTCCCAAAAGTCAAGGAAGGAAAGAA
Organism: Casuarina equisetifolia; assembly: GCA_028551475.1. NCBI lineage: Eukaryota > Viridiplantae > Streptophyta > Magnoliopsida > Fagales > Casuarinaceae > Casuarina > Casuarina equisetifolia. The sequence continues at coordinate 21,578,451 of CM052357.1, forward strand.
GCCAAAGTATAAACTTGGAATAGCAGATACTAAGATCGGGTCACACATACATGAAGTGACTAAAATTCCTTGTGAAAGTGGTGACTTTGTTCTTGAGATCCTACGTGGTGTGCGGCTACATTTTGATAGGTTTTTAAAAGACCTGAAGGTTTGCACGTTTCTTTGATCCCCTGCTTTAATTTATACACGTGAATTAGTTGTTGTCCAAGATATGAAGTTATCCTTGCTCTGATAAACTTTATTTCTCCTCTTTGTCTCTGCTTCCATAGCCTGGTGACTTGGAAAAAGCCCAACTTGGTCTCGGACACAGTTACAGCAGGGCAAAAGTCAAGTTCAATGTTAACCGGGTTGATAATATGGTGATTCAAGCAATCTTCCTGCTGGATACTCTTGATAAGGATATAAATTCCTTCTCCATGAGAGTCAGGTATGGTGTTGATATTTCTGCTCTAACATTTTATGATCTTGAAAATTGTGTCTTGTGTTTTTGTGGTTCCATACATTTCCAGACCAGTTTCTGTTTACATATTCTTGTGGACGACTTCTTGGTCTATGTATTAGTACACCCATGATTGAAGAGAATCTGCTCTACAGACAAATATGGAGGCCTCCTCCTTTTTCTCGCGTCTAAGCACTCTGGTTCTTCCCATTTGTGCAGAGAGTGGTACTCATGGCATTTTCCAGAACTGGTGAAGATTGTGAATGACAACTATTTGTATGCCAAAGTTTCGAAATATATAGAGGATAAGACAAAGTTGTCTGATGACAAAATCCCAGGCTTAACAGACATACTTGGAGACGAAGATAAGGCAAAGGAGATTGTAGATGCTGCCAAGGCTTCCATGGGTATAAATCTCATATTCGTATTGCTTCTGGTCCTTATATTCTCCTCCTCTATTCACTTGGTTTTTCTAAATTGTCTGCAGGGCAGGATTTGAGCCCAATTGACTTGATTAATGTCCAGCAATTTGCACAGAGGGTAATGGACCTATCAGAGTATAGGAGGAAGCTCTATGATTATCTGGTCACAAAAATGAACGACATTGCACCAAATTTGGCCTCTTTAATTGGTGAAGTTGTTGGGGCTCGTTTGATTTCTCATGCTGGTAGTCTCACGAACTTGGCCAAGTGCCCTTCTTCGACCCTTCAGATCCTCGGTGCTGAGAAGGCTCTCTTCAGGTGTTTTAACTTATTACATAGTCTTCTCATCTATTGCTAGAATTGCTTCTGGATCTGTTGAGGTAGTTAGACTCATGAAGTTTGAAACATGGTCGTTGTCTTTCTATTAACTTGGATTTTTGTTATTTATTGGTCCAATTAATGTTGTCTTATGCAGATGTAATGATTGTATTTGTTTGACAGATGATAATATATCGAATGCAGCTTTATTTGAATCGAAATTCCCCTGTTCTCCTTTCTCTCTGCAGGGCATTGAAAACCAGAGGAAATACACCCAAGTATGGTCTAATATTTCACTCATCTTTCATTGGTCGGGCATCTGCCAAAAACAAAGGGAGAATGGCTCGGTATCTTGCGAACAAGTGTTCTATTGCATCACGCATTGACTGCTTTGCAGGTGTTTTTCTAACCTTCTTGATAAATAAATCTGTACTCATATATCTCACGTTTTGCTGTGTTTGTGCCATAAAACTGACTTTGTTGCCTTCTGTTGTGATGCAGAGAAGGGAACTACTGTTTTTGGTGAGAAACTTCGTGAACAAGTTGAAGAGCGACTTGACTTCTATGACAAGGGAGTTGCTCCAAGAAAAAATTTAGATGTGATGAAAAACGCAATTGAAACTGCGCAAAACAAAGGTGTGCATGAAGAAAAAGAGAATATAGTGCTGCCAAGTCTTTGCTCTTATAGAACTCTAGGATCGTATAATTTGGATATGGATTGTGTTGCTTTCTCCTTAGCCTCACAACGTGATGAGATCACTAGCCCGTTGAAAGTTAACTGAGAATTTTCGTTACCAAACCACACCTGTTTGCACAAAAAATATGCCTTGTTTGGGCAACGGGACATGATGTAATAACCTGTATTCTGGCCTGAAAAACTTGATATAATCCAGCATCCTGCTAAAGTGGACCAGAGAGGACCTTGACACCGGAGTTTATCCTATGAAATTGCTATGTTTTGTACATTAGATATTTGCACATTCATTATGTTGTTATTCTCTCGATGTTGCTACTTATGACTGGTTTTAATCTGCCTTTTACAGACGCAGAGATGGAAACAGAAGAAGTTCAAACTGAAGCTTCGGCAAAGAAATCCAAGAAAAAGAAATCAAAAGCTGGAGCAGCTGAGAATGGAGAGCCAACGGCCGAGGATAAACCGACTATTGTTACAAATGGTGAAGTTGAGGAAGATTCTAAGTCAGAAAAGAAGAAGAAAAAGAAGGAGAAACGAAAAGTGGAGCTGGAAAAAGAGGATGTTCAGAATGGGTCCAACGCTGTGGAGGATGGAACGGCTAAGAAGAAGAAAAAGAAGAGCAAGGGTGAAGATGGAGAGAACATGCAGTCTGCTGGTGCTGGTAAAAAGCAAAAGAAGTCAAGAAGTGAAGATGCCGAGTGAACTTCAGGCCTTTGCAGATGTGCTGCACTTTTTGGTCCAATTTTGTGGTTGGGACCAGTATCTTTGTGTTTTTTATTTTACTTTAATTTTGAGAGGATGATCATTGTAGTATACTGCTAATTTACCTTTGCAATCTGCTTATAGTAGTTGGTAAATTTCAGAATGATTATAGAACGGAACGTGGTAACCTTTCTGTCATTTGAATTCTGCTCGACATTGTTCCAAAGTCGTATATATATCTATGCTTGTTGTCCCTGTTCTCTCTATTGTGCTTCCATGGAGTCTTAAGATTAGAGAGTTGACAGAATGGAGGCCCCAGGAACACGAAGAAATGGTTGGTTTTGATGGGAACCGAACTATAAAAAACAGGTGAAGATACCAAACCATAACAACACGTTTGAATCCAATCAATCTACTAAACTTTCAAAAAGCTTTCAAGCGAATCAACGCGTAAACACGAAGGGGAGGACGGAATGCGCCTACCATTTCAAACCATGGCTGAGGGTACAATGGCCATTTCACACAAATAACCCCACCCTCGCTAAGGTTTCAGCTTGAGTTTGAAGCTTTGAAAGGTCCGAAGTTTCACTCTATCATAGACGTAAAATTCACTGTCTTCCTCTCGTGTCTAGTCTCTGCGGAGAGAGAAATACCCTAGGACTGATGGCGACCAGTTCTGCGGCAGCGAACTTGGAAGATGTGCCCTCCGTCGATCTCATGACGGAGCTGCTTCGTCGCATGAAGTGCTCCAGCAAGCCCGATAAGCGTCTCATTCTCGTGGGTATGCCATTCATTTACATGTCCACACGCACATTCAGAGAGACATTCACATGGGTTGACGTAATTCAGATTTGTTTCTCCTTTCTTCTTCAAATATTGGTTCTTGACGTAGAATCCTTTCAGATCCGAGGAGATAATGTGCTTCCGTTCACAAGTTTATGCTTTTAGGTTTTTTACCGCGTTTTCTATGTTTTATGTGCGCACTGATGTCCTTTTTTTTTGCTCATTTTCTTGGTGATATGCAATGGTTGCTCCTTTTATGTTTTTAATTTACTATTATCTTTTTGTCTCTGTTTGGTTGCTCCTAAAAATGTAGGAAAAGAAAGCGGGCGGAAATGAAGTGAGGGTTTTAGAGGTGACCATAAATATAGCGGGAATAAATAGTGAATGTTATGTTATATTGTTGTTTGGATCTGGAATATATAGTACTGGGTATGTTTGTAGTGCTACTCTTCCGGTGTGTTGGCTGAATCATTTTGTTACTACTGGCATTTTAATTAGATCTAATTTTCTTATGCAACTTTGCGCTAATATTTTATTGTCAAGTTAGAAGCAATTTTTTCTTTTGAAGAGACTTGCAGATTTTGTAGAAACCCGTTTAAAGTACAAATGGTGTTACAGGTCAGGGAATAAGTTTGTGGCTCGCTATTGACAATTATTCTGTGACAAACTTGACAAATGATTACAGCAGCATATATCGCAATCTGCTGAATTTCTTTTGAGCTAGTTTTCGTCTTTCTAAATACATTTTTCCCTTGTTAAAAGCCTTTTGCTTGGATTTTCTTGGGCACTAATCACATGCTTTGAGCTCATGCAGTTGATGAAAAATTAATAAGTTCAAGTTGTTCCTTTCTTATCTTCTGTTTTTAGGAAATGAATTTCGGTGCATCGTATTGATGTTTAAGATGCCAACTCTTGGAGCTATCCGTGTATATAGAAATACATTGTTGACGACAATTTGGAACATAGAGATTGTGATGTTTGGAAAAGTGTCAAGGAAATAGGAAATATTTGTTGGGTAGAACTTAGACTTAGGTATCATTTTCACTTTTAGGTTTTAGATTTTATGCCATGTTGCTCCAGCATGGAGTGTCCAGGTAATTTCTAGACATCAAAGCCGTAACTTTAGCTTATTTGCCAACGGTTATATTTCCACTGTTCCCCTTGTGCTTCGATTCAACTAAACTACCCTTCCTTCCCATGCCTAGGTTAAAGAAAGAGAAACCAAAATAGGACGGAAAATGAAAGTAATGATTTTCAGTCAATTCTAGCTGCTGAGTCATAGAGCTACCAACTTGTCATAGTTTATAGGCTTTTCCAAGGCTTAAAACATTAGTTCATCATTTTTACTTGATTATTTACAGTAGACTGTTTTGAATGTTTTATTTGGCAGCAGTTTAATATTCACTTTCCTGAAAATTGTACAATGCAGGGCCACCTGGATCAGGAAAGGGTACCCAGTCACCAGTAATTAAGGATGAGTATTGCTTGTGCCACCTGGCCACTGGTGATATGTTAAGAGCTGCTGTTGCGGCTAAAACACCTCTTGGGGTTAAGGCCAAAGAGGCCATGGATAAGGTAGAATCTTTTCTTAAAATATCATTTTGTTGTTAGTTTTTTTTTTTATGTGGTTCTGTCTTAGTAAAGAGATCCATATGGCCAAACCCATCAGTGGGCACCAAGTCTTAGTTGAGTTGACTAGCTTCTGTGTTAGTTTTTTATTGTAGATTATTGCTGAGAAGGTGTTGTGCAACTATTTTGCAGGGAGAACTTGTTTCTGATGATTTGGTTGTTGGCATTATAGATGAAGCTCTTAAGAAGCCCTCTTGTCAGAAGGGTTTCATTCTTGATGGATTTCCAAGGACTGTGACCCAGGCACAGAAGGTGTCATGTTGTTATCAAGATGCTGATTAATTTTTATTTATTTTTATTTTTTCCCTCCTTGATCTTCTTCTGATCAAATGTGGCTGCATTTTGTTGGACTTCTAACAATTCTTTTTATTTCCTTCTTTATACAGCTGGATGAGATGCTGGAAAAGAAGGGAGCTAAAATTGATAAGGTGCTCAACTTTGCAATTGATGATGCAATCTTGGAGGAGAGAATTACTGGCCGCTGGATACACCCATCCAGTGGTAGAACCTATCACACAAAATTCGCACCTCCCAAAGTTCCGGGTGTTGATGATGTAAGATTATTTCTTTTATCATTTTCTTTTTTTTAAAAAAAAAATGTTTCACTTATTCTACTGGGAATCTTATCAATGTCGAAGAAACTCTGGAAAGATACACATACGTGAAATGTTAATGCTCGAAACAACAAGGCAGTAAAAGAATCTGTCCATTATTCATCAGTTCTGTTATAGAGGGCAATGTTGATTTTAATATGCTCCAACAGTGATGATCCTTCTTCTGAGCTCTATTACTGTGTTCTGGTGTAGTATGAGTTTCTATTTCTGAGTAACTTTTTCTCCTTGTTTTGTTTGTCCAAGGTTACTGGGGAACCTTTGATTCAGCGCAAGGATGATACTGCAGATGTTCTCAGGTCAAGACTGGGGGCATTTCACAAGCAAACTGAACCGGTATTCTCCCTATCTGGCCTTTATACAGTTCCCTAAATTTGATTGCCTCAGCTCAGTTGAATGGAAACATGAATTTTTGTCCTTTTTTTTTTTTAATTTTCTCAGAGATCTGCTGGGTTCTTAGAACTAATCATTAGACAATACACAGATTTGAAGTTTGACCTGATTTTTTAGTGTTCTCCAATGGTGTGAAGATATGAGGTTAATCGCTTGTCTAACTATGTTTTTGTTGTTTTTCCTCTATGGGATGGGGAGAGCGGGGTGGTGGGCATTGATGAAGTCACGCGGTTGTGATTTGTTTTAAAATTTGGTTTCCTTTTCACTGTGTCGTTTTCCTGAGAGCTATAACGAGTCTTTGAGTACCCAGTGAACCTGGTCAAAAACTTGTCATTAGCATCTTATTTAAATAGTTTGGAAGGTGGGTGCATATGATATGCCAGTAGAGTGGGAGGGAGGTTGTTGTCTCAAAGGAAAGAGTTGGAAGGTCTATCATAGAATCCGGGCAACGCTTGACTAACTTCCCTTATGCTAATACTTTTTATAGATAAAAGAAAATTTAGTGGTCAACAACGTTGAATTCTTTAATCCATTTGAATGAAATTGATTTGTAAAAAAAAAAAAAACTTTTTGAGGCTTAATTGTGGATAACTCTTACTAAATTATCGTTGCACCATTCTTTCTAATAATACAAATGGTTTTACTAGGATAAGTAATGGAATTGTTCACGTTTGGAATGCAGGTTATCGATTATTATTCCAAGAAGGGCCTTGTTGCCAATCTCCACGCAGAAAAACCTCCCAAACAGGTCACGGAGGAGGTTCAGAAGGTGCTCTCTTCATGAGAATGGCCTCCCCTTTATTTACTTGTATTGATTGCTACTGTTATTGTCCCTTTGTACTCTGATACACTCGTGAAATTTCTGACAAATTCATCAACTTGATTGTCCAAACGGCAAATGACGGCTGCTGTAAACTTTTTTTGAGGATTAATTGAGTTACACATACATAACATAAAAGCGTGAAACTGCACGCTGGTGGTACACATTTTCTGCTTCTATGACAAATATTCTCCTTTTCTGGCTTTGTATATTTTGTTTGTTGCTCGCTGAGTGGCCTGACAGGTTATGTATGATTGACCCTTTGCTGGAAAAATACTAATAACATCTGTTATGGGGAAGCGAAGTGTAAGTTCTTTCTGCCTACTTTTGTCATTACTTCCACTTGGTAAAGTTTAATTCAAGCCCCTCAAATGACAAGGAGAAAGTCTTTTTGATACAATGGAACCCTACAAATTGCGTAAGTGCACAATCATATTCTGTCAATGACTTATTTACTATGCATGGTAATCTTTTAACAGGGGCAAATGGTATTTATCCTGATGTACTGAGTGGCTGTGGAATAGATAATAATCTTCTGGATGTTTAATATGTCGTGCGTGTAACGAAGGGAGTTGCGTTGAGGAAAGGACACGCTAAGGATCCGCCAGAAACAGTATGACTGAAAGTGGTGAAATGAAAGGCTAAGGAACTGCCAAGACAGAATGATCGAAGTGGTGCTTAGGGTACAGAGAATTTCTGAGATGTTTTATATGGGGGAACTTCCGATCAGGATGCCTACATTTGAAGGAAATATCACAATAGAAAAAGAATCCTTAATGTTCGAGGACAAAAAGTGGTGGCGTGTGACAGGCTTCCAAGGTTGCTTCAATCAAAGGACTTAGGTTTCAAGCTAACAAACCAATCAGTCAAGTTGCTGAGCCTTTTATATGAATCACCCACTTACCTTTTCAAGGTAGGATGAGGTCCCTTTGGGTGCTTGGCATTGAAAAAATGGATGCTGGATCTGGTTTTATGGCACTTTATTATGAGCTTTGATTCTAACGTAATAAAATAATCTATTAGATACAGTTACTAAGCCTTTTAACGTGAGACATGGCCATAGTGTTCCTTCCTAAAACTTGACAATGAGGACAGTAAAGTGGGGCTGGGAATTAGTATACACGGACTGTGCTGCCTTTGTCACGACACAAAACTGGATGTGGCAATTAAAATTTATGGACCATGTCTCAGTACGCTGCTCTATTTCAAGATAGAAAAACCTGTGACTGCAATTTTTTTTGTTTAATCAGAACTCTCATCACATATCAAAGTACTGAGAATTTTTTACTTAAATCTGGTTGTTGACTGCACCCCTCACGAAAAGTTTCCCCATAACAGGTTTTGGAGAGACTATAGGGTATTGCCAATCCTTGCTTTGGGTAGACCAGAAAGAACCTGCCTGACGGTCCCATTGACAGTAACAGAGATAGATATACCCCTTTAATATGTGCGCAATTTCCATCCACTATCTCTTCTTCAATTGACAAGTCTTCGCTATATCTTTGGGCTTAGAGGCATTTGCAGCGAGCGCAGCACGTTGTTACAGAATCATTGCTGTGACATTTTGTGCCGTTGAGACCCGGAAAATACACCGTTAAGCCAGAGGTAAGAACAGGCTGCTAAAGAAGATTTAGCAATGAGTTTACTTTTCCACGGTAAATAAGACATTAAGGAAGCGTAATTGGCACACATACAGTAAGTATAAATCATTTCAAAACAGTGTAACCTCAAACGTTTCCAGACTATATTTTAGGAGCTTCACAAGGTGAAACCCCTCCAAAAATAAGCGTATGCCGCGAAATGCAACGCGCACACGGTATTCTTTAGTAAAAGGCGAAAGAATAGTTCGCTCTGTGCTCGTTACACGGCTCCGTCCGGGAATTAGTCACTGAGATTCCATAGTTATAGTAGCAACGTGTACCTTCTTATCCACAATACAAGCAATGTGGGACACGGCGTAGTGCGAAGCCCTGCCGTGCATAAGGGTGAGCACGTGTATCTGGAGTAACGTGTGGCTTAACATGGCCTTCCATATATTGAGAACGGTGCTCATCTTTGGAGTCCGCAGAGCCCATGTCTAACCCCTCTTTAACAGGGAGCCCGTAATCCTTTCATGGTTGAACCTGAGTCTTGGCTGGATGAGGGTGTTGTCTCGGTGTAATCAGGAAAAAAGTTTGCTCCTCCACGGACAGCGTAGCTTGGCTTTTAACCACAGTTTTCAGCTCTTAATTTCATCACGAAAGCACCTATAAACAGGTGAAACCCGGAATACATTTGTTAGTCTGGAGATCACAAAAATTACCAGCACGGGTCTTGTCTATATTTGATGCACATGGATGACTTCCAGTAAAATATGGTAACTCAATTTTACAATTTTACGAGCTTCTTAAAACGAGATCTTAAGAACTCAGCGTTTGCTACTTTCATTTACCGCAGATAAACATGACACATCACCTGAAAACAGGTCGGTAATCTTTAACGTAAGTAAAAATACTAAGATACGGATTACAATTAACGGAAACCTCCTCAGAGTAAAAGTTAAGAATTTTGACTTTAGGAGCTTCTTCGTAAGAAGAAACCCCTCCAAAAATAGGCGTATGCCACTATTTGCGGCCGGCACACGGTATTCTTTAGTAAAAGGCGAAAGAATAGTTCGCTCTGTGCACACCGCGTGACTGCGTGAGGGAGGGAAAAGTAATTTACTTAATTTATAGATAACCTGTTACACGGAGCTTTTGCAAATCTCGGTGTGGGACAGAAAATGATGAGGAAAGAGAGGACATTAAATGCCAAATCCCTTGGGGTCCGACACATACAGATGAGGTCCAACCCACATCAATAGTCCGGCCCAAAGTGTAGATCTTCATTTTCCAATCAGTGTTCCCAAATCAGCGACCTGTCGCACAATATTTCATCCTTGCTTGTGACCTCGCAGTATTCAACCTCTTAATGATCAAGCATGCCACCATTCTAACAACAGTCTCATCCTCAAGACTGGTTCCAGACGATGCAGCATCTATCAACGCCTGAAATGGAAACCATCAAGAGTCTGTGAAATCAGCTGCTCTGAATTAAAGAAACACCAAGAATATGTCGAAGGAGCCAAGGTGATATACACTTGAGGGGAACTTCGATTGCCCTAGGTGGCATGTTTTAGTTCTAGAACATGCTGCCGGTGGCTTGGCTGCTTCAGGGTATCTTGTTGCTCTTCTAGTACACGGTCTCTAGGATCGGATGCCAATTGCTCAACATAAAAAATAATGCTGATTCTAGGCTATATAACAAGTTATTCCTGGTTCATTTCTTTAAATGCTTTCCTTCACTTTGCATTAATATTTTTTGTATTTACTATCATAAAATAGTTCTTTATTTTATATGATAAAAAATTGCTATGACGTTTGAGGTTTCTAAACACGAAATTCACTAAGTTATTGGGTATTCTCATGATAGAGATCTTTGGAAACAAAGATCTTTCATTCAGCAGAGCGGCAATTTCAATCTGTTAAGGGGTTTTATTTATCCTGAGTACATATTTTTGGCTGGTTGCCGAGAATATTGATTTCCTTTTTGGTAAACCAACCATCAATCTAACGAATGTAATGGAAAGCACACAATATCAACCCAATTACCAGGGAAGGAAACGAAAAATAAAGATGCTGCAACTGTGATAAGGATCGCAAATGTTGATGATAAAGTAGCCTTTTTGAAACAAAATATTTTAGGTTTATTTGAAGACACTTAAATATTTGGCAGATCCTCAACAATCCAACGATGCTTTATGTATTAAATCACAACCCTGTATGGAGCGTCTCCATAGCAAGAACCTACGAGTCAACCGTAATCTTTGCGTCTAGACGAGAGAATTCGCAGAAAAAGGCCTTGAAATGCTCATATGAATGCTTCACGTCATCAACAGCACACATTTCTCGAATACTGTGCATGGATAGCTGGGGTGCACCGACATCAACAGTACGAATTCCCACACCACTTGCTAGGATTGGACCAATGGTCGAACCACAAGGCATGTCATTACGAACCACGAAATCCTACACCATTTGAAAAAGCTTTCAGCAAAATTCTCACACAAGAATTCACATTAATCTTCTCTGAACTGAAAGCTTTCAGCAAAACCTACTTATCTCTGAAAGATATGGGTCTTCCCACCATATTTTCAAGCAATTTTTTATTACTTTCGAAATGGTGTACCTAGAGTTTTTGCAGGTAAGATATGTCAAGTAGAGAGAAACAAACCTGAACAGGAAGGTTATGATTGTTGGCAATCTCTCTGAAAATGAAGGAAGTGACTGCATTAGTCGCATACCGTTGATTTGCATTGTGTTTAATGACAAGCCCTCCATGCAACTTGGGCTGATGGTTATCTTCATGTTTGTCCTACGGAGGAACCGTATATAAGCATAGAGCAACAACAAAATCGTAGACTATGCTGGTAAAAAGTTAGTAAGGTCGGCAACACACCATATAATTAGGGTGTAATGCATGTGCCATGTCAGCAGATACTAGGAAACTCCTCTGAATTGCTTTCTCAAGCAACTGTAGATAAAGAAATCCAATAAAACACATAAGTTTCCGGAGTAACAAATCATGAATGAATGCAAAAGTATAAAAATGAACCATCTTTTTTTTCCCGTTCAAAGTCCAGAATCACCAAAAGGATGTGGAACAGTTATCACCTTCGAATCTGAACTAAACGAACTTGTAATTCGAGATAAAGCATTGAGCATGGCAGGAGACCCAGCACCTTGGGCTGAGTTGGATCCAACCTCCTCATGATCAAACAAGGACACCATTCTAACACCAGTCTCCTCCTTAAGACTGCTTTCAGAACAAGTGGCATCTATCAACGCCTGAAATTGAAATCATTAAGCATCATATGCAGATAAGCTGCTTTGAACTCAAATATCAAAGCATATACTTGAGGGGAAATCAATGGTACGTGTCAGCAGCAAAATAGTGATATACACTGAGGTTGATGGAATACATCACAAGTGATATGTTTAAGTTGCAAAAGGAGAAGAGGGCTATTTTGATGAGTTGGAGCACACACAAGTGCATTTTTTCAGTAGAGGGGAAAGGTCAGATATATACTTCACATGACCAAAGTTGCTCTAATTCTTGGCCATTACAAAAGGAAAAAGTCGTCAAGTCAATTTTTTTTTTTTTTGGATAACTCCACGGATTCAACTCAACAAAGACCAATGCATTCGTGTCAAGTATACTAGACCTCTAAATCTTGTTAATCTTATAAATCAAGAAGTCACTGTAACATATAGCAAATTGAGACATCAACATATGGGCACAGCATAACGTACCAAAATATACACCTCTTACTTGTACCTCAATAAAGGAAGGAAGCCTATGTACAAAGCCATACCTTTAGAGAGCAAAATGACATGCAGAGATTATCAAGCCGCCCTGAGAAAATGAATTCCTTTGTTGCACCAGCCACAATACTTGGTTGAGTATCACACGCTTGTAATTCAAAATCACATATATCTTCTGGGTTACAGCCAACCTGACTTGCAATGAGCTAGAAGAAAGAAAGCAAAATAATACAATCAACAAGCATACCCAAAACAGAGATACTCCTTAATGTGTGACAACCGTGCAATCATGCCTCTGAGACATTCATGTCATCTGTCCTCCCCAATTAAAGGGAAGGGAAAAAAAAGAAAAGAAAAGAAAAGAAAAAGGGGAATGAGAAGGATGTAGCACACTGTTTCAGAATTTCTTAACCTCTAATAACAGGGAGTGATGCTTTGAGTTAGTAGTGATAGGTCTTTGATTAGTTTGAGCTCCACTTTCAGCTGGACCATTTTCAGCAACCGCTTTATTGAGCTCTGCCTGCAAAATTCAGTAATATGATAATGCAAAGACTGAATCAAGGAGATATAGTCACTCAAATGTTAATCATGCCATCTTCATCTTATGTTCAGTTACTCCTCTTTTCATTAGACCACAAATACATATTACAAAAACTTGATATCATACACTGATATCCTTAAACAAAAAAATGAATACATCAATATACCTACTCAACCAAAAATCATACTCTCTAATGTGTGCAAGTGTAATCATTCATAATTACTAAATAGAAGTTTAGTGGCACAGATGTCTTGCACTAAAGGTAAAAGAATTGTGTGCTTCCTCATCATCACGTCTACAAAGTAATACCCATTGATACAAGAGTCATAACTTGGCAGCATAACATATAGCAAACTACCAATAGAAACGAATATAAAAGCTCATAAATTTAGAAGCATATAATACTTGTAATTCCAAGATTACCTTAATCAATGTTGCCAAGACAGGAAGAAGATGACTCTGTGTGTTGACCTTGAATCCATCATTCACGCCCCTGTTTACAGAACACAAAAGTTGCACAAGAGAACGAGAGAACAATCACATAAAACTCAAAACATCAAAAGCACCAATTCATATTACAGTCCAAATCATGATTACATGACAGCCAAATAGGTGAGAAATCATTTTACAGAGCTGGACAACCTGTCCAAGTGAATAGCCAAGGTTGGGATCCGCATGATGGGCTCCTCAATTCTAACAAGGCGATGTGTGTATGAGACAGAACCAGCTTTTTCTTCTCTGATTATCACCCTTCCTGCAACTGTTAGGTCACGATCAAACCAAGTATGCCACAAGCCACCCCCATAAGTTTGGACACCAACCTCCAAATAGCCACCTCTGGTTACCTACATAAACCACCCATTCCCACAAAACAAACAGAAGAAACAACATACAATCACCAATTGTACATAAACTCATACCAGTGATATTTCAAACAGGTAGTAGCAATAAACAAATAGTTCACCTTCGTAACAGGCTTCAGCTTCAAACAAGGACTATCGGTATGAGCACCAACTATATGGAATCCATTTCCAGCAACATACCTAAGCACGAGTTCCACAATATTAGCAAAAACAAAATTAGATCCAAAGTGAATAATAATGTAGCTCTACAAATTTGCACCATGCCGAATATTTGAATTAAGCTCTGTAAAGTATGTCCAGTCCTAATTATGTCATCCAAATGATTAAAGCAGAAAATTTCAAAAGCTTAGCTACTTAAACTTTCCCGCATTTTCTCAGCAACCAAAAATGGAACCGAATTCCAATAATAAACGAATGAGAAAAATACAGCATGAAATCATGGTAAGCTCAATGCAAAAGAAAATAAAAATAAAATCGTACTTTTTACTGATAGCAAAAGTGGCAATCGTTGAATGAATTCCAATAATAACTAATTCTACAACAAGGAAATCTGCACAATGACGAATAGTTCCGTTAAACTCAGTGGAGTGTTTTCTACGCTAAGTAGATGGTCACAGTGATTACAGCAAAAAACTTGCAACATTTGATTCCTCTTCCTTTCCTAAATTTTTTGTTAAGCAAACGGCGAGATTCCAATATCAAACAGACGAGAGCACATAAAGCAGTTAACGTATGGTTAATTTACTGGAAATATAAATTAAAAACCATACTTTTTACCGATCGCGAAAGCAACAATCGTGGAGTGATTCCGCGTAAAGAAGTATTTCTTCCCAACCTCCAATTTCCAATCCTCCCTCTCGGAGACTTGCTCATACCCAGCGCTCGTCAGCTGCTTCTTTGCCTCATCTAAAATACCATTGAATCGAAAAGGCAAAGCTTAATTACTCCCAACACGAAAAGAAGGGTGGGAGAAGATGAATCTATAAGGGATTTCAATTTCTTTTTTTCTTGTGGGGAATTTTCTCTGGAACCAAACTGAAATATACACAGAGAGAGCTTACCAACGGCGTGAAAAGCAGTCGGGGAAGCGTTCAGGAAGTTGATAAAATCCGACACCACTGAGCTCTTCTCGCCAGCCATGGCTTCCTAAGCTTCACTTCCACTTGCTTCCCTTATGTAGGAGACCACTCTCTCTCTCTCTCTCTCTCTGACTTTTTGGGCCCTCGCGTAGGAATCACTTACGGAATACAGAATGAAGAACAAGTACTTTGATCCGTGGGCCCTACTGGCCCACTAGGTGCGAATTCTAGGTCCCACGCCATATCGCATAAAGTTCAGGCTGTTAAAGATAAATTAACATAATAGAATATATAGTCTATATTGTAGATAAAAGGTTGAAGTACGGTATATTTAGGAAAAATATTTGTTAAGTTTAATAAATTTTCAATTTAAAAATAATCACTGAGATTCTAACAACTATGTGAGGAGAAAGTTCTATTAAAAAAACTCTAAAAAATTTAAATCTTCGTAGTTTCTAATTGAAGTTATTTATTGTCGTTAATATGAAAATATATGGACAGAAATTCCTTTAAATTTATTTATTTTGCTAAAAATACCCATGCGAAATACTCATATGTCATTTTTTTAATGATAAATCAATTGAAATATGGCTTTTGTTTCAATAAATATGTACTATTAGAAGATAATTCTTTAATAACATGTGTAATATTGTTATCTCTTTTTCATATTGCTAGAACTTATGTATATTGTGAATGAATCAAATTCAAACAAGTTTTAAATAAGACAATACGTAGACTTTTTTCTCTAATTAAAAATGATTTGACATGAGTTATTCTCAATTTATTTAAATCAATTGAAGAATTAAGAAAAATCCAGAGAAGAAATCACAATGCCATTAATATTTGATGAGATTTTTGCTTCTAATTTTGAAATGCATGAATAGAGCAAAATACTGAATGATTTATTATGTAAGTTTATGATCAAAACAAAATCTCTAATAATCGATCTTCAATTATTATTATTGTTATTTTACTTATTCAACATACATATCACTTGTATACTTTCCAACATATATCTCATTCATCCGCCTTTGGAGGTAATATGGCGTTCTACGACTTCATTTTTGGTACACACTGATATTTTTTGAGGTAAGTAGACTCTTAATCCACGTATATATCGGTATCCCCAGGACCATCAAAATCAACTGCGAGCTCTGGATCGAGGCGAGAAAATTCATGAAAAAAGGCCTTGAAATGTTCATATGAATGCTTTACGTCATCTGCAGCACACATTTCTCGTATGCTGTGCATGGATAGCTGCGGGGCACCCACATCGACTGTCCGAATCCCCACACCACTTGCAAGGATCGGACCGATGGTTGAACCACAAGGCATGTCATTACGAACTACAAAATCCTGCATTTTAAGCAATTCATCTGGAAGTCTCAGCAGAAAAGGCTTCTTTGAAAGATAGAGGTATTTCTAGTGGTTTATCACTTTAGAAATGCCGCACCCAGAAATTTCTCAGCCGAAATATGCCAAGTAAAGAAACTTGCCTGAACAGGGATGTTATGCTTGCTTGCAATCTTTCTGAAAATGAAAGAAGTGACTGCATTGGTTGCATAGCGTTGGTTTGCATTGTGTTTAATGACAAGCCCTCCATGCAACTTGGGCTGATGATTATCTTCATGTTTGTCCTATAGAGGAATCCGATGTCAACATATAGCAAGAAGCCAATTACTGCTAACACTGGTAGTTGTAAGTAAAAGAGGCAACCCACCATGTAGTTTGGGTGCAATGCATGGGCCATGTCTGCAGATACGAGGAAACTCCTCTGGATTGCTTTCTCAAGCAGCTAGAAAGAGGTCAAACGCACGAAGACAAGTGAGTTTCAGAGGCTAACATTGAACAGTTGTTTGTTTTATCAAATTCCACGAGCATCAGAAGGATATGGAGTAGTCATCACCTTAGAATCTGAGCTGAAGGTTCTTGTAATTCGTGATAAAGCATTTACCAAGACGGGAGATCCAGCCCCTTGGGCTGAGTCAGACCCAACTTCTTCATGGTCAAACAAGGCCACCATTCTAACACCAATCTCATCCTCAAGACTTCTTTCAGAAGACGTAACATCTATCAACGCCTGAAATTGAAACCAGGTGGTAGCATGAGAAGATCAGCTGCTTTAGGCTCCGACAGCAAAGCATATCTAGTAGATGTTGTCCAAGTTGTTGCGAGACAAGATACCAAACACATATTCTAGAGTAACTCAAATAATTCCAATACAAATGATGAAGAACATGGGAATCTTACATATGTGAAGGGGAAGATTAAATATGTGTCGTTACATTCACGAAAAGTATACTTGATTTCAAAAAATTCTGTTGCTAGCAGAAGCACTATAGGATGTGAGTTTTTATCAGCTGCGCAGAATTTCAACGGACCTCAGCATTTAGCGCACCACAAAGTTAAGAAAGTTGTCTCTTCTTCGTATCTCAACAGAAAGAAAATTGAAAGAATGCAGCCTATATACAGAACCTTACCTTTAGAGAGCAGAATGACATGCAGAGATTGTCGAGCCTCCCTGAGAAAATGAATTCCTTACTGATTCCAGCTACAATACTTGGTTGAGTATCACATGCTTGTAATTCAAAATCACATATATCGCCTGGTTGG
The DNA here is from genome assembly GCA_028551475.1 of Casuarina equisetifolia. NCBI lineage: Eukaryota > Viridiplantae > Streptophyta > Magnoliopsida > Fagales > Casuarinaceae > Casuarina > Casuarina equisetifolia. Next base: position 21,595,700 of record CM052357.1, read on the forward strand.
CAGCCAAGTTCACTTGCAAGCAGCTAGAATAAGAAAGAAAACTAAAAGGGTCAACAATAAGCGTGCTTAAAAGCATCAGGCAGTGATAGTGCTAGAAGAAGAAGAAGAAGTGACACAGTTTAAAGATTGCTTTTAACCTCTAAGAGGAGCGAGTGATGCTTTAAGTTATTAGTGGTAGCACTAGGTTTAGTTTTCTTTTCATCAGTCTGAACTCCCCTTCCGACTGAACCATCTTCAGCAACCACTTTGTTCAGCTCTGCCTGCAAAGCGTTGTCCAAAGGATGAGAAAAAGTGTGATCAAAGGGAAAAACATATGTACTAAAGCCTTAAACAAGCCCTACTCGTCTGAGGTTCAGTACTACTCTTTTCATTTGACCATACATATACGTTCGTGACTTGACATCCTACACAGGTATTCTCATACATGTTCTATGAATGATAACCCTAAACAGAAGAGACATAACTCGACACCAAAACAAAAGTAGGATAATTTTTTACAATGTATATAGTTTAAAGATTACCTTGATTGATGTTGCCAAGACAGGAAGCAGATGATTCTGTGTATTGACCTTGAAGCCATCATTAGTGCTGCTGCTCACAGAACATAACAAATTATTCAGCAGAACAAAACAGAGAATGGTCGCATTAACAAGGTAGCTTCAAAATGCCAACATATTTTCCAGTCCATGTCAAGACCTCAAAACACGCAGAACAAGTGACAGAGAACTTGACATGGCAAGACAACCTGTCTAAGTGAATTGCCAAGGTTGGGATCCGCATAATGGGCTCTTCGATACTAAGAAGATGGTGTGAGTATGAGGTAGAATCATCTTTTTCTTCTTTTGTTATCACCCTTCCCGCTATTGTTAGATCACGATCAAACCAAGTATGCCATATCCCTCCGCCATATGTTTGAACACCAACCTCCAAGTACCCACCTTTAGTTACCTATAAAAGCCACCGGTATAGACAACCTCATAAGAGTAAAGCATTTCAATCCTGTTAATAGCAGTGAAATCAAGAGGCTACCTTTGTAACGGGCTTCAGTTTCAGACAGGGACTGTCGGTATGAGCACCAATTATACAGAATTCATTTCCAGCAACATACCTAGGCATAAGTTCAATAACACCGGCAATAATGAAGTCAAATTCATGAAATAGTTAGTAACCCTAAAACTAATGCAATTTGCAGTAAGCCTAATAGTTCGTAAGCTAAGTACAGTGTTCTAAAGTAGGTCCTCCTGATGGTTAAAAGCATATCATTTGAAGAATTTGATACCTTTTCCTTCCCCCCATTTTCACAATAACCAATGAAATCAAGTGAATTTAACGAGAACCAGGAACGAAATCATACCTTTTTCCGATTGCAAAAGCCACAATGGTGGAGTGGTTCCTCGTGAAGAAATATCTCTTCCCAGCTTCCAATTTCCAATCCTCTTTCTCCAATACTTGCTCATACCCCACGCTTCGCAACAACTTCTTTGCCTCGTCTAAGATAACAAGATGTTGACACAAGAGCTTATCCACTCACAAAAAAAGAACCACCTTTGAAATGCAAACAAACTGGAAAGAAAGGGAAAGGAAGATGGGTATTTACCAACAGCATGGAAAGCAGTTGGCGACGCGTTCAAGAAGTCGATGAGATCAGACACCACCGAGCTTTCTCCTCTGTGTGCTTCTTCCTTGGCCATCACTTCCACGACCTTCACTGTCTACTTGCTTCAGAAGACCAACTTTCTCACTCACTCACTCGGCCTCTTTCTCTCTCGCTTGGTGCCTTGCGTAAGAATCACCGCACAGGATGCGGCATGAAGCATAAATGCTTTGTATTGGGTGTCTTTCAACGAAGGCAGTGATGCCGTGTGAACTCGTTTATGTGCTATTCCATCTCACCATCTCATCACCCCGGGTGCTTTTGAAGTTTGCCTGCTACATGTATATTTGTTTGTTTATTCATTTATACGTGCATGTTCAGCGTATTATATAGCTTAAGATACAGGGTTCTTCAAAAGAAGAAAGCAATTAAATAATGGAGCCGTTGAGTCCCTTCAGGTATAAGACGTCGACTTTCGGCGACGTAAGAAAATTATGCTTGGCTTCGTTTCCAGACCCTTCTCTCCATTTATTTTTCATTTGAATTCTCAATTTCACTCCATTTTTTTCTTATTCAATCAAATAACTAAGTTCTTCCTTTGTTAACACAATGCAGGCCACCAATTCAGCCATTTTATCACTGTCATTTCAAATCTTAATCGCCGTTACAACTTCGGGCTCGTTATCGTGTAGAGCAACACTTTAATTTTTTTAATTATACTCTGATTTTAACAATTTTCTTATTGTTTTTTCTAGATTTATTTAAGCTGGACTAGCTTCGAAACGGGAAAACCAAACGAAATTGTAACTGAAAAAACCGTCAGTTTGCTCGTTGATAACCCTTCTTCACGTTCTGTTATTGTATAATTTAACTGCTACGTTTTTGCAGAAACCAGGAGTTGTAGACTTCTTTCTTTCTCGATGGCTCTGAACCGATCAAAGATAAAGAATTTCTAGTAGCAGAGAGCACAGAGCTTTGCTTGCATGGCTAGAGCAAGGAACACCAAGAACTCCTTCATGGAGTCGAGCCCTCTACCATTCTTTCACTACTTGCTTTCTCTTTCTCCGTTGACGTCTCTGGTTTCCTCCCCCAAGAAGCGCCCAAGAAACCACAAGCTATGCACACCGCCAAACCTCTCTTTCTTCTTTTTTTGTCTCCTGTTTTCCTTCACTTTCTTGGGAGTCTCCATTCTCAGCCTCATGCCCACTTCGCGAGACTCGTCTTCATGTCCTCTCATCTCTCCCCCATCAGCGTTTTTGTACTCTTCTTCTTTGTCGTCAGCAGCTCCCGCTCCGGTTACCTTAGCGTCGCTTTCTTTGATGGGATCGGACAACGAGGATGAGCCAAGATTATCAGAAAGTGTGATGGTGCCGTTACCGGCTCATGGGATTGGTGGGAATGTTTCTGAGGAGGAGAGGGAGTTCTGGCGGCAGCCTGATGGGGAGGGGTTCAGGCCATGCTTGGATTTTAGCATCGGGTATCGGAAAGCATCTGCAAGGATTTCAAAGGAGAAGAGGAGGTTCTTGGTGGTGGTGGCTTCAGGGGGTTTGAACCAGCAGAGAAATGAGATTGTCGATGCCGTTGTTATAGCAAGAATTCTTGAAGCTGCGTTGGTTGTGCCAGTCTTGCAGGTTAATCCGATTTGGGGAGATGAAAGGTAAAGGAGAATTTCAATGTGATAATCTCTTGAATGTTTATCATCGTATGGAAAACCATTAATCAACTGTTTTCTGTGACAATCGCAGTAAATTTTCGGAGATATTCGATCTAAAACATTTCAAGAGAACTTTACAAGCTGACGTGCGAGTCGTATCATCCCTTCCTTCCACGCATTTGATGTCAAGACAGTCCATTGAAGCCAAGATTCCTCATGATGCTTCACCGCTTTGGATTCGTTCCAGATTCTTTAAACAAGTAAGGACTTCTTTCAGATTCTTAACATTATAGGCAGTTCTCAGAAAGACAACTCATTTTTCTCATACTTCTCTGAAATTTCGTGATTCATGTAGCCGAGTGAAGATAGCGTTCTTGTGTTGAAAGGGTTAGATTCTAAACTCTCCAAGAATCTTCCCCGTGATCTGCAGAAGCTTCGATGTAAGGTATAACTTCCAATGAATCTCCATTACGCAAATCCTTAGAAGATAGCCACCGTTGTTGTTTTATTATTCTAAACATGCCCCATTTTACTCTAGGTAGCGTTCCATGCATTGAGATATGCAGCGCCGATTAGGGAGCTGGGACATCGGCTTGCAAGAAGAATGTGGATTGAAGGTCCATACATCACACTTCACCTCCGGCTAGAAAAGGATGTGTGGGTCAGAACTGGATGCCCCACTGGTTTAGGAGCAGAGTATGATGACTTTATCACCAAGGCTCGGGAGTCTCATCCTGAGTACCTAACAGGAAGGTTAAACATGACCCAGAGTCAGCGACGACTTGCTGGACTATGCCCCCTAAATGCTTCAGAAATGGCAAGGTATACCATAAACTCTGAAACTGATCAAAATTTTTAAGGTTGAAATTGCATAAACATTTGCAAGTGTTGTGCAACTGCAGGCTCCTCAAATCTCTAGGAGCACCCAGAAATGCCCGGGTTTATATTGCCGGAGGAAAGCCATTCGGCGGCAGCGGGGCTCTGCTAGCACTTAAAGCAGAATTTCCGACTCTTGTGACAAAGGAGATGCTGGACCGAGATGGAGAACTCTCACGATACACAAACAAGTCGTCAGCGCTGGCTGCCATTGACTACATTGTCTCCCTGAGCAGCGATGTCTTCGTGCCTTCCCATGGTGGAAACATGGGCCGAGCCATGCAAGTAAGCGACGAAGACTTCAAATGCCATCTTCTAGCATAAAGAATCTCACTCTATCTAGTTTTGTGCTAACTGACAGGGTCATCGGGCCTATGTGGGACATAGAAAATGCATAAAGCCGAACAAAAGAGCCATGCTTCCCCTCTTCGAAAACCCCTCAATTTCGGATGAGGAATTCAGAAGCATTATGAGGAAACTGCACAGCAAATCTCAGGGCCAGCCTGAGATGAGAACTAACAGAAGAGATGGAGGAGATGTGATTGCGTACCCTGTACCCGAGTGCATGTGCAAACACCCTACTGGCATTTTCTGAAGCACCTCTCACGTAAATATGAACTTGTAAGTCATCTCAGATGGATATGAAAATGTTTCTCAGCCATTTCAGCAATGGACATGCCTAAGATCACCAATCAATAATTACTGACAGTAAAAACAAAGAATCGAACGTAAAATTTATAATAATATCAACCTCTAACATAAAATTTATCTGGGGCCGATCTATTTTTGTTTTATTTATATTAGATATATAAATCATGAGATCTAATCATGGCAAGTAGGGGTTTGTTTATTTCCGGAGACAGTAACAAAGTCAAATAAAAACAAAGTCAAACTTAACCCCGAAGTGGTCCTTTGAAGAGGCATCTCTCATTTAGTCAGCGTTGAGCACACCATCGCATGTGTGCAATCTCATGATTAAGACTGGGAAGTGCTTATGTTTATGATGTTTGACTGATCAAACATTAAACCAATCTAGCTCCTTCCGAAGGTCTCTGTAGCGTGGTGGACTTTGAGGAGCTGATATCACGTCCTCTACAACCGATCGGAATGAACAATAGGATATAAAAAAAGCAAAAAATGCCCACCCAAATCCACGTAGCCTTATTGGGTTCTATCTCAAAAGATAATCTTAATTGAGAAGAGTAATCAATTTTCTTACATGGTTAGTTGATCCTATTTGTCTTTTCGACGTAAGAGGATAAAATCCGTTACATTATAATCATTTACCAAGTCTACCATTACGTGCTCAATGCCTTTCCATTGGGTTTTACTGGTGACGTGGAGACTCCACTTAGCTGACAATTGTAAGTTAACTAAAATTCTCCTCTGTTAAGCCCCTTAATATATTGTAACGTGTAGACACGTTACAGTCTCATTATTGTATGCCCCGCGATTTGACAGGGGTTGGTGGATTTGAATAAACCCCTGGAGATGGTTTCAGGCAACATGACAAGCAGGTTGAAGATGTCTCCCCCGGAAAAAAGTTGGCTTTCATCGGTGTATGCTATTTGGTTGTGATTCTAATATCACGCTTGACATTTGTGCTTGTAGCAATGTGTGTCTCCTCCGCCTTGTTAATGAGGTTTGCGTGGATGGTACGGCCTCGCGACTATCTACCTTTGGCATGCCATGCTTCAAAGTGATTGCTCTCTCTACCAGATTCTAGGCTACCTAACTGATTCTATAGTAACTTTGGTTGCAGCTCTTTAAAATACATGAGCTTTCTACAGATCTCCAGCATCAAGTTGCCAAGTAAAACCCTAGCCCAAAGTCACACAGCCAATTTCTATAAGGTTTATATGACCATTAAAATAAAACTAAGGATAAGATTATAATATTAAGTTATTACTTATTTTAATTCCAAATTCATCGTAGGTTGAAAGGATAAATTTTCTTCACTAATTATGATAAATTATGATAAATTACAACACTGTTTATACCAAAGAGTCTTGTCTCATTGATAGATCTTTGAGAAATATGTTACTCTTAACATCATTTAAGTCTAATGAAAAACTCTGGAGTGCGGAAGAAAATCAGTTACCTGGACTAATTTTAACATTTTTTCCTAGATATCATTAAGTTGTCAAGACTCGAGCTACATTTGGAATTAAAATCAACATTATTTTCTTAATTTTTCCTAGATATCATTAAGTTGTCAAGACTCGAGCTACATTTGGAATTAAAATCAACATTATTTTCTTAGGTAGTTGCTTGTCAGTTACCCAAATAAATGACAAAATCTTTCCTCAAATCCTTTTTTCTAGCAAAAAACCGCCCAAGCAATAACTACTGAGATAATAAAAACAACAAACAGATCTTAAAATTTATGATAATATCAATCTTTATCATAAAATTTATCTGGAAACGACGAAGTTTTGTTTAAACGCGGTCTGGCTTTATGCCCCAAGAGGACCTTTCAACGGCCGTCTCGCATTTTTATTCCTCGCATCTTTAGTTTTGTCTGTGCTGAGCCCGCTATCGTATGTATGGGGGACCTCACGATTAAGTCTGGGAAGCATCAATACTATTGGCAAGACTTCATCTTTCCGCATAAAAACATCATTTATTGCCACGCGGCTTCATCATATTGGTGGGGTGATTATCATCTAGTAATCAATTCTACCTAATTGCAATCCCACCAGGGTGTCCCAAATTCACATGCTTCTACTTTCCTCACCAAACATTTCCTTAGAGGCTCTCTGTGGGGAATTCTTCCATCATCTTCAGGTAATTTCGGACATTTCATGGCTTTTATGATTGGATTTGAGCTTCAGTTATTAATTGATCCATCATACTGATTTGAGCTTCGGAGTTACTTACCCTAGAAATTTTCGATTTTTTCTTGTCCGTGTTTGATTGAATCGAAATTAAAATGAGGATTTTCTAATACAATTTCATCTTAAGATTCAGATTTTTTCATGTTATGTTATTTGCTTTTGTGTGGAAATGAAGATTAATGGATAAAAAGCTGTTTAGCTTCGGTTATGCAATTGAATCTTGAATTTTTCTCATCTTCAATCGACTGTGGATTATTACCCTTTTGTGTTTTGGTTGTTAGAGAGCTACTCAAGCAAGGATTGTCGTAAATGGCTTCTTTCCGGGCATTCCTGAACAGTCCTGTGGGTCCAAAAACGACTCACTTTTGGGGACCTGTTGCCAACTGGGGATTCGTTGCTGCTGTATGCTCTGCTTCCACCCAGTTTTGAATTTTATGTTCAAGAGTAGAATTTTTAATCCAACTAGCTTCTTCCGGAGGTCTCATTGTTATACTTTCTTAAGTTGTTTAAGTTTATGCCTCGCGATTTGACAGGGGTTGGCGGATATGAATAAACCCCCGGAGATGATTTCAGGCAACATGACAGCAGGTTGAACATGTCTCCTCTGGATGGACTTTCTTTTTTTATCGGTATATGCAATTTGATTGATATTCTAATATCATATTTGACATTGTTGCCTGTAGCAATGTGTGTCTACTCTGGCTTGTTCATGAGATTTGCGTGGATGGTGCAGCCTCGCAACTATCTACTTCTGTCTTGCCATGCTTCAAATGAAGTTGTGCAACTCTATCTACTTTCACGATGGGCAAAGGGTCACGGGTGAGTAATTAGCTTGCGGTTAATGTTGGACTTCTTTAATTTCAACATTTCTATTATCCTAAACAATCCTGTCCTTGATAGATGATTGAGAAAGATGCTATTCCAATGTCGTTTAAGTCTTACTTACGAATGAAAGACTCTGAAGTGTGGAACAACTCAGTTGACTAGTTTTGAAGAAATGAGACCCTGGGGCCTGCTCGAGCTTCCGGCTTCTGATTCCCCATTTGTCTGTGAACTTAGGGGTCCCTCTTTTATTTCACTAGCCTGAGTTTTTAGCAATAGCTACTACTTCTTGCAAATTATATAGTTTCAATCAGCCCCATGTGTTTTGCCAAAAGCCTGATGAGTCCTTCCCTCAATGTTGTCATCTTTTGTGTCATAACTTGCATGAAATTCCAGTGACATCCTTGAGACACAAGAAATTTCTGTCAAGAGAAGTGTGCGAGTGGCCACACTACGTGGATTTGGAGCCACCTGCTTACCCTTGCATATGGGTTTGTGGATACGAGCCTCTACCTTTGCATCCCTCTGCTTCCACCCTCCCTTATACAAAAAGAAGTTAAGAAGCGGCCTCTATTTTTTTTTTTTCTTTTAAAAGCCCATTTTGAAAATGCATATGTAGTTTTAAAGAAATTTAGTCTAGAAATTGAGGGGGAGACAGGAGAGAGTAGAGGGGGTAGGGGGGAGAGGGGGTTTGTGGGGGTGGTTCTACTTGGAATTTGGATAAAAGCATATTAAATTCCAGGTGGTGAGTTGATAATTCCAAACCAAACCCAACACCCACCAACCCCCTCCCTTCTTTCCCTTTCCCCCTCCTGTTCCTCCTCCCTCAAAAACAGAAAAAGGAAAAGTATTCTAGTGGTATCTCAATTCTATTCATTCTAAAAGTCATGTGATTTGTCTTATTGTGGTTATAAAAATGAATGTCAGCGGATGCAGTTCTATCTCATTTCGATGGCAGACATCTCCATAGAACTGATATGGCCATTTGAGGGACTTTCTTTAGACCCTTGAGTGGCCATTATTTATTTTTGATTGTACAACATTTTTCTTGCAAATTAATTTTGATTGGTCATTTTTGAATCAAAGGCATATCCCTTCTCATCTTATCTATTTACCAACTGTGCAAAAGCCGAGAGGCAGTTTGAATTGTGTGTTTGTATGCATGTGTTACTTCAGAGCGCCTTCATAGTTCCTCTGGGAAGGTGGACATCTTTTCCACACCCATTTTATCTGCTCATCGATGAAAGTTTGTTTTGTGTGCCTGTTTTTAATAGGTACTTGTCGGACAACAAAAAGGAATCTGTATCACAGTAACGGATCCTGCCTTCTGCTGTTTTTGGAACGTGGTTCCTGCAGATATCAAGCTTCTTGCCTGTCAGACTCATTTGAAATGATTTGCGTTTGCTCCTGAGCAGGTCATTATTAAGTGAATCTTGTTTCCTGTCGTACTTTCTTTTGGCCGAAAAGAGAAAGTAATCTTGTTCCTTGACGTATTGTATTGGTTTTGCATTTTGCAAATAAACCGTTTCTTGACTCGATGCATCAGAAGCACAATTGGAACTATTAACTCCCGATTCCTCAGTTCTGTTTTCTCTACCTACATTCGAGATGATTAGCGTTGTGCAGCCTACCATAAGTAAGCATTGTACATAGAAAGCAACAGATTGTGGTACTAGAAGTGCTAGCGATTAGTACGAGCTTGGCTGCCTAGATAATTTGACAAGTGAAATTAAGCAAGATGACGAAACACACAGATAATCCAATATGAAAACGAAAGTTTGCTGGTGTTATACAGTCACTGATCAAGCACAACCCTCTCCCTACAAAAACTCCTTTGCTTTTGGAGCTACTCCATGTTAATGGAGTTTGGAAATAAGATAAAGGTCATCTTCTCAACATTATATGCTTAAGCACTTGCTTCACATTTTCATCTTCTACCCGAGTAAATGACAAAATCGTTTACCTATAAGAATGATACATCCCCAATGTCCTTCATGCTAAAAACTACCCTTTAATCTTTGGATACCATCATACCTTAAGAACATAGAGACTGTCAAATGAATCATGATTCCTCATCAGGCAACTCGCTTTTTGATCTTTTGCTTCTTTTCTTGGATTTCAACTTTTTACTTCCCTCGTTTTCTTTTGAGGTCCCTTTTTGGCTTCCATCGTTTTCTTCAGATACCTCCTTGCTTTGCTCATTTTCTTCTGCTGCCTTCTTGCTTCCTCTCGGTTTCTTGGATGCCTTCTTCCTTTTCACTGGCAGTATATCTGGCTCATCTCTAATTTCAGTCTCATTTGCGATTTGTTCAGCATTTAGGGGTGGATCTGCTAATAAAGGATTAACTTCTGCTTAAAAAACAAAAGAGGAACTTATAATTAGCAGGTTGGAAATAAGTGATACTAAGGTACCATCATATTAACTAAAAGACAAATGTGCATCCAGCACTCCAGCATCCAGGTCAACCAAATTCAACATCCTATAAGAACTCGTCAAACAAATAAGAGCTATGCAGCATCCAGACAGCAGTAAAAAAAAAATATTTTCATATGTTCAACATGGCAGAGAGAAAATAATTGACAAGAGTATTGGATTTAGTCTTGATTTCTAGACATGAATTGTTCACTTAAGAAGAAGGAATGATCCCTCAGTTATAATGCTGATCATCTAAAAGGGATAAGAAGCTGGGTCCTGGCTTTGGACTTTTCTTAAAAAATTTGCCACAACTTGTATATTTGCTTTCAATTATGACCAGATTTTTGCATCCTTTCAAATTTTGTTCAGTAGGCAATTCATAAGACAGCAATATACAATATTCCAAACCTTGACTACAAAACTGGGACAGGTGCTACCTGAGACCAAGAGATCTCAGGTTTGATAATTGGGTGTATGAGTTTGGATGCATACATGTAAAATTTAGATGAAATAAAAAAAATCACATTCAGTCTCTCTACATCCATTAGTATATTTTCACCAAATGTAACAATATACTACTAACATCCTTCTCATAGAACAACGTGAAATACTGTGCATACCAAACAAGACAGAAACAGAAAACAAACCTTTGCCAGAAAAATTGGAATCAAAGACCACATTTGTAAGATGTTGCTTCAGGAAAACCTAAATCCAACAATAAAAAAAATCAAAATGTTAAATGAACATTTATGCAGTACAGAATTCCAAAACCCCTTCTTCTAGAACTGTCAACAACTCTTCATGATAGTAATAAGTGACAAGAGCGTACCCCAGAAAGAAGTTGCCGAGTCTTTATGTCCCAAATGCGCAGATAACTGTCCAGTCCTAGAAATTACTCAGGCTGTCAGTTTTGGTGGTCAAGAGAATCAGTTCTGAACATGGACTTGAATTCATAAGTCTACAGAATGATTTACTCGAGATCCAGTGGACCCACAAATAATGGAGTGGTAATGATTGCTTAGTAGATGAGAAACAAGTAATTTTAGCAATAACTAAATTAAGATTTCCTACTTTTCTATCCTGCTCCATGTTACAAGATCATCTAACTAAAAACCTCAATACTTGATCTTTGACGCACACAATCGAAGATGCATCCTCATTGCTCCACCAACACGACAAAAAAAGAAAAGGCAGAGGGTATACACACACAAATAGACAGAGTCTGGGATTCATCTGTATCTCTTTCTGCTTGTTTACATATAGATGGGCTGCGCAAGTGTGTACTTGAGAACAAGTCCCAAAGTATGGTAACACAACGAGAAAAGCAAAAAAATATACTCACCACAAGAAGCAATTACTGGAAGCTCTGGATGTCTGGCTATAGATCTGATGCTTCCAGAGCATTTGCCCAAAAAGCAACCCAACAATTTCCCTGTATTGAAATACATCCGTCATTATCAAATCATAGAAAAGAAAAACTCAAATCGTTGAACGAAATCAATGCAAGAGCAAGACTAGTGATATCCAAAAAGATACTTTTTTCTTCCCCAGATTTCAAACAAATGTAAGAACATCATGTCATATCTAAGTGCTTAAGGGTATATGTATCAGTTCATATTATCCATCCTAGTGTGCATGGAAGAGTCAGCCTTCATTAATACAAATATATCAATTGATGTCTCTTTGCACGCATCCAACCACAAAGAAGCACTTAGAAAGCCCCAAATAAAACGTGGTCACCTTGTATAAATATTTTTTATGTGACATGGCAACTACTGGGTTAAAAGAAAATACTAATCCAAATGTGCCTGATGGTGCAGAAACCACTGGATTTTCCTTTGCTACAAATAGAAGGTCGCATTTGATTAAATAAGCAAACTTCTGAACTATCAGGTTACACAGTAGCAGTTACCTGTGCGCATGTCAACAGAAGCAAGGTCACCAGACCCATTTCCAATATAGACTGTATAGCCATCTAAATCCTCAGCCACTGCTTTGATAGGGGTCTCCCGGAAATCAAACGAGAGAACAGGTCTTCGCTGAGCAGAAGTATCATAGAGCCGAACCTGTTGTAGAGAACCATGAATAAAATTTTCACAGTGGCAAGAAACTTACAATTGGGGATAGAGGTACTAGAGAGTAGAAAACAAATAAATTGCATTTCCTCCTAGATAACAAATTCTTTCTGAAAATCAGCAACTGGCAATAGAACTAATTGACATTGTCTTGCATATGAGAGAATCTAATAAATTTCATTAAGTCTATTACCAGTCATTATTACTTAGAATTTCACGATCATCATCATACAGCACAAAGGTGTTCTCCCTATTAAGATATTTTAGGAACACGACAGTATTGCCAAATTTATTCGCTCTCCCTATGGCTGTTGGTGGCAGCAACTATTTTACGGTGATCATCCTTGAGCAAAATAGTGTTAGGGATAGATGTTTTCTAGGCACAAGTTTTCTTCAGTCGAGGGTATAAAGTAGCACGAAAGATTACCTGATGGCTGTTGGTGCCAGCAACTATTTTACGGTGATCATCCTTACTCAGGAATGTTGCAGATGTAAACCAAGTTGGGGTGAAAATACCAAGACTGTTCTTAGGAGGCTACACAAGGTAGAAGCGATTAAAATAAATGCAAGTTCAAAAGGCATGAACAAGAAATCTATTCATGATTCATTCAATTTTTAGCAGGGAAAAAAAAAAGTCTTACAGGTTTGGCCGTCCAGATCTTAGTACAGTTGTCAAGATCCCACATGTTCACTTCAACACCCTTCCTGAGATGGAAAACAAGAAAATCAAAATTTTATTATATGAATTAGCAGGTAAACACCATGTATCCCAGTGCTGAACCGAGACACACCTAATTCTCAAGCTTCTAAATTCTAATGCACAGTTATGTTGCATGAGAGCACTCACCCTCCAAATACAGCAAATTTTTCACTTCCATCCACCTTAGAACATAAGATATTTCCAGAAGCACATACATCCCATGCTCTTGAAGAACCAACTGAGGCAGAACCTGCGGATGAATCTATAACTTCAATGGACCTCATGCTTGCCTTTCCTTTTGTTGTGCAGGCAAGCAAAGTACTAGACCTAACATTTGACAATGAATTGAATAAGATCTGAATTTGTATGCACATGGGAAGACAGAAACGGTGGGGATGCACAATATATAAGCACCAGTGGTAGCACAATATAAGGTATCAAAATCAAGAAAGCAATAATTTTCCAGTACTTTGATGTCAGCTCCGATTCATGCCTGGAAAATAAATGCAACCCAGCAATAACATCATCTTCAGGTTGATCACCAGCATCACCAACATTAGAAACCGCAAAGTGGATATCCCCATTAATTGGGCTGCAAATCTCAATCTGCATAATGCATAAATGTTCAAAATAAACTCCAATGAGCATAACAAGGGAAAACTTGATTTGTTCCCTGATATTCATAGTCCTCGAGAGTAACTCACCATTCCATTTTTTCTTGCAACTGCTAATAACTGCAATGAGGAATGAAAATAATAAGAAAAATGCCTGGAAAGATAAAGGACTTCAGGGCATTCAATATGTAGAATAAAACTTTTCCTCATACAAGCTAAAGCTTCTATTAGAGCAATAAAGCAAAGAAGTTACTGTTTATGCAACCAGCCATTAAGCATCAACACCATATATGTACAAGTGAATAGTTAGATCATCCAATCAATCAGTTTCCCCAAAAGCAAAACTTGTTCCTCTTAAAAGACAACAAACAGATTGACTTTTGTTGCTTCAGAAAACATTAGTAAGTGCAATACAAGAAAATTCAATGCTTGGAGACCCATAATCCAAGAGCACTTCCGTGTTCATTGTGACCTAAATAGCATAGTCAGTTATTATTTGGTTAACCTATTAACATTAACTGAACTCTATTACCTGCATAACTAGCAGTTCAAGCTGAAACCTTCAATATTAAATGAACCCAGTCGAAATCAAAAGACATTGCCCAGCTACAGATGATTTGGATTGCAATGTTCACTTCCAATAAAAGGAATTTACACCCAATCATACTTTTGACTCATATAACTTGAAAGCATATTATCAAGTTCAAATTCTCCAAACCTCAAGCAGCCATAACAACTAAACGTAGGAACCAAAAAAGTACGCAAGAAAAATAGAAGAAAAATCTGAAACGCATTACATGCTTAAAATTCAATCTTCAAATCCCAAGACTTAAAAAATTAACACTTACAAGCTCAAAATAGGAACCAAAACGTTAAATAAAAAACATAAACTTGAGACGTATGGCCAACATAAAAAAGCCAAAAACTTGATATTCAGTAAAATCAGCCAATTTGTGATACCCAACACATACCGGGTCGACCTTACGGTCACTGATAGAAGCGGCAAGCACGCACTTGGAAGAGTCCGGCTCGCCCCACCTCTCAACCACCTTAGGAACCGCTCCTTGTTGACCATGAGCTTCAATGACTGTAATCCCAAATAACAAAAACCAAAAATAACATAAAAATAAAAAACTAGAGCACAAAAATCCGAGAAAATAAAAGTGAAGAGAAGGGTACGTTAATCATACCTTTGATAAGACCAAGCACATCGAAAGTTAAAGCTCGAAGAGGAGGGCATCCAGGTGATTCTAATGTGGTTGTACGAGGCATCTCTCTACTTTCTCTCTCGAACCGGCCCAGGAACGCCAAGTCCCTGTGTTTTTTTTTTCCTTAAACCCTTGCTCTCTGTCCGCTGTCGTAAACTACGCTAAATACTACTTCATACCCCATATTTTTTAATATTTCCCTTTACGAACCCAATTGTTTTTGAGTTCTCAATTTTCCTCCGCCCTCTGGGGTTTTTGTTGTTTTTGCTCCCCAACCCCTCGTTTAATGAATTTCACGTGTGTGAATATGTTCAATACAAGATTCAGATTTGTTAAAATCAGTCAAATAAAATATTTCAGGAAATAATAAGATATAGATGTGCCATGCATGTATATATTGTATTTCGAACAAGGCTAAGATATGTTAGAAGTAGAGAAATAAAACAATTCTAAAACTAAGATTACTTCTATTAGGTATGGAATCAAAATTATGATCAAGGCTAAGGTAATAATCTTATCAATTAAATTTTTACATATATGAACTATAAAATAAAAAATAAAAAAAATCATATATGTGTATTTGATAAGTCATTGCCATAACAAAAAAAAAATGTTAAAGTGAATAAATTTTCTAATAGTTCCTCAAACATGACAAATTATTATCTTTTATAAATATAGAGATTTATTTACCTTGAAGAAATGCTAAATTTCACATAAAAAGGAATCATATTAGATTATTATTGAAATATAAGAGTCTATCTTAAAACATCAAAATATTATATACGAATCTCATATCTTATAAGACTAATAATTCATTCTTTTACTTACAACATAAGATATCATTCATCTTTAATATTTTATCTTCTTTTATGTGTATTATAATAGAAGTACTATATGTGGGTAGAAACTTAACTTTGAAGCTTTAGAAACTACAAAGTATAAATTTATTCTTAATTTTAATATTATATTAGAGTGTGAGATTTATCTCCAAATTTTAAAATATTAAGTAAAATTTTTTATCACTTGTGAGATTAATAATTTACTCTCTCAATTTCAATTTCAATGTGAGAAGGTAATCTACTGCTGGAGATCTAGAACTTCGAAGATCAATCGCCAACTTGAACGTCCTTTTCTGCGTTAGAAGACATTGGCCGGCGAACGACAAGATTGAAAAGGTGCCTGAGTGGTCCTAATAATGGGTCAAATTTGCCCCCCCCCCACGTACTTCCATTCTGTGTCTGGGAACATCTGTCCGACTGTTATGGACACGGAGCAAAGGTTCATTAAACCCTGACCTTCGGCGAATCAGGAGTGTACAGAAAAGTCAAATTCATTAAATCCTTGTGAGAAGTTCCCTCTCCGGCCTCTGAGCCATTAGTTGACTCTGTTCATTCTCAGCCACACCCATCCCTCTCAATGGCAGACCACGAAACTGTGAATCTCGGCCCTTCCGTCGATCCTCGCAGCGGCTTCTGCGCAAGCACCAAGACTTTTCACTCCCTCCGACCGCCGGTCACTTACCCTTCTCTTTCCCAACCCCTCTCTCTCACGCAATACACTTTTTCTCTCCTCCGCGACCAGTCTTCTACGTTCTCGCCCACCACCACCGTCCTCATTGACGCCGCCTCTGGCCGTCGCGTCTCCTACTCGCAGTTCCTCGCCCAAGTTCACTCTCTCACGTCTTCCCTCGAAGCCTCCACTCGTCTGTCCAAAGGCCATGTGGCTTTCATCCTCACGCCCAGCTCTCTGCACGTGCCCGTTCTGTACTTCGCGCTTCTGGCACTCGGCGTTACTATCTCGCCCGCCAACCCACTCGGCTCCGCCTCGGAGATTTCTCACCAGATTCGGCTCACTAACCCGGCCATTGCCTTCGCCACGTCAGCCACGTCGCACAAGCTTCCGACTCTCCCTCTTGGCACCATCCTCCTCGACTCGCCCGAGTTCCTTTCCATGCTCCACGGAAGTTATCCTAACTCGGGACAGGTCCAGCGAGCTGTGGTGAATCAGTCCGACACGGCGGCCATTCTCTACTCCTCCGGAACCACCGGGAGAGTTAAGGGCGTCCAGCTGACTCACCGGAACCTTATCACTCTGATTGCCGGTATCTATCAAGTCAATCGTCAGTTGCGTCAGGAGCAGGTACGGCCAGTAAATATAATCATTTTATCTTTAGATAAACTATTCTTAGAGTTATACAAGCAGAATAGAATAAAGTTTCAACCTTGTAACTTACAGAGTCAAGTGTTATACCTGGGATCGTTTGCATAGTTAATAATTATAAGCAGTGAAATTTCATCATTCATTACGTCATGGATAGGGCGAGGAACAACAACAGCCGGTGTCGCTGTTCATTCTGCCGCTGTTTCACGTGTTCGGGTTCTTCATGCTGGTGAGGGCGGTGGGGATGGGAGAGACGCTTGTGCTGATGGATAGGTTTGATTTCGAGAGCATGCTGAGGGCCGTTGAGAAGCATCGGGTCACCTACATGCCAGTGTCGCCGCCTTTACTGGTGGCGTTCATTAAGTCCGAGCTCGTGAACAAGTACGATGTCAGCTCGCTACAGCTGCTTGGCTCCGGCGGAGCTCCGCTCAGCGCGGAGGTCGCACAGCGCTTCGCGGAGAAGTTCCCCAACATTGAGATTTCGCAGGTACTGTTTACTGTTAAATTAGTCTGGGGTTCAAACATATTTAGTTTAATATACTATAATCTCATTACTAAACCATGCGCAGAATTCTTTTTACCATTTGAAAAAAGAACTATTAAACTGAAAATAATGATTGTAACTTTTAGAAATTTTAAATACTAGAGTAAGTGATAAATAATATATATTTATTATAATTAAAAGATTGATTCGGGGAGCCAGCAGGTAACATGTTTGATTAAGGTCACCAAATTGGATCTTACCTCTTCTTGAAAATAATGGCTTGAACTGTGATAATATACTGGTTGCTTTATTAAATTAAGAAACATGTGAGCCAATTCCGACCTGGAGTTTGGTGCGTATGCTTTTTGAAGATAAACGTGTGGTCCTGTCTCATGGGTTTGGTGATGTGCACGTTATGCTCTGTTCATACTGCCCACCTATTTCATAAGCAATTGTACACTTTGTTTCTAAAATCGGCTTATTAGAGAAGGAGATTTTTTCATGTATAAAGAGCGTAAGAAAACCGATATTATTAATAATGGGGAACCAACAATGACAAATAGGAATCGGCTGTATGGAGAATACAGCATAGTCCAATCTATGGAATGGGTGTTATTGTCACTGCCTGAATGGGGACGTTTGTGATAGATGTCTCTCGATGATGTTTTTGAATTTTTGAACTATCTTGTCAACTGTGGTCGGTTGTTGAATGCCGTGACATTTTCCTGTTCTGTCTTTAGGGATATGGTTTGACTGAGACTACAGGAGGGGCGGCGAGAACTGCAGATGTCGAGGAGTGCCAGAGGCATGGTTCTGTGGGTCGCCTGTCTGAAAATATGGAGGCCAAGATAGTTGATCCTGTAACTGGAGAGGCCTTACCGCCAGGCCAGAAAGGGGAGCTGTGGTTGAGAGGACCAACAGTCATGAAAGGTGAACAACTATGCTACGTTCTTGATCTTGTGGAAATGAGCTATTGAAATTGTTCTATTACTCTGTGATTGAGATTTGAAAACCGTGGTCGCAGGGATGAGTAGTTTTCACGGGGTGGGGGGTTATGCAATGGGTGATGCCTCGAAACATGTATATGTTCTTCATTTAGGCAGATTTGTTAGGATCACATGATTTGAAGGCAATATCTTTAGTGACATAGGTGATCATTGCGAAGGTGGTACCATTGCATGCATTGGATTTGCTTCATTGATATGTCTGATTGGTGGAAATGCAATAGTGTTAAAGTTTTTTTATGTATGCTTGCTTCAAACAGGTATATATTTCTCTTGCTTACCATGCATGGAACATGGGATGCAAGCCTTAGCCACCTCTCCTACCTAGTCATTTCCCTTTCTCGAGTTGTGGATGTTGCTTCTAAAGGCTATTGCTCAGACATCCCAGCTACTCTTGATTATCTTTCTCCTTGTTGCAAAAATTGATGGGCTCATTCTTCACTCCTTAAAATGGAACCATTGATGCCAAGTGATAAACAAAGGACAGTACATGATGTAATAAGAGACTGAATTTTTATGGATCCAACTTGTTCACCCTTTTTTTATACTTGAAACTGTCACAGGAATATGTCTCAATTATTTCTTTCCTGATATCTATACATATGTTTTTCAAATCAGTCCATTCAAATCGTGTGATGTTTCCTATCAATTTCATCTGAGGTCTTATAACTTGAGGCCCTTTTTTTTCATGATTTGCAAGACCACTGCTTGTATGATTAACATAAATTATGGTGTTCTCTGCAGGTTATGTTGGAGATGATAAGGCAACCGCCGAAACATTAGATTCAGAGGGGTGGCTGAAGACTGGAGATCTTTGTTATTTTGATTCTGATGGATTTCTCTACATCGTTGACAGATTAAAGGAACTGATAAAATACAAAGCATATCAGGTGATTGCTTGAGCTTCAAGTCTTTTATTACGGTTTTTATTTCTATTAGAGTGTGAGATCCATCTCAAAATTTTAAGGCTTTAGGTGGAAAAATCTCATCACTATAAGCTTAATGACCCATCCTCGCACTTTTAATGTGGAATAACACTCACCTTTAATAATTTCACTTCATTCAAATAATTCATTCTATTGAATCTTGATAAATTGCAGGTTCCCCCTGCTGAATTGGAGCATTTACTCCTATCCCATCCGGGAATTGCTGATGCTGCTGTGATTCCGTAAGTGGCCAGTTTGTTGCATTCTTTCTTGTAGAATTAATGCAGACTTCTTAACTTTTCCAATTGTGCATTGTAGTGACTCCTACCTAGTAGCTTATAAATCTGAACATCGTTTAGGTAGTGTCATCTTGTCACTTCTTTTAAGAGTGTCAGATTCCGGGGGAAAATTTAAGAATTTATTGACTTGAAAGTCGTGGTCAAAGGGTCATGTAGCGGGAAAGTCCAGTTCTGCATCTTTCTTCTCATTGTTTGTTATCTTGGAAGCAGGTATCCGGACGAAGAAGCAGGGCAGATTCCCATGGCTTTTGTGGTAAGAAAGACTGGAAGCAACATCACCGAGGCTCAAGTTATAGACTTCATTGCCAAACAGGTGCGCCTTGGTACCAATGAAAACAGTAAAATGGTATTTTCCAAGTTAAGATGCACATACTAAACTGCTCCGGCCTGCGCAATTTATCATTCCTGGCTATATTATATCCTCGCAAATTCTGGCTGAGAGTTGCAGAAAAAGACAGGATTTATGTTTTTTTGTGTTCATAGTGGTAGCTAGTGTCAGTCATTTGGTGTCTTTGAATAGCATAATTGGTGATTTCTGTGGGAATCTGGGTTTAAATATTGAAATGTGTTGGTTGCCCCCAGTATTCGTGTAGGCAATGAAAATGAATATAATAAGCAAGGCATTCAAGTTGGCTTTCTTCTCCCTCATAAAATTAAAAAAGAAAAAAGGTAAAGCTGTGATCTCCTTTCTTCCTTCCAATCAAATTTTGGGTTTGGCAAAACCAAGACTTTTGGGCCATATATAACCCCTTTACTACTTACTAGTTGGACCATCCAGTGTTTTATGTCATTTTACTTCATGCTAATCCTTTAGAACTATGAATAACTTTCTGTAAATGATGATGTTCTTATGTGGTGCATTTCTTCTGGCAGGTTGCACCCTACAAGAAGATACGACGAGTATCTTTTATCAACACCATACCAAAATCCCCTGCGGGAAAAATTTTGAGAAGGGAGCTAGTCGCTGTTTCTGCTGGTTCAGCTAGATTGTGATCAGTGTGTAAAATATTAGGTGAGGTTGCTGTTCTTGTTTTCTCTTTTGAGACATCTAGAAAAGCCTGTATATTATGTTTTCAGCATGACTCAGTAGTTGATACTGTATTATTAGGATATTACTAGGTGGGACATACATTTCTTTTCTTTTTCTTTTCTTTTTTGGCTTTTTCAAGGCAACGTATCGTTTGGGTAAACTCTAGTGCTTAGTAATTTGAATAAAAACTCTGATGTTTTCAAAACAAAAAAGGCTTCGACTTTGAGTTTTCTAAGGTTTCTGGGACTCCAAGCTTTGTCAGCGTCTGGAAGTTGTTGTGGATCTTTCCCGCCCACAGCGAAAAGTCGGCCTGGAAAGAGATAGAAACCTAACACTTCTGAGAGCAAGTTGCGTTCGTATTGTTCCCTTCGACATTTTCCACCAATCGACGAATTTGAATCCGTCATCTTTTTACTTGTTTAAGATAATCCGGCGAAGATCCCAACTTTTTCGAAAAGGTAAGAGTATTTCCAGGTCACCGAGCCTGATGGACCAACAGAAAGCAGCATCTGGATGACAGCAAAACCATTCCAGGTAGAATTGCCACAAGACCTGTTGGTATGAAGCGGTTCGTTGCTTCCACTGGGCCATTTTGCTAATTGTGTATGTCACCCATTACCAATTTATCATGAATAAATTCAGAGAATATTGTAAATTGATCGTTACGGAATAATTATTTGCAATCTCCCCGAATTTAACACTGTACTTTGCATTTGGTCCAATACATATACGCAATTGGATTAAAAATTCTTTCTGATTCAAACTAATTAATATCTAATCAGTTTTGTACATATTGTCGCTAGATTGGTTTCTTTGTTTCCATGGTTTGAGGATTTGCATCTCTAACACTCCTTTAAACTCTTGAGAAAAGGGAACATGAGCAATCCCTTGAGAAATTGCAAGGCATCTTCTTTTTTTTTTTTTTTTTTTCTGACAAAAAAAAGTTTTGTTGTCAAGAGTGGAGAACATGCATATTGTCACAAAACAAGGATGTTGGCTTAGGCTTGAAATACCTAAACATTATGTAGAGAGCACATGCATATTGATTTTGTAGCAGCCCAAGCAAGGTCATGGCATTCTACTCTTATAAAGGATCTAATAACAATGGATTGACGCTTGACACTCCAAGAAATACAATTCTCTTCAATGAAGAAATGAAAAATTGAGGTCAACCGGTGAGACTTTACAAAGCCCTCAATTAGTATCACTACTAAAGCCATACATATCAACAGAAGTATTAAGAGTGTAATTTCAAACCTAAATTTGTTGTGTCATGAATACATCAAAGAAGCCGTGTAACAAAACACTATAGCACCTAGCGAAACTTTAATTTAAGGAAGACTAAGAGGAGGTATAGAAATAAATCAATTTAAGCACCATTTTGAAGAATTGGAGGTTTTGCAGCTATTAGAGGATGGATCTATAGTTAGTCATAGCCACGAAGGAAAAAAAATGAATGACATATTAACATTGAGATAGAAATAGCACATATGAAAGAGAAGTAATTTACACACCAGGAAAGTAGTAAAGATCCCCAGAAATCTTCATAGGAAAGATACAACCAAGAGATGTAACGAGGGAATCAAGCAGCTGTCGAGACTTTCCTATGATGAGAAACTCACTGAACATGTCAAACCAAGCTTGCAGAACTTGCTTTAGACCATGGAAAGAATGATGCAATTGGTGGAAAAATTGATTGAGTAGAATCAATAAATCCTCGAGCTTGTTCCATATATACCAAGTTAGTGAAATGCTGTGAGGAAATGCATTGTTGATATTCAACTGGAGTAATAGACCATAACAGATAACAACGAATGATAGTACAAGTCTTATGATGATCTACCAAATTGCCAAACTAAATGTGTAGAAAAAGTCTAATCAACCTCCCCATGAAAAACCTTTGTAGCAAGTAGGGCTTTAAGGCATTCAAGTAGACTATCAATGGCAAGTTTTAGATTAAAAATCCAACGGCATCTAACAATATGCATATCTGGAGTATGGGGAGCAACACTTCAAGTAAGATTTGGTGAAGCATCGCCATCTCACTCTCCATGTCTGTGCACCAACTTGAATTTTGGAGCGCTGCAACTGCGTAGGTGGGCTAATGGGAATAACATGAGTGACTATAAAAGCATGTTTTTGGATACAATTTTACAATACCAGACTTGCTTGGAAGGACCATTGGATGAGAAGATGCAATCTGACAAAGATGTCCATGGGAAGCAATAAAGAAGACATTAGGTGGAGAATCCAATGTATTTATAGGCACCACCGGAAAAAAGATCAAACGTATCTACGGATAATTTGGAGATTTCATGGGCAACAAAGGTATAACCGAGGTATAACCGAGGTAAGACCTACTAGCATGATAGGAAAAGCAGTTGAGGGAGGTATCTTCGTCGACAAAGAAGAGGTAGCTAAAGAGGGTTGTAACTACAGTTGGAGTGGAGACAACCAATTGATCCTCCAGTGCAGAGCTATTTCGCATACGAGAAGAACCGGGGAGGATCTAGTCATTAAACATCCGTGGGTCAGTATCAAGGCAGATGCAGCTTGGTAAAATGATTTTAGCAAGGCCGTAATGACCCAAAAAGGCAAAAGTCAACAACAACATCAAACTATGAAATCATTCATGACATGCCACCAGCTATTACTTGAAAACCATGCAATGGAGCACATTTCTTCAGGTGCAGTGAGAGTTCCATGAACATTTGATGCAGTCATTCCTCAAACGAAATCAGGAAAAAAAAAATTAAAATAAAGCAAACTAATTTTTATGATTTGGACGTCTTGACACTAGGACTGACATACAGAAAATGCATACATGTTTCCTAGGCCAAAGAGGCTTTGGTTTCCAAATTGTAGGTAAAAGTCTCATCTTCAGAGTTTAATATGCAAACTTTCTGGCCAAAGTTTCTAAAAGAAGAAACTGGACTAGACACAGAGTCTAGGACAATAAAGAAGGTGATGAACTGGTCGTGACTGAAAAAAATTACCCATCTTCCACAAACATTCTCCAGATATGAAGCAACTTAGGCTGCAGGAATAACTAACAAATTATTTTGCCCCCTCTTTAGCCTACATTTGCATTCATAAAACAACAATTTTTGAAATGTGAAAAACAAGAAGAGAGGAAGACCTGGTGAGCACGGCATATGAGATCAAGATCGTGTCTCTTCAATAATTCAGCCACTTTGTAACATCCCTACAATTCTCACCCCACCTCTTGATGTCTCTGTCAGGATCTGTCCAAAGAAGGTCACTTCACGCAAGTAACCCTGGTGAGGCACATCAACGGGCACTATAAACTATACACAGTGATTGTGTGAGAAGTATTTAAAAAAATATAAGAAATATTAACAAGTCCAGTATTTTCTTTTCCAAAAGAAAAAGAACTTCTGGACACAGGCGCCGCTTTACTAAAATCACAAAGAAGACCCACCTAAGCAATTCTATGAAACAACACTAGCAGCAAAGAGGCCAGCCTAAACACCTGGACAACGACTTGACAAGTTGCTTAGGCAAAACAGTGAGACAAGAGGAGATGGAATAAAAAAATTTATGCAATCAATTATTAAACTGAATTTCTTTATTAATGAAAAATCTAGTACAAAAGAATTTCTCCTATGGAGTGAAAAAGGTAAATACAAAAGACCCTTAATACACGTTTCATTCTCTACAGTTGCAATCAGACCATTCCAAACTTACAAAAATTTAAGAAAGGAAAAAAATGGGTATCTCTAAATGGACTAGAATCTGAAGTTGAGACAATTCTGCACACTAGTATTGGGGAAGATCTTCATTTCCTGTTTCAGGATCATCAGCTCGCCTTCACCAAAGATGTGAATTTAAACTTGATAACTGGCTTTTTTGGGACAGCAGAATCAGAAGCCACGTTGGAGAAAGGTGCAGTAAGTTCATCCAGATCAAGCTCCGGCACAACACAGTCATTAAAGAAGCTGGCACCACGTCTGACCACTTGCTCACTTGCTGCTACGCCTAGCTCTGCAGATGAGCGTTCCGAGGCCTGGACAGTTGGTCCATCCCCTGCTAAAGGTCCATTCCTGCTTGTTGCCACAGATTCAGATTTTCTCAAACTGTTGCTTGTTTCAGATTCTTCTTCCCCTCCCGAAGGCTGACTTCCACGCTTTGCCAAAGAGCCACTGCTAGTATCAGTTTCATCCCTTTTTCTTTTCTTTCCCCCTACAACTTCGGCTGCTAGAAGAGGGCTGAAGTTTCCAATTCTTTGAGCTAATCCAACATCTTCTCTGGCTGTTTTTCTAGCAAATGCAGGCCGAACTCCTCTGGGAAAGACAAATAAAGGAATATCTTTGCGTTTTACGTGGCATATAGCAACCGACATTCCAGATTTTATAGAAGTGAACATCCCTATACAGTGCTTAAATTCTCCAATAGTTAACCTTAGATCGAAGGGTTCATTTTTGTGAGTAGAAACACCATTTTTCCGCTTCAAGCCCATAAAGTAACAACAACAATGTAATCGTCTAAGTTTGTCCGAAAAGCCACTGGGGTGTGGGTGACAGTGGAGTTGGCCCCGTGTGTCCCTTTCAATCTTCATAGTCAACAAACGAAGCCGAGACTCAACCCACCCTTTCCAATTCAAAAAGTCAACATCATTTCTAGCAATTACATCTATTTCCAGATAATCTTTATATGCTTCAAAGAAAAGGAATGGCTCAAAGAGGCTAATCAAACCAGTTTCGCTTGTTTCCACTGCCTCACATATCCTGTTTCCTCTCCGAAATTCTTCTTGCATGATAGAGAGCGTACTTAGGGAAACATTATAACTGGAGTTCATGCAAGGATAAGCCGGAGTTATAATGGGCATTACATCTTTCCCATCCCTCAAATTTTTTCTTGGATCCCAACAAACAAGTCCCAGATATTTTTCTTCCAAGGGGCACAACATAACTGCATTAGGCCACTTCCACTGGCTATAGAGCTTGAAAAAACGAGAAACCAGCAAATTGGGCAGTGCATTTGGGTATAATTGGCACACCCTTGCAACAAGAATTGCCCAGTTTATTCCACCAAGAAACCCAGCAACATTTGAATAAATGCCCCTTCGTTTAGCCCAATATCTAATGCATCTCAAAGTAGTACGAAAATTCTGGATATTGGGGACCAAGCCCAAGATGCGATCTGTAACTCGTCATCCGTTAAGGCTAAGGACACTCTTCTCATCCACTTCTTGCAACACGGAGTCCATAGAGAGGTCCAAGTTGTCAGGAAGGGTCCAAACTCCTAACCTCGCGTAAAGGAGATCAATTGAGACCCCATCAAAGTTGAACTTCATGACAGGAACATGAGCTTCTGGCACCGGATGCAATTCTTCCACTTCCGGCATCTCTGAGAGCATCCTATGCAGTTCACCAAAGAAGTCTTCCTCCCGCGTAACATACCTCGGCCCAACACATAACATATCAATGTCTGCTCCAGGTCCATGGACACCCAACCTATATGACCCGAAAGTGAAAATCATGGCTTTTGCTTCTTCGACCATCTCTTCATTCAAACCCTTACTCTCCGCAACTTTCTTGACCCAAATGTTCATGAGCTGGTGTAACCTCCCCAAGGCCTCCTCTCTTTTCAAAGCTGCCTCGCGAGTTTCATACAATTCCGAGTCCACCATCAATTTATCCAACTCTTGGGTCCGAATTTTATCCATCTCAGAAGGCCCAGCAGTGGATATCGGGTCCCATCGTCCACTTTTTGGCACACTTGCTGGTTGATTAAATTCGGGCCCAGGCATTCTTTATTTTCCGTTACGATCACCCTAAATTATGACAAATCAGCGCAATAACTTCAGTTTAATGATCACAAGAGCAAGTAAGAAGCAAGTTCAAGTCAGAAACCCTAAGTCGGTGATTTCTCAAGCAATATGGAGAACACACATCAGAAACACAATCACTCGATTTCTACAGCCCCGTGTGGCCTTAAGCCGGTGAATTCTCAAGCAATATGGAAAATACACATCAGAAACACAATGGCTCGATTTCTACAGCGCCATGTGGGGAAAAATACAAAGAGAATACAAGTCTCAAGATTGTAGTTCAATTTCTTTTAGAAGAAACTCTAAATCGCTCCACTTTACAAATCAGATGCACAGACGATGTAATCCGCTGGATCGCAAATGGAGGAAAATCAGAGGACGCCGTCGTACCTTTAACCGGTAGACGGGGTACGATCGAATCCTGATTCGCACAGTTGATAACAGATCACGGAGGACAACGAAAACCCTTGATCAAGCGACGGAAAGTGAGAGAGAAAGCGTGTTTGGCAAGTGACGGAAAGTTAGAAAGAAAGCAGCGGAAAGTAATACGTGTTTGGCAACTGTCGCCCGCTCCTGAGACCAATTTATAAACAACAATAAAATTTAAAAAACTATGTCGGTGGAGTATAACAAGACGTGCGTATCCTTTGTTTCATATTTTAAATATTAAAAATTAAATTTTGTTTTTTGAAAAAAATTTTTGTCTCTCTTTTCCGGCGGTATTTACACGAAAATAATCTCCGCGCTAAAAAATTTTTAAAAAATAAATGGCGCATATAATAAAAAATCTTTTTTTCCTTAACATTCAAATTTACCTAGTTTTGATATTTCTTTTGTAACACTAGATTGAACAAAGTTCTTGTTTGAAAAAAAAAAAGATTAATTCCAACTACTTCAAAAATTGGTGGTGCGACAAATTTCTTTATAATTTAAAGTGAAAAAAATTGACTTTTTTTTTTTTTCTGTATCCTTTATTTAGCATTTTTGTTTGCTAGGATATATTAGAAAACTATTGCATGAGAATGTGGATAATATTCATGTAGAAATATATAAAGTATACTTTTTGTTGAATTTTTAGGAAAAAAATTCACGTAAAAATTTTCATTTAAAAATTGAAATACAACTCAACTTAAATACACCAATTTATGATAATGAACCATTGGCCTACAAAATTTAAGTTCTAGGTTTGATATCCCATGCCCCAATACAAGATCTAGTCAAATATAATATTTCAAATAAATAGGCTTTGTTCTTAACAATCAATCTTTAAACTTTAGTGACTAATGTATATATTAAATAAAATTTTGTATAAAGATAGATCTAAAAGTTCATAAATTTTATAATGTACATTTTATAATGATTATAAATTTCTAAATTGCACTTGATTTTTTTCATTTTATCATAACCAAATTTGATAGAACATTAAACTCCTATTTATTGTTTTTTTTTTGTATTTCACTTTTGTTAAACTAGAGTATTTAGTATTACACTTTAAACAAAGTAGTAATTTCATTGCATGTTATTGCCCTTGAGATATAATATAATTTACTAATAGATATTAAACTATAAGATCCACATTATACTAAAGAGTGAACATGACCAAATAAGTATAGAGAAAGGACATTTGCCAATGATGTGCATGTTTACAAGAATTATCATGAATATTCAAATTGTATGAAGCAATCCTATAATCCATGTATATTTTACCAATACAAAGATTTTTTTTTTTATATTTCAATAAACCAATAAACAAGGTTTATTGTCCTTAGAATAACAGTCAATAAAATAATAAAACATAATTTTCATTTGCAGAAAAGAAGAAAAAAATGTTTTACATGAAAAGCAAAAGTTTTGGGTGCATTGCATCTAAGATTATCTTTCTAACAATTTTTTAATTGGGTTTTAGCCTTTACTATCTCAGCTTTACTTGCAATTTGTTTGCCCCACATAACCATATGCTTTGTTTACTCCCTTACTCACATTTTGTGCCGTTTAGAATGAAGAATTGTTCTTGCCGATATTTAATTATCAATCATTAATTTTTTCCCAACTTTCATCTTTTCATTAATTTTTTCTTTCATGAACAAAAGAGAAGTCACAAATTAAGTGACTGGAATAGCATGATAAACACGCATTATTGCAATTATTAGATTGCAAAACCAGCACACTTCATGTCATATTACTGCAATTATCACCTCCTTCTTTTCATCATAACACTCGAAGGCCAAGAAGTTTAACCATTCCTCAAATTGATATTAACATTGACATGTTGTAAACTTATAACAAAATTAGAATGTGCCAAAACAATCAAACGCCCAAAAAAGGGAACAATGCGATAGAAGCTGTGAACCTCAAGAACTTTCTTTTTTGGCCGCTAGTCATTGTCTTCTGTCGTCTACAATTCACCTTGTTACAAGACCTCCCCTCACTGGATTTCCATGAAACCGAAAACTCCGCCATTTCTTTCACCTCTTGATTGCTAGAGTTTCTGATATCAAAAGAAATCTCAAATGCAAACCCCAAAATCGCATTTATGGAGATAAAGATGTACTTCTATACATCAGATGTCAAAGGAAGTGTTTTCGTGCTTTTAGGAGAAAAGTGGATCATGCATTCGTGGGATTACCCGGTTCGCTGCCTCTTCGTGCGTCAATTTCGTGTTTTCATCCAGTTCGTGGATCACAATCATTAATTAAAATTCATTTTAACTAACTTGTTTCAACTAACTTTTATGAATTAAATTCAGTGCTTCTTAGGGGGTGATTTTTCCTTTAAAGAGATCAAGGTGTGATATATTCTTCAAAGAGAGGATCTGGGATTCATCCTATGTATAACTTGCCATATTTGTTGACATTCTTAACTAATGCATTTCTTCTGGCAGGTTGCACCATTCAAGAATATATCGGAGTGTCTTTTATAGACACCATACCAAAATCTCCAGTGGGAAGAATTTTGAGAAGGGAGCTAGTCGCTCATGCTCTATCTGGTGGTTTAGCTAGATTATGATCAATTTGTATAATATTAGGTGAGGGTGCTGTTCGTGGGCACTCTTTTGAAGCATTCAGAGAAGCTTGGATACAAGATCAGCTTTTGTCAGCTATATCATGGGTCTAAGTGTTCTAAGCTCTCCTAACTCCCAACTTTGTCAGCTTCTGGTTGTGCTTGATGCGCTCCATCCACTTAAGGTGCAACAATCTTCCTAATAAGAGCCATGGTTTAGGCCTGAAAAGTGATAGAAATCTGACATTCCTGATTTGCTATGTCCCTGTAATACTAAAGATTAAACACCATATTTGGATTCCTACTTCTTCAAAAAACATAGCATTTCCAAGTCCCCGAACCTGATGGGACAGCAGAAAGCAGTATCTCAACAGAAAAAGCATCACACAAGAGATTTCACAAGAAGAACGTTAGGTTTGAAGCCGTTCGTTGCTTCCGCTTGCCCATTTAATTCTTTTGTCCCGGAGAGGATGGAGATTTAAAGTCCTCTGACCACCTGCTCACTAATGCACAGTCATTCAGTGTCATTTTTCCTTGGTAAGTGTCAAAATGTCTCTGTAGAAGTTGTATGAACAGTGTATCTATGACTTGATGATACCATTGAGTTGACAAAACGCTTAGGATGAAAGGTTTTACGCAATCAAAGATAATGTGATGTAATCGCGTTTTCTATCACCTAAGACCTTTAACCATTTTTTTGATGGTTTTTGTCACAAAGCAAGAATGAAATGATTTTTGTCACAAAGTAAAAAAGTAAAAATGAAGAAAGATATAGGATGTGAAAATTTGTATATTACTTTCTTGAGAAAGAATCCTTTTATAATATAAATAGTGCTTGTAAAAAAAGTTATACATGTAAGAATTGGTAGAAGGCTAGAAAATGGAGGAATTGTGTATATTCAACTATATGTTGTTTGTACAATTGTGTCCAACATATAGGACTCAAGACTACACCAAATAAGGAACAACAATAAATACAGAATTGTTTACAAATAATATCAAGCATATTATCATAATATGCTTATGTCTAGATTGGCAACATGGTAGGTGTATCTCTCGGTCATTAATAGTTCATTTCAAGCTGGAGATTTGAACAAGTCAAATACCCAAGCTTGGAAAAGAGATGCTAATGTTGCTTACTACTTAATGCCTTTGTCAATAAATCTGCCAATTGATCTTTGGTTGAATTATGAGGTGTTGTGATGATCCATTGTTGTAGCTTCTCTCTTACATAGTGACATTCAATCTGTAGCTTCATTGTCACAATGAAGTAGAGCTGGATATCTCATGTGCAAACCAAAATCTTTGAGAAGCCCCGTGATCCATACTTTCTCGCAAGTAGTTACCTATATAGCTCGATATTCTGCTTTGACTGAGGATAGTGAGACTGCTAGTTGTTTCTTTGATCTAAGATATCAATGAATCTCCCAGTAAGATGCAAAAGCTAATGGTGGATCGTTGTGTCATGGGACGTGTGCTATAGTCTGAGTAGTAGAAAGCCTTTAACAAAAATTTTAAGGAGGATGGAAACATCATACAAAGGGTTGGACAACCCTTGAGATATTTTATCACTTTGAGTGATGCTTCCATGTGAGAACATTTGGGATCATGCATGAACTAACTTAATAATTGAACGAGAAAGGTGATGTCTAACCTGGTAAGAGTCAAGTATATGAGTTGACCCACTAATTTCTAGTAGACAGATGGATCTTTAAGGGAAGGATCATCAATCTTTTTTGGTGAATTGGCGTCATACTCTATGTTGGTGAATTTCTTGTTTTGTTTCATGGGAATAATCAAAGGTTTAGCACCAGCAAGTCTTGCTTCAGATATTAACTCCAAGGTGTACTTGTGTTGACTCAAAGAAATGCCTTCTAGAGATCAAGCAATTTCAAAACCAAGGAAGAATTTCAATGGACCAAGATCTTTCATGAAGAATGTGGCATTAAGAAACTGCTTGAGATCCATAATTCCAACTTGGCTATTTCCTATGATTAGTATATCATCAACATAAATGAGCAATGCCACAAAAGAAGTAACTTGAGTCTTGGTAAACAATGAGTAATCATGATGAGATTGATGAAAATCATGCTGAATCAAGGAACTGGTAAATTTAACATTCTACTAACGAGAGGCTTACTTCAAACTATATAAGGATTTTTGCAATCTACATACCATATGCTCCCCCTAAGCGCAAAATCTGAAAGAAAGCTGTATATAGATCTCCTTAGAAAGATCGTCATGTAAAAAGACATTATAAACATCCATTTGATGAAGGGCCAAGCATGAATCACATCAATGGTAATGATGAGATGAACAGTGACATGTTTAGCAATGGGAGAAAATGTGTCTTGATAATCAAGTCCCTCACGCTGATTGAAGCCTTTAGTAACCAAACGAGCTTTGTACCATTTGATGGAGCCATTAGCATTATACTTCATCTTGTAAACCCATTTACAGCTATTGGGACAACGACTATGAGGCAAGGGAACACCATCCTAAATGTGATTGGCCACAAGGGCATTAAGTTCATGTTTCACGGCATTGACCCAATGAGTATCAAGGATAACTTCTTGAAAGGTGGTAGGTTCTTGGATGGCAGAAATTGAAGCGATAAAGTGTTGAAAGTGAGGATGGCAATGATCAAGGGAAATATAATCAGAGATGGGATAAAGGAAAGTGTATGAAGTGGAGGTCATGGTAGGGCAGAGATAGTCAAAGCTCCAGATGGGAGGACAGGAAAGACGACTAGACCAGCACAAGGTAGTATCTGAGGTGGTTTTTGAGGTGTTATATGGGGGTTTAAGGGTTTGTTATGACAAGGATGAGTCTAGCATGATCAAAAGGCAAGGAAATAGGTGAGGTGATGGGTAAGGAATTAGTGGAAGTCAGAGGAGGGTCCAATAAGGAGGTTAAGAGATCACGGATATCCACAGGTAGTGAAGAAGATAAGTATATATCATCAAACCATAGTGTCGGAGATGACTGAGCAAGTAGAGAGCCGGAGAGCATGAGGATGTAGATAAGGAAAGAAGAAAATTTTTTTATTGAAAAACGACATATGACTAACAAAAAACTTATCAAAAGTAAGATCATAAACGGGGTAGCCCTTTTGAGAATGAGGGTAGCCCATGAAGATGCATGGAATGGCACGAGAACTAAACTTGTCGTGAGCACCAAGAATGATGACAAAACAACGACATTCGAATATGCAAAGGTGATCAATGGTAGGAGGTTTGTCAAATAATTTTTCAAATGGACTCATACCTTTCAATGAAGGAAAAGGTAAGTGATTAATCAAATAGATAGTAGTAAAGATACATTCACCCTAAAAACGAGAGGGAATGTGTGCTTGAAACATTAGGGCTCGAGCCATATCAAGCAAGTGGCAATGTTTGCGTTCAACAATCTCATTTTGTTGGGGAGTGTAAATGCAAGAGGTTTTATGGAGAATACCATGATGTGTAAGTAATGAGTGACATTCAGTGGAAAGGAATTTGAAACCGTTGTCAAAACGGATGCGTTTGACAGGGAAACCGAATTGGGTGGACACCATAGAAAAGAAAAATTGAATTTTTTGAAAGACTTGGCTTTTGAAATGAAGTAAAAAGGTCCACATTGCATGAGAATAATCGTCAACGATAGTTAAAAAATATCGTGCACCATCATATGTAGCGGTTCAATAAGGGCCCTAGACATCCAAATGTACTAGTTCAAAAATGTGAATGGTGACCGTGCGACTTTAAGGGAAAGTGGCACATGTCTGTTAACTAAAGGGCAAATCGGGTATAAAAAATTGTTGGGACAAGAAATCGAGTTGCCAAGTGTAGGGTAAGAGAGTAAAGATGAATGACCAAGACAAAGGTGCCAAAGTTGATAATTATTATTGCTAGAAAAAGAATTACAAGTCGCAGATTGTTTTGGAATACAAATTGTATTCTTTAAGGAATGTAAGTAGTTTGAAAAACAAGAGTGAAAATTTGCGAGAATGGAATGACATAAAAATACAATCCTCGCTTAGCCTTGCCTAGCTCGATTAGAGCCCTAGTTGTACAGTCCTAAAAAACACAGAATTTATCAAAAAAAATAGCTATATAATTATTATCATAGGTGAGTTTACTAATGGATAATAAATTATGCCTTAAATGTGGGGCATATAAAACATTCTTTAGAGATAGTTGAGGGTAAGGTTGGTAATAGCTAATATGGGAGACAAGATTGCGAGATTGATCAAGTAATGTAATAAAGAGTGAGGTTGCACATGGATAATATGTGTTTAAAATAGTGAGATCACATGTGATGTGATTGCTTGTCCCTGAGTCAATAATCCACATGGATGATAATAGAGTACAAGGTAAATGAATACCTGAGAGATTGGCTGAAGTAGAGAAATCAGAAGGCCCTAACTAATTGAGGAGACTGACCAATCGTTGTAGTTGATCAGCCCATAAAGTAAGTCCAAGAGGCCCACCATAGATGCTATCAAGACTGAGAGCATAGTGTCTAAATATACTTGTAATGGGATAAGGAGGCAAAGGGGGGTTAGTTTGATAAAAAAAAAAAAAAGGCCTTCTAGAAGGGTCTAGGGAGGGGTTCTAAGGCTCATAGCTTAAAGGGTTGGAGGAGCTAAATGGGCCAAGCTCAGAAGGCCCGTGGATGTGGACAGTGTGGGCTTTTGGGCCCTATTGGGGGATCTTTTCTTGGCCCTGCCTTGCTACTTGGGCTTCCAACCTAGTGGGTAGCCCACAAGAAGGAAGCACACCTCCTTCATGTGGCTAGGCTTTTTGCAATGAGTGTAAAAATGTTGTTGGCTTGTGGATCCAGACGCTGGGCCATGTGCTAAGGAGACATCACTAGTGTTGTCGGGCCTAAGTGAGGTGCGAGGATGGGTGAGGCTTAGAGGCTCGTGTGGGCCTTAGAGCTCTTGGGATCCAATCTGTCTAAGAGTGCGGTCACCTGACCCAAGTGCTGATCCAGATTTCTAGCCTGTAAAAGCAAAGTCGTCGCTGGCAGTGAAGCAGTTATCTAGTGAGGACCTCTAATGAAGATTTTGTCTAGCCAAAGCATACAACTTCTCCAAGGAGGGAAAAGTTTCATGGGAAAGGGCATTGGATTGGAGGGTTTGGAAATTTTCGGGGAGAAATAGGAGAAATTTCATCTTGCGATTCTCTTCTTCATACGACCGAACTTGCTCATTAACCTGACAGGAGCAGAGACCGTAATTACATCAAATTAGAGGCTCTTGAGAATCAAGGGCATTCCGCAAATCCTTCAACCAGACATAGAAGATGATTAGTTTGAGTTTAGTAGCACTGGCGTGAAGCTTGAGTTCACCGATTGCTTGGTGGATCGAGAATTTATGGATTTTGACCACACGAGCGAAACTATCTTGAAGAGTTTGCCGTATCTCAACAAGGGTCAGAATTTGAGAAACCATGGGTTTGCGGGATGATTCCACGGAATGAGTAAGCCAGGTTTTGGCTGTGGTGTGGCACTGATCCCATTTGAGGATGTCATTGTCATTGCTAGTAGGGCGAGGAAGACTTCTGGTGAGGAATTCGAGCTTATTACGGGTAAGGAACATAGTTTGGACTTGACTAGACCAAACATTCCAATTCGATTCTTCAACAAGCTTTTAAGAAACGATGCTATTGGTTTGGAAATCAACAACAGAAAGGTGATAAGCGGTGGCGTGTAATGGCGATGAGGCTCTAGAATTCATATTCAGGGTAACCATGGCAAGGGATGGTGGAGGTAATTTAGGATTTAGGATTTGGGATTTGGGATTTTAGGGTTACGATTTAGGATTTGGGAATTAAGAAATTAGGTT
Source organism: Casuarina equisetifolia (assembly GCA_028551475.1). Classification (NCBI taxonomy): domain Eukaryota; kingdom Viridiplantae; phylum Streptophyta; class Magnoliopsida; order Fagales; family Casuarinaceae; genus Casuarina; species Casuarina equisetifolia. Next base: position 21,631,023 of record CM052357.1, read on the forward strand.
TAGGGTTTGCCTAATTTGGGGAAATTTGATAAATTGGGGCAAAATTTCAGTTTAAAGTTGAAGTAAGGTTTGCGGGAAATTGAGGAAATTGTGAGATTTGGGAATTGAGGGTGAGATTGAAAAAATAGGAAATTTAAGGGGTTTTGAAGGGATTTGCACAAAAGTTTAAGGGCTAAATTAAAAACCAAAAAACTATACGTGTGGTAGAATTGTGAAAAAAAAAAAGGAAAAAAAAGCTAAATTCCTTCACAAACTTATGAATGAAGACCAGAGGGAAATTTTTTTTTTGCAAAAGCGGTAGGTCTTAGAGAAGGAATGGCTCAGATACCATCTAAGAATTAGTAAAAAGCCAAAGAATGGAGGAATTGTGTATATTTAGCTATATGTTGTTTGTACAATCGTGTCCAACTTATAGGACTTAAGACTACACCAAATAAGGAACAACAATAAATACAAAATTACTTAAAAATAATATCAAGCATATTATCATAATATGCTTATGTCTAAAATGATAACATAGTAGGTGTATCTCTCAGTCATTAACAATATAAGTAGTAAAAAGAAATATATTTGCTTATTATATATACAAATAATTATTTAATTAGAGCACGCTAAGTCATATAAAAAAGGAATAATAAAAAAATGTTATTGTATTTCAAATAGTTTTAGACAAAAGTTTCCTAAATGAAGCAATTCATATCCATCTCTACAGCAATCTGGAAGTCACCCTAAGGGACATAGAAGGGAGGTGCTTTCTGGATCCTCTTTCAACTTTTTAACCGGAAGAATTGTGGGATAATTGAGCGGTGCTTCGGGGGTTATAGAACGTAGCACAGACGGCAAAGACATTCCCCATTTCTCATAGTAGTTCTAGACAAACCCAGTTCATGGTAATTTGCTTTGTCTCCATCTTTCTCTTACAACAACCGCCAAAATCTCTCTTATGGAAGTTTCCCGCAATGAAACGGAAGCCTCTTCAGCCCACACCCCGCTAGTATTACCTTCGCACCACCAGGAAGAACTGGACGACGCCCTACTCGACCGCTTCCTCCACCGCTTAGAAATCTTTCTCAGAATCTTTGGCTACTGCCAGGACTCTATTCTAAGCCTCACTCTCTCATGGGTCTCATTTCTTCTTCTGGGTGTTGCACTTCCACTCTATGTTATTGAGCACCTCAACTGTTCTGATTGCGAGAAGTATCAGATCAAAAGTTTCGAGCTTGAGATTCTAGTTTCCCTGTCTCTTGTGGCTGCCATTTCTCTGCTGTGCATTTCTCACAATCTTCGCAAGTATGGGTTAAGGAAGTTTCTGTTTGTGGATCGCTACCATGGTCATATGGCACAGTTTCGTGAGGAATATCTGCGGAAGATCAACGTAAGTAACCCAAATCTCCTCCTTGAAATATCAAATTTGTTCTTTCTAGCTCTCTGGTATGGGTTGATGTGCGATATTTTCACCAAAGATCGAATTTTTTGGCTACGAACCCTTCAAGTTAAAGCTCCTGGGTGGAATTGTAAGCTTGCAAATAGTGAAGTCGAGGATATCATGGACTTTTTGTACAGATACTATTTGTTGTCTACCCATGACTCTGTCCCTTGAGCTTGTCCATAGTAGTTCTCTCGAACTGATATCAGAAGCAGGTTTTCTTTTCTTATGCACTCAACTTACACTATCAGCAACGGCCAATTGAACTGAGAATTCTTCTTCTTGTTCAGGGTTTCCCTCGATTGTTGACACTCTGGCTATTGCCATGTCTCCTTCTGAAGACTGCTCGTGAAGTCATTCATACTGTATACGAGTACAATGGTTCATTGTTGCGATCTGTTACTTCTTTATTTGCCTTGCTTATATCATGGACTTATTTAGCCACAATCTATCTATCAGGCAGTGCTCTTTTCCATTTGGTGTGCAACTTGCAGGTGATACACTTCGAAAACTATGGGAAGCTTTTAGAAAGGGATCTTGATGTTTCAGTATACATAGAGGAACACACTCGTCTAAAGCATTATCTTTCCAAAATTAGCCACAGGTTCCGAATATTTCTTCTTCTGGAGTTCTTGTTTGTGACGGCTAGTCTGTTTGTGGCTCTTATAGAGACTACAGAGAATCGTGGAATCATCAACTTTACCAATGGCTGTGATTTTGCAGTAAGTTCTCAAAATATGTCCCTTCATAGGTGGTGAGTCACGATGTCTTAAACTAGTCATATCCTGCTCAAAAGGGTGTTATCATATTGAATTCGATCTGTGGTAGACATCTGATAAGGAAGCTCACTTTTTCATTAAAACCTTGCTTGTGAGGAGTATGCCGGATTTTCAAGTAGGATTTAAACAATGTATGATAACTCATTCACGCTGTTCTGAATATTATCCTTTATGATAAATATAAACTGCAGCCTTTGTCGCATAGGTATTATATTTCCTTGCAGGCTACTTGGGCTGTGTGGGTGTCATGTAGGCGATGTCCTAAATTTGGTCTCTAATATCAGATAAAAAAGTTTACCTTTTTTTCCCTTAAAACCGACTTATAAAGAGAAGATATTCAAAGAATGTGGCACAACTCATACTATTTTTAATTTCTACATTTCTCTTATATCAGTCAATCAATCCCTTTCATGCTACAAAGTTTTGATTATGATTCTAGAGCTGGACTGTTTCTGCAGATCAGTCATAATGCAAACCTACTACGACCTAGGACATCTCCAAGTTTGATGTTCAAATGATTTATTCTGCAAAAGATTGATAAATAATTCTTTTTTTTCTCTCAGTTTTGATGTGTTTAAGAGCTTGACAGCATTCTCCACCGCTATAAGTTGCATTCACTTGTACAATAGTTCAAAAACTTGCTTGAGCATTCACACTGCTTAGTTGCTGCTATGGCAGGTCTCCTCTATTGTTGAGCTTCTTGGGGTCGTTATTTGCCTGTATTCTGCCGCAAAAATCTCACATAGAGCTCAGAGTCTTGCATCGGTTACAAGCAGATGGCATGCTTTAGTTACATGCAACTCTAATGATGCCTCTCAACGGGGAGTTTCAAACAGTGGTGCGAACTTGGAAGTTCCTTCCCCAACAGGTCAATTGCCCATGACCTACTCAGAAAGTGATCTTGATTCAATGGATTCTGTCGCAGGTGCTCACAAGAAGTCCTCAACTGGCCTCGTACATGTCATCTTATAGTAAAAGACAAGCTTTTGGTACGTCACAAACACTTTCTGCAGTAAGTAGTTTCTCATTTCTCTTTCAATTTCCGGCATGGCTGCAGTTCGTCAGGATATGTAGGTTAAAACAATCTAATATTGAATTAAGCGGGAGCTATATTGCAGTGGACTTTGATGCAAGTGTTCCAGGCTATCTGTTCAAAGTTGTCATCGAATTCACTTGATTTTGCAGTGCTGTATATGCAGTCCAACCTGGGCGGGGCGACGGTGTACGGATGGACGATTGATAGGCCACTTATCAATACAATTTTCTTCGTTGAACTCTCGCTTGTTCTTTTTGTACTCGGGAAGACCATAACTTTCACTACTTCTTGACTTGTGTTATGAACCCTCTTGGACAACAGTGGCAATTTTATGTCCTTCCTGTGCCCAAGACTAGTAGCAGCAGCAACGGTGTAGTTGTATGTGCTGTTAGATATTGCTTCTTTACCACACGGTGGGCAAATTTCTTTCTTGTAACCAACGCAATGACAGGTTTGTTGTACTGATAGTTGTGTGAGAAAATATAAGAACATGCTAATGGTCTCGATGCGTGTTGTATGACCAAATATTTTGTTCAGCAGATGCTGAAGTAGCGGTGGGAACAATCTCATTGACATGCGGAGTGTTCAATCGTTTGGTTTCAAGTGAATGAACTTCGCGTTGGTGTTATATTCCCTCCCATCACTTGTTGTACGCCTAACTTCATGCCCGTCAAGCGTAAAGATCACAAACACACCATTGATATACAAGAACCTTCTTATTGCTTTATAAGATCTTGGACGAAAACGTTAGTGAAAAGCCTTTGAAACTATGGTTGAAAAACCTTTAATATTGTAGTTTAAAAATAAAACCTTTTTTTTAGGGTTTTTTGATATCATAACTAATGTCTGATATTGTATAGTCATCAAACTCTAATTGGTCATTTAGTCTTTTATAATTTATGACTATTTTAGCTTTTCCTCTTTTTATTTCATTATGATTTCTTACCAAAAAAGCTATACTAAAACAAAAACTCGTTGTCTATTTTATTAGCTTCTTGTCTAATAATTCATTAATTTGAACATCAAATTCTTCTATATCATGTTTAGTATAAATTATTAGTTTGACTCTAATTATAACATTAAGATGTTTTAATTTTAAATTACAAGATCGAGAGTTTCTCAACCATAATTTCAAAAGGTCTTCACTAAAGTTTTCTTCCTAGATTTAATAAATCCAATGAGAAGATTCTAGTGTATTAATAGTGTGTTTGTGATCTTCATGCTTGGTTGGCATGAAGTTAGGCGTACACTTATACCTATGTTGTTCTAACACGTTTACATTGACTTTCTCTTTTTAAGAGTCGATCTAATATGTATATGGTGTAATTTTATAGGATAATAATTGTCAAAAAAAATTATTTCCTAAAAAAAAAATTGTCATACATATTTGGAAAACAAAGTGTGGTAGGAATGAGAAATTTTTTATACTCATCCATATAGTAATTTTTTTTGCTTTATATTCTATTTTTGTTATATTATTATCAATTCCTGTTACAGTTATGGGATGCTTCATAGGTACCCATTTTTCTATAGGTAAAGCATTTCATCTACAACTATAAATTGTAGCTTTAATGTATACTAAAACACATAAAATATATGGCTTATATCCCAAAAAATTAAAATTTCCTAGAACATGTTTATATTTTCTCTTTTTTTTTTTATCTTGGCTAAGTGAGAAAATTATTTCTTCATCTCCTTTTTGGAAATGATAGAAATAACTGATTTTTATTTCTTCCTCCTTATCTTTCAGGTAGTTTGTACATGGCATAATTGGAATTTGAATATTTTTAACTCCAATAGCTTCTTGGTTAGAACTACTACTTTCACCTTCTTTATTTTTTTATTAATTCTCTTGGAATTCTAATACTTCTTCAAGCAAATTTTCCCAAATATCTTCTTGATAAAGAATAGTTGCTTTCCACTTTTCACTCATTGTATTTGTGAAATACATGTTTCTTCTTGAAGCAATGACAACTTGACTAAGTTACGAACATTTTGGTTTAGTGATATCAATTATAAGCCATTATTTTGGCACTTCTAAATCTTTCTAATCAAATAATTGTGAACTGATTACTACATTAAAAGGTAATGATTCTAAAATTTTTACAAGATTCTTGTTTAGAATTTTTGTAAAAGTAAGATTTTGAATGGTTTTCTAATGAATTGAAAGATCATGAGAGCTGGGTTTCCTATCTATTCCTTCGGTTTTTTATCCTAATTTAGATGATGTATTCTAAATTAGAATCATTAACTGAAATAAAATAATTTGGCTTAATGTTAAGCCAAACTACTCCATTAACAAGATTATATTAGACTCCTCCTATAATAGCCTTAATTGGGTCATTGAGTCTTTTATCCAAGATCACTGCTAATATAGGTGTATCAATTCCTTGTCTAAATAAAGTAGTAATTTCTATTTAAATTAAATCTATGTGAATATATATAATTTTTATATATTTCTTTTCCATCTTGTAACTTTCTTTTTATTGAATAGAGTAATAGCTATGTTACCTTCATTGGATAAATCTGCATTGCTGTTTCCACAAAATTGTTGAAAGACTTCTGCAAAGAAAAATTTAAATTCTGACAATTTATATATTTCTTCTTTTTTAATTTCTTGCACTTTTCTTATTTCCTTCTATTGTTATTTAGTGAAGCTAATTTCTTTTCCTATAACATCTTTTAATTTTAAAGTTTTCATTTCTTGTTTAGGAACCTTTATTTGCTTATCCTAAGACTATTGTTCATTCATCATGAAGACAAATTCTTCATTAGAAGAACTTTCTTCATCACTGGAAACCTCATAAATGATCTTTTCTTAGTCTAAAATCTATTCTTCAAAGAGAATTTAAAATTCTTGTTCTTCTAGAAGTTTGATTATTTTCTTATCACTTTTTTCTTTTTAGGACATTATGGTGCATAATGTCCTTCTTCATTGCAAACAAAACATTGCAAGTTTTTGTTTTGCTATCATATTTATTTTTTTAATATTTTCTTTTTGGTGAAAAGCCCTTTTTGACTTTTTTTTTCATTTTCTCTATTTGAATTTTTTATTCCTATGTGATTTTCTTTTTGGACTACCACAACCAATTTTCTTATTTTCTCTAAAGATTTTTTCATAGTATTTTTTTTGGTAACTAGAATTAGAAAGTAGGTTTCTTTCCTCCTTTTTTTTTTTTTTTTTTTCTTAACTTTAACCTTAAACAATGATATGTTATTACCTTTAAGACATAATTTATTCTAAAATCTAGGATACCTTCTTTATCTATTTTGATTAGAAAATTTGAATAACTTGTTGTGAAAATTCCATCCCAAGAGCTAGGTAATTTATTAAAGAATTATTCTATCTAGTATTCATTTTTTGACTTCCAAAACAAAAATGATATTTTTAAAAGATTTAAACATATTCATCAAACCTACATATATCATACAATTCTAGCTTAGATAGCACAAAATTGGCATCTTCTTGAAGGAATGGTTCACCTAAATATCCATAAAGTTGTTCTTTAACAATTTTTGCAAATTCTCTTAAAATATCACCTAAACTATACAAGTTTTGATAGTAAAGCAATTTTTTGTTGTTTTTCTACTTCAGACTTTTCCCATTGCCATAGACATTACAAGGTGTTTCCTTAAAGTGTAGAAGTAATATAATCTAAAAAAATTCTTTTGTCCATGTGTTCTTGTAGTTGATTACTACAATTGAAAAGGATTGTGCCTAATCATCTATAGTTTTTAATTGATCCTTAAAAGGAACATTAGTATGATCTAAATATGTCTCATTTTGGGCTATGCTTTGCTTATGCATATCATCTCTTCTAGAAAATGTGGGATGAGGTGTTTTCTCTTTTACTTCACTATTAGAAGCATTGGTTTTAATGTTTTCTACATAATCATTATAATTATCATCATTTAGCCCATAATTTGCAAATGAAATACTTTTACTTCTTTTTTAGAATCAGAAGATTGGCAATCTTCTTCATTGAAAAGTAATAAGGTATTTTCAAACCTAAAATAAATTAAAAGGTATTTATATACAAGATAAGTTGTTCTTATCTTATTTATAATTTCATTTCTTTCTTGGACAAATCTATATATAATTGTCTCTAATAGTTAAAAGTTTCTTTTATATTTTCATATTCTTCTGTTTAAAGTACTATAATCTCATCGTTTCCATAAAATAGTCTAGAGATTTTGTTATCTCTTAGGTTATTCATTCCATCTAAATTTACTACATCTAGTTTGTTTATTATATTTTTAAGATTTTCTTTACTCTCCTGTTTGAAATCCAAATCAATTAACATATTGATATGACCCATGTTATTCTCTATTTTATTAACCATTATATTTATAAATTCTAAAGTAGACTCAATGTAATTTTGGTTAATTTGTTAAGGTTTTTTTTTTCTTTCTAATTTCTTAAACCAAAAGTGAATACTATTAGTAACACTATTTAAACTAGTACTAATAACACCAAATTTTTTATTATTAATTTGTAGTACATGCTTATAATTATTATGACTAAAAAAAGTTCTTAAACAATCTATTTTCTCATTGCTTAAAGATGTCATCCTAGACTATTAAGGGTGCCTAAAACCTTCTATGTGCTTCTTAGTACCTAAAACCAAAGTTTCCTTAATGCCAAACATGACACACACAAGCTTAAAGTCTAATAGGAAGATACAAGCTTTAAACCTTCTATGGGTTTTTCAATAGCTAGGAGTGAAACAACACAAAGTACAACAAATAAATGAGAAAAAACTTTAAAAGCACTGATATATTATACGTGTACTTTAATTTAGAAGATTGGATCAAAGCTCATGCAAGGCTTTGATACTAATTATAGTATCAAACTAATTATATTGGGGAAACCTAAAACTCTTTACAAGGAAAAGGTTTGGATAGCGAAAGTCGAAAGGTCGAGAGAACTAATGCTATGCTATGGGGTTGTTAGGGCTATATGATTTACAAGATAAAGGTCAATACCCCTTTATACTACAAGACAGTAATATTCCTCCTAGACACCTCGTAGGACACCTAGAGAATAAGAGGACAAATTCTATTCAAAAGAGGACACCTAAGCAAAACAACATATTTAGTCACGTTACAAGTTTCCAAGTTTCCAAATACTTGATGATGACTTGTAGTTATTTGCCCGTTGGTTATGACAAGTTACTTGCTTGCCGACCACTCTCTGTAAAGCTGTGTTGGTCTTCATCATTAGTTGTGCCATGTACATCTTTTACTCTTCTTGAATTATCTACTCCAAATTGCGATCATATTTGCCCAATTTTTCTCTAGTGGGTATTTTAGTGAATATCATTTAATAGGGCACACTGCGGTAATATCCTTTGCTAAAAGAGCCATGTCTCTTAGAAAATCAAGATATGATCTTGTCACCAATTTTGCAAGCAATGTCTCTGTGTTATAGGTTTGGGGTTATGTGTGTAGTCCAAAGTTAGTTAAATCAGATTAGTCAAGCTCTTTAGGTTTTTTTCTTTATTAAAAAAACATGATCCCTGTGAAGGGAGACAGTTTTCATTGTTAGTTTTGGCTATAAAATATAGTTTTGGTTTGACAATTTTCATCTGAGCCTTACTCTATCCTTTCTTGATTTTGAGTCTCACTTTATCCTTTTCTTAGTGTAAGTGTTCTCGTATAAGCCCCACACTGTGTCTTTGGCGAGAGAATCTTCCACCATTCCTATCAAAAGATGACCTCATCAGATACAAATTGTCAACAAGTGAGGTAAACAACGCATAAGCTCAAACCTAGGCTAGACACAGAAGCACAATCCGTAACATTCTGCTTCTAATATTTGTTTTGAGAGTGCGGGTGCAATCAATTTTAATGAAGTAATAGATATTTTTTTCCCATATGAAACCATAAAAGTTTTTTCTTTTGGTCTTGAATCTGAATAACTTTATCACGCAGAACTAATAAGTCGTCTACCTAATAAGTGTTATTATCAATTTTCAAGTCACATTGAAAGTGCTGTTGAGACTAGAATACTCAAATTCACCTTTTCGATTACTTTTGAGTTCCTTTGCATCGCTTAAAGAACTTTTCTCAAATTCTCTGCCTTAATAAATTAGTTGTCCAAGAGGTGAAGTAGTTTTCCATAGAAGATTTTTAACTACGAAATGAACAATAACTTTTATCATTGTGGGGAAATCTTTTAATTGCTTTACTATAAGTCCTTGAGAAATTACTTAGGAATTTTCCAATCAATATTTGATAAGACCATTCTTTATGATTTATCATGTCCCTGAATTTAGGATTCCAGTTTAATGTTTATATTAAATGCAGTTTGTCTAGCATTTTATTAAATTTTATCAATTCAACTTTCTATTGAATTTCTTGGTAAATTCTCCATGATAAGTCTTTCTAAAAAGGGCTTAACCTTCTGATTTTTTCTATCTCCGTATCATCTTCAGAATTACCAAATCAACTTAAATGGTGAGAAATTCGTATTGTCTGACCGGATCAAGAGGCACTTTCTCCATAATTTGTTTGACCAAGCAGATATAAAGCTTCTTGGTTTTATATCTGCTTGGTTTGGAGACAGCAAGATTTGAGGTCAACAATCCTTCTAGCAAGTATAGACATATGCCATCAATATGAAATTTCAAAACTACGTTAAGCACTTCGTATATTTGCTTGGACATTCCTAAGTTATATAAATCTTTAATTTCTGAAAAGTGTTGTTTAGAATCTGCGTTCGTTGGGAAAGATAGCGACGGCTATTCAACACCGGATAAAAGAAGTTTACGCCTATGATGGAAGAGGAAAAGAAAACTTATTTCATGGAGCTCGAGTGAAAATCCCCAAAACTTAGACTTTTCAGTCCAAATCATTGTATAAACACATCTTTACCAAAAGTATTGCTCATAGTCAGATCGTCAGGATCACTGTCCAGGAACCCCATTCCTAACAGCATCTTGATCACCATCCTCCACAACATTGCTCTTCTCTGAAGGGAAAACTAAGATACAGTGTGACAGTACAAAATAAAAACATAAAATATAAAAAGAGTAAGACTAGCAACAGGGATCTCACAGGCGACTGTTTGCCAGGAAGGCCTTGGCTATTTACTGATCAACTTACCAACCATGGAATAGAAAATTGGGATATTCCCAAAAATCAGATTACTCACTTCAAAGATGAGTACTCTAGAGCTGATTGATATAACTTTTAGCATTTTACACGTACAAAGAATATTTTACCACTTTCTTTATTATTGGTATCCAACCGGTGGAAATTTATCAGGAAAGCTTTTTGACAAGCAAAAGTCGACGATTGCGGTTGATAGAAACAAACGGCCTGCCAAGAGCACCACTGCAAGACTAGGTTGTTATAGAAACAATACAACATAGCTTGCCATACCAGCCAATTGCTTGCTCGAAGGATATAGAAACAGTACAACATACCTCGGATCTTTATGTGAAACATACCTTTGTCACCACAGCACGTGATTAATTCCCCATACACTCATATCCTTCATGTAATGAAACTAGTCAATACAATAATAACGATCTCAGTCAATGGAGCTTTAGAAAAATGATGTGAATGACAACAAATTTGGATAATCATCTTGGAGATTAGAATGAACAATTTTCATAATTGTCAAGAGGAAACATATTTCAGAGTGCGGGAGAACATTGACTCTGTAAAATGCTGAAATTACAGTGTACACATACTGCAACTGGAACACCAGACACGATCAAACTCGATGGAGGCATCAGTAAATTTTACCTCATTTTCCTCTCTAATCCACCACACACCACGTGAAACATGTAAGTTCAATACATAATTCGAACAGAAACAACAAAATGGTAAACTGGATTTCCAAGCTTTCACCTTTTCAGCTGTGTTTAATTAACAACCTACCTGTTATACCTCTATGGACAACATGAAAATCTCCTGTGTCGTTTATCTCAGTTACAACTAATATTGAAAAATATGCTTCATATTTATGTATGTTTATCTATTTCGAAAGCTAAGGCCACAGGGATAACAGGTACTAGATACCATTCGACTGAGTGAATCATATGAAATTTATACCATAAGAAGACAATTATTGCAATCATTAACAATAACATCTACTACGAGAAGAAGATGAAATAGAGACTAAAGATAAAGTGCGCATTGATATTTACAGCCGTAGTTTCATCATGTACATTGAGGAAGTCCTAAATGTGTGAAGTTACAATTTAAGTCAATCTTAGAAGGACATTGATTCAAAGTAAGAAAAAACGTCAGTTGTTGTTTCACACCTTTCCAAAGGCCATCATCCATCAATCCACTACTCCTGATAGAGTAAACCATACAACATTGCAACTCCTCCACCGCTCCTCTGAAGGATCCTGACTCTTTGCTATTCTTACAGGTGCCTAACAATTAGGTGGACAAAGTTTGAAACTGTCACGTGAAGCAAGAAAACTGAACCTGCCAGCTACCAATTCTACCTCCCTTGGCCATGCAAAACAGGAAAGTTAATCTTGAAATCAGATCTGGGAAGAGGAACCTCGCTAAACCACTCATGCTCGAGAGCAGCCTCTGCTGTTATCCGCTGCAAAGACAAAAGGTGTTCATAAATTTCATGATCAACAAAATTCTACATGGTGGAACCAAACTAAAAGTCAGAACTTTGTTAACAATTTTACCTTTTCCGGGTCATAAGACAACAGCTTGTTCAACAAGTCAAATCCCAAATTAGAAAGAACTGGGCCGCCTGTAAAGGATCTGGGAGGAAACTTCTTCCTCAATAGGTTATCCCTGTAACAAATTCAGCAATAATTATGAAAAGAGTGAAAAGAAGCTGATAACTAAAAGGACATGCAGACAGAATCCAGAAAGCCCAAGCAGGTTCATCTGAACTGGCATAGCTTGGGTAACACTTCCAGATGTGGTTAATAAATTGAGTGGAAAGCCACAACGAAAAATAAGATCACATAGCACATAAATAGACATACTTACGTTTGTTTTATTGTTGGCCTAGCCCCTGGCAGTTTTGTTATTCCAGGCCAACTCTCTTCATTTGGCATACCAAGCACTTGGAAAATCTGCAACATTCAATCCATTCCGTTACTGAAAACCCCATCAAGTAAAGCATAAAACAGGTGAGCGAAAATAAGCAAAGAGGAAGCAAGAATAACCTTTCCAAGCTGATCAACTTCATTTTTCCCCTTAAAAAGTGGTTCCTTTCCCACCAATTCAGCCATAATACATCCTACTGACCACATATCAATAGCGGTTGAGTACTGTTTTGTGCCAAGAAGCAGTTCAGGTGCCCTGCAGAGGGAACAATGCACAACAAAGATTAAAATAAAAACAACAGCCAAAGAGAGAAATATGGGCAAACCGAAGCTCTAGGCTTAGAATGCAACATTCATGACAAAAACAAAAACAATTAAAATATAGAAAGACGTAACCACAGATCCCAAATAAAAACAAAAGCTCACCTGTACCAAAGTGTAACCACGACAGATGTATATGGGTTCAATGGGCTCCCATACTGACGAGACAACCCAAAGTCACATATTTTCAGCTCACCCTCCTTGCTCACAAGAAGGTTTGATGTCTTCAAATCTCTATGAAGCACCCAATTGTCATGAAGATACTTGACACCCTCCAAAAGCTGTAGCATCAAGCATTTAACCTCACTTATACTAAAGGGCTGTTTCATCAGCTCTAGCAGACCCTTGAGGTCATATTCCATGTACTCCATAACCATAAAAACATTATCAAAGTCATCCACCACAACTTCTTTAACACCCACAACAGAAGGGTGCTTAAAAGACACGAGAATATTTATCTCCCTCAAAGACGACAAAGGGAAACCACCCTCCCTTTCTATGCCCATCTTCACCTTCTTCAGGGCCACAATTTGCCCTGTCTTCTTATCCTTGCCTTTGTACACAATACCATATGTGCCTTCGTTTATTTTCTTAACCATTTCAAACTCATAAACAGTTCTGCAACCCTGAAGCATGTTTATGCTTCCTTGGGAACAGACAGTAGACTTCTCAATCTGCAGGGAATCACCATCATCCTCTGATGGGTTGATAGCAGCATCTTGTTTGTCGTCAGTAACCATTGAATCATCATCTAAAGACTCAGTTTCCCGACACATATTTCCACTAACATGCACAAGGCCACCTTCTCTATCAGAGCCAGCTGATAGTGCGCTACCCTCTCCTGAGCTATCTTTTCGAATCTCCCCACTCTCAATACTCCATCTACTTGCGTCTGTTAAATCTTCATCAACAGCCAACTCTCTTGGAGAATCAGAGTCAGATGCCCACCTTGACAAGGAGATATTTCGTGGCTGAGAAAACTCATCCTCTTCCACATGGTTATGTCCATGATCACCAACCCTAGGTCGCTCTGAAGGCAACAAAGGAGATAAGTCCAGTCGAGAGCTGAATTCAGAAGCCCCCACAGACCCATCAGTCACTGCAGAGTTAACTGTAAAATTCTCCAATCCCAGAATCTCATGTCCTGAGACAGCAGGCATCAAACTACCCACATCAGAAACCTCATCCAATGCTGCGACATCTGAACTAGATGAAGACTGACAAGGAGGAGGCGGCAGAGGAACCGGTACAACTCTGCTCTTAGATGAGATCCTCGCACCCTTATCTTCTTTATCCCATATAATTGGGGAGAACTTCCTCTTCTTTCTGGAGGTATTTGAACCCTATCTTCACAACCTGCAACTTCACCAAATCGAGAGATCTTATCGTACTTTCTCTGTTCGGTTCTACCACCAGAAACAACTCTTCTAGACCCCAAATCTCGTCTTTTCGCGGAATGACGATATCCATTCTTATGTCTGGCACCATGATCGTGGCGGTGTCCGAATTCCACATCACAGGAACCATTACCGAAAGTATCACGCTCCCTTCTGGAATGATTATTATAACACTCTCTTCTCCTTGAAACATCAACACCCCCTGCCGCCATGTGATTCACAACCAAAAGCCTTCGTAATCAATAATCAAACTCAAAACATAAAAGAGACACAGACCCTGATCAGACCCCAAAAAACCCCAACTTTCCAACCCAAACTATGAAACTCTAAACAACCCCAGCCTCAAAGCAACAGTTCAATATTCTGAATTTTTCTTTAAAGCGGGAAATTGAAAGAATACACACAGGTTATGGATGAAAAGTATTCCAAATACAATCAAATTCAACAAACAGATATCAGAATAAGGCAGACAAAGTCTCAGATCTCAGCTAACAAATCAGGCCAAGAACGAAAACCTAGAAATCAATCTCGTGCTTTTGTTTGGTAGCCTCCCCCTGAGAACTCGAAAGGCCTTACCGATGAGAGAAGAAAGAGAAAACCGGAGTAGGAACGACGTCGATCGGAGGAAGAGACAGAAAGAGAGAGAAACAGCGGCGATCGAACGAAGAGCGTTTGGAGCTTTTCGTTTAGAAATACGACTTTTTATTTTTCGGAATGTCTTTGTAAGGCTTTATAAGGCAACCAATGTCGGCGGCTTGGAGAATTAGTTGTGGGCCGGAAATCCAATTTGGGCTGTGATTACTCCCTGGACCAGGATTCCTTTTGGGCTCCGAATCACTCTCGGACTACCCTTTTAAAACAACAATTTTATTTTTTTTTAAATGTTAAAAATTATATATTACTGTAAAAAATTATAAAATTATTTAGTTACATCATCATCATCATTTTAGTTCAAATATTATATATGAAAAATTTCAAAACCCTTGTAATAATTTATTATAGTTTATAAGTTTTAAAAAAATAAAATCTTTTCTTTTATATTCTTATTAATTTTAACAATAACAGTTAAACTCTCTAAACTTTTATTATTGAATTTTTTTATTTCTTTTCCTCTAAATTTTTTTTTTAAACTCCATAACAATGATGATATGTATCAAAAAAAATAAATAAGAATTTAATTTCAAGTCTTTTGGTATAACTAGGCTAACCTAGGATTACTAATAGAGTCTTATGATAGAATTAGCATATTAAATAATATAAACAAACGATTTTAATGTCAAGCCTTTTTATATTAATAAGCCAACTCAACATTGCGAATAAATTTTATCATCCTAGCATTATAGAAAATTTCGGATTTTCCAGAAATTAGACCTTTTTTTTTTTAGTTCTTGGAATTATATGTATATGCATGGCAATTTTATGTGTTGTGGGGACGTGTCCGCCGCCCACAAATCACCGGATGTCAAGGATGTGCGCCTCCCGAGGCAGGCACAAGAACCAAGACCACCTCCTTATCCTCACCCTTTACGCATCATCTTTACGCACAAGGAGCCATGCATTCCGAATACCCCCCATAACGATAGAGCTGTCTATGCCTATCCACAGCTCTGTTTTCGGTGTCACCTTTTTGGTTACCAAGTAAAGAGACTTTTCCTCTATATATAATATTTCCACCGTTCCTCGTTTCACACACTAATCAGTCCAGAATCGGTAAAGGAAGTGCGAAAGAACAAGATGATGGAAATTGGGACTTACGGGAATCCCATGCCGGCGGCTCAGAAGATTGTCACTGGCTACGACGTGCCTGAGGGAGTGGACATCAGGGGACGTTATGACGAAGAGTATGCAAAGATCCTCACCAAGGATGCTCTGCTGTTTGTGGTGGATTTGCAGCGGGAGTTCCGAAACCGTATCAAGTATGCGTTGGAGTGTCGGAAGGAGGCCAAGAGGAGGTACAATGAGGGTGCAGTGCCGGGGTTTGATCCTGCCACGAGGTATATAAGGGAAGGGGACTGGACATGTGCGCCAGTCCCACCGTCTGTGGCTGACCGGAGGGTGGAGATTACGGGACCTGTGGAGAGAAAGATGATCATCAATGCTCTGAACTCTGGTGCTAAAGTTTTCATGGTTAGTATGCATTTATTTGTCCATTTAGTTTCCAAGTAAGCATTCATATCGTGGTTCTATAATCATATTTTTTCGTACTACTATTGTCTATATACACAGCTCCAAAGGACCTTCCAAGTCTGTAGTTTACCATAGCGTCTGCATATAAGGTTTCGAACTACATTTACTGCAAGACCATATACGAACTTACTCTTTGTAGCATAATATAGGAGCCTAAAATTGGTGGAATTTCCCAGCTAGATAACAGATTCACTGCAAATAACTAGAAAACTGGAAGTAGTATTGTTGATGCACATCCTTTATGAAGTTCCGGTTTAGACTAGTGGCAACAATCAGAGATTTACTTTTTAGCAAACAACATGTTCATGGACCCAATCAAACAACCTGATAGTTATATCAAATTCTCCTGTCTTTTGTTTAATCTATAGAAACTAAGAACTGAGCTGTTCTCCCCATAGGCTGATTTTGAAGATGCACTCTCACCAAGTTGGGAGAACCTCATCAGAGGCCAGGTTAACTTGAAGGATGCTGTTGATGGGACTATAAGCTTCCATGACAAGGCCAGGAACAGGGTCTACAAGCTGAATGATCAAACGGCGAAGCTCTTTGTCCGTCCGAGGGGGTGGCACCTACCGGAGGCACACCTTCTCGTTGATGGTGAACCTGCAACTGGTTGCCTTGTAGACTTTGGCCTTTATTTTTACCACAACTATGCTGCATTCCGCCGGAACCAAGGTGCTGGATTTGGACCCTTTTTCTATCTACCTAAGATGGAGCATTCAAGGTAAGGACTTACGTAAAAGACAGTTGAAAGTTGCTGAAACAACCAACAAATTGCATCTCTAGCTTTTTGAATTTCTTCCAAAAGAAAAACTAAACGATGATACCACACTCCCATCTCGGAGCTTAGGTCAGTTTCTTCAATGAAGTCATTCGTGCGTTCGTTCCAGGTATGACTAAATGGGACTGCGTAGCAGAACAGACAGAGGAACTAGTATTTAGAGCAGCAAAATTCTTTCAACTTCCATTTTATCTAAGATTTTATCCACCAGAACTAGGTAGCTATGGTAGTTTTCTTAACTAAAAGAATCGCTATTAGTATCTTCATGCTTCCCTTCTGAGGTATAGACCTGAATTAGGTACTTGTTGCTGTTCTAGTTGCTGCCTAAAAGAAAAGAAAAGAAAAGAAAAGCTAGTAATTTCTGTGCAGTGCCACTCTCGGTCATTTGTAAGAGTTTTCTAAGCTCTCTTCTCTTGGCAGGGAAGCAAAAATATGGAACTGCGTGTTTGAGAGGGCAGAGAAAATGGCAGGGATAGAAAGAGGAAGCATCAGGGCCACTGTTCTAATCGAAACACTTCCAGCCGTCTTTCAAATGGACGAAATCCTTTATGAGCTGAGGGATCACTCTGTTGGTCTGAACTGTGGAAGATGGGATTACATTTTCAGCTATGTCAAGACTTTCCAGTCTCACCCGGATCGCCTGCTGCCAGACAGGGTTCAGGTCGGGATGACTCAACACTTCATGAAGAGCTACTCTGAGCTCCTCATCAGGACCTGTCATAGGCGTGGTGTGCATGCCATGGGCGGCATGGTATGTGTTTTTATGAACTTTTGTCGCTCTGTATGTACTTTGAGAACTCCCAAGTTGCTGCTCTTACAAAGCTCTGATTTTGTTCCTTGAACAGGCTGCACAAATCCCTATCAGAAATGATCAAGCAGCGAATGATGCAGCATTGGATCTGGTGAGGAAGGACAAGCTGAGGGAAGTAAAGGCGGGGCATGATGGAACTTGGGCAGCCCACCCTGGACTGATCCCAGCCTGCATGGAAGTCTTCACCAACAACATGGGCAATGCACCAAACCAGATCCAAACCATGAAGCGTGAAGACGCAGCCACACTAACTGAAGACGACCTTTTGCAGAGGCCCAGAGGAGTGCGTACATTGGAAGGTCTCCGGCTCAACACCAGGGTGGGAATCCAGTATTTGGCAGCATGGCTGACTGGATCAGGTTCGGTGCCTCTTTACAACCTCATGGAAGACGCAGCAACTGCTGAGATTAGCAGGGTTCAGAACTGGCAATGGCTGAAATACGGAGTGGAACTGGACGGAGATGGGCTTGGGGTGAAAGTAACCAAGGAACTCTTTGGTAGAGTGGTGGAAGAAGAGATGGCTAGGATTGAAGGAGAGGTCGGCAAGGAGAGGTTTAAGAAGGGAATGTACAAGGAGGCTTGCAAGCTCTTCACCCGGCAGTGCACAGCCCCCACACTGGATGATTTTCTGACTCTGGATGCTTATAATCACATCGTCATCTATCACCCCAAAAGCTCATCCAGGCTCTGAACCAGTTCACTCATCCCCTTTCGTGTGGTGTCTCTTTGGTTGCTCCTACTATTACTAGTGGATAATAATTCCTTGCTAATTTCCATAGCTGTCTCATGATGTTTTTGCTTCTATCTGTACTAGAAGACTACTTAAGTTCGTATGAATCATGAGTTCTCCAAGTTCAAGGAAGAAATCAGGGGAAAATTTATAACCCTTTTTAGGTCTGGAACATCTTTTGAAGGAAATAAAGAGCCGGCTTACTGTGCTCGACTCAGATATTATCTTTTGACACAAAGCAAGCAAGCAAATAACCCGATACAGTGGAAATATTCTTATGGAACAAACCATTGAAAAACTATCAAGTAATTTCCACGAGGAAATCATAATGGTCTGTCTGACATGCAGAATATGCAATCATCCAAGATTGGCCATTCTTCTAGTAACACGTGTAGGTGGTGTTGGAATATTTTAAATAATTCTTATTGACGTGGGCTTATATCAATGTGATTGTTTATCTTCAATTGTTTTATTAATTATTGTGTGGTTTATTTGTATGAGACATATTGGATCCATTATTGTTGAATATGAGACTTGCTAGTGTGGGCTAGTGCTTGCTATATAGAACAGTGATGAGTTGGACTATATTGGCAGCACACTTTGTATATGGCTAAGATCCCTCCTTTGCCTCTCACTATGTGCACTATGAGTCTACATGTTGAGAAGATCATGTTGGTGGATTAAGAGGTGTTATATATATATGACCTTATTATTATATCATGAATAATAACACATCTTTATAAATATCGTGCACAGTACTATGAATAGTGACTGGTGCATAGTAACTCAATTTTTATATAATGAACACACGGATGGACAAAAAAAAAAGTGGTGATAACTTTCTGTTGTGCAACGAACACCTTCCCACGATCTTGTAGACAGAGGCTCCTCATCAGCCAGTGAAACTGAGAGAACAAGGGGGTAAATCCGGCCATTATCTTTGATAAAATAAATTATCCAGTGGCCAGAACGAATCCTAAAACAGGTATGTTCATTTTCCCTCTTAAACGTTGTGTTCTAAGATGAGAAGCAAGATCTTGATTTTGAGCTCGTTTGAGCTCGGTTTTTCCAACATTTGGTATCAGAGCTTAGGTTTAGCTTCCACCTAGAGCATAAAGTTGTTAAAATCAAGCAGAAAAACAGAATTTTGAAAGAAAATTGTGGTTTTGTAATTTCGGGTTCGTGGGTATCTAAGTACCCATTTTTGCCGAACTCGACACCTAGAGGTCACCAATCTGTAAATCGACTTCACCTATGGCTAGATCGGCACCGGATCTATCTTTTGCCGTCGTTGTTTTTCCGATCGGAGACGGGTCGACCCGACCCATTTTGGTCTAAAATGGATATTGCCACCGATGACCGCTCAAACGGAGCGGGTGTTTTTTCGTCTGGGCCAGCGGGTGTTCGGTTTTGGATGGTGCACCTGCAGGGACTGAAATCGTCTCGAGAATCGGCCATTTCGGCCGTGAACCGGCCATATCGGCCTGAACCGGCCGAAATTTCGCCTATCGGAACCGGTCTGTACCGGTTTTCTCGGCGTAATTTTCCAGCGACACTATGGAGGCGCGTGAGGGCGCGTGGATGCTTATTTAGGTTCCAAATTTTGTGAAAAATTTTATAAATTTATTATCTTACTTATGGTGTCGTTTTTCCATATTAAAAATTGGTTCGAAATTCCAAATTTGTCACTTTATTAGTAAGTAATGTTATATACATATTGAATATTATGTGTTAAAGCTTGATAATGAATGTATATGGCCATAAAGTTTCTTGATAGATAAATTTTATTTATAAAATATATTTTTATATATTTAAATGTTGAGGCCATGTATGTATGTGAATATAATTATTGTTGTATTGTGAGGTTTATTTTGATGGGCCACTAATTGTTTATGTATTTGATTATTTTGTTGATTAGCCATTAATATGCATTTTGGCATGCTTCTATAAAGTTACTGTAATTATTGATATGAGCATGTGCGTATTGTGATGCTTATTGAGTGTTGTTGAAGGTGCAATTTAAGGACATTTAGTTTGCCCCAAGTCCATGAAGCTAAATTGCACTATATGTGATGTACTGTGAGTTGTCCCTTGGTGAGAGAGGGTTTTATGATTTAGTTAAGGTGTGACCACCGAAGTGGCGCATTCTTGGCTGAATTGTGGAATTTTTGTCTTGCATATGGAAAGGGAATGCCTCTGGTTTTAGTATATAGTTATCTACCCAAAGGAGGTGATTGTATGCTAATAATTAGAGTGAACATGGCATTAATTTGTAGGCGTGAGTTTAGACTAGTCAAAGTGGTTTATTAAGCCCAAAGGCGGTAGACTACAATGATTGGAATATTCTCATTGCTGATGCTATGTTGTAGGGTTTTGCACACTTGTTGTGTATTCTACCTAAAGGTATTTGCATGATGATGTGTGTGGGCTCTATTTTTGGAGTACTCACATGAATCCAATATTTGTATATTTTGTTCTACAGTTACTATTAATCTCAACAATGTCTCTGTCGCCATTGAAGTCTTGAATGGTTCAAACTTTAAGAAATGGAAAGATGATATAGTGTTTGCTATGAATGTACTTGATATGAGTAAAGCTCTCACTGAAGAACAACCTGCTGTTATAACCACTGAAAGTACTGAGGAACAAAGAAAGAATTATGAAGAATGGAGGAAATCAGATAAATTGTGCATGTTGACTATGGGTAGATCTATAGAAGAACCTTTGAAAGGTGGTTTGCCCACAACAGGTACTGCAAAAGCTTTTCTGAATGTAGTAACCAAAAGGTATAGCAACTCCACCAATGCTGAAGCCTCAATGCTTGTGAAAGAGTTGTTTTCCATGAAATATGATTTTACTACTGGTGATGTTAGGAGCTATATCATAGGAATGATCCATTATCAGGCTAGATTGAATGCACTTGATTTTCCCTTATCAGATAAGATTTTGGTGCAATATGTTTTGAATTCTTTTCCGCCTGAATTTAGTATGATAAAGACAGCCTTTATTTCTCAAAATAAGGTCTGGGATATAAATGATCTGTTAACAAAGGTTGTTAGTGAAGAATCTAAGATAAAAGGTGAGAAGGATTATAGTTATGTGTATCATAATCAAGGTCCGCAGGTATTTTACACTCAAGGCTCAAATGCAGTTAGTCAACCACTTCTTATTCAGGACTCTCCTTCCAATAGTGGTCGAACGTTTAGATCTACTTCCCAAAGGTTTTCTCAAAATACTCAACGTGCTCCTCACAGGATTGGTCCCACTGCTGATAATTCAGGGTTCAAGAAAACTGTAGTGAACAAAGCTAATGTCCAGTGTTTTCATTGTAAGGAGAAGGGACATATGAGGAAAAATTGTGAGGCTTTTCAGACTTGGTTAGCAAAGCAAAAGGGTAAAGCAGTTGTCAAACAGGAAGAGACAAACAAATAGTAAGAAGAATTTTCTAGTTAGAGATCATGGGAAAGTTGTAAAAATATATATATGCTTTTGGAAACTGTTATCTAGTTTTAAGTGGGCTTGTATAATAGTTCCCATATATTGTGGTTTTGGCAGTATTTAGTTTTAGTTTCTGCTTGTGGTTTGAACGTGTGTGGTTGTGTTTTGAAGACAACTTTAGTATTTGTATTATGTCTGAAATGGTTGTTACTTTATGTGTTTCGAGGAAAACAATGTGGAATGTTGTGAATACTTAAGATCAGTGGGAGCATGTTTCTTTTAGTAACCTATACTTTTATGATAAATCTACTAAGTTATGTCGAGGTAACAATGCTGTTATGTTATCTATTATTGGCGAGATTACTGTAGAACATATTGTTACTGATATATTACTTGTGTATGATCCCACTGAAGGACTTGGTCCTTGTTATTGTGCAAAGACATGTCGCTTATGTGAAATTATGAGCATCGTGAGATGCTGTTGGTTAGTGGGAGTTCTTTATGTTTTTGTTGTGATTTATTGCTGCATCTGTGTTGTTTACCATGAGGTAAACGTGATTGTGAGATATATATGTTGATAACCTGAAAAGCACATCGGTGCTTTATATATGACAAGTTGAAACGTGCATGCACATCTTTTGCGTATATATATCTCGATATATCTTTGTTGAGTATGGCGGGGGCACTTTGTTGAACTTAAAGGCCATACTGGATTGGAATGTCTTGTAATATGTTGTTGTTGAGCTCAAATTTTTGTGGACAAGACATTTGTTGAATTGGATCGACAACAAGGATGATACATTTTGTTTTGTCGTATCATCAGGTTGCCACACTACCATATTAATCCACGTCAGTAGAGTGAAGGGCTTTTGTAATCATGGATATCGCTGTGTTATTTATAGGATGCAGCTAATGCCATGGTTCGGAGTTTGAAGCTTTATGGGCCTGGGTTGTTTTGTTTGTAAGGATCGTCTCAGGACCGAAATATTGTTTGTACACTTCAATGTTTTCCAAAATGTTTTATTATATGCAACTCACATTGCTATAGCCCAAGTGGGAGATTGTTGAAATATTTTAAATAATTTTTATTGATGTGGGCTTATATCAATGTGATTGTTTATCTTTAATTGTTTTATTAATTATTGTGTGGTCTATTTGTATGAGACATATTGGATCCATTATTGTTGAATATGAGACTTGCTAGTGTGGGCTAGTGCTTGCTATATAGAACAGTGATGAGTTGGACTATATTGGCAGCACACTTTGGATATGGCTAAGATCCCTTCTTTGCTTCTCACTATGTGCACTATGAGTCTACATGTTGAAAAGATCATGTTGGTGGATTAAGAGGTGTTATATATATATGACATTATTATTATATCATGAATAATAACACATCTTTATAAATATCGTGCACAGTACTATGAATAGTGACTGGTGCATAGTAACTCAATTTTTATATAATGAACACACAGATGGACGAAAAAAAAGGTGGTGATAACTTTCTGTTGTGCAACGAACACCTTCCCACGATCTTGTAGACAGAGGCTCTTCATCAGCTAGTGAAACTGAGAGAACAAGGGAGTAAATCCGGCCATTATCTTTGATAAAATGAATTATCCAGTGGCCAGAACGAATCCCAGAACAGGTATGTTTATTTTCCCTCTTAAACGTTGTGTTCTAAGATGAGAAGCAAGATCTTGATTTTGAGCTCGTTTGAGCTCGGTTTTTCCAATAGGTGGAGCTCACCAATTGTCTCAAAAAAATGAAAAAATACAAAGAACCATTGGAAATAGTATCAGATAAAGAATGACATGGACTGGCTGGGACGGTGATTAGAATTATTGAACACCAAAATACCAAATGAACCTCAGGGAGATCAATGGACGGCCAGTCCAGTTTAATATGAAGGTGGGAACCGCTGGGACAGTGACGCTAGATTCAGTATCCACCTTTTATGCTTTAAGGGAGTTATATCATCATAATAGATTGATGGACAGGCACCCACAAGCGTTCCAAGCAATCGTATTCTTTTGTCACTGGTAGATGTACATAATTAATTCATAGCGCAAACCAACATAAATGTCATTTGAATATACAAATATAGTATAAGCATCTAGAATAAAATTAGAAGGCCCAAAACTCGAACAAAAAATTAGTTCAATGGTTAGAGAAACAATTCCTTTATTTAAATTCTATTTTAGGTATCTTATGTTCTCATAAGGGACTTTTATCCCGTCACCAAATGGTTTGAGGGCAATTTCTTTATTTAAATTTTGCCTCAATAATTTTATCTTCTCTGATGGATGACTTTTGTTTTACATTCTAAAAAAAGTAAGAAGGGCACAGCAGTTAATCAAGGGGATTTTCAGGCTCAGTAATATTGGTGGAGATAAGAACGGGGTGTTTCACGAGTCAAGTTACAAAGAGATGAATGAGTGTGATATATGCCTGTAATCTACCGACTGGCAATGAATCAGTCGCCTTCGGCGGCCCACATGTCTTGTCCCAATCCTTATCGGCAATACCCCACCAAGGTCCCTAACTTTAGGAAGAAGAAAAGTCGTGCCGATTCCGACCGCCGGTGCAGTCACATAGCTGCGAGGATTATAATCTTGTACTGTAAGGTGTAATATCTTCACTATTTTTATTAAGAAATTTAGAATAAAATCGGTGCTTAAAGTACCTGTGCCTGTAGAAAGTGACTTCCCCAAATCTTCAACACTACCACGATGTTGAAGAAAGCGATATTGATTCTTTGCGGACGTGCAACTTACCAAAAATTTGTAAAGGAAGAGGGATCCCATACTTGCACATACTTCAAGGAATATAACCATCGTGTTGTTTGATTAAAGAAGCATCATACCAATCAAGAAGGAACTTGTTATGGGAAACTTGCTATTTGTTATATTAAGTTTGGAGAGTTTCTCTCTTTATATTATTTTTTTTTGTTAGTTTCTTAGTATGATCCAACTCAATCTAAAAAAAATACAAAAAGAGTCGATCACTTTGTCAGTAAAAGATTGAGATAAGATTGTGGAGGATGTTGGATGGAAGAAGTCTCACGTTGATCAGCCAATCAAGAGGAAGCTTGTTGTGTCCTTTATAGGTTTAGATAATCCTATTCTTATAAGGCTTTTAGGGAAAGAGATGGACTTGAAGTTTATACCACAAACCCATCTTTTAAGATAAGAGAAACTAAAATGGAAAGTGTTCAATTACAACCCCATTTTTTAAGAGAAAGCAAAAGGCAGTGTCCATGCTACATCCTTGTATATATGATTGCAGTATTCCACTTTATGGAGGATAGGAGATATATATAAGACTTCATAAATTAATCTTTTGAAATAAATGGTAAGAAAGGAGCACGATTTGACAACCCGCATCTCCTGCATATGCCCTGGTATTTCATCATATCTAAGCATGAAATGCAAAAGGTAGTTAGACTTGTCGCCCTCTTTTCTTCTCTATCCCCTTCCTTGACTGGGAAAAGTCACGAATCAGACCCAAGCCCTAGAACTTTTCCACCATCCTAGATTCTCCGCCACGCTTGAACACACAAGGACAGGTGTCAGAAGAACCAGCACTGAGTGGAAAGCTTAAAGCTAAGATCGGATTATTCAAAGCAGAGAATAGGGTCTCTGAGCAATTCTCTCTCTACAGTTTAGACAATAAATAAGTACATAATTGGAAGTGGTCTCGAATTAAATAATGTAAACGGGACTTTACTTGCTTAGATGTGTTAAGAAAGCATTGGCTGAACGTGCCCGAATCAAGGAGCATGTTCCAACGTCGCCGGCAAGTGATGAAAACTTGTAAAAGCAGAAGTATCTCAATAAAGAACTGCCGCATTTGCGTCTTGCTCATTAAAATAAACAGAGTTTGTGGACACCATAATGTCTCTAGCATGCTACTTTTGTTTAAACACACAGAATTTACCTTCTACTATAAGCATGAGACAGATGTACGTGCTGTGCCTTTCGGAAAAGGAAAGTAGCGTAAAGAATTGTATCTACCCTTTTCATTTCCTTCATTTTCTGACCGCGAACTAAGAAGCTAGAACCTTATAGATTTTATTCTTCCTTTTTTCTCATGAGATTGAAGATACGCACTTGGTAGTAGTCTTAGAAGTAACGTAACTCCCTTCTTTAAAATTGGTTGTTAAAGGAAAAAACGCTTAAACTTATAAAAAAATATGAAGTCAAGATATTAATAATATAAAATAATAATTATTTAACATGCCATCTTACATCATGCAATGAAGTGATAAAATAAGATCCCATAATTCAATATATGATAAAGTATGATACTTTCAATGTTTTAGTTATATTCTTTTCAATATTTAAATATCTTATGTGTTTCGCAAAGTAAATTTTTTAGCTGATGGATTGGCTAATTTTAGATATTCAATGATATAATTGTAAGTTTTTACAACTCTTGGCTACTAAGTCGATGCATGAAAATATCATGGGAAGATCAACTAAGCCTAGAGAATTACATACTATTTTAGACAATTATTTTTATTTTATGTTAAGTTTCAATGAGATAAATAATTTATTTTTTATTAAAGGCTATGCAGTCATGATAGTTATTTATGTTTTTATTTTCAAAATATTTTATATATGTTTATTAGATTTATATAATAAATGGTTAAGTATTATGTCATGTCCTATATATTTTGTAACATGTTTGACACCTTAATTTACCTATGTAATCAATATAAATAATAAGAATATTGTCTTTATTTAAAAAAAAAAAGTATGATACTTAAATCTAAAATTAATGTGATATTTAAAATCACTTATCTTTCTTTTTCATACTTAAATAAATCAATCAAGATACTAATTATATAAAATATAATTATTTAATAAATAACAACGTTTTGGATAATATGTAGTGCGTTGTCAATGAAATATATGTTCATACGTACTATAATGTATTGAAGTCACTATGTATGGCAGACTAGAATTTTAGGGTGCAATCCTATGAGAGGCCTAACCATTAGATTCTGTCCCCATGATGTTGGGGCCAGGGGCAAGAAGAGCTTCCATGGTGTGGCCAGACATACACCTTTGACATAGGACAGGAAAATCCATCAATGACTCGCTTGCGTGGATACGGTTCAAAAATCTGTGGTAAAGCATCTGAAAACCAGTAAAGGCATATTTCAGGAACTCTGTACACTTTGGTTCAATCACTTCACGCCATGTTGTTTTCAGCACGACGGGTTTATAATCCTTCTTAATTCACAGAACCCTCAAGCACTGCCCTAGATTTCAACCACTCTGACAAAAAACAGAGGTTTGGTACATGTGATTCACCAACAGCAGAAGTTGCTGGCCATGCATGTGTCCTGCTGCTGCCTCTGGTTCTATATTTTATGAACATGGTCATCCATAAAGTCACACATGCAGAAAAATGCAAAGGAATCAATCCCATGAGTACTGCTTCTGACATCCTATGGGCATGCATGGCTGAGTTTTTTTCTATCTGGATGCATGGGTCACTCAGTGACATAACTAACTAAATTAGTTTCGGGGCCAACTCAAAAGTTGATGTCGTAATCGAAAACGGTCATATCGCCCATAGGAGGCCACATGGATGGCTGCGATGCTGGACAACACAAAATTTCTTACGACATAAGCTACGTTGAATTGGGTGCTACTCAGACTGCCTGCCCGTCACTGTCCATCTCATCTCAGATATTTAGTTATAATACTCATTGAGGCGTCAGCAGCATGTTATACTCTGGTTTACGTATGATGATATAAGAAACCACTCTAATTATATAGTACGAACTAGAAGATTACATCGATATGTCGAACTGATATTTTAACTTTTTTTTTTTTATATCAATTCATGTCGTTAGATTTCAGCATCAATTATTGGTTTCAGCAATACAATTAGTAGACAATTCTCAATTAATTTAAATTTACACTTATTTAACTTCACTTGTCTATAATATCTTAGTTTCGAATAGATATTTTTTTTGTAATTTATGTCATAAGATTTAAAATCTAATTTTAAAAGTGAGTTGAAGGGTTAAGAGATTTTTTTTTTGGTTTGACCTTTATTATAAATAATTGCATACTCAATGTAAAACTTTCATTTTGTACGCATATCAAGTAAAATGAAAAAGTTAAGTATACAATTTTTTTTATTTAAATTTCATTGTAATGAGTCACATACTTAATGTTAAATTTTTTTCTTACATATAATTTACTTCCCTCAAAAATAACATAAAAGATATAACAAAAGAAATGTAATTTTAACTTTTTTTAGTTTTTTTTTTTTTGATATCTTTTTCATCTTAAAAAACAAAGAATAGATAACAGATAATAAAAACATAATTTGGGTATGGAATATATATAGATGTGGATCTGAACGTAATAAAACATAAAATAGCCAGATGTCACAAATAGAGAACATGTTAACTTGAAGAAGGTGTGTTTAACCTTTTCTTATAATTAAGTACCGACCGTAATTTGAAAAAGTTATTAAGATCCCTTTGTCTAGTCATTCTTTATTCATCAGCTCTCTTTGAAAACAGATAGGGTTGCATTATGCTCTTACCACTAATTGTAAATCCCCGAGATCGCAGCACCAGAAAGTGAGGCACAGTCTTTGATGTAACCCACAATTAATTAAAGAGTAGTGCCCCTAAGTTATTGTCAGGTACCAAAGGTGCTGGGATAATTGGACCACGCCTCATTTCCCTCTCGTCGGCAACTGAGAGCTTCCATCAGAAAGGTGACCTAACTCCAACGGTACATATTCTAAAACAATGGCCACAAGAATGGTCCTGTCCGATTGACAACCGCACGAAGTCACAATCAACTTTGATAAGATCTGCCACTCGGAGTAATTTACTCTCAAATCATCTCATCTTTTGATGATCGCTGGGAGACAGCAAACTAAAGTACCCTGCTATTAGGGGAAATTTATATGTATAGCCTTGCCATTTTGTGCTGTACGCAATCATACTACATCGGAAGGCTACTAGGGAACCAATACATGACAACTGTTGACTATGATTTAAAAAATTTCAGTTTGAAAAAGAAAAATATGTAACTTGTCTTCTTCTTTAAAATTGATTTACAATATGAAAAATACATTTACATTTAAAGAACAAGAAATGCCAATATATTATCAACCTATGACTCATTTTGAATTTTATCATGTCACTTTATTCCAAACTTGAAAAAATATTTTTCATGTATAAAAATACACTCTTTTTCTTTAAAACTAACTTATAAGAGAAATACTGTAAAACACATTCTTGAATTCAACAAAACCACTTTCAACCTTTTCTTAGCGCTTAAGTTTCGAATCTTTCTTCAACAATCTATACGAGGCTTCAAATCATTGTCTCATTCCACAACTTTTCTCATTAACTCGGTAGACTATTGCATGGGAGATGGATTTGGCGTGGGGTACCGGATCTACTTATGCATATGGAATATCCAGGCTTAAACTATGTGAACCAGACACAACGCTTATGCATATGGTATTTCCAGGTTTAAATTATGTGGACATAGACACGACATCAAGTTGTTAACTATTGAGAAGTCATTTTCGAGGATACAGATTTAGCAGTTCACGTCTCTGGGAGATCTTTATGATCGGATTTGACTGGTTGCTCCCCACATCCTGCACTGTGGGTCATGAATTAATGTAACTTTCATCGATCTTCCCCATATTCCAGACGATAATACGATAACACCTAAATTTAGAAACTAAAGATGCTTAAACATTATTGTCCAGCGAAGGGACTGCTTACTTTCCCCGAAGACCTTATCCGATGTCTTTGTCTGCACCAAGTCTTCCACTTTTCCAGCCAATTCAGTGGGGGTAAACAAGCTAGGCGACAGGATAAAGTTGCGGCATGGGGGATATCATTGAAGGGATTGAGATCAGCGCAGTTGAAATAATGGACTTGGGGCTCTCAAACTCTGGCTGGTTGGCAGCTGCTGACTAATGGTTGTTCGGTTGGATGCATCGAGTTCCTCGGCTCCTGTACCCAAAGCACTTACACAGCTTTTTTTTATCATAAAGATTGCGTTAGGATGTGGGGAAGGATCTGCGTAGATACTACTAGTTAGTATTTCGATGATGATAATGATAAACTCAACAAGGGAATGAGGTGTTGGATAGTTGTACTCCAATTCTCAAACAACAGACAATAATATTAACACTCATAATATTATTTTATACCTTTTTTTATTATTAAAAACAGAATTTAATAAATGCGACCATTATACAATGAAAGATACTCTTTAAAAAGAAAGTTCCATTAACAGTTTGTGTTCTGATGTTGCTTACGATGATGATGGTACTCTCAATTGGGGAATATAATGTTTATTTAAGCCTTCCAAAGTTGGACAACGAAATCAAGTTGTATAACATAGAAGCAAAATCGTTATTTATAATTATGAGTGAATAATTTCAAAAAGTCTCATTGATTATCTGAATTAAAAGTATTAAATCTCTTATTATCGAACTAAGTCATTTACATACAATTAAACATAGTAAAAATATGATTAGAGATAACAGTAGACTTATTATTGTCATAAACTATTAGAAAAAGTTCAGAGTTAATAAAGAGCAAGAAATTTTGTTATAATCTAACCAATGAATCTTATATTACTAACAAATATTAAAAATTTCAAATTATAATGAATTTCATTAACTTTTAAGTGAATTTTTAAATTTAATAACAAACTTTTAGAATCCTCCGTAATATCCTTATAAATTCTTATTTATTTAAGTTAATGCATTGCTTTTGTAATGTAACATTACAATAATTTAGTAATTTAATCATTATAGTGAAAAGTTATGTTAAAGTATGTTTTAATAAATCTCAAATTTAAAAAAAAAATATTTTAATTCATATTTATATGATAAAAATTTATCAAATTTTGAATACCACTCAAACGTCGGTTAGAAAAGTTTTGTTAAAGTGTGTTTCAATAAATCTCAAATTAAAAAAAAAAAAAGTATTTTAATTCATATTTATATGATAAAAATTTATCAAATTTTGAACACGACTCAATCGTCAAACCGACGTTGTAGCGTATTCCAACAAAACATCTAAGCCCCGTGCCGGCCAAACCAACTTCTCATCTCGCGACAGGTTGGGTCTCAAAGGCATTACTTCACTTGGCGTGCTTCACATGAACGTGGTGGTGCAAAGGTCAATAAAAAGGAGTCGCGGTTGCCGGGATTGTTGTGCACATTACACTCTAAACGTCAAACACGCGCCTAAAACAACCGAGGCCTTTATGGCCAAACCGCATCAAGTGCTCACGACATGTGGCAGAAATCTAGAACCCCCAATTTGAGGTCTAAAGAATATTAATAATGGAATGAACTGGCGCCGCCCCATTGGACGGCTGGATCGTACAATCTAAGAATCCCTTCACAAAGAAAATCACTGCCGGGCCCCACTCTGCTGGAAATCTAACCGACGCTCCTCAAATGAATGTTTAGGTCCCCCCTAGATAGACTTGCTTGCAAACGTCAATTCTTAATGTTGTCATTTCGAATCGACCTTTTGCATTTTGCAGTCTACAAGGGAGCTCCTTTTTTTTATATATTTTATTTTGTTAATTGGAGATGAGTAGATAGATTAAAGAGATTTATTAGGAAGAAGGAGCCCGAACCCTGACTTTCCATGAGACAAATCTCAAAAACAAGATTAAGAGTATTGAAGTTTAGCTCCTACTTTTGGGGTTTGATTTTTGTTGAATTACACCCATTAATTAGAGAAAAAAAAGTTAAAAGAAAAGAGAAAAAAAATGTACCTTTGTTCCTTTTTTTTTATGCTTTTGTATTGTAATCTACGATTAAAGCGTTTGTTTCTTATCATGAATAGGGAGAAGGATTGCTTTGTCAAAGTTTAAGACATTTATCAAATTTAAAAAGCGTATGCATCTAATACGTAAATCCTACTTAAATGTAGACTTAGACCTTAAAGCCATTCTATATTACAAAGGAGACTCAAAACATTGTTGGTTTATGGTTAAACAAATAAAACCAATTGGTCTTACCTAGCCAAATATAAAAAAAGTGGAGTCTACGTTTCCAATTATTTGGTATCCTACGTAGCAGATTCAGGTTCACATGTTATGGCTGCATTGCTTTCTGCTACCCTGCATGTACTACAGTAATTGCCGAACAAGATCTTAAAAGATATGGTGAAGGTTTAGGAGGATAGGATCTTGAGTTTGAAGGATTAGATCTTCGGCAGAGATATATTCCATTTCGGTTCAACCAACCTCCTATATCTAGTAAAGTTAAGAAAAAGCATACGTTAGGATGCCCCAGTTTACTGAGTGGTTAGTAAACATTTGAACGGAGTTGGTGCAAGATATATGTAATTAATCGTACGGAAGTTAAAGAAATTTCTATGCGTTGGGTCAGCAGTCACCATGCCAACAACAGGAAGTGGGATTTCTGCAGCCCTTATCCCGGCAGAAGTAGCTCTTCGCTTCCACAAAAGTCCGGGCTTGATATTTACAACAACGCCATGCTAATTCTGTACTATGAACAAAAAGAAAATGAGGAAGTAAGCACTTTATCCTTGCGCAATCACGGGGGCAAGAGAAAAATGGTCGCCCTCTCAGCCAATCGAACGTCTCAGAAACATCAAAATCCTTGGCCACCGTCCATTTGGCCCGCTTTTCCAACCAATAATAGAAACCTCATCATCGACTTGGGGTCCCGCCTATCCATATCCTATTGGTCCACGTCTCCTGCTTCTGGAATATAATCTCAGACTTTAAAAACGAACAACCATACTCAATGCACGAGACTGAAAACCTACGTGTCCCTTTCAGTCTCCAATGCTCGACACTCACCGCTCTCTCATTGGTCCCCCAGCGGTGCCCAATCATAAAACCATCTTTAGTTGCTCGACCCCACCCTTGCTGCCACGTATCGGATATCCGCCAATACTTTCTCTGCGCTGTTCATTCCACTGTAGCGCACGTGTATTGTCTCACACGTGTCGCCGTCCCGCCCTTATAAATAGTCGGTTCTGTCTACCTTACTGGGTGCGTTCTATCGCGAACTGAGAGCCCACTTATAGAAAGAAAAGAGAAAAAAAGAGAGAGAAATATAGAGGGAAGTGATGGATGGGAGAGGAGGATGCTGTGTAGGAATAGCAAGATATGTTGGTGGTGTTTACGATATGTCTAAGGTGGATAGGATAATGCTGAAATTCAGGCCGATAGCTCCGAAGCCGTTCGCCGGAGGATCGACTCCGGGAGGTTCCACGCCGGAGAAAGCCGACGCATGCGTCAAAAGTGGGAGAGGAAAGAGAAGGTACGCCAGAGATAGTAGTAATACAAACAATAATAATACTGTTAACAACAAGCGGTGCAATAGGAGGAGAAAGATGTCGCCGGAAGAGAACGTGGTGACGCTGCCTCTGCTGCCGGAGACGCCCGACCGGAAGGACTCGCCCGCTAGGTGCTTTCCGGTGGGGAACCGTGGCCAGACAGAGGAGACGAGGGAAGAACGGAGCTCTCAGATGTGGCTGAGCTTTGAAGGTAATAAGGTCGGGCAAGGGGTGGGGTATGGTGGGTTGTCAGATCGGGCGGCACTGATGCCTCCGGAGGTTCGGGTGGTTGGATCCTGTGTTATAGTGGAATGTGTGATGGACGCTTGGGTGGATGGGGGTGGTCTAGGACATACAGACGAGGAGAGGAGGAGGACTCTGGGGAAGGACAGCTGTCCCGGGTTCATATCCGACGGTGTGGGGACGGTGACTTGGACCAATGAAGCCTACAGGAAGATGATGGACCAGGGGAGCTCAGAGGGAAATCAGAACCGTCGGTTGATGGTGTGGCTGGTGATGAAGGAGGAAAGTACAGTGAGGAGGCTGACCTACTCCGCTTTCACGTGCAGGGTAAGATTGGTTCAGTACGATACATGTGGGAAGGAGAAGAACTCTATGACGCTGCCTTGTGACGTGTGGAGAATGGACGGCGGTGGGTTTGCATGGAGGTTGGATGTCAAGGCTGCGCTCAGTCTGGGACGGTAGAAAAGCCGGGGGAAGCCAAGACACGCACGGCTTGTGATTGTCATCTCGGTGTCTATGATTCTGATCCATCTCTGCTTAGGCTGTGCTTGAATGCTTCCGATGGCTTTGCACGCACAACGATTAGCAATTAAGCTCTCGTACCTTACCTGCATAATTGTGAATATTTGATGTACTCTTGCTTTTCACCTTTTCTACTGTTCTGCCACGTTCTAATCTCTTATAACCCTCCAGAGTTTGTTTGAGCCATATATCCTTTATTCGCCTCTGAGTCTGGATAATTTTGAGCCGTTGATGTAAGTTTGCTTTCGCCTTTTTTCTACTTTGTTATGTCTCCAGGGACTCCTCGGGGTCAGTTCAAGGTATGTACTAATTGTTCTTCGTAAGAGTGAATTCTTTTTATGTCACCGATGTAAGTTCCGCTTTCTCCTTATTTTACTGTTCATCCACGTTCTCTACTTGTACTCGGAAGCGTTCCCAGTTGTACATCATTTGCTTTAAGCGAATAAAAAACTAATTTGTACATGGTACCTTCCATCTGTGTGTATCTCGTGGGAGTTTAAGAGGACTAACTCGTTTGTATGCTTCCTCGTTGCTGATTACATCCCTATCTCCATAGCGAGAGAGAGAGGGAGAGAAAAACATAGACGAAAAGGGGGACAAAGAGAGACAGTGATAGAGACGGAGAAAGACAGGTGTTGATATTCCACGCGGTTCTTGTTTTGTTGCAGATAGTGTCTTGCCCTGAACGGAACTTGGGATAATTCTCCGTTTGAATTTTATGAAATTTGAACAGCTCCACTAAAGGGTAAACGAGGGATAAGAGAGTCTCAATGTTTTGGATAACACTGCTTACGCGTGATAAAAGACTAGTCTAGAGCTGGGACATTCTCAGGTTCCCTCGGGAAAATATGTCACACACGTAAGGACCTAATTCTGAGCCAGAGAGCACCGTACAGAGGGACTGAATTGCAAGATGCTTGAGGCCTTGGATGGCTTTCTCTCGTCTGGAAAGTTCCCAGCCGAGGTAGAGAATCTAGATGGACGAAAAGGAAGAGATTTTCCCGGCTATTGGAAAGTCAGGAGGACATGCGTGGGACAGGTGGATAGCAGAAGTTGGCTGTCAGTGATCTCATTGTTTGAGATATTTGAATAATCTCTCTGTCCAGACAGCGACCTCTTCATCACTTTGTTCCCCAAACTCTTTTTATTGCACCACGTCGCTGCATCCCTCTTGTTCCCCGTCTCTCTCCCCCGTATTTTAGTGCCGAGCATGATGATGGGCGTTGTCAAAGCTAAACGTACGGCAGTTTCAGTTTAATTATTATTCCAGCAGATTAATTCATGGCTACATCCCATTGTCGTGGTGTTTGTACAAACAAAACTATAAACCCATACATAAAATACCATTAACGAGGTTGATGAAAGAAGCCATGTCCTGATGTGGAAGGTTTTAATCTCAGTTTTGAGTAATTCTCGGAACCACTATGGATCAGTTGTCGCGACAGCATCTCAATAAGTTGTGGAAGCACCCACTTTTACCCCAGTCATGGCTGCCTGCTTCCGTAATATAGGCAGCTTTTAAGAGAATTTGTCCAGAAATAGTAACTTTCTTTTTATATCTTACAGATATGATGCGTTCTATTTTGTCGCCCACGAACTTTCCTTTTCTGTCTTTGTTCACTGGTCGTCATCTTCGTCGATGACTTCGAAAGCCGAGAGCAGATTTTTAAAGTGTTTCCATGAATTAACAACGCCGGGGCGGTGGT
Organism: Casuarina equisetifolia; assembly: GCA_028551475.1. NCBI lineage: Eukaryota > Viridiplantae > Streptophyta > Magnoliopsida > Fagales > Casuarinaceae > Casuarina > Casuarina equisetifolia. The sequence goes on from CM052357.1 coordinate 21,666,779, forward strand.
CTCCGGTAGTTCAATGGGGAGTCCAGGCAGAGACGGTGCTTGAGTGGGCAGTAAATGGGTTGGCTGGTTCAACAAAAGCTTTTTTTGTAGCTTAGACTTTTGTGGTCCAATGCATCCGTCCTTGCGACTTGAATTAGGTTCAAAACCATTTCCTCCTAAAGAATCAATTCTTTTTAGCTAGGTCAAGCTCTCAAAGGTAGTGCTTTATTATAACACCGACAAATCCATGTTATTGAACTCCGGATGCCGATGCAGCTACCACATTCTTTTTCTCCATCACCGAATGGAAACTCCAACCTTTATTATTGTTAGACTAAGAAAAAGGGGTTGGAATTGGGTTCCTATTTTTTTTTTTTGACCCCTTTTCATGTGTATAAGGACACATAATTGTTAGCGGTGCGGTGATGAGCCACAACCATGTCCATGGACAATCCGTAAGTCACACCTCGGAAGAGAACAATGGTCCCGATGCAAATGAAGCCCAAGAAGAGACCGAGCCCCTGTTTTTGCAACCGAAACAGAGCATCCATTGCACACTATTCCCACATGAAAAACCAGAAACAACTCACCGAAGGCCCAATATGTTCATGACTTTGACCTGAATATTCCTTATTGTGACCCATTCCACGTGGATTTCGAAGCTATAAGCAAACGTCTGGACCAAATAGAAGACTAAGTCAGCTAAAGATTGGTGGAAGTGCAAGCTACTTTCGTGCCTTGTTGAAGAAGAAACTTATCTCACGGTTGATGACGAAGAGCCAGAAGGAAACTATTGGGAAAGTTAAAGCCTCAAAGAACAAGTTCAGAACTCTACCCATACTAGGTAACTTGTAGACCTTTTATAATCATGTAGGCAGAAACAATAGGATGAAAGTGAATCTCACTATTACTAATATATATATATATATATATATATATAGGAGGCCACTCTTTTGTAGAAGCAATCATCCAACGTTTCAATAAAACTAGTCAGCCTAATAGTTGCCTACAACTTCTAAGTATATTTTGGTTACAAGGGAGAGTAGACCGTCTCTTGCAGGATAGATTTTCATAGATTGGACCTCTAGGGACTACATAATTCGGGCCGACAGGCTTTCTGTCCACAACAAGTGACTTGGCCCAGGTGTTGTCAAGTGGTGGGCTGATCGTATGTCGGTCCGGCCTTTAAATCGCGAGGATAACTCTTTGTCTGAGCTGGCGTGTCGAAATCCAGCAGGTGTGAACGGGGGGAAAAAAAGTACATTACCTGCCGCGTCACATGGCGGTGAAAAGTCAAGACCAGCACGTGGTTCGCAGTCTTAGAGCGATCAGTCGACGCGGCTGTCTCGTGTACTCGCCCCGCGGAACCTTAAACATGTCAAATACAAATTTGAAATGCGTAAGGTAACCAATAGGGACTCGAGTGTTTGAAGTTTCTTACTTGAGAGCGTGTGTCTAGGGTGCCTCAATGGTAATAATTATTTGTATTAATTAAACCAACACGATCCACAGCATGACCGAGAAGAACCAGGCTCGTCAGATCCGAATCTGACGCAGTGCAGGATTTTTGAATTCTCACCGTCCGATATCGTCGACTGGTGAAATGGACGGCAAAGGATTTTTTATTAGCGGCAGCGCTTCCAGGCCTACGGGCCTATAAGTAGGGCAGAGAAGTGAAGCAGCGTCGTCAGGTTTTAGAACTTTAATTTTCTCTCTCTCTGTCTCTCTCTCTCTCTCGCGCGCGCACGGTGGCTGCCTGGCTGGCTGTGGAGGTTAGCGAGGAAGGATGGGGTTTTGGAATTAGGGTTTGGTGGTTTCCACGCGTTTGGAGACGGCTCTGCTCGGAGATCCAGGTTTTGAATTGGATCCTTGCGAAGCAATTCTAGGGTTTGTATCGTTTTCTCGCATTGTGTTGTGCGGTTCGTGCCCTTTCTTTAGCTTCAATTGGTGTATCCTCTCGATCTAGGCTTTTGCTCTCTTCTCGGCTTAGCTTTTTCCTGTAATTCTTTATCTGCTGCGATCCTGTCGAGTTCGCTCGCAGCGTTTGATCTGAGACCTAGAAAGAGGAGGTTATCGGGTTCTTTGACCGACCAAAAAAAGGGCAAATTTTCTTGGGTATTGTTCCTTGGCGTGCAAGGCTTTGGGGGTTTTCGTTTTTGGATTGGGTCAGGAAATTTATCGTGGTTAGGGTTGTCGAATTCGTCAATTGTCATTTAATCCCTGTGGGAGGGCTTATTGTTCTACTATATTTTAGCTCTTGAAATTTGTGGATTCTGAAACTCTTATTGCTGGAGAATAAAGAAGACAATATTATACCGAGAATATTTTTTTATAAAAATTTGGCATTTATTTGAGCTCGAATGCTATTGAAGAGAAACGAAGAGTCGCGCAAGTGCCAATTTATTGGGCTAAAGTTTTGTTTTTGAGATCTTCTTTGAGAGCGTCGGAAAATAAACCAATTGGTCAATGAACATACTGAGATTTTTTTAAGTTAATAATTTTAGTTGGATTTTATAATGACTTGCCAGATTTGAAATCTGGGATCTTCGAGGACTGATCTTTGGTGCCCATTAATGGTTGTCACAGTTGACATGTGCAATTATTGGAGGTTTATCTCATGGCACCGACTGTTCCAATAGAGTTCGCTGGACAGAAGGCATCTAGGAAGTGTTCACTTTCACAAGTGATGGGGAAGTCACGGAAATATTCTAAAGGCCATTCAATTGGTTTTGTCCCAGACTACAGACATGCAGTTGAGACAATTGGTGAATCAGAAGGGTTTGGTAGCTCTGGACGAGTTGATACAGAGTTGACAGTTTCTGAGGATTCGTATGCCCCAAAGAGGAAATGCATTAGCCTGAATGCGGATGGTTATGATAGTTTTGTTATCCCAATGCAAGTTTTGTCATTGTCAAAGATGTCACGATCTGAAAGGAAGAACTTAGAATTCAGGTTGAAGATGGAACTTGAGCAGGTCCGAATTCTTCAGAAGAAAGTTGATAGTCTGAGTTCCAATGTTGTTGTATTGTCCCCATCCAGTGATATCCGGAGCTGCAGTGACGGTAAAAAGAGGCCTCCACTAGAGAGTCTTCAGAGGTCAAACGAAGTATCAGCTCCGCATGGTAAGAGAAAGGGTCCTGCTGGGCATAATGGTTCGCGCCCCCAAAAAAGCACATCTGAGCAATTTGAACCAGCAGAATTGGCTACGCCAGCAGTTGCTTCAAATGTTTTGTTGATGGAAAACTGTAGGTCGTTGCTGGACAACCTGAGGTCAAGTCAGTTTGGTTGGGCTTTCAATGAACCTGTGGATGTTGTGAAATGGAATATTCCGGACTATTTTACTGTTATTAAACATCCTATGGATTTGGGCACTGTGAAGAGAAAGATACTTTCAGGTGAATATGCAAGCCCATTGGAGTTTGCTGCAGATGTGCGGCTTACTTTCTCCAATGCTATGACTTATAACCCACCTGGAAATGATGTACATCTTATGGCCAAATCTCTTGGTAAACGCTTCGAATCAAGATGGAAAGCTATTGAGAAGAAGCTTCAAGCGACTGCCCATGAGCAATCAGTGCCTTCAAGAGCCTGTGACCATATTGAAAGTGAAATTACCATGCAAGTTCCACCAGCTAAAAGGAAGAAAACCATCACAACAGATGATGCTAGTGTCAAGCCAGAGCCTGTCAAGCGGATAATGGCTGATGAAGAGAGGCTGAAGCTGGGCACAGAATTGGAGGCCTTGATGGGAGAGTTGCCTGAAAGTATTGTTGATTTCTTGAAAGAACAGAGTGCTGGGCAAACCAATGAAGAAGAGATTGAGATTGACATTGATGCTCTCAGTGATGATACCCTGTTCACTTTGAGGAAGCTTTTGGATGACTATATGTTGGAGAGGCAGAAAAACCAGGAAAAAGCTGAACCTTGTGAAATTGAGGTAGCTTTATTTCTCTCTAGCCCAAGTTTTTCTTCCCTTGTAAAACAAATTTCTCATTTAGTACATGCTACTCAGATTTGATTGCTCTTATTGCTGCAGCTTCTTAATGAGTCAGGGTTTAGCAATTCATCGATGCAGCCATGTAAAGGTTTTTATTCTTTTATTATTCCTTCTCTATGCAACTTCATATATTGAATTGCTTAACATGCATATAACGTGAGGGGTCATTGTAAGTCTCATTTCATTCTTATTTTCTCAGGCAATGACCAGGTTGATGAGGATGTGGATATTGTTGGTGGCAATGATCCACCTGTTTCGAGCATCCCTCCAGTACAGATAGATAATGATGCAGCCAATAGAGGCAGTAAATGCAGCAGTTCTAGTAGCTCCAGTAGTGAATCAGGCTCTTCATCCAGTGGTTCGTGCTTCAGCACGCCCTATATTTGTTTTTTGGATTTATATTTTGTACTTAGTTTACTGGAATTTGGGGAATGGAGTGTAGGATATGATGTTTGTGCTCATCTGTTTCTGATTCTGATTCTGTCGAGAGACATGTGGTTTAAAATATTATGTAGTACTTGTAAAGTTTTAATGCATACTTTGGAACACGATTCTTTGCATGCAAAACTTGGAGTTTCTTATAACCTTTGCCCCTTTTCTACTGAGTATGGCCTAATCCGATCTTTTGCCTGAAACTGATACTGCAGGCTTTTGTTTCGACATGCCTTAGATATATCATTATCTGTCAAGTTAGTCCGGGGCTCTGTGAAGTTTGTTTTTTGTCTGTAACAAATAATTGGAATGGTCTGGTGTGGTCAGTGCATTCCAAAAGTTGAGACGAAAATATGGTTTTTATTAACTCGTTGTGTAATTGGGATTCTTGAGCTGGAGACAACAGGAACTATTCCCAAAACCCAAGTTCAGGATAGTGGAGGAATCATTTTTCCCTTTCTGTGGAAGATAGATTTGGAACCCTCTAGAAACTCATGTGTTGGGATGAGATTGTGGAACCAGGTACCTTTTTTTGGCAGTTCAGACTGTTCAGCATAGAGTGTTATCCCGGTCTGCCTCTTGTTGGTTGATGTGTAGGTCTGATCGGTCTGACTGAGCCAGAGACGCACAGCCTTTTCCCTTAGTTTCTTTCTGGAAGTTTTGGTTTTGGTAATTTTGGTTATCTAGGCTGTGTTGGTCTTTTTAACAATTGATGTTGTTTCTATCTTGTTGTCTTGCCTGGATCTGAAGCTGGCCTTCGCTTGTGAATCATTTTACCATACTGGGATATGGTTAGTCAGCATCCAATCGCAGGATAGTGAAAAAAAAAAGGCTAGTATGTAATGTGAGAAGACAATTTTGTTATTCAAATACCTTGTAAGTAGAATTTTATTGGCCCCTTTTCTCTGATTGCCTCCTAACCCAAATCTGTTTGGCCATTCCAGACTTGTTCTGTGTTATTCGTAGCTTTCCAATGGATGATTATCCACTATTTGTGTTAATGAAATACAACTATGAACTGTAATTTTCTTTTGTTTCAAGTGATATCTATGGTTTTCACCAACTAGGGTTGAAGTGCTCCTGCAATAAGGTTAAAGATTAAAACTGAACTAAAGTTGTGATCCTGTTCTTTCAGTCACGTAATTCTACAATCTGACTGATGCTGGAAAGCCATGAGTAAATATACGTTAATGACTTCAAAATGGCGCTTGGTCTCTTAGTCATTGTTTATACCATAATCCAGTTCCACACATGATAAAAATCATGCTCTGTTTGGCCATTGACACCTTGGTTATATTTATTGACAGATTAGTACCGATCTAAGTTGAGTGTTCCTGTGTATCTAGCCGTCAATGTTCCTTTGTTCTGTATTGCTGGTCTTGTGTCTTGTATTTTTCTTGTAATTTCTCCTTGGAAGTTCAAGATTATTGAATTTTGTTTACCGGGAGAAGGGAGGGGGGTGGTGTTGGTGTTACCATGGACGTGGAGGTCATGGTGGTGATGCTGGGAAAAGTTTTGTTTTGTGGGGGTGGGTTGTGAAAACAGGCTTGGGCATGTTCATGTGTTTCTCTTCAACAAAGCAAATCATCTTCCTGAGTATTTTGACTTACACTAAACGTTAAAAAGTTAGGAAAGCAGTTTTATGTAAAAGCACAAGGAGCCTCTTCTTTTCATTACTTTGTACTTTTCAGGTCCCCCAAACACGCTATATGCCGACAACTTCTCCTTCCTTGTTTTCTCTCTCTACCTACCTCCCTGTTGGGTTGTTTTGGTGAAGTACTTAGGAACTTGTCTCACATTTGGTTGTCCTTAACTACTCTTAAGTTTGGATATTATATTCCAGGTTTGGGGCTTGATGTTGTTCTTGTTAGTATTCCCAATGGGGTTTCAGTTCTTCATGTTGCTCTGACGATCTTTTGGTTCAGTTTAATATTTCATATTGTCCTTTGTTTTCTATTCTCATGCTTATTTTTCTATTTTTCTTTTTGAGCTATAGATTCAGGTTCAGGTAGTTCATCTAGAAGTGAATCAGCTAAAGCTCCGGTTCCTGTTGTTGCTGTTAAGGTATATTCTAAAATCTGGTCAGAGTAATAGTAAATGAAATTTTGTGCTCCCTCTCAGTAGGGAATTTTTCTCATCTCTTCTTCCTATGCAGGAAAACTTGGGTTCTGTAGCGAATTTAGATCAAAAGAAAAGTGATGTTGGTGATTCAGAAGTTGAAAATAGTGAGTTCATAGGTTAAAGTGGCAGTGATTGTCTTGTCCTTGGAATTATTGTCTTGGCCAATGTTCTGAAGCTCCTTTCCTTTTACTTTCACAGATTCAGTAGATGGGGTGGGGCTAATTGAGCAGGATTCCCAATCCAAGGCAATTTCTGCTGACGCAGATGGCCATCAAGAGGGTAAGCATGAAATCACGAAGAAAACTATGTGCTGTTAGTTTTGGGGCATCATCTCACCCCTTCCTGATGTAACATTATAGCGGACAGTGCTCCATCTGAGAGGCAAGTCTCCCCTGAGAAGCGCTATCGTGCAGCTTTATTGAGGAATCGTTTTGCTGACACTATACTCAAAGCTCGAGAGAAGGCACTTGAAAAGGTTGTTGCAGTCTTTTGATTGCTTTTAATCATGAACGTAGATTTTCACATCCAAGTTTCTGGCAAGGTTCAGATTTAATTATGTTTGTTAACATGTGGAACTGGCTTGCTTCAGGCTGAAAAGCGGGATCCTGAAAAACTGAGACTTGAGAGAGAGGAACTTGAAAGGCGGCAGAAAGAAGGTTTGCAATATCTATCCTGAACTGCAGTTCCATGTGATGAATGTGCATTTTGCCTGCAGTCCATTATAATCAGCTACTAAGCTATTCTAGATAGTGATTTTTGCTCTTATTGTGATTAGAAAAAGCTCGATTGCAAGCCGAAGCCAAGGCTGCTGAAGAGTTTCGAAGAAAGGCTGAAGCAGAAGCTGCGGCTGAAGCGAAAAGGAAAAGGGAACTAGAGAGAGAAGCCGCGCGTCAGGCCTTGCTGAAGGTAAAGGTGAACCAGACCATGTGGCAAAAGTAAATTGCAATGCCCCATTTTAGTGTATTAAAAAAGGTTCTGGCCTTTTGCAGATGGAGAAGACGGTTGATATTAATGAGAATAGTCAATTCCTGGAAGATCTGGAAATGCTGGCTGATGAACATTCGCCTAGTTTCGCGGAAGTGAACATCCCAGAGCTTTCTCGTAATGGTTTTGGTAGTTTCAAGCTTCAGGGCAGTAGTAACCCCTTGGAACAACTCGGGCTGTTCATGAAGGTGGATGATGAGGATGAGGAGGAAGAAGCTGAGGAACCCAAAAGCGCTCAAGAGGAAGCAGCAAAGGATGTTGAGGAAGGAGAAATCGATTGACAGAGTTAATTAATTTCTTCTTATGGTTGCTGCACCAGTGGCGAATTTGAAAATGATCCTCCTGTTGGACACTGATATGTGCGTGGGGGTGCCGCCGTTGTCCGTTTGCTTCCTTGGAAAAGAGTGAAGTTGGAAGTGCTCCGAGCAGGATCGGCGGCTATGGGTTGTGGTTTGAGTGTGGATTCTATGTCATGAATATTTGGTAGTGTGGATGGGGATGCGGTGTGAGAAGTTCTGGGTCGTACTGGTGCAGCATTGCAGTGTTACCCACGAAGGAGGATTTGATTTGGGGTTTTGATAGAAGAGGCTTCCCTGTCAGGATGTTCAATTTTGTCTGTAAAAAACCAAACCGAAAAAGGAAAAAAAAGAAAAGAAAAAAAGAAGACCCGAAAATTCATATATGTACCCCGCTCATGTGTTACATTGTTACTTTGAGAGGTGCAGAATTGCAAAATACTCGAAGCTGAACATTTCAATCAAGCATAGGCCAAAGGATTAAGCATATTTTAAAATCCATATCTTTTATATGAAGAATTTTAATATCGACTCAAAATTGATTAAGCAATCTGCCTGCTAACAAGAAAGACGATACCAGTGCCCCCGGGGTGCACAACTTACGTCATCTTTTTCCTGTACGTGCTTCTTAGCCACTTCGAGTGCTTTTTCAACTCGGAGGAAACTTCTCCTTACGTCTTCCCTCCCTTTCCCCCACCCTCTTTCTCTCTCTCTGTGGCGCCGATACTTCTTCGATCTCTTTCTTCTCGCAGCACTCGTCTTAGCTTCTCAATGGCCGCTACCGCCATATCCTTCAGCTCCGCACGAGCTCCGGCCAAACTATTCCAATTCTCTAGTCTCCGCCTCCGCCCTCCGTTCTCCTCCTCTCTCCGGTCGCTTCAACCATTCACAACCTTCTCCTACTCTTCCTCTGGTAAATCGCGGTTCTTGTTTTCTGTTATACAATTTTTTTTGAGTTGCGTTATTGTAGATTAGTTCTTGTACGATCGGGTGCTTGTGCGTAAATGCGGATTGTGTGATGAAATGGGGTGCAGGAATGAGAGCTCAGGTTGCGGCGGTTGAACAATCGAGTGCAGACGTTTCTAGCAATGTGGAAGCTCCCGTCGTTGTTGTCACTGGAGCTTCAAGAGGCATCGGCAGGGCTATTGCTTTGACTCTCGGCAAAGCTGGTTGCAAGGTCTCTCATTTCTGTTTCTCTTGCGCACTTTAGACGTTGCATCTGCCGACACCCAGTTTTTGCGCAATAGAGAGTATTTTTCAGCAATCGAGAGTTAACAGTACGGAAATTTGTGGATGATATACATTAATATACGTTTTTCTTGCTGTTTGCATCACATGTCCTTTATACAAGTGAATGGAGCGATTTTAGTGGATTAACTTGAATTACTGCTTCCTATAGCATGACATTAGCTTTCTGTGGGATTGTTGCAAGCACAAATTCATAACCACGTGATTACATCTGCAACTTGGTTTTCAATCCAAATTATGTGTATGAAACGATGGGAGGACTTCATCTATTACGGCATTCCAAGTATATATATGTTCCTGTGTTTGTTTTTGTTTTTGTATGCATGCATTTGCTTGAGAGACTATACGCTTCGAGAAATTGTCTGGGAATGCCTCCACTTGACGGCACAGCGAGTTATGTGTTCCATTTACAATGAAAGCTGGGGAGATGGTTTTTTGTTTTGGTTTTTTGGCGGCGGTGGTTGGGTGCGTGTGTGTGTGTGTGTGTGGGGGGGGGGGGGGGGGGGGGGTTGGTTTGGGAAGGGGGAAAGGGGGGTTTCTACAATGCTAATTTCGTGCTTTGCAAGAATTCAGTGGTGAATATCTCTCGTCCCATTTGATTTCTTGGTATTTTTGACTTGACCGCACTGTTACAGGTCCTCGTAAACTATGCAAGGTCATCGAAGGAGGCTGAAGAAGTTTCCAAGGAGGTGTGTATAATTTTCTTTTTGGGGTTGTTTTGTTTACATTTTTATGGTGTCTTACTGAAGAAGTTTTGTTTACATTTTCTTTTTGCTGTCTTCACTGCTCACCACTCATGAATTCCAGCCTAGGATGTCTGTCTGTATCATTGGTGGTATACCACTGCTTCAGTAAACTGTATGCACCATTTAAACTATTTTTAACTGTTCCTTTGATAGAGTTCTTTACTAATAAGACGCTGTTTGTAACTGCCAAAAGTGGCCAAGCTGGCAAGAATTGGTTACTTGTCATGAAAATACATAGGTGTGACTGCATTATGTGGTATTTTACAGATTGAGGCAGGTGGAGGTCAAGCTCTTACTTTTGGAGGTGATGTTTCAAAAGAAGAAGATGTAGAATCAATGATAAAAACTGTAAGCACGTGCTCTTTAATTCTGTTGTACCTACAGCTTGCATTGTGAATGGATTCAATTCTGATGTTAACAGGTAGTTGATGCATGGGGAACAGTTGATGTCTTGATAAATAATGCAGGTTGGTTGCATGTCACTAATGCTATCGTACCTTTTTTTTCTTTCTTTTTCTTGGTGAGATTTCTTATGATTTTTGGTGTTTCATTTAGGAATAACTCGCGATGGGTTGTTGATGAGAATGAAAAAGACCCAATGGCAGGAGGTTATTGATCTGAATCTTACTGGAGTATTTCTCTGCACACAGGTGTGCATATTCGGGAGATTGATTATTTAGCATTTAGCTTTCAAACTCTACTCTCTAATATAGACCTGCATCGATAATTCATTTTGCAGGCTGCAGCCAAAATTATGATGAAAAAGAGAAAGGTACTCATCATCCGGGCTCTTGTTTTGTGGCAGTAGTTTCAAAGTGTTCTGAAGAAATGAATTTTCACTATCTCAAACCGGTGAAGAGCAATAACTTGATATATTCTAAAATAACACAACTGAAATACTGAAGACCAAATATGAATAGGATAATGGTGATGTTGGCTATGGCTGTAGGTTAGCTTTCATCCTTAATTTCCATTTTCAGTTTTTTTTGTTAATCTATTTCAGCATTGATAGTGTATTGTTGTCTAGAAATTGCCTTCTTTGCAAAAGTAGCATCCCTAGATTTTTGGCCCTTGGAAGTTGGACGGTAAATGCCAACTATGGATTGGAAATAATAGTAGCTAACTTTTTATATAGAAAAGAAGAAGAAATGAAAACTTTTTCAGCTCATTGCTGCAATAAACCAGGCTTCATCTGATGTTGTTGGACTTTACCACTAATGGGACTGAAGTCTCAATATAGGTTTGCTTGAAGTATTTGTATGGGTTATACTTCTTTTGATTCTCTGTCCTCTCAGTCTCCTCTTTGTTTTGCAGGGAAGAATAGTTAATATAGCATCTGTTGTTGGTCTGGTTGGCAATGCAGGACAAGCCAACTACAGTGCTGCAAAAGCTGGGGTAATTGGCTTTACAAAGAGTGTTGCAAAGGAATATGCCAGCAGGAACATCAATGTGAGTATCTAGGAAGGCTAGCACCATGATTAAATTACAAGAAATACTAGAAGATGATTCTGGTCCTATTTAAGTGTTATTTGTTCTTTTAGTTGGTGTTTGGTCACTGAATTGGATTCTGTCTGCTTGGCCTAATGCAACTAAGTAAAGCTTTTCTTGCTTCTAAGGTTAATGCTGTGGCCCCTGGTTTTATCGCTTCTGATATGACTGCAAAGCTGGGAGAAGACATAGAGAAGAAAATCTTGGAGACTATACCCTTAGGTGAGATCAAAAGACAACTTAGCAGGTTAATGTTTTACCGATAGATCATAGAGCCCATTGATTGTCTTAATCAGCTGGTGATTTTAAACCTGAGTCTCATTCCGTACCACAGAAAAGATCCCTGCTCGTTTTGTGGGGGTAAGAGTTCCATATATGTTTGCTGTAATTAATTTGTCAAAGTTTGAAGTGGTTGATAATCGAAGCCAGATCCTTTAAGATCATTGCGACTTGTTGATTTTACTATTCGTTACAAAATTGTTTACGTGAACATGAAATATCTTTTTAACAAATTGCACAGTGCTTATCCGATATTTCTTTAACTTACTTTGCAGGGCGATATGGCCAACCTGAAGAAGTAGCAGGAATGGTGGAATTCTTGGCACTTAATAAAGCTGCTAGTTACATTACTGGGCAGGTATGCTTCGTAAATGATATTGATTCTTTACAGGCGAAATTACTATCAAGTTCATACTTGCCTCCTGTTTTGGATGTTCATGTATGTGTACTCTTCTTTGCAGGTCTTTACTATTGATGGAGGAATGGTGATGTAGGCCACCTTCATCTTGCTGAAAATTTGACTAAAAAGGGCCGTCCAGACAAAGTTCCATACCTGATAGCTTTTTGTCCGTGGCAGTAGTTGAGAAGTGGAATGAGAAATTATTATTATTTTGTTACTCTCCTTTTTAGCGTTAGGTTGGTGCCCATTACTCCGGTGTAGGACAATGCTTCCGCAGATAATATGCATATATGTAGTTACTGTGGTACAACATGACGTGCCTTGAACCCATGAAGCCCCAAAAATGGATTTCCTCTTGTAACAATATGAATTGCTGTACAAAAGAAACCGTTTTTACATCTAACACTGCGAAACTAGGAATTAATTATCAAACATATCTTCATCTGACATCATAGAAGACTCAGTTCCATTAACATGAGGTTGTGTTGGAAAATCAGTGCCAAATTCTTCCAACATGTCGAAATCCAACTCATAGTCATCGTCCTCGTCCTCGTCCTCATCCTCTTGGTCGCTTTCTGAATCTTCGTCTTCAGCTTCTTCTTGTGCCAATTCCTTGGCACGGGCTTCTCTTTCCATCTTTTCCTTGATATAATCTTCGTATGATTGTTCAAACCATTCAGTGCCTTTACCGACGATGGATCTGTTGTGGGTCTCTGTCATTCGCTCTTGCTTGCTCTTCTCAGAGTTCTTGGGTTCTCCCCAGTAGTCATAACGATAGAGAGGACTTGTGGGGTCATAATTCTTCCCGAAGAAACTAGCATCTTTATACCTTCCAGGCTCTTCCAATGGTAGGCCAAGAGTTTTACGACTGCAAAAAAATCATATAGCTTTCAGTAGGTAAAGGACGAGCATACTGCATGTGCAAATATAAAGCAGACAATATTATCTGCAACTCATTGAGTATGGGATTGGAAATTTGCTGTGGTCATATTGGAATTAAGTGCTGAATTTGTACCCACTATACAATGATGGTAAGCAGCCATGGCAGAGGTCATTGAGATATTGAGATATCTATAATTTAGCATTGAAACATAATGCCCATGAGAGTACCAGCTAATATCTCTGAGCAAAGCTTCTCTTTCCTCAAATGATCGACGCCAGTGAATTAAGTCATACTCATCCATTTCGATATTTCGCCTCAGCTTGCTAATTTTGTATTCCTCTCCTCTTTCTTTTGCTTCCCTTCTTAGTTTGTTATGGAACTGTCAAGCAGAACAGGGAAACAGAGGACCTTTTACGTTTGAAAGCAACAGAAAACCAGATACAGATTTGAAAACATAAAGAAACACTATAAAGAAAAAGGGAATAGCAGACCTGACGCTCAGCAAAAGCAGCCTCCAAGTCCAGTTCTTTAACACTTGTTTTCTGTCCAAAAAAGAACAAAAACCCAAAACACATAACAAGTGGGGTATGTGCCGCAACAGCTTATCATGTATACAGGTCAGAAAGCAGTGCTCACCAGAATAAATTTTGGTATTAAACTTTCATTATAGGAAACTTTGGTGTAAATAACACTGTTTTCCTCATCAAAGTCCTCATCATCGCTTAACTCTGACAATTTTTTGTCTTTGTATTTGGCAGGGTTAGCCTCTAAATCATCCAAAATCATTTGCTCTGCATTATGTATCTGCCACAACTGCAAATCAGACACAAGTGGAAGTTCATCATGATGATCATAGCAACAATGGTAAATTATTGATTAAGACCTGTGTCAAAGGAGGCAAAAGAAGGTTTATATTATGCAACACATCAAAGATGTGGGCGTTATTGCATAAGGTGTCAATCAACAATGTTTTTCCAAATTGCCGAAAAGGGAAACAGATGATTTTATCACCCAGAATCCACCTAGTCGTGAAAAGGACAAATGCACACGTTTCATAGTCTCAGATAGGGCCCAACTTTTCAGTGTTTATAAAGATAGGGAAGCCACACCACGCTAGTCTGACCCCTGTCTATTTTGAGAATGACCACATCCTGGTAATTCCTAATGGAGAATGGGGAATTGCAATGTATCTTAATAGCCAGACTTCTGAGAAAAAAGTTGCTCATCAGAAACAAACCTTGTCAACATAAGGGTGGTTTGACAACAAAGGTTCCTCTTCTGGCTTGTCTCCTGGATCTTTTCTAGGAATTGGAGGTCTTCCACAATCACGCTGTAAAGTGGCACATGAAATAAGTAAGATAAGCATGGTAGAAAAGAAATGATTTGGAAGAACATGAAATCTTTCTTAATTTTGAAGCAGAGTGCAAATTCAGGAAATTGGCTGCTTCACATTCTATAAGTTCACATAAGTTTAAAAAACAAAACTAACGAACAGACAAACTAGGCATGTAAGGTCCACAAAGAGAATAGTCTCGGCTCAGATATTAAGTTCATAACACTCCAGAGATGCTTCATTGTAGATTTTAATTTTTAGACGTTCCTACTTAGATGCCCGCGTCTTAGCAGTATTCTTACTTGCAGGAGAAATATTATGTCAGTGAAAACCAATTTTTAGGAACTTTAGATTGGACAAAATACAATCACAATGGTCTATATCACAGTTTCATTTGTGGACGTGTCAATTTTTAAGAAGAAAACCTGCATATAACCAAAAATGTCAAACAGAGGTAGGATACATGGTTTATAGTTGATATGATACATCTTCTCTAATGGGGCAAGGGGAGATTAAAACATACTTGAAAAACATATGATAAGCTTAGTATGGGCATATAAAGTGGGAAGTTAGATAATGGCTCTCTATAAAAGCAAAGGTACAAACCCGTATCTCATCTTGATTAGTATCATCTCGTTGAAATATAGGTGGAAACTCGAATCTGTTAAAACTGGAAACGGGAAACAAAATGTCAAAATCAAGCAGCAGGCAAATAAGAACCTAAAATATTGGACAACATTATAATTCACAAGGAGAGTGAATGGAGATTGACATCAATATTATGCTAAAATAGACTTGAAGGTCTAAAGAAGAGTCAGAAATGAAAGATTACATACATCAGGTGATCTATATTTGGATGGACAAACCGCATTTCAATTGGAAAACGAAAACGGTAGGGATCTCTCTTTGCCTGCAGAAAAGAATGAGATATATGACAAAAACCATAAAGGTCAACTTCTGTAAACCCATAATGACTTTGATCTCTGACTGCTGAATAAACAAAGGGATCAACTTGTTAATGCAACCAGATCAATAACTAGTGATAACGGTCCCTAAAGAAAGGAAGGACGAGCTGAGTAATTGAAACACTAACCAGAATTTCCACAATGACATGCATACCAACTTTTATGTGATGGCGAATCCAAAACCAATCATTACCCTTGATAGGGACCCACCTGGAAAAAAGACATTGAGACACATGAATATATTAAGTCTAAGAGTAACAGCTGACATAACCATTAAACACAGAGGAAAGACACCAGAACCACTATGAGCAGGAATGTTAACTAATTTTATGGTTTCCCCAATGACAGCCCAAATACTACTGGAGTGACGAGATTACTGTCATCATCATGAAGCAATTCAGGGCACTACTTAGCTTATGAGCAGTTGAAACAACAAGGTCTCAATTTCTCAGTGTCCCCATATTGGTTAGACTCATTAGAGTGAAGACCTCACCATCATCAAACTTTCCTAAGATATGAATATAACATGTTGAATTAACAAAAGTTTTAGTAAGATATGAATATAACATGTTCAATGAGTAAAATTTTGAGTAGTAATGATCAAAGTAGCAAGTTACCCTTCATAAACACCTCCAATGTCGACAAATGCTCCTTGATATAGGTGCAAAGTAGTCACTTTTCCCAGACAAATCTGGAAGGAAATTTCGAAAAGAACTTCTCATATCATAAAAATTAATATAGCAAACAAAGTAGATGAATTTCTATGCAGATGCAACAACATGCGCATTCCAAAGATTGGCACTTAGGAAATGCCGTTGCGATACTCTATATATGTAAGAGGATGCAAATGTATCAAACAACACCATGCCTGGCATACATGAATTACACATTTTGGATGGATAAACTTATTGGCATTTATAAAAGTTTTCAGATACATTTTTGACACAGAAAAGGAGATAAGGGAGTAATATACATTATTTTACAACTTTGAAACCATTGTTTCACGGAAATCAGAACATATGCATTCCGGCATTGGTATATTCTAGTTAAACCATCCTTATAATTGTGCCCCATTTGGCAATGGCATGACACCTAAAGATCGTTTGTGTACATGGGCATACAGGCCATCATAGGCATAGTTGGGACAAGACCTTTAAGTACAATATCAAGAGCAAAATAAAAATGAAAATTTTTAGAGAAAAGAATGAGGAAAATAACTTACTTGTCCTGGATAATAGAATGGAAGCTCATACTGCAGAAAAAAATGGTGGTCAATGTTACCATTTCTCCATAATCTAAATCAAACTAAACAAAGAAATTTGCGACCAATTTTACCATTCCCTCTTTGTAGTCCTTGCCCCTTTTCCTCCTACCAGGATGGTAATCTTGGTCATACTGTAGATGCATAAAAAATATACATATAAGTCTCCTGAATGGACCAACAAAAGGTGCAGATGCCATAATAGCAAAATTAAGTGCTCCAGAGCTGTATACATAACATAATACAAAACTTGAACTCTATGAATCTATTTTAAATGCATTTCTCCCAATCAGTCCAAATATACCAAAGCTTTCAGCCAATGGTATATCTAAACCAAACTAATGGAGAACATAAGACAGTTTGACAATATCAATCTAAATAACTTTATCCCTGCTTGACCTAAACTGTGATAATCATAACTATAGTTCTTGTTGATGAGATATTAAAAAGCCATTCCTCAACCCCAACCTACCAAAAAAGTTTAACTATCCTCATAACATTTCCATAATTCATGCCAAAGTCCCAACTTTTAAACTCAATTTTTCACGGAAACTTCACCCCGTTTGATACAGCTGACCAATCAGTCCAAACAAATTCAATATAAAAAATCATAACCCCATAGTAGCATTTGCTTCAAACCTAATACCCCAATAGTGAAACGCAGCAACAAAGACATTTAAAAAAAAAAAAAAAGACGTTTCATTATATGTTCTTTTTCTAACTCTATCATTGTAAGACTTCATCCCATAGCCATAGTCTGCCCCAAGCTAAAAAAGTGTCCAATTATTCTACCATCCTTATTATAGTTCATCCATCTCAACTTTTCCTATGACAAACCAAATATGGTTAGTCACTCGGTCCGACCTCACTTTGACAATGTAGTACCATTTGGTCCCAGAAATTGTATCCAAAGAGATAAAACAGAACATGAAATACAGACGAATACTTCCCTCTCCCCACATCCCCAACGCCACCAACATAAAAATTCCATTTTTTTGTTAGCCTTTCTATCTCAAACCAACCTTATAAGATTCTTCCTCCAACTGATCCTTATTCGCCTCAACCCACTCGTTGTACTGCTTCAAGAAGACCTTGTACCGATCCAAACACATATCCTCAGTCTCCCTCCTCACCTCCTTCTCCAACTCCTCCAAGCCCATCCTCATATTTACCATCTTATGCGCTTCCCGTATGTACTCCAGCTCCTTCCTGTCCACCTCCCAGCCCCTAGGTGGCCAATCTCTTGGAGGAATGTGCTGCGCGACCATTGGTGTAGCCCATACCGTCTCCAGAGGCTCTGGAATATCGCCCTTGAAATCGAACTGTTTGCGATAGTAATCGTCCTCGGTTAGACCCATTTCCTCCATTTTCTTCTTGCGGTAACTTGGTTTGAGCATTTTGAAAGCCTCGATGGCTTCGGGCGACTGGAGAGGGACTTCTTCGCCTTCATTTAAACTCTGGCGAGCGAATTCAGCTTCTGGAGTGAGGACCTCTTCCCAGGGGGCCCAGCCGCGCTCGACCCAGTTCCGCTTGCGGGCTTCGTCTTCCGTATCTTGGTGTCTGGGGGTGAATTTGTCGAGGAAGGTCTCGTCGACAGGGAACTCGTCGGAGCTGAAGCAGTTGGCGGTCAGAGTGGAAGACGAAGGTGGGGAAGGATTGAGGAAGGAGATAGAGGTTTTGAAAGGGGCGAAAGGAGGACATTGATAGCGGTAGTGGTGGTGGGTTTTGCTGGTGCTGGGGTTTAGGGCTTTAGGGAAGGTGAAGAAATGAGGGGTTTGGAGGACTTGCATTTGGTGGAGCTGATGCAGGGTGTAGAGAGCATGGAGTGGAAAGTGTAAAACAGAAGTGATTTTTAATGGGCGTGGATAAACTTACTTTTTATGGAAAAATATGCATTCAAACAAAAGTTCCCATCTTTCAAACAAAAGTTCCTGCTACTTTTCCCTTCTTTCCCTTCTTGGACGAGACAGACCACCGTATCTCTTAAAACTATACCAAAAGATCAATGAAGTTGAAGACCAGGTGGTCGGGGAGCTGGCCATAAAATTCATGCCAAAAGACCAAATTAAATGGTAGAAATAGTCAAATTCTTTTATATGATCAGATAATCTTACTTCTCTTTCTTATATAAAAAATAAAATAAAATCTGTTACATTAGTTATGTTTAAAAAGGAGGGAAATTAAAAGCATTGTTGTTTTGGGATTGATTTCAGATCTTTCATTAGGTTTGGTAGGGGCTAAAGATTTTGAAAATTATAGGGTGGCTGCCAGTGAGATACCACTAACGAAGTGAAAGAATTGTAAGCTTCATTGCACATCTTTGGGTTGAGAGATAGTTTCTCTATAGTGGACAAGCTTTACCAAAAAAGTAGGTTAAAGTTTGTGTGGGTTGAATGTTGAAAATGTTTATTTCTTCGTGGATTTGATTCTTTCAAATTTACGTTTTTACATTGTCACGATTTCTTCACATTTAAAATAAAGAAATATGTTAAAAGTAATACTGACATTACTAATAATTTAGTTTAGTATCTTCCTCGCATATTTATAGATATCTGTTTTAATTAATTTAAGAGAAAAAACCAAATCCTTTCTTAACATAATAATTTATTAATCGTGTTCAGTACAACGGTAGAAATGAACTTATGATCAAATGCTGTGGGGAAGACAATATCCCCTCCCAAGAGTAAAGCCCACCTTTGTTCTTGAAAACCACAAATTGAAGCTCTTTTCCCTCATTTTTTAAAAGAAAAGAATAACATCTCCACTAACAACATGAATATCAAATCAAGCCTAAAATTAATTTATTCTTTAGATCAAATGAAAAATACAAAACTAAGCCCTAACCCATCTGCCTATCCCTGTGAAAACTTGCCATGGTAAACGTTGTACATCAAGAGTAAAATTTGTAGTCCTTAGCTTGGAGTATGATTTGCCTCAGTGCTCCGATTGGGGCTAAGGTCATTAATATCAGCCCAAGTGCAATGCACAGCTGAAATTCCAAAATCAAAATAAGATTAAGTAATTTCATGAGAAACAATAAATTCTAGATGTAAACGGAAAAGTAAGAAATATAATCGATGAATACAGCAATACTCTCGTCGGCTTACCCAATTTGCAATCCATGATAAGCTGAACCTTTTAGGTTTATAGATGGCCAACCACATGATGCAAGGCAGCTGCAAAATAATAGAATCAGCCGGAGAACAAAAGGATAAAACCGATGTTATACCAATTTCTTGGATTAAGAAAACAAGAGATATTATGCCATACAAAGTATGATGTCGGAGCAAAAGCAAATCCTCCGAAGAAACTGAGAAGCCCACCGAAGAAAGGGAACGTAATTGCCAGGAACATAGTGAGTGCTGCACCAAAAAACATCAATTTAAGTGTCTTCATCCATTAAACAGTGGTTTCCCAAGGACGGACTTCCCAAGAAAATACTTACCAACATATGAATTGCGTATTATGAAACGAAGGAACCAACTTGGCTTGAAATCCAACTTCAACACGAAAAAGGATTCCAGCATGTCAAAGACTGGAATCGCAAAAATCTACACCAAAAACATGATGCCCATAAGAGAAACTCAAAGAATGTTAATCATAAATTCTGCGCTTAGATTAATATCTGCTACTGATTTTGTAGAAGCCTCGTGAAAGTACCTGATAACTTCCGATCACATGAACAACCACAAACATGTTAGCTGTGGCAACAAGCCAGACGGGCTTCTCAAGAGATAAGAGGATGTTATCTTGAACATTGTTTCCAAATACCCAATAACCAATTAGGGAAACTGGGAAATAGCACAAGGCTACTACCACATAGGCAACAATTACACCTTTCCACATGGGTTTCTTGGAAGGCTTTTCCTGCGTGGAAGGGATGGTTGCTTGGATCTCCAAAACCACATTATGCCCAGCATACGCAAAAGCTACATCACCCAAGGCTGTAAAGAAGTCGAACACAGTTCCTGCAGTGGTTGTTGCCTTCGGACAGTACTGCACGTCTGGTTGAACTCCCCTGTGAACCGAAGTTGCCCAGGCAATGGTGGAGTAACTATTGAACAATTACCACAGTTTGTCAATAAACTGAAATTAATCATATTTGCATGATATGTTATCAAAAAGGTCAAATCCTACCTAAAAGTTATTAAAAATAAGAAATTTTTTATTCGTATGAGTTACACAATGTGTTACGAACTTCTTGCATAAGAGTGTTTTTTTTAATTGAATTTTGATTTTGATGTTATGTTAGAGGGTGAAATTTTTGTGAAGTCATTTTCATGTATATTGAATATTATTTTTCAAAAGAAGAAAAATTTTACCAAAAATGACTTTACGGTAAAAAAGTCTTTGATTGTTCAAAAAGTTGATTGTATGACATGAATTTGATCATACAAGCCTAAAGAAGATGGTACCTCAAGGACATGGCAGCCGCTGCGAAAGAGACGCCGGTGATGGAGTTGAAGCTGGGAAGGTGGGAGAGAACAAAATGAACCGATGCAAATATCATGATGAAATAGGTGGTTTTGATAGATTTGCAGTTAGAGCACAACAGATCATGAATCTTCTTCAGGGATTTCCCACCCGTGATCATGTACACAATGTTCACGCCAACTTCCACCGTCAGTTGTTGGGGCACCACTATCCAAAGACCAAGCTTTCCTCCAAAAGCATGCTGACCCAACTCATGGTACCTATCAAACCTCTTCCCTGGCACCATTTCATGCATTTCCACCATTTGCCACAAGGTGTACAGAGTGATAATCCATGACAAAACCAACACAGCAACACCAGGACCCCTAAAATACACCAAACCCAATTCAGTACAAGACATATAAAGCAGACAAGAACATAATCGAACCGATTATTTTAATCAAAAAGAGAGAGAGTGTCGTACCACCCAAGTTGAGCCATAGCATAGGGGAGACCCAGGACTCCAGCGCCAACCATAGCAGTGACATTGTGGAAAGCCGAGTACCACCACTTTGCGTCCCTTGATTTAGTGATGGGAAGCCAGTCTTCAAGATCCTTCGCCTTCTTAGATGGGTCTTCCATTTTTTATCCAAGATCGGTATGAGTTCTTCCTGAGTATTCCCAGTCTCTCCAACCTTTCGAGTCCCTATAAAAAGGGCCAAAACTAAGGATTCTGTTTTTATTTTATTTGTTTTAGTTTATTTATTATGAATTAGGAAGAGAAAATTAAGAGATTTTTTTGATAAAGGTGGAGGTTTGAACCTAATAGAGGATTTTCCTATTCCATTGAGCTATCACATAACTTGTATGTTACCTAAGCCTTTTTTCCCTGAGTCAATTTTTTGTTTTGGAAATGCAGTTCTCTTCTTCTTCTTTTTTGAACATTTTTTTTCTATCTGAGAGGAGGGTGTTGGGATTTATTTGGTGAGGATGGCATTATGAGACAGGTGTTTGTTTTAGAATTGCAGTTATTTTCTTTTTTTTTTAGCATTGTTTTAATAAAAAATGAGGATAATGGAACTTATAGTGTGCCGTTATGATTCTATTGAACGATTTTATTCAAATGTAGAATTGAGCAACCGGTAACACTCTTTCTGTTGGGATTCTTCTAGTTTGCTGTTAAGATCCTACTCAATTAAGTCCTAGTAGTTCTCTAGCGGTTACGATTTTTCTTAATCGCTGGTAAGATTAGGATCTTTCTCCATAGCCGTTAAGATTCTACTCAAACACCCAATAACCGTAAGATTAGGATCTTTTTTTTTCTAAACACCCACTTATACACTTTTGGATCTCGAAACAAAGAGATCTAAGATCTATAACACTTATTCACCACTTAACCAAGCACTTATCATCGACATTTTCAACTGTTCAAACTAGCAGAACACGTTAAACAATTTGTGTGGATCCAAGGGAAATAATTTTTTTATTTTATGGTCTTGTTGGATATCAGATACCATAGCAGCTAAAACCAGTATAAATAAAACAGAAAAGTCGGTGCTCTACTATTAATGTCTACAGCTGCTTTCGGAAACATTAAGACCAAGCATCTATACAAAGAAAAATGGTGCGGCAGTCTGAGGTGTGGGAAAGGCAAAAAAGGGGGATTATAGCTGGAAAAGCACGTTATGACAAAGCAGGAGACTGCCTGAATTAATTCTCTCTTGCTGCTTCCATCTTTCTAGGAGAAAATCTTCGTTCTTCTGATGCTTGAGATAATCATCCATATCAAACTCCAACCCTCGCGATTCACCAGAACAGAATTGACTCTGGTAGCTACCAGATTCTCCGAATCTACTCCCTGTATTTTCTCCTATGTTCATGGGCAGGCCAACAATGAATCCGGGGCTCCAACTCCCACGACTGCTAGCGGAATGATTACTTTGACTTTGTCCACTATAAACTTCCTGTCACGTGAATATTTAAAGAAATAAGTCACGGTAAATAAGCTTCAATGAAGCAAGGGTAATCAAATGTCGAAGAATGCTTCAGCCCATCCCCAAAGAATCAGGACCAGCATATCATGGGAGTTTACCTGAGTTACATCCCCCATTGTTATTGGAGTTATGGGTGACTCTGCCTTGCTCTTGCATGACTGAGTGGCATCATTACTAGCTTCCCATTGCAACCAGGGCAGCACAACCCCATCCATTTCAACAGGAAGAGACTTAAATACCACTGGACTTTGAAAAGTATCTGGCTTTATGATTCCTCCAAGAGATGAGCTTGTATCACTCTTTTCTCCATCCAGAGATGAAATATCAGTATCCTCAACATTAGAAATAAAGTCCTCAATATACTTCTCAGCCTCCTCTGTCAATCGCTTTGACATCCTACTTCTGTCACTACTCCTCTGGCAGAAAACATATCAAATACAAGTTAAGAAATTACTTTTACACGCAGCAATGGTAAAGACTTGACCATACATAAATGCAAGGCCCATCTGCTAGAGTGCAAAGACGGTACCTTTCTGGTTCGTGAAGGCTTTGCTGTACCAGTTTTCTTTGGATCTGGAAGCAATTCCTTCACAATCATTGACAGCTCCTGACCGCGTTGCTCCTCCAACAATATTTCAGCTAGTAAGTCTTGTTTACGCTTCTCTGACTGATTCAAACAATAAGATATATCATCATCTGAAAAGTTCTTGACAAGATGGAACAATCTCAAGTAAAGAGTTGTTGGATGCACTTTCCAAAGCAAAATACACATCATCTAAAGGGCAATCTTGGATTGCACAACCCAAAGAAAATGGGTAATAAATTCTATGCTTTAATAACACGAATTAGAGGCTGTGTTCATTAGCAAGTCAGGAATACACTCCAACGGGCTCCATTTGTATTGAAGGCGACTCTCAAAGAAATGCAATTTGGCTTTAAAATTTACTAAAATACATATCACGTAACATCCATTCAGTAGTTAGAAAGTAAATAGAAACATTTATTAGCTTTGCTGGTACGCCCACAGATTATCAAGATACTTTTTGAAAGCTAAATATGATCTGATTGAAAAAACAGTGTGTTATGCATACAGGCTCTATATGGAAGTATTCTCCATAAAGAACCATAGGAAAAAGATGGAGATCCAAGACGTAGAGAGCTTCCAAGGAAAATAGTAACTAGTAATCTCTCTCAAAGTCTTAGTACAATAAATATCAAATACAACATTTCTACTCAACTTCCATCACATTCTATCACCCATCCAAACACAAATCTGAACTGACTACCCAACTTAAAGAGAGTCAACCGGATGGTTGAGTCAAATCTCCCAATCTTGCAGTACTGTCAGATACCATGTCTATGTTGATTGGCACCATTTTATTATCTTAGATTGCAAAAAGGATAGATATAAACACCACCCTAAGCACCAGTAATGGAAAATTATGAATAAATCCAAGTGAAGGCGGGAAATATATTGCAGGTTCACTCAAATGCTCCTACTTAACAGCAATTATGAGCAGAACAGATTCTACTGGTTGCATTTCCCATGTAGTAGAGAAAAAAGGAGTGAGGTTATCATCGACAAAAAAATTGAAATTACCTGCTCCAATTTTGTGGAGTAGGTCCTTCTAACTGAAGAAACTGCCTGAAGAACATCAGGCTTGGTGGGTTGCAAGATATCACCGCTTGCTGAGGTTTTTGGTTTAGCCATTGACTGAGCAAGTTGCAAGGAGTACAAGTTAATTTCAGTGAGCATAACAAAGAATTAACCAAAGTTGAGTATGCATGACAAAGAACATCAACGTTGTCAAGTTCTACATAAAACTAAATTACTGACTTGCCCAAGTTCCATTCGTATCTCCTCAACAGCGTTTCTAAGTTCTTCACGCATTGCTGCATAAAGTTCATTGCTAACACCTTCTGCAGCAGGGTGCTCGGCCTGGAGAGTGACAAAAGATGACAACAATGACTCATGTCAAAATCATTAAGATTTCTTCATTATGGTCTCCAAAAAGATACAAAGCTTGAGGAACTAGTGATTGCGTAAGTGTCAATTTATGCAAAATAGGTCAACCTTCTTTTGTGTAGAAACAGCTCGTACTATCCTCTCAATCCCACTTTTACTGGGATGAGCATCCCTTCCTTCATCATCAGTAAGGACTGAAGATTGGCTCTGTAAGGTCCGCAGACAATGTTTTAGATTCACCTCATATTGCAATATAAACAGTTGAGAAAATATTTTAACAAAATCAAATATAGCTTAAAAAATAAGGTGTCTCAAACCAACCATCAGACCCTCTTTGTCCATCAGCGTCTTAATCACAAAATTTCAAACTCCATCTTTTTAAATTCCAAAAGAAAGATAAACCAACATGTTAATAAAGTGAGTCATAAGAAAGCGAAAATGCTTACTGAATGGTCATCATGGATCTTCGAGTCTTTTTGACTCGAAGACCTTCTCAATACTTGTCTTTGGTTTGAAACAGCTGGTCGATTAGGAAATGACGTTTGCTTGTTTCCACTACCAGTACACTTCAGATTAGCATAATTGCCAGACTTTACAGAATGATCTAGATCGCTCTGTTGATTGGAACATAAATAAGTTAAATATCATCCCAACTTCACTATAGCCGAGAAGAAAAATACGTACTCTTGTTTAGGAAAGGAATGACAGAAACAATATTCAGTAATAATAAGTTGGAACCGACAGCACGTTGATAAAAAGAATCATAATTAGAGATGCATATGAAGGGTAACAGTACTACTGCAACTAATACATTTCAACCTTTAGAATCAAAAAGATAAGGGCACTAGGCACACCATTTAAGTGACATTCATGGGTTTATCGCTACAAGTTCTTCATTGCGACATTGTGCATTCAATGAACATTAGAACAGGAAACTAAATCAAGCAAGTCAAGTTTCGAAATAACGGTTAAAAGGGACACGAAGGTCAAGGGCAACCTCACCTCTGAATCGCTAAGCTGACACCGGGCGACCGAAAGCGAGCGCCGCCTCCTTGAATTATTTTCCGAAGCTACCCTTCCTCCACCGGAACTATTACACACGCTACCCCTCCCATCCCCAACTGCACGCGAACTCTGTCTAGAGACCGACCTCCCTCGTCTCTCCGATAACGATGACGATGCACCGGGACCGCTCGCCCTTACGGTCTCTGAGCTCCTCGAGCCCGAGCGGCCTCGGTCATCGGAGTCGAAGAACTCTAGGGCGAGGTCGTCGAGGCTGATCTCCGGGAAGCCCGAGCCCCTCGTCGTGTTCACAAATTTCCCTCTCGAAGGTGGAACTTCGTTGTCGAATTCATCGCCTCCCGTTCCCGGTAGCCGGCGCGAGAACCGGCTAAGGCTGCGAGAACGACGGTGAGCTGAACCCCTATTGGACGATCCGGAGTCCTCCGCAGACGACGAGGAGGCTCCGATCGGAGTCCTCTTCGTCGTCGATTTGAACGCCGATGTCGCCATCCGAGTCCAGAATCAACAGCCTAACAACAACACCACATGTAAAATATACAAGTACGTAAACGTGCGTGTGTTTTCATGGAAGATCAGGGCTTCAAATTCAACAACTCGAGCATTTACTTACAGAGAGAGAGAGAGAGAAAGACAAGAGGTTTAATGTTTTGGAGGGTAGGATTGGCGGAGAAATCGAAAATCAAGGAAAATTTTGAAAAACAAAGCAGCAGAGTGTGGAGAAGAGGGAAGAGGAGGAGGGTTTGGATTTAGGTCTGGACTTTGGGTGGGAATTGCTAAGTTGCCATTTGACCGTTAGCGCATTCAGGGTGAAGCATCGTTACACGTTTAGTTTCCTTTTTTAAAAACGTTACTTACATTCTAGTATTTGTTCCTTCCTGAAGGGGTCTAAGCCGCCCGGTCGGCTTCAATTCTTCCTGAATAGGAGTCCTATTCGATAGCAATACAGCCCAGTATCAAATTCCCAAAAACTATGTTATACTCGCGTCCCATATGCTACATGTCGTCTTCAATAAAGTCGACTAAATAAGAACAAACATGGGTTTCAGAGTTTACTCAGATTACGTGGGATTTCGATGTTGTTACTTGGTCAGGATTGGAAGCCACAACTCCTCAACCACCTTCGCACCTAGATCTCTTTCCTTCCGTTTCACGGGTATTACGAGTGAATGTCATTCTCATTAGGTGGGAAGGGGGTGGTTAGGCTGCCTGTGAATTTCTTAATTGGTTCAAGTACGGTTTGTCGTTGAAAGGCGTTGGGATTAAATGCTAACGCACGCATCATCCGGCTCATCCATGTTCCTGTCTTTACTAGGACTTGGCGTGGAAATCAAGGCAGACAAAAGCAGCAGTTGAACGGAAAGAAGGGACAGAAGTACAAGAAAGAGAGCAATAATAATAATAATAATAATAATAATAAGCAAAGCATTGCAACATCCCAACACCACATACTCAAAAAGAGAAACAGCATAAACGCCAATGTTTGCGCAACATTAGGTCTACAAAATCTATTAAGGAAGGCTTGGGTGACGCACCACGAGGTTCTGTAAAACCCTTTTTATTCTCACTCGTTGCCTCCCTGACCATAGACATTAGAAGACTAAGTAGCCGCTAAGCAGGACACCACAACCATGAAGTTCAACTTCGGAATCCTTTGCCTTCATAATGCATCTCACTTGGTACAACTTGCAACATGGACAATCAAGTCCACCACACGCGAGCTGTAACCCCACTCGTTGTCATACCAGGAGACAAGCTTAACAAAGTTACCATTCAAGGCAATTCCAGCCTTGGCATCGAAAATACTAGACCTGATGATCACAATCACACAATTAGCCAAAAGATAAGAATGAGTCGATTTTTATCATGAGAAAAGGAACCATCACCATCACCATCAGACATCTTTCCTATATATCACTCTAAATAAGGTCCACAATCCACTATAAAGAGTGTTACGATTCAAACCTGTTGTCGCCGATAAAGTCAGTGGAGACCATGTCCTCTTCGGTGTAACCCAAGATTCCTTTCAGTTTCCCCTCAGACTCCTCCCTAAAACCAGAAAATATAAAATGGAAGTTAAGATGAGAACATTTCCTCACCACATAAATTGTCAGAAAGTAAAGCAGCCATGAACAGAAATCACCACACAACCTCAGGTTCCCCTGCAACAATTCCTACCATCCAAATTAGTGGGCTCAAAAGAATAGAAAAGTTATTCAATGCCTTACTTGATGGCAGCTTTAATTTCATCATAGCTGGCCGTCTTCTCCAGCCTCACGGTGAGGTCAACCACAGAGACATCGACAGTAGGAACACGGAAAGCCATTCCAGTCAATTTCCCATTCAGAGCGGGCAACACTTTACCCACAGCCTTCATATTCAAAATTTGTGATTAGAGATCTGCTTACAATAATCCAGATGAGACATCTCAATATCTCCCACCACAAGTTTAATATAGAAAAGCTCCTCACCTTAGCGGCTCCTGTACTGCTTGGGATGATGTTGAAAGAAGCAGCTCTTCCACCTCTCCAGTCCTTGCTGGATGGTCCATCAACAGTTTTCTGAGTAGCTGAATCACAGGATACAAAAAGTTATCAAAATGAATAAATGAATCAAAATCCTGAATATAAATTGCTGGGCAAACCAACTGACAAACCCACCAGTGATGGAGTGAACAGTGGTCATCAGACCCTCAACAATGCCAAATCTGTCATTAATAACCTGCGAAAGTTGATAGAAGAATATTTAAGATAACGAAATAACTGAGATCACAACTAGTGCCAGAGGCAGACAGCACTGTATTAAAACAAGATATATAATGAGTGAAGGAACCTTTGCAAGGGGAGCAAGGCAGTTGGTAGTGCAGCTAGCATTGGAGATAATATCAAGCTCTGGCTTGTATTCCTTCTCATTGACACCCATGACAAACATGGGGGCATCCTTGCTAGGGGCTGAGATAATGACCTTCTTTGCACCTCCCTGATAATCAGAACCAAAATAACACAACTAAGTTAACATCATCATGGTCAAAATAAAATAGAAGAGCAAGGTGGCAGGGAGCCATAACAAATACCAAAACACCTAGTGTTTTGGTAATGGGTTAATGTGACGAATAGTGTAGAAAAAGGTCGTTTCCAAGATTAACTTGGTTGAAAGATGGGCCAGGTTGCAATAGCAGGTTGGATGGGAACAATCATGCATTACCATTAATGCAGACACAGTTGCAGACTCAATATTCTTATGAACACAAAAGATGGATTCTCAGCCCCCTATAAGGCAGGGTAGCATAAGCCTTGTAATAACCGTCAAAATGTACATTTTTTCCAGAAAAAAAAAAAAAAAAAACAGTTGCTTTGTAAAACTCATCAGAATCTTTAGCACTGGAACCACTAAAAGATCGCAAAGCAAGAAAGGGAGGAAACTACATGAAGAAGTTCAACAAAACCCATCCTTCGTCAAACACTCCAGACTCATTAAAATAATGAAGCGGTAAAATTAAGTTACTTGAAAAGAACCACCATCACTGAGTGTTGGAGCACGAATTGCGGCCAGTTTTAGTAATATCATCAACGCAACAAACTTATCCAAGCCAAAAGCTGACAAAGGCAACAGCCATATGTAACGATGACAAACCTTCAAGTGGGCAGCAGCCTTTTCCTTGTCAGTGAAAACTCCAGTTGACTCCACAATGATCTCAGCTCCAGTCTCGCCCCAAGGGATCTCCTCCGGGTTCCTACGATTACACAAATCATATACCGGCCGAGTACAGTAATATATCTCCTTAATCAAAACATATATCTTCAGAACTAACGTCGATTACAATGATACTCAAGTAGTGGAATCGAAAAACGTTAGAGTACCTGACACCGAAGACAGAGACAGACTTCTCGCCAAACAGAAGGGTATTTGAGTCCTTGACCCTGAGTTCATGATGCTTCCACTGTCCGTGGACTGTATCATACTTGAACATGTAGGTCTACGCACACAAACCCAACCACCAAACCACAAAAAAACCATTAATTAATACACCAAAGCTAAGAAAAAAGATTTAAGCCGCAACTAAATTCAGACCCTTAAATTAACCATAAATTTCTAGCAAACCAATCAAATCTTATCAAGTCCAACTAACTAACACCCATTTTGAGAAGATAAGCTCTGTACCCAGATCCTCTACAATGAAAAAAAATTTTAAGGCTAGAAGGAGGGTCTCCCTTCGCTATCTGACAAGCTAAAATTGTCTGATCAACCAAACCACTGATTCAAAGCCAAGCCATAGTGAAGGAGAAAGGCATGCAGCTGTAATACCATGTAATCGGTAGTGATGAAGGGGTCGTTAACAGCAACAAGTTCAACATCGTCTCTCTGAAGAGCAACCCTGGCCACCAAACGGCCGATCCTTCCAAATCCTGATTCATATTCATTATTATCATCGACACAAAGATTAAAAGAGAAAGAGAAGGATCAGATCCGAGTTAAAAAGGCCTAATCGTTGAATGAAATGGTAGGAAGCTTAAGAAGATAAGATCATGTACCGTTGATGCCGATCTTAACCTTTCCTGTAATTCAACCAAAATCATAGAAGGAAAAATCGAAGAGAGTTAGATTCTCAGAGATCAAATCAATCAGCTTAGGAAAATATACCGAAAAACATTTTTAGAAAAAAATTGACACCGCCGTTACCCATGAGTTCTTGAGAGTGAGACAAACCCAGTGAGCGACCACAAAGGACGAGAAAGCAGTAGTGATCAATGAAGCAATGAGATTTAGGGTTTTAAATATACAAAAAGTGAAAATGGGAGACCGGAACATCTGGTAGCGGTGAGACAGTGGGCTGTTGGCCAAAGGATGGACGTGATGCCATGGCCCGTCTTCAGTACGTCGTGCTGACCAGCAACTTCTCCTATCCAATGAGATTGTAGGCGGTACGCGAATAATCAAAATCTGACCGTCGAAGCTACAGTGTCGTTGTCTTCTCTAGATGCAACTAAGAACGCACACATTTTGACGTGGCGTCACATGATTTTGCCATCTCATCAGATGTGCAGAGTATATAGGCTGACTAGTCGTAGGCGATAGGTTCCTCCCCTGCAACGGCAAGCAGTATCGTCGCTGTCGGTTTTAGCGATTCCTATGGGGAATCGCAATTGTTCAAGAAGAGAAGGATCCAAGCCGTTGGTGGCCACGTCAGGATTGACGATTCGAGGCCTGGATTTAGTGGCGTTTCTAGAACTTCTCAGGCCCGGATAATCATGCAGCTGACATTTGGAGGCCCATTTCTAGTTCAGTTCTTCGGGCCTTGAGCCCAATTTTGCGTCAAAAGGCTTAGACTTCACAAATATAGTCCAAGTATGAATTATTAATTACTCCATCGAACAAATGCTGTTGACTCAAATTATTTCGTCTGGCTGGACCACTTCAACCTATTTTCTTGGTTTGGGCCATTTTTGTTTCTAATTTTTAGAACTCGGACCCAGAAGGTTCACTGGCTCCAGTTGTTGAACTAAGCGATCCATGAAATTGGATCAAGGCATCCACATCAAAGACTGAGCCATTTTGGGAGATCATGATCAATCAGCTTTCAGGACATTTTGCATTACTTGTAAATCTTCTATATATGTAAGCAAATTACTCTTTAGCCCTCTTTCAAAGAAATTAGCTTTGTAATAGAGCTATCCTTCCCAATTTGTTGTTTGTAGTTCTTGGCCTTTTTGGTTTTTTCGTATTTCTTTGTCCTGATTCTTCTGTCTTTTCCTCTTTTTTTTTTTTTTTTTCAATTTAAGTGATCCTA
This sequence comes from Casuarina equisetifolia, assembly GCA_028551475.1. Taxonomy (NCBI): domain Eukaryota; kingdom Viridiplantae; phylum Streptophyta; class Magnoliopsida; order Fagales; family Casuarinaceae; genus Casuarina; species Casuarina equisetifolia. The sequence goes on from CM052357.1 coordinate 21,698,372, forward strand.
ATCTTGCCCAAGAAAAAGAATTGATCCTAAGAGTATTTAGGCTCTTTTTTAATATTCCTGTTGGCAGATGTTGATAACTCGGAATATGTAGAACGTGACAAGCTCTTTTTCTTTTCATCGGAGTAGACTAAACGCAAGAATCATTGCTAATCATTCATTTGCAGTATAAAACCAACTGGATTATGCACACTACTTAGTGTATTGAGCTGGCCAATGTGCGCAACAGGCAAGCAGCTGTAGGGAACTTCCCCAAGTCTGTTTATTAATATTAGAAAGTGTGTAATCTAGATGGAGGATGAATCGCCATGGTAGCTTAAATTCCATGCATATTTAAGATTGGCTGACGCTGACATGGCCTGAATGCCTGCACCAGATCCCATTTCTTTTTTCAGTCAGGGTATGGCCAGCCATTGCTTTTCAGTGTCAAGCGTGGGATTTGAATGACAGAAGCACATTCGAGCCAGTCAGTATCATCTGTCTGGCCACGGCTGGGGACGTACTCAATGCGTCAATTATGCAGTGTTGCCAAACACGATTACAGAAGAAAATTGGCATTCCAAACAAATCACTGACTGCCATTTGAAGGAGGACCCATATTTGGTGAGTGTAAAATTCATTTAGGCACACTGTAGAATTTCCATGGGATGCTTTAGTTTTCATGTTCTGGACGTGTATATTTAATAATTTATTTTTTATGTAAGATGTGTCCAATAGTTTAGATATAACCAATATAAAGATAGGCCAGGCTAATAAGTCAGTCCTGCGAGGAAATCTAATGTATGGTAATCATTAATGGTTAAAGCCAGGAGGCCAGCAAAACTGTGTTAATAATGGAACACTCCTGTACATCCAGCCTGTGAGGCCCTGAGTATTTGGGGCCCTTCAATGAAGACGGATCGACCAACTAATGAAGAAAATATCGTAACAGTGGTAAAAGGAATCTGATCACCTAACTTCATCATTGGGGTCAATGAAGCTTTCTTCATAGTCCTCTAAAACGGTCAAACCGACTGAAAAGACCTGTTCCTAGAGTGGCCAACATCACATATTCGAAATTCATGGCCCTGCTTCGCTAGAATTGTCAGCTCATGCCTCTACATCAGTATCATCTGTCTGTATCAGAAACAACAAGAGGACAGTCTTCAGCTTATGAAGCTTGGCATGCTCCTCAATGTGCTTGATCCATGCCCTGAATTCCCAAATTTCTCTTCTTTTTTTATTTTTTTAGTTTGTGTGCACTTTATAGGGGAAAAATGAAAATTAGAATGGATGTCACCAAGTGCTACATAGCCCTTCACTTGATTTTGTGTAGAAATCTTAACAAGGGATGACTTGACTGCCTCAAAATCTTTATCATGTTAGTGGAATGGCAAAGCTTTCTAATTTCTTATCAGCTGAGATAACTAAACTATTTCAGGCTAAGGCCAAGCAAAACATTCTCTCTCCTATAAAGGGCAGTTTATGCCCCCTTAAAAGCCAAGGCATTTAATTAGCGCATCATAATTCATATTTTGGATTGCCCCTAAAGGTACAGCCGCTAATGATCATGGCCATATTGCAACAAGTTCTTCGACCAATTGACTGTTAGAAAGGCAATAGTTTCTGATCATAATCATCTCGTAACTAATGATCTTAACAAGAAATGGTTCGGTTTAATTTGAAAGGCTTCTATTATCTGGAAGATATGGATTCAAAGTAGGCCAAAGACCCAAAGATTGATCTAAAGAACCATGCTCTAGATGTTTATCTTCTGTCTCTGGCAGTGAGGCAAGAGTTTGAGAAGAATGAGCAGATGGGTCTCTTAAAATTAAACCAAAGGAGATCATCTATTTCTGGCTACCCTACTACTTTCTTTAATACATGTTCTAAGCAACACATCAAAGATTCATGCATTTCAATTCATTTTCAACGTTGCGTGAACCTCGAAAAGAATGAACTTTTCCACCTTTAATCTGTCTCTAAAGGTATATAAAATTGGTTTTCAGAGTCGATCTAGTGCGATTAGCGCCAACATTAAGGAAACACATGAAAGAGAAGTAAAAGAACCACAAAATAAGGAAGTTTTTGTCTATTGATAGATCAAGAAAACACACTTTCGGCCCTGTGGAAGCGGGTCAGACTTGAGGAGGAGAAGAACATGGACACGTTACACTTGCTCACATGGGTTTGCACATGTAGGGCTCTACCATTAACAAAAAACGACAAGGACTACCTGCAAACTTTTTATCAGGGCAGAGAGCTGCAGAGTATAACTTGCCTATTTTTTCTTTTCCCTAGTACTTCATATGTTTATTTTCCTTCATTCATTCTTTATTTGCTTCTCATGGATCTTCTGACACTCTTTTAACATAATCCAATCATAAAAAATCATTGTCTACATCTGACCTTGATGGTAGTTGGTTGTTTAGGTCTAGTCTCTTTTATATGTCTTTATGCATGTTGAGAGACAACTTTCTGAAGTACATATATACTATTTATTAGTCAATACCAGCTAAGACCATACTAACTGACCTATCAATGATAGAGCATTCAAAGAGAATCCAATGCAACTTTTGTTGATAAAGTTTAAATTTTCTTGCTGGCCTATTAGTTATTGTAGCTTCGGGGTCATCCTTGACTAAATTCTATCTAGATGACTGAAATCCCTCATTGGACATGGCCGAAAAACAAATCTTATTTAGAAAAATTAGAATTTCCTGACCCATTTTATTCGATATACAAACTTGTAAGCTGATGTTCACCTTGTACTTTCTCCTCCTTTTTGTTCTTTCTTTTGCAAATATTATCTTTACAATAGATGCATGTAACGATTCTCTCATGCATGTGTGGAACCTAGGCTCGGTTGGTCTTGAGTATTGCATATGCCTGTTGTTATCGTTCATAATCATTCAATGGTATTTTACTTCTATCATCAATTGAGTATCTTCATACTAGTCAATGATAGGGAGAAAAGGGAGAATCTAAGGGTGTCGAGGGGTATTTTGGGACTTCTGAAGGCTATAAAAGGAGAGGTATGTATGGCGGTTTCCCATGCACAGACTCTCTTTGTCTCTCATACAGCCAAACGTTATCTAATAGTGATTTTGAGAAGAGATTATTCAAAATGGTGTCGAAAGTAGAGGAAGCCGCAAAGGGGAAGCAGCAGCAACCACAGCAGACATATCAGCAGCAGCAGCTCAGAAGCAAATGCAGTGCAACAAAGGAAAAGCTAGCAAGTTCAAGAGAAGCACTTCCAATCTTGAAGAGGACGGCGCTTCCACGGCTATTCTCCTGCTTGCTTGCATCGCCTGTACTCCCTCTCACAGATAGTCTCATAGACACTGGCAGAAGGATATCCTTGTTTGTTTCTCGTATACAACACCACTCCCTTAAATTATCTCTTCTGCCATTCTCTAGACACAAGGTCATATGCTTAGTTTCAAAGCTACCTTCCTTACGTATGCTGTAATTCTGAATTATACCTTTCCTCACCTCTTCTTGTTGTATGGGCTTAAATATCATTTGCAAGAGAAATACTAGTCTATTTTTCTTCTTATGCATTTATTGGACATTTATATTGTATCGGAAATTGAACCAGTACATGACCACATAAATCTTAGCAAAAGGTCTTGGAAGATCGGTTGTGATAGTAGGAGATATCTTTGAGAATCGCTAAATGCCATGTAGTGCAGAAGAATTACCCGAACACTTGGCAGTGTTGAACCGGTGGCTAATTTACATTGAGATTGCTAAATAAAAACAAGACTAATTTAGGAGCCTCACACATACTAGGTGTTAGAAGGTCTACTTTCTCTTTTCAAACTAGTTTGTAAGAGAATGGAACACTTTTATATGTAAGATGTATAACAAGCCAATATATTGGTAATAAGTACCACATTTCAATATATCTTATTATCTCAAGTATGAGAAAATATTGTTCACGGGAACCAAATTTGCAAGTGAAAGAAGGTCTCACTGGAAACTTAGGATTTGATTTTGTTGTTAGAAACCTAATGGAGTCATTGGGGATCCCAAACTATATGGATGCGGTTTGAGACTCTCTCTCTCTTTCCCCTTTGCTTGACAAAATGAAAAAATAAAAAATGAGGGAAACACTTTGACATAATAAAGCCACTGAATGGACTTAAGTTTCTGGTAAGAAACAAGCCAGATCTAATATCTATTTCCAAAGCGCTGTAAATAGTCTCCTCAATTCTGTAACTTTCCTTCGTTTATCAATCTTCTTTATGTCTAGATATGGTAGAAATGAATCATCCGTGCTTATTCAATACCAAAGCAACCAAAGAGCTAATTTTTTTCTTATCATTGAACAGCCCAAGGGCATTCAGCATCCCAATTTCATAAAAGAGTTATTCAAAGCTCTCTTGCACGTCCTTCTCGAGAAGACCCAGTGGTAGAGATGGTGATCGTTTTCTACTTCCATAAGCATATGGCTATATCAAGACAACATATCAACAACATGTGGGGTTGGTTCCCCGCTTCTTTCGGCCGTCACGTGCAATTAGAGAGAGCTGAAGAGAGAAAGTGGGCAATGCTTGCCCATTGAGACAAAGGAAGCACAATCCAAGAAGGTTTCCATATGTCCCACACTGTCCTCTCATTAATCAATTAGATGGAGCTCTAACTCCATCGTCTCTGGAAGAATGCAATGTGGTCTTGTATCTGATTCAGTGAATGCAGTCTAAATGGATAAGCCAGTGAACGTGGACGTTGCCAAGATGTCAGTGATAGATTGTCGGGAATGGCTATCGAAATGGGCTTCCTATGGAAACGGAAACATGTATTTCTACATTTATTCTTACTAATAAATACGACCCATCAATTTCTCCGGCCAATCTCGCCGGAAAGACAAGGCCATGAAGGAAGTAAATTTCTTATCAAGCCTATCAAGTAGCACTAAAGATGTTCCTAGAAGCTAGAATCGAGAAGCATAGTAAAAAGACATGATCTTCATGATGAGCACAAAAGATGGATGGCTGCATGAAAATGTACGCGTCACGATGAGTACCGAAGATTGGGATGGAATCGAGTTGTGGGTGAAAATTGAAGAAAGAAGCTTGTTATTTTGGTTTTTGATCTTCTTTAACGCAAGGATGATGATCATCTATCATCTACAACTTTTCCTTTGCTGCAAACATCCTTCCAACACCATCAACATTTCGCATCCCCCATTGATAGGTATTTCGTTTTCTTTGTGGTTTCCTTTCCATTGACAGTAGTGGAATTTGTTATGTTTAAAGAGCAAGATGTTCTCAAATTTTAGGATCATTTTCCCATTCATGATATCAATATACAACTCAATACAACACAAGAACTTGAAAAGAAGACTCTACTATTACATCGAAAGTCAACGCCAGGTCCGCAGCAGTAATTGGACTAAATATGGTTTTTCCACATTGTCCTCTTGCCATAAGAACTATTGATCGACAATACAGTTTGAGGAAATGACTGCCTTTGCAAGTGTGTGAATAAAGAACTTGCAGGGGAGATTTATTATTAAGAGAGTTTTTTCATAAAGAATATACAGAAAACTTAGAATATTTTTTGATCCAAAACATTAAATTAGTTATTTAATAGAACATATTTATAATATGAGAATTTGCTATTTTTAGTTTACAGACGTCATACATCATGCACATGATAGATTTAGGACCATTTTTGATGCGTGCTTCAAACAGCCCCAACGTGCACACGAAAAAAGCATTCACATTTCTTTCTCTATAATGCTAGAAATTAAACTTCACATGATTGAAGAATGATATTTCTCATGCATGCAGTATAATACACACAGACATTATGGTACGCAGGCATGTCAAATCAAATCTCAAGAAGCATAAGAAAAGAATATGTACGTGTTGCCCATATGGTAGATGAGGGCCCAAGTCCATAACTTGTAATTAGGTTTTTCTATATCCATTTTGTGTGTGTGTGTGTGTAATTGTCATATATATATTGTAAAGAACACTTAGTGTGATTATCAATTGTGAATGGAGAATCATAACCTTAAGGGCTTTTAGCAGTTTGGATTTCTCCTTACTAGATTGATATTGTTGCCTTTAGTTTATCCCAAATACTTGATTTATCTTCTGCTTCATTTCATATCATGGTATTAGGGTACATTGAAAACCTACGTTTTCTCCTTTTCTTTATGCCTTTAGAAGGAGAGATGAATGAATGAAGGTTGTTGGAGTAGTAAATTGCTTATTTATTGTTTTCACTTTAGATTTCCTCAGCTTTTTGGATTTGAGTGAAAACTTTGGATTTTCTTTATGGTTTGATTGAAGAGATTGTTATTAGCCTTGAAGAAATTAATTTTTTTTTTGAGAATCGCAGGCTTATTGGGTCAAATCAGCATCTTTTAGAGTTTTTCTCCGTACGGGATTGTCCTGTATCTTCCAATGCTTTTATTTATTTATTTATTTATTTTTATTTTTTTTGTCCCTTCCAACTTTGTCCTTTTGCACAGAAAACCTGCAATGTCTTCTTTAGTGCATAAGTAAGCTTGATGCTCTGGGCAGCAATCTTCTTAGGAAGTCCAGCAGCTGATGCCACAAGACCTAACCATAGCTTATGCTGGGCACAACACATCGAGCTCTACATGAGCCAACAACCTTACATGCAGCAACCGATTGGGCTACTAGCTCATCAAGTTAACTTTGTGGGTGCCAAAGTCCACTCACCTAGCCCACATATCCTAGTTGGCCCAACCCCGTACCCAATTTCATAAGGCTCTCACTGACATCAACACCATGCCTTCAAACACTTTTACAAGTATAATAAATGAATTATTGATTCTAGAGTGAGTGACCATTTCACATGTAATTTACTTTATATTGTTTGGCAAAACATTTTGCTTGTGCACACTTTGACTTATCCATGTAGTATAGTTTTTATAGCAATTTTTTCCCCCTCCCCGGAGAAGAAACGGGTACGAGCACATATATCTGTGGTTTGAGCTTAAAAGTCTCTTTTTATTTTTATTTTTTTCAAAAAGTAAGGGAAGTTTGGAATTTGCAAATTCTATGACGGGGGAGATGGTGGTTTGGGCTTTGAGAAAAGCTGTGAATTGGAAAAGCTAGAGGAGGTTGTCAATGCCGAACATAGAAGACACTGATCAACCAGGCGGTGGTGGGGCAACGAAAATGCGGAAGAAAGTATTTTGTGCCACTGAAAAGTGGGACGGGAGGAGAGGAAGGACTGCACATCTCGAAGCTGGTCTTCGTATGAAAATCCTTGTTCGAATTTTCCATGACGAACTTGTAATCAGACTCATATAACTTCAGATATGACTTCATGGATATCATTGTAGCTTTCATGGATTTTTCTGAGGGGAATGAAATAGATACATTATGCTGTGTCCTCACGATGACACCATTTACAACTAGGTGACTGTTGCTGCCTTCACATAATACCTTAACTATCTTGAATACCAATGTTAATATGTAAAGTGTTTCGGTATCATGTCAATTCCATAAGCAAACCAAGCATAAGTCAAAGAAATCCAATGTCGTCAAAATAGATGTCGAAGCATAGTATAATTTATTTGAATCTTAAAGAGTGACCTATCTCATCCCTATCGAAGCATGAACATCCAAAGGGTTATCTTGAGTAAAAGAGATGGCGATGACGGATGTTGAAATAATTTTTTCTTGTCAAAGAAGTATCAATTTCTTGTCAAGAAAGTTATAGTTTCTTGTCAAAGCAGTTAAAGTTTTGTTTTATATATATAATTCTTACAAGAAACAATTTCTTGTAAAAGCAGCCAAACCTTATATATATATTTTTATATATATTTCAAGAATTAACAGTTTCTTGTCAAAGCAACCAAAGCTTATATATGTATAAATATAAAATTTGATAGAGAAACATGTTTGAAAATTGTGGAGGATTTTATTAGTGATACTCTAAGATCTTTAACATATAAATTAATATAAGATTAATTGAAAGAGGCATTGGAGACTAAATGAAACCTAAACTTATGACAAATGATATTAAAGCTTAACCTTAACTCAACTTTGTGCCAACTAAGTGCCTTTGGGTGGGTTATGTAGGAAATCAACCACATCAAGAATGACATAAATTTGGGTGAGGAAAAATATTATGAAGGGGACTTCTTCCATATCAAGAAGACAAGTAGGAATTTATGCCCATATAAGTAGGCTTAGTTACTCCTTTTATTGAATTGACTTTTTTGGAATGAAATCTAGACTTACGAACTTATTCTTACCTTAAAGTCGACTTAAGAGTTAGCAAATTCTTACTCTATATATAAAAGATTCACAACCAATCTTTAGAATGAAGGACTTATCACACTGTTCTTAAGACTAGAATTAATAATTCTTTTTTATTAAAAAATTGATTTATTGACGAGAAATGAATCTCAATACACTTATTATAAATTAGATTTTTATTCTATACTAGTGGCCAACTTTATGGATGAGTTTTTGTCAATGCATGCCTTTTTCGAATAAATCTTGTTGAGCTATTTACATCTAGATTAATCTTTGTGAGGTCATCTTAACTTTGAATTCATAATCACAAAATGAGATTGTTCTTCATTTATTGTTAAACATCATAATTCTATTTGTTGGGTCAATATAAAAGAAAATTAACTACTTTTAAGTTTTCTAAATGCATATAAAGGGCAATATTCATTATGAAAGAACTAAGTTAAAGATTGACAATTGAGGAAAAAAGTGAATGGGATGATTAAAGTTATAAAAAAAAAATTAAAATTTTGCTTAGTTTTTTCAAGTTACAATGTACTATATTCAAAATGAAAGAATAGAAAAAAGATTTAACAACTAAAACTTAGAAAGTACATCTTTTTTTTGTTAAGAAAAAAATTGATATAAAATAATTATCAATATAAGATGGCTAGAAGCATATTACTATAGTGAGACCATACACAACATTACATAACATAGTTGACAAATACCTAGCTCAATGTTAAGCAATTGTTGCTTGAAATCTTTTTATCTTAAGTCTGACATCTTGAGAGTTTGTGAATGAGTGTGTGATTTAAAAAAGAAAAAAATTACATTAAATAAAAATAGTCTCATCAAGTCTTCAGGTATACTTATAGATCTTTTTGACATAATAAAATCTCTCTTTTATCAGCCTTTTGATTGCTTTAAAGGTTACAAATTTAGAGTTTATATTGTTTTTAAAAATCTTGTTATTCCTTTCATTCAAATAACATAAATAAAAGTTGCATACATTGATTTAAGAATACATGTCTTAGAGTTTTTGCCTTTTGCACAATGAAGGAACCAATTGATCCTTGGACCCATGATAGGTGATGTCGGGGCTAGAATTTCATTAATGGAGGGTGGAAGATTTATAAATTATAATAATTACATGTAGGAGGTTTGGAAATTTTCCTATGTTATTTTTAAGCCTAGATGATGGACTGAATTATTTTGTACTTACAAAAATTTTGTAATATATATACAATACTTGAAATTTCAACCAAAAAAAAAAAAGGATAAATTGACAAAAAAGAAACTGACGTAATAGGAGTATTCTTTAATACCTATATTTAGTTTAATGAATTATACAATGTAACATTCAGCAGCAATCCCATTTGCCATAAAAGAATGTTAAATATTTTTCAAGTAGAAAATAAAAGTATTGCTACATATAACAGTAAATATATCATGTAGTTTGAAAATTGTTAGCTGGAAAGAATCGAATGTCCTCCATATGCTACTCTGGTCATGCTTAGTAACAATAAAGTTTTTTTTTTTTAACTGTTGTTATTGCTAGAGTATTACTTTTTGGAAATAAACAAGTATTTTGTCTTGATATCATAGAGAATGATTGCATTTGGTCAATCAAGCAAATTTAATTTCTATTTCACCAAAAGCATAGTTTGTAAGAGATAAGACATTTAGTTATTTGCTCTTGGTCTTCGAAAAAGCTTTAAAGCTACATAAGGTATGACGTGATAAAATAAAATGAGAAGATAATAGAGTTTTTTGGACTGATGCTCCTTTCAAAATTTCCTTTATTATAAGCACATGAAAAAGTCTTTATCTCCAAGGCTCAACAATAGATTGATCAAAAGTTGTTTGAGTTAAGAAAATAATCACTAGTGGTGGGAGTCAATGAAATGAATGGTTTTGCTTTTAGTGGTGGATCACTACAAAACCTTATTAGAATTATTTTTATTATTGTATTATTTTTAGAAGAAAAAAAGGACTACTTTTCAAGCTAATCATTAAAATAATAAGTGTTTTCTTAAATATATTGGTTTTTATTAGATATGGGATACATCTAATTTCATGATTTCAATTTTAGACTTTTTACAAAATGACTAATTTGTTCTTGAGGGTTCCTTGAAGTAATGAAAAACACTCCATGCGAATAATATATAAGTTAGTCCTTTTTTTTGTTGGTTGGATTGTTTGCAAAGCTAAAACCTAGTTGTTTAAGTGTTTATGAGTTATCCTTATTGTGCAATCAATTTTTGTCTAAGTTTAGTCCATAAGCATTATAAATCTATTGTTTGGCACCATTGATGACCAATATTTATCTATCATGGTGAGAAAGTGTGTTAATAGCTTGAATTATTTCATATTGTCAAAATATATAGTTGAGAGTTTTTTTAAATTAAAGAAATTTCTTCCAACTCTTAAATTAGCTTCTAAATTGAGCTTAAAGTTTTATATTTTAAAATATCTTAATATTTCTTAATGAGCATGATATTAGAATATAAATTCTAAATTTGAACAATGTCTATTTAGTGTAGTTTCCCCTAATTAAAAATTTCATATATAAGATTTTTTTAATAAAAGAGGTTTGAACTTATCCATAAAGAAAAAAAATGAAAATCATGACTAAATAACTGATTTAAAATTTTCTGTTTTAAAATAAAGATGGGTTTAAGAGTTGTACTCATGGAACCAATTTGTCCTAAAAATGTTAAATTTCTCTCCAGTAATATTATAAAAAGTCCACATGAAAGTTATAGTGCATAAACTGGTCATTCATTAGTCTAATGGTATTTAAGCTTTCGTGCGAGGAGGAGAAAAAATGGCAACCTCTTGAAAAGGGGACACGCTTTCTAAAAATTAAAAATTCTTATGACAGACTTATTAGTGTAATGGCTACAAGAAAAGTGTAAAGTGATGGGCTAACCATTCTTATATGATAAATGATATTCAAATAAAGTTTGAAAAATCTTGGTTTGGGATCGGAAAAGGATGTGGGTGGGCTGGGAGATTGACCTTTCTCTTCGACAAGACTCCTGTTGTCTATTTCCTCACTGATCATCGTACGACGAAGCACCATTTCCCATCACTAGAAAAAGATGCTCCATACGTAACCATAGCGAATATAAAACGCCCGATTACCAACATATTCATAAGATAATTCCAGAAAGCTTTTCTTTCTCGTTTGAAGGTTTAAATTTCTAATGGAAATTCGAAGGAAGAAAAACATTCCAGTCACAATAAGCCTGTTTCTTGTTTTGTCAAGAAAAAGTAAGATCCCACAAGCTAGTTTTCCACGAAAACTCGAGAAAAACCATAAATCACTGAGACCCGTCATGGCTTTGGCTGCGAATCTCGAACCCTACGGCAGTGTTGCTTAGAGTTTCGTCAAGATGGGTGGTACGCCGCCTACTAGGAGAGAGTGTTGTGGGTACCATTGAATACAAAGAAACGACCATCTCATAAGTGGCAAAAGAGGAACCAAGGTACGGCAATAAAGCTCAACAAGAAGATAGTTTTGCAAATTAAATTATATCCAAATTTTTAGAAATTAAAGAATGGACGGTACAGTATGTTAGAGAATCCCTGTCATGCCATATCAGCCGGTCGACCAGGTCTTCAGCCACATTGGCCTAGACGCCGTGTCACCATCATCTACCCTCAGCTCCCACACAGTGCATCTCGATTTTCATCCTTCCCCAATTGACCTTTTAACTTAATTTATGTTAAAAATGAGTGTTGTTTTACATTGAAAGCATGAAAAAAGAGCATTGAATTTAAAAGTGATAAAATTTTTTATTTAATACCTTATGATTTTGGGATGAGTCTTCACATCCTAATACTTTAAGGATTTTCCATTTATGTTAATTTTTTTTCAGTATTTTTTTTTACATACAATTCATCTATAAATGTATATCAAACCTAAATGTCAATTTTTTTCTCACTTTATTTTTTTCCATCTTCTAGTGACTGTCCACTCTCCTTCTTTGGCAATTCAATGTCTGTCTTCAATACGGTAAAGACAACGTTATGAAAACTTGCAGCATATGATAGGAGTAGCTTTTGAAATTCTTTCAGATTTTTTTTTTCATGTTTAAAACTTTCTGGGGCACCGTGTAGTATAGTTTTTTGTGACTTTTTTAAATAGAGGGGAAACGGATGGGAGCCTATATATTTTTGTGACTTTTTTTAATAAATATAATTTACAAATTCTACGAGGGAATAGATGTTAGGTGGTGGAGGTGGAGCAGTGAACAAGGGAGAGAAGGTATTTTATGCCACTGGAAAGTACGACAGGAGGAGAGGAAAGATTGCACATCTAGAAGCTAGTTTTTTAATGAAAATATTTAATTGAATTTTCCATGACGAACTTGTAATCAGATTCATGTCTGATTCTATATGACTTCATGAAATCATTGTCCACTTCATGGATTTTCTTAGGGTAATAAAATAGATACATTGTCTTGTCCTCACATGATGAAACCATTTACTTATGATTTATTTTATTTTATTTTTGGCATTTTCTAGTGACTATCCACTTTCCTTAGGCAACTCAATCTCTATCTTTAATACGTTAGGTAGACTTGGGCCTTTCCAACCCGTTAACAGGTAGGGCTCTCTCATACAACTGAACACCAACCCTTTTCACAATCAATGTGGGGTCAACCCCAACACAATGTGTAAAGACAACGTCAAGAAACTTGCAGCATGTGATAGAAGTAACTTTTTAAGTTCTTTCAGATTTTTCATGTTTAAAACTTGCCGGAGCACCGTGAAGTAATTTTTTTTTTTTTTTCTAGAGGGGAAACGGATGGCAGCGTACGTATCTTTGGGGTTTGATGTTAAAGTGAGTTCGGCGTCGCGCGCCCCTCCCCCCCCACGCCCCGGCGCCCCCGCGCAAAAAAAAGGGAGAGGCAGTTTAGAATTTAAAAATCCTTTCACGAGGAGTTGATGGCTTGGGCTTTGAGAAAAATGGTGAGCTAGAAAAGCGATAGGAGGTTCTCCACGGCATACCATAGTAGAGACTGATCAACTAGGTGGTGGAGGCGGAGCAGCGGACAAGGGGGAGAAAGAATTTTATGCCACTGAAGTTGGGACGGGAGGAGAGGGAAGGACTGCAAATCTAGAAGGTGGTCTTTTTATGAAAATCCTTAATTAAATTTTCCATGACTAATTTGTAATCAGATTCATATTACATCCAATATGACTTCACGGAACCATCGTCCATTTCATGGATTTTCGTAGCGTAATAAAATAGGTACGTTGTGTTTCCATGCATGTTAACACCATTTACTTATGATAATAAACTAGGAAAATGGTGCTGCGTTCACACTATAATTAACCACTTCGAATTCCAAGTCAAATATGTAACATATTCAGTATAAACTAGATACCTACATACAGAATAAATCCAATATTCAGTATAAAATAAATCCAATATCGTGCTCAAAAGTATGTTCAAAGAATAGTTGGATATTTTATTTGAATCTTAAAAGAGGTTCCATCTCATCTCTATAAAAGGGCAAGCTCTTTAGACGGGAACCACGAACATCCAGAGGGTTACCTTGAGTAAAAGAGATAGCGACGATGAATGTCGAAATACTTTTGAGGGAGAAGATTAAACCATCGTCTCCCACGCCCCATGACCTTAGAATCCACGAGCTTTCCCTCTTAGACCAGATTGCACCCAATATTTACATTCCCATCATCCTTTTTTATCAAGCCAAGGACAGCCATGGTATTGATCAAGTCAAAAAATCCAGCCGGCTTAAGGAGTCCCTAGAACAAGCCCTTACAAGCTTTTACCCTTTCGCTGGAAGGGTCAAAGACGACCACTGCGTCGAGTGCAACGATGAGGGGGTGGACTATTATGAAGCTCGAGTTGCTTGTAAGCTATCGGAAGTTCTCAAACACCTTGATTTGGAAATCTTAAACCAGTTTCTGCCATTCACACCCTTTGGTGACGAAGATAAAGCTGGAAGCCCTCAGGTTCTTTTAGCTATCCAGTACAATTACTTTGATTGTGGCGGAGTAGCCATTGGTGCTTGTTTTTCGCACAGGATTGCTGATGGAACTTCAGCCACAACATTTCTTAATGCCTGGAGTGCTGCTTCTCGTGGAGATGCACTTGAAGTAGTATGTCCAAAATTCAATGGGGCGATGTACTTCCCACCGATTGATTTACCTTGGGACACGGCGGACATGGCTCGCACAATGGACAAGATCGTAACAAGAAGATTGGTGTTTGATGAATCAAGCATCGCAATGTTGAGAGACAAATGCTTTCTCCGCAGCCAGTTTAAGCGTAAAGCTTCCAACCCGCGTTGAGGCCGTTTCAGCTTTCCTATGGAAACATCTCATGGCACTAGCGAAACCAAAACAAACAAGGCCAGTGCTGTCCCTAGCAATTCATGCGGTGAACTTACGCCAAAGGATGGTCCCTCCCATGCCAAAGCATTCCTCTGGCAATCTTTGGTACTTTGCTGTGGCGTCATTATCACCAGAAGAGGCTGACCATGAGAACGATGATGGTATTTTGGTGAGCAAGCTAAGTGATGCAATAAAAGCAATCGACGATGAGTACATGAAGAAACTACAGAGCGATGAGATTCTAGATTGTTTAATGGAGATGTTGCAGTTGTACCTCAAGGATGATGTGGAGTCCTATAAATTTACAGGTTGGTGCAGGTTTCCGCTTTATGAAGCTGACTTTGGTTGGGGGAAGCCCACCTGGGTCTGCTGTCCCAGTTTGCCTTTTAAGAATCTCGCTGTCTTGACAAGCACAAGAGATGGACGTGGGATTGAGGCAATTGTTAACATATTGGAGGAAGACGCGATCACCTTTGATCGTCATCCCGAACTTCTTCCATATGTTGCTTGGACAGTTGCTGAGTGATGAATGCTTGGGTCAACTTTCAACTTTGATGTGTCTAATAAAATCGTTTAATCTATTTCCCTCCAAGTTAGAGATCGATGTTTGTTTCTACGTTGTTTGGACAGTTGCTAAGTGATGAATGCTGGGGCCAACTTTCTGCTTTGATGTGTAGAATAAAATCGTTTAATCTATTTTCCTCCAAGTTAGAGATCTGTGTTTATCTCGTGCCAAAAGGAGTTGATTCATTTTTCCAAATGTACTTTAATCTCTTTTTTCCTATCTATTCCCTAATTTCTCATAGTGTACTTAAATAAAATGTAATATACTGTTTGTCTTCAAATAATTATTTATTTCTTAGTATTGTTACTATTGAAAAATAGAATATCATATTAGAGAAGAGTACAGTTATAATATAAATTTGAATAATTTATTTCTTCAATGAGATCTTTTAAAGAGAAGTAAATTTGAGACTTTCACGTAGCACTAGAATGAGATATTTTTTTGTCTGTTCCAACCTAATCACATCAATGTATTGTTAGGAATTGATTTTCAAGTCAAGTTTATGGAGAAAAACAAACAATTGGGAATAATATAATATTGTTAACAGAGATTTCTTTATTTCTTTGTTGATGACTATAAGTCTTGTAGTGGATTAAAGCATCGGTCAAGTGTCACATCTTTTATACCATTTTTTTTAATTAGAGTTTGTCCTGTGTTACCTATAATTATGAGACTTAAGACACCCAAACAACGAAAATAATTTTAATTTGTGATGGACTTTTGAAAGTGGTCAAAGAACAGGTGCCTAAAAAAGAAAAAAGAAATATAAATCCCAAAGTAATGAAAAAAATATTGTTCCAAAGTTGCATGGAAAACAATTTACCGAAATAATGTAAGATATTCAGTGTTCTTCCCTTACTTTAACAGATGATTAACCTCACAGAAATAAAGAGTATTTTTTGCTTCCTGTGAGTAAAATGATATGGAATTCCCATTTTCAAGGGGCTTGCCAATTAAGAAACTAAAGTTGCATTTGGCCAACTCTGATGCCATGAGCTCCATTTCGTTGCGTTGATATGACAGGCTTAATTAGGAACTCAAAATTGTATTCATAGAGTGAGATCTATATCCAAGTTCTTAGAAATTAAAGAATGGACCATGCAATGTGTTAGAGAATCCACCTGTCATGCCATATCATCTGGCCAACCTAGGTCTTCAGCGACATTAGCTTCACATGTCAACACCACATCACCTTCGCCCACCCTCGGCTCTCGCACATTGAATCTCTTTTTTTAGTCTCCTCCGACGAATCGGCCTTCAAACTATTAGTGAACCAAGAAAGGTCTAGTCATAGCTTAGTCCCCAACTCAGTCTAGTGGTGCTAGCCCATCAACAGATGAACCGCCCACATCAATGATCTCTTCCACACCTATTAAAGCTGCACTGACAAAATGACTCAGCACAGTCATCCTCATTTATGGCCCTCAATCGTAATGGCCGACTACCATGCCACAACTACCAAACTAATGGTGCATAGAGCAAAGCACCATCATCCTCGTTGATGATCCTCAACTATATTCACAAAATTACAGTAGCCACAATAACAAACAGAATGAATGGTTCATGGAACACACACAATCATCATCATTGTTGACCTTAAGGATCGAGCAGCCAATCAAAGACTACAAGTCATTATACCATTAAGACAAGCCAAAGGTTGTGGCATGGAATGTAAAAGTAGAGGCAACCATATGAAGGTGAGTTTTATTGTGTCTGTGATTTAGCTAGCTAATGGATTAATTTTCTTAGTTGTGTGCATTATAATATTAACTATATATATATATATATTTAAACAGGTAAAGATGAATCAACACTACACTATCTAAGCATTCAATGAATACGGTGATAGTTTTCTATTTCATTTATAGTATAAATAATTGATTATTCTTGTACAATATACGCTTTTCTACAATACAGATAATACGAAAACTTTCCACTCATGAACATGCTCCAGTGTCAAATCCTTGCTAGTTATTCACAACCTGCTTCTAGGATTCTCCATCAATACTAAATTCTTTTTTCCTTGTTTTATACATATGATTTATTTATAAATGTATAGCAAACCTACGTGCAAATCATCATCCAAAAACACAAAAATAGTTCAATCTTTCTTATTTTATTTTTTGCACTTTCTAGTGACTGTCCACTCTCCTTTGGAAATTCAATCTCTATCTTATGTTAGGGAGACTTGGGCCTTTCCAACCCTATAACCTAGCTCATAGGGTAGGGCTTTCTCTCACACAACTGACCATCAATTCTTTCCACAACCAGTGTGGGATCAATCGCAACACAATGTGTAAAGACAACATCATGAAACTTGCAGCATGTGATAGAAGTAACTTTTTAAGTTCTTTCAAATTTTTCATGTTTAAAATTTTCAGGAGCACCATGTAGTAAATTTTTTGTGACTTTTTTTTTTTTTTTTGTGTGGAAGGGAAATGGATGGGAGCCTATGTATCTTTGGGGTTTGAGTTCAAATCCTATGACGGGGAGTTGATGGCTTGGGCTTTGAGAAAAATGTTGAGCTAGAAAAGCGATAGGAGGTTGTCCATTGCGTACCATAGTACACACTGACCAAGTAGGTGGTGGAGGTGGAGCAGCGGACAAGGGAGAGAGAATTTTATAACATTGAAAGTTGGGACGAGAGGAGAGGGAAGGATTCCACATCTAGAAGCTAGTCCTTTTTATGAAAATCCTTAATTTAATTTTCCATGACTAATTTGTAATCAGATTCATATCACGTCCGATGTGACTTTATGGAATCATTGTCCATTTCATGGATTTTCTTAGCATAATAAAATAGATACATTGTGTTTTCCCCACATGATGACTCCATTTATTATGATAATGAACTAGGTAAATAGTGATGTCTCCACATAATAATTAACCACTTCTAGTTCCAAGTGAAAATGTAACATATTTAGTATAATGTCAATTTTATAAGCAAATCGTTCCTTTATAGATATGTTAAAAGTGAATGTTATCCTACATTGAAAGCGTGATGATGGACCTTTGAGTTTATAAGTTATGAGATTTTTTTACCTAATGTTTTAAGATTTTGGAATAGACCCTTACACTCTAATATGGTATTAGAGTTAGAGATGGGCCTCCACTTCGTAATCCCTTATACCCTAAAGTTGGGCTTCAGTTACTTGCAATGCTTATGTCAGTATGCAAGTGAGGGGAAGTATTAAAAATATGTGTTGTCTTATATTGAAAGCATAAGGATGGGCCATAGAGCTTATAAGTGATGAGATTTTTCTACCTAATGCTTTAAAGTTTTGCAATGAGCTTTTACATTCTAATAAGATACCTACATATATAAAGGGTTTGAACTCCACAAAAAACAAATCTAATATGGTGCTCAAAAGAGTGTTCGAATAATAGTTGGATATTTTATTTGAATCTTAAAGGAGGTTCTATCTCATCTCTATAAAAGAGCAAGCTCTTTAGATGAGAACCACAAATCCAGCGGGTTACCTTGAGTAAAAGAGATGGCGACAATGAATGTTGAAATACTTTTGAGGGAGAAGATTAAACTATCGTCTCCAACACCCCATGACCTTAGAATCCACAAACTTTCCCTCTTAGACCAGATTGCACCCACCATTTACATTCCCATCATCCTTTTTTATCAAGCCAAGGACAACCATGATATTGATCAAGTCAAAAGATCTAGTCGGCTTGAGAAATCCCTTGAACAAGCCCTTGCTTGCTTTTACCCTTTCTCTGGAAGGGTGAAAGAAGACCACTGCGTCGAGTGCAACGATAAGGGGGTGGACTATTATGAAGCTTGAGTTGCTTGTAAGTTATCGGAAGTTCTCAAACACCTCGATCTGGAAATCTTAAACCAGTTTTTGCCATTCACACTCTTTGGTGACGAAGATAAAGCTGGAAGCCCTAAGGTTCTCTTAGCTATCCAATGCAATAACTTTGATTGTGGCGGTGTAGCCATTGGTGCTGATGGAGCTTCAGCCATTACGTCTCGTAATGCCTGGAGTGCTGCATCTCATGGCAATACACTTGAAACATGTTAAAAATTGACGGTTTTCTCTCTATGTTACTATATTAGGTCATAGAATAAGGCTCAATATATTTTCCTATATTGTAGGATCTTAAGGTTTCCTTATATAAGTCTTACTCCTATTTATATGTAACTTCTTAGGTTAAAATGTTAGTTAACATAACTGCACATTAAGAGTTCTTTTTTGTATGGTTTTGTCTTCTCTTGCAATTAGTTTTAGTTTTACTTGATCAATAAACAAGTTTTTTTTTTCCCTAAAAGTGCAAGAGTTTATCAAATTCTTCAAAGCAATATGTCCAAAATTCAATGGGGCAATGTACTTCCCATAGATTGATTTACCTTGGGGCACGGCGGACATGACTCACACAAAGGAAAAGATCTTAACAAGAAGATTGGTGTTTGATGAATCAAGCATCACAGCATTGAGAGACAAAGCTTTCTCAGCAGCCGGTTCAAGCGTAAAGCTCCCAACCCGTGTTGAGGCCGTTTCAGCTTTCCTATGGACTATGGAAACATCTCACGGCACTATCCAAATCAAAACAAACAACGCTAGTGCTGGCCCTAGCAATTAATGCGGTTAACTTACACCCTCCCATGCCAAAGCATTCCTTTGGCAATCTTTGGTACTTTGCTGTGGTGTCATTATCACCAGAAGAGGCTGACCAAGACCATGATTGTTTGGATCCAAAGCCACATATTATCATTAACATAGAATGCAGCTTCCATGGGAGGCTGCCACCATACATAACACAGATTCTATGAGAGGTTGTCACTAATATTAGTGTCATACAGGGAAACTGGACTTGGGAGAACTCTCCAAAACTACCAACAACCTAAGATCCCTTTCTAATGCCCCATCTCTCCTATTTATACTCCATCTAGGGGCTTGGACTAGTAACAATGATGATGGTATTTTGGTAAGCAAGCTAAGTGATGCACTGAAAGCAATCGATAATGACTACGTGAAGAAACTACAGAGCGATGAGATTCTAGATTGTTTATTCGAGATGTTGTAGCTGTACCTCAAGGATGGTGTGAAGTCCTATAAATTTACAGGTTGGTACCCATTTCCACTTTATGAAGCTGACTTTTGTTGGGGGAAGCCCACCTGGGTCTGCTCTCCCAATTTGCCTTTCAAAAATCTCGTCGGCTTGACAAGCACAAGAGATGGATGTGGGATTAACGTAATTGTTAACATATTGGAGGAGGACACGATCCTATTTGATTGTGAACCAGAACTTCTTCCATATGTTGCTTGGACAGTTGTGAGTGATGAATGCTCCGACCAACTTTCTCGCTTGATGCATCGAATATATTTTCTTCAAAGTTAGAGATCTATGTTTATCTGGTATGGAAAGGTGTTGATTCATTCTTCCAAATGTACTTTAATCTCCTTTTTCCTATCTATTTCTTAATTTTTCATGGTATACTTAAACAAAATGCAATATCCTATTTATCTCCAAATACTTGTTGGTTTCTTGGTGTTGTTAATATAGGACAATAGAGCCTTATATAAAAAATTAAAACTTGTAATGTACTTTATAAATTTGGATAACCTCTCTAGTGAGAGTGGTCTTTTGAGGAGAGGTGGATATTGATAATTTACATGATATCAAAACCAATCATCCAACAATGTGTCCCAACCTAATAACACAAATGGACTAATCTTTTATTAACAAAAGATTAAGCTTACACTCTATGAGAATACTCGACTATAAAGTTTCACATTGAGAAAAAGATTGTTAGGAATCAATTTTTAATTCAAGATTATGTAGAAAAATAAACAATTGAGAATAATATCAATTTGCTAGTGGAGATTTCTTTATTTCTCTATTGATGATTGCAAGTCTTGTAATGGATTAAACAATGTCTCATACATATAGGATCGATATACAGTGTTGATTGGAAGATTAATAAAAGATAAAAATAAAAAATTTAAGTGCCTAAACATGGGTCAGTTGTCACATCTTTTATACCATTTTTTTAATTAGAGTTTCTGCTATGTTGCCTATAATTATGAGACTTTAAGACACTCTAGATTAAAAAAAAGTAATTTTAATTTGCAAGAGACTTTTGAAAGCGATCAAAGTGGGAGAGCCAAAAGGAAAAAAAGAAAAGAAAAAAACAGAAAATGATAAATTCCAAAGTAGTGAAAAATTGTTGTTTCATAGTTGCAAAGAAAATAATTTACCTAAATAATGTAAAACATTCGGTGTTCTTAGGTTTCTTTGTGTTCATTTTATTAGCTACATTATCTCCTCCTTTCACAAAGAAAATGCAGTTCAACAGTTCATTGACCTCACTGTGATGAAGAGTATTTTTTGCTTCCTGTACGCAAATAACATGGTGTTGTCGTTATCAAGGGGCTTACAGATTTCTCCTCCAACAAAACAGCGATTGAGGAGCAAACAACGAGCACTGCCCGATCTCTAAACCCTTTGGACTACACAAGAACAAAACCGCTCCCTTCTGTCGTCAAACCATATCACGTGAAAAGCTGTAAAATCAGAATATGATCAAATTGTAGATTTTGTTTTGTGTATAAAAGTAAGACCTAAATCAGAGGTATCAACAGATTATCACGTTGTAAATTTTCATTCTCGATTAAAGAAACCCGGGGCATTATTACTTTTAATGTTTTTAATGCGTTATCCAATTTGAGTTTTGATCAGTGTGTAGAAACTTTTAATAGTTGATGTTGCATCATTTTTGTTATGCATGAGTTAGACTTTATGTCCCTTTTAAACAATCATCAACAATTATAAGGAAACAGCTTGATTCATTGTCATTTTGACTCTGTAGAAATCTCAAATATCCATGTGGATTAATTCAAAATTTTCTTTAGTTGTTGATGACTAGTTGAGAAAGTAGGTCGGGCATGCTTTACTATTAGACATATTGGGCAATGGGGGTTCATGATTTTTGAAAACTTCAATATTCCAAGAAAAAGATGTTGATTTATAATAGGGAATATTTCAAAACATCTTATGCCAAATCTCAATCATAGTCGATAGATCCTAATATATACAAAAATGTCAAAGAAGTTAACAAACAATGTTCTTCTTTGGCTAATTTTGATGTGGAAATGACGTTAAATTTGAGTTCATGGGCATAAAATACTTTTCAATGAAATTCTTTGGACAGATAAAATGTTCTTATGTGACCGATTTGAGTTGAATTATCATTTGACAATTTAAAAATCTGATATTAAATGCAAAATTCTCAGGAAATTAAGATGATTAAAATTGACAATTATATAATCATTGGCCTGGCATCAATAATCCAATTTAAATACAAATTTTCAAATATCCTGCTTACCATTTTGACAATCGTTTCTTCATTGAAATCTTCTTTCAGAAATTGCGATATCTTCTCATGCTCGCCGATGTTAGAAATAAAAACGGAACCGCCAACTAAATCGAAAATCTCGCCAATCACATTTGAATCAAAAACTGAAAATCAACAAAAATTGGAATTCAATATGTCAGCCATATCTGAAATAGAAGTGACGGCTATTGAAGATAAAGCACGTGGGTCATTCTCTTCCTCACGCCCCCGAGAGAGAACAAAGCTTTGTCTCCTTCGTTTGACAGTTATACAAAATGGTTGAAGGTAAAATAAGAGGCGTTTTAATTAGAGAAAAATAAAAAAAATCATTAACTTTATTGATGAAATTTTTCGCTCAAAATCTAAAAGGTCTTAGGGTTCTTCACATTTTCGATTTTTCATAATCAATTTTGTATTGATCATCATTATTAAGAGATGATTTACATTTGTTTTTTCAACCACTATAAAAAGGTAGTTGGAGTGTACTCAATGATCATCCAAAAAATACAAATTATTATTTTCATATTGTTCTTCGTATTGTTCTTTATATTGTTCTTTATATTTTTATTTTTATAATAAATCCTACAATATATTGTAGAAACTATTATTTTAACTGCCCATATTAAAAGTTGGATTCAATGATTTTGTGAGTTTCTATAACAAAATTTCCTCGGAAATTCTTACATACTTAGTTCGATAGTTGGCATACTCTTGCCAAACTCTACGAAGCTGATTTTGACTAGGGCATTTGTATGACTAGTTCTAAGTCGGTATTCAAAAACGTCATAACTTTTACCCAAAAAAGTAGGTGTTAGTAAGGAACACTAAGTGGCCATTTTGAATTGTAATTAAGAATTTCTGTCAGTTCTCTCCAACTTGAGAGGTTGGGATTAGGAGAAAGCACATTTAATCACATACACATTCGTATCTCTGTTACTCTGTTCTACTGAGATCAAAGTCCCAAAACAAAACAGGATCGTTATAGCATGGACTTGCCCACAGCAGATTGAGGGTGGCGAGCCCCTCCTAGTTGGAAAGGGATCAGAATATATTACACGCACACTATATGGACTTCCCCGGTGAAGCCAATATTCCTTTCCGATGCGAACAAAAGCCGGCCTAGCGCTATCTCCATGCTGCCGGCCTAGCGCTATGTCTCTGCCTAATACATCAATATCTTAATGCCGATTGCCGGCTTAGCTCGTCATTTGATTCTTTATTCAGCTTTGGAGAATAATCCCTTCATGTGAACAATGTCTATGTAGTGTAGTTTCCCCTAATTAAAATTTTCATATATAAGATTTTTTTAATAAAAGAGGTTTGAACTTATCCATAAAGAAAAAAAATGAAAATCATGACTAAATAACTGATTTAAAATTTTCTGTTTTAAAATAAAAGATGGGTTTAAGAGTTGTACTCATGGAACCAATTTGTCCTAAAAATGTCAAATTTCTCTACAGTAATATCATAAAAAGTCCACATGAAAGTTATAGTGCATAAACTGGGCATTCATTAGTCTAATGGTATTTAAGCTTTCGTGCGAGGAGGAGAAAAAATGGCAACCTCTTGAAAAGGGGACACGCTTTCTAAAAATTAAAAATTCTTACGAGACTTATTAGTGTAATGGCTACAAGAAAAGTGTAAAGTGATGGGCTAACCATTGTTGTATGATAAATGATATTCAAATAAAGTTTGAAAAATCTTGGTTTGGGATCGGAAAAGGATGTGGGTGGGCTGGGAGATTGACCTTTCTCTTCGACAAGACTCCTGTTGTCTATTTCCTCACTGATCATCGTACGACGAAGCACCATTTCCCATCACTAGAAAAAGATGCTCCATACGTAACCATAGCGAATATAAAACGCCCGATTACCAACATATTCGTAAGATAATTCCAGAAAGCTTTTCTTTCTCGTTTGAAGGTTTAAATTTCTAATGGAAATTCGAAGGAAGAAAAACATTCCAGTCACAATAAGCCTGTTTCTTGTTTTGTCAAGAAAAAGTAAGATCCCACAAGCTAGTTTTCCACGAAAACTCGAGAAAAACCATAAATCACTGAGACCCGTCATGGCTTTGGCTGCGAATCTCGAACCCTACGGCAGTGTTGCTTAGAGTTTCGTCAAGATGGGTGGTACGCCGCCTACTAGGAGAGTGTTGTGGGTACCATTGAATACAAAGAAACGACCATCTCATAAGTGGCAAAAGAGGAACCAAGGTACGGCAATAAAGCTCAACAAGAAGATAGTTTTGCAAATTAAATTATATCCAAATTTTTAGAAATTAAAGAATGGACGGTACAGTATGTTAGAGAATCCCTGTCATGCCATATCAGCCGGTCGACCAGGTCTTCAGCCACATTGGCCTAGACGCCGTGTCACCATCATCTACCCTCAGCTCCCACACAGTGCATCTCGATTTTCATCCTTCCCCAATTGACCTTTTAACTTAATTTATGTTAAAAGTGAGTGTTGTTTTACATTAAAAGCATGATAAAAGAGCATTGAATTTAAAAGTGATAAATTTTTTTATTTAATACCTTATGATTTTAGGATGAGTCCTCACATCTAATACTTTAAGGATTTTTCATCTATGTTGATTTTTTTTCATTATTTTTTTTTTTACATACAATTCATCTATAAATGTATATCAAACCTAAATGTCAATTTTTCTCACTTTATTTTTTTTTTCCATCTTCTAGTGACTGTCCACTCTCCTTCTTTGGCAATTCAATCTCTGCCTTCAATACGGTAAAGACAACGTTATGAAAACTTGTAGCATATGATAGGAGTAACTTTTGAAGTTCTATCAAAAAAATTTTTATGTTTAAAATTTTCTGGGGCACGGTGTAGTATAGTTTTTTTTTTTCACTTTTTTAAATAGAGGGTAAACGGATGAGAGCCTATGTATTTTTGTGACTTTTAAAAAATATAATTTACAAATTCTACAAGGGAAAAGATGTTCGGTGGTGGAGGTGGAGCAGTGAACAAGGGAGAGAAGGGATTTTATGCCACTGGAAAGTAGGACAGGAGGAGAGGGAAAGATTGCACATCTAGAAGCTAATTCTTTAATGAAAATATTTAATTGAATTTTCCATGACAAACTTGTAATCAGGTTCATGTCAGATCCGATATGACTTCATGAAATCATTGTCCAATTCATGGATTTTCTTAGGGTAATAAAATAGATACATTGTCTTGTCCTGACATGATGATACCATTTACTTATGAGAATGGACTGGGTCAATATGTAACATATTCAGTGTAATGTCGGTTCTATATGCGAATCATCCTCATATAGATACGTAGATATACGTAGGGTGTTCGAAGAACGGTTAGATATTTTATTTGAATCTTTAAAGAGGTTCCGTCTCCTCTATATAAAAGGGCAAGCTCTTTTAGAAGACAAGCAAGAACATCCAGTAGGTTACCTTGAGTAAAAGAGATGGCGACGATGAATGTTGAAATACTTTCGAGGGAGAAGATTAAACCATCGTCTCCCACACCCCATGACCTTAGAAACCATGAGCTTTCCCTCTTAGACCAGATTGCACCCACCATTTACATTCCCATCATCCTTTTTTATCAAGCCAAGGACAACCATGATATTGATGAAGTCGAAAAATCCAGCCGGCTTAAGAAGTCCCTGGAACAAGCCCTTACTAGCTTTTACCCTTTCGCTGGAAGGGTGAAAGAAGACCACTCCATCGAGTGCAACGATGGGGGGGTGGACTATTATGAAGCTCGAGTTACTTGTAAGTTATCGGAAGTTCTCAAACACTTTGATTTGGAAATCTTAAACCAATTTCTGCCATTCTCATACTTTGGTGATGAATATAAAGCTGGAAGCCCCGAAGTTCTTTTAGCTATCCAGTACAATTACTTTGATTGTGGCGGAGTAGCCATTGGTGCTTGTTTTTCGCACAGGATTGCTGATGGAACTTCAGCCACAACATTTCTTAATGCCTGGAGTGCTGCTTCTCGTGGAGATGCACTTGAAGTAGTATGTCCAAAATTCAATGGGGCGATGTACTTCCCACCGATTGATTTACCTTGGGGCACGGCGGACATGGCTCTCACAAAGGACAAGATCGTAACGAGAAGATTGGTGTTTGATGAATCAAGCATCACAGCGTTGAGAGACAAAGCTTTCTCAGCAGCCGGTTCAAGCGTAAAGCTTCCAACCCGCGTTGAGGCTGTTTCAGCTTTCCTATGGAAACATCTCATGGCACTAGCCAAATCAAAACAAACAAGGCCAGTGCTGTCCCTAGCAATTCATGCGGTGAATTTACGCCAAAGGATGGTCCCTCCCATGCCAAAGCATTCCTTTGGCAATCTTTGGTACTTTGCTGTAGCGTCATTATCACCAGAAGAGGCAGACCATGAGAATGATGATGGTATTTTGGTAAGCAAGATAAGTGATGCAATAAAAGAAATCGACGATGAATACGTGAAGAAACTACAGAGCGATGAGATTCTAGATTGTTTAATGGAGATGTTGCAGTTGTACCTCAAGGATGATGTGGAGTCCTATAAATTTACAGGTTGGTGCAGGTTTCCGCTTTATGAAGCTGACTTTGGTTGGGGGAAGCCCACCTGGGTCTGCTGTCCCAGTTTGCCTTCTAAGAATCTCGCTGTCTTGACAAGCACAAGAGATGGACGTGGGATTGAGGCAATTGTTAACATATTGGAGGAAGACGCGATCATCTTTGATCGTCATCCCGAACTTCTTCCATATGTTGCTTGGACAGTTGCTGAGTGATGAATGCTTGGGTCAACTTTCTGCTTTGATGTGTCGAATAAAATGGTTTAATCTATTTTCCTCCAAGTTAGAGATCTATGTTTATCTCTATTTTGTTTGGACAGTTGCTGAGTGATGAATGCTGGGACCAACTTTCTGCTTTGATGTGTCGAATAAAATCGTTTAATCTATTTTCCTCCAAGTTAGAGATCTATGTTTATCTAGTACCAAAGGAGTTGATTCATTCTTCCAAATGTACTTTAATCTCCTTTTTCCTATCTATTTCCTAATTTCTCATGCTGTACTTAAATAAAATGTAATATCCTGTTTGTCTTCAAATAATTGTCTATTCCTTAGTATTGTTACTATTGAAAAATAGAGTTTCATATTAGAGAAGAGTGCACTTATAATATAAGTTTGAATAATTTATTTCTTCAATGAGATCTTTTAAAAAGAAGTAAATTTGAGCCTTTCACATAGCACTAAAATAAGATATTTTTTTTGTGTATTCCAACCTAATCACACCAAGGTATTGTTAGGAATTGATTTTCAATTCAAGGTTACGGAGAAAAACAAGTAATCGGGAATAATATCAAATTGTTAGTGGAGATTTCTTTATTTCTTTGTTGATGACTATAAGTCTTGTAATGGATTAAAGCATTGGTTAAGTGTCACATTTTTATACCATTTTTGCTTTTTTTTTTGTTTGTTTTAATTAGGGTTTGTCCTATGTTGCCTATAATTATAAGACTTAAGACACCTAAACAATGAAAATAATTTTAATTTGTAATGGACTTTTGAAAGTGATCAAAGAGGGAGAGCCAAAAAAAGAAAAAAGAATTATAAATACCAGAGTAGTGAAAAACTGTTGTTGCATAGTTGCATGGAAAACAAGTTACCAAAATAATGTAAAACATTCAGTGTTCTTGGCTTAGCTTAACAATTGATTGACCTCATGGAGATGAAGAGTACTTTTTTGCTTCTTATGAGTAAATGATATGGTGTTCCCATTATCAAGGGGCTTACTAATTGAGAAATTAAAGTTGCATGAGGCCATTTTGAATGCCATGAGCTCCACCTTATTGTCTTGATATCACAAGCTTAATTAGGAACTCAAAATTGTATTCATAAAGTGAGATCTACATCCAAGTTCTTAGAAATTAAAGAATGGACCATATGATATGTTAGAGAATCCATTTTTGATGCCAAATGATTTGGCTAACCTAGGTCTTCACCGACATTAGCTTGATCCGTCGACACCACGTCACCATCACCTGCCCCCAGCTCCCGCGCAGTGCATCTCGAGTCTCCTTTCCTGAATCGGCCTTCCAACTGTTAGTGAACCAGAAAAGGTACAATCATGGCTTAGTCCATAGCTCGGTCTAGTGGTACTAGCCCATCAAGAGGCGAACCGCCCACATTAATGATCTCTTCCACACCTATAGAGCCGCACCAACCAAAGGACTTAGCACATAGTCATCCTCATTTATGACCTTCAATCATAATGGCAAACTAGAGCTAATTTAGTGACAAATTAATGGTACTTTGTGCTTAAGTTGATTGTGTGGGAATGTGAGTTTTTATTGTGCTTGTCGCTTAATTGCCTAATTTAGTGGTAAATTAATAATATTACATGTGTGTAAGTTGGTTGTGTATTATAATATTAATTTTTTTTTAAAAAAAAGACACATGAAAATGAATCATTCAATAAACATAGAGATATTTTTCTATTTCATTTGTAGTATAAATACTTGATTACTCTTGCACAATATATGCTTTTCCAAAATACAAATACTATGAGAACTTTCCACTCACGACCATGCTCTTGCGTCAAATCTTGGTTAGTTATTCCCAACCAGCTTCAAGGATTCTCCATCAATGTTGATTTCCCCCCTTTGTTTTGTACATACAAATCATCTATAAATGTATAGCAAAACACAAAAACAGTTCAGTTTTTATAATTTTATTTTTGGCATTTCCTAGTAACTATCCACTCTCCTCCTTTGGAAATTAAATCTCTATCTTCAATATGCTATGTAGACTTGGGCCGTTCCAACACCATAAGCTAGCTCCTGCGATAAGGCTTTCTTTCACACAATTGACCACCAACCCTTTCCACAACCAATGTGGGATAACTCCAACACAATATGGTAAAGACAACGTCATGAAACTTGTAGCATGTGATAGGAGTAACTTTTTTAAGTTCTTTCGGATTTTTCATGTTTAAAATTTTTAGGAGCACTATGTGGTATATTTTGTGACTTTTTGTGACTTTTGTGACTTTTTGGTACTTTTTTGTCTAGAGGGGAAACAGATGAGAGCCTATATCTCTTTGGGGTTTGAGGTTAAAGTGAGTTCCACACCTCACACCATAAACCCCCTTCCAATCCTCTTCAAAATGGAGGGGGAGTTTAGAATTTAGAATTTGAAGAGAAGCAATACTGTTACGAGCCTTACAAGAAAGAACTCTTTAGAGAATGGTGTGAATAAGAAAAAAATCTACTGTCCATGGAATTGTCTAGAAAGCTGGAGGAAATATAAAAAATTGGTGAAATCGACTTATGAAGTTGGTTAAGAACTCTATAAAAGGGGGCGCTCCACCTCACAATAAGTGTGTCCAATAAGTGTAAAGTCTTGTACATTTGTCCTCCATTTATGTGTAGTTTTGGGTCCATTTGAGTCTTAACAAGTGGTATTTGAGCCCTAGGTTGAGAAGGGGTTGAAGTTTTACAGAAATATTAAGTAACGGGAACAAGCCATTATTTTACTGGAACAAAGTTAAACTTGTCCATTGTGAACAACAAGTTGCTGTGAAGCTGATTAGTCCAGGACTAAGTTTCTTGGTGTGAAGGATCAAGGAAGTACAACACTAGTCATAATGGCAGACTTTGCAAGTACAACTGGAGGACTAGAGAAGCTTGACAACTACAACTATGACTACTGGAGCACGTGCATGAAGTCATATCTACAAGGCCAAGATCTATGAGATGTCACAAATGGGAGTGAAGTTACTCCACCAAAGGAAGAAAAGAAAAGAAGAAATGGGATGTCAAGGCTAATAAGGCTCTTTATGCTTTAAAGATTACCATTGATAAAGAGCTTTTGAAGCGCAATAGAAGTGTTGAGACTCCAAAAGAAGCATGGAATACTTGGCAAAGCTATTTTCCAAAACAAATGAAGCTAGGCTTTAAAAGATGGAAAATGAGCTTACGTTAATTAGCCAAGGATCCATGACAATTAGTTAATATTTTATTGAAGTTAAAAGTATTTGTGACAAAATATCCCAACTTGATAAAGAATCAGGAATAAGTGAAGCACGGTTAAGACGAATTATTATAAGGGGTTTAAAACCCGAAGATCAAGGGCTTATGATAGCTATAAGAGGATGGTCTACTCAACCATCACTCATGGAATTGGAAAATTTGTTGGCAAGTCAAGAAGCCCTAAGCAAGACAGAGACGAATGCTTCATAGAAAGAGACATAAGAGGCACTTCTCACTCGGAAGCGAAGACCTAGTGGATGGTTAAAGAAGCAAAGTCCTCCAAACACTCACCAACAGAGGAGAAGTACTCAACTAGGGGGAGCTTCACAAGGCCAAGCTCAAAATAACTCTCCTCGGCAACATGATAATAATCGATGAATGGGAGAATGCTACAACTGTGGAAAAAAAAAAAGACACTTTGCACGAGATTGCTGGTTCAGGAAGAACAAGCCAACTCAAAGTAATTCAGCAAAGTTAGCCACAAATGAAGGAGGCAATGACGAAGAAGGATAGAGTGCTGAAGCATCATGCTCAACAATTGAACCAGCAAAGGCTTGCGTATCAAACCTTGCTACTGTAGATTATGATCGAGATTGGATCATGGATTCTAGGTGTGCTAATCATATGACAGAATACAAAGAGAAACTCCAAAGCATGGAGGAGTACAAAGGCAAGAAGGTGGTGGTGACAGCAAACAATGTAAAGTTTCCTATTACGCATATGGGAAAAGGAATGTGCATTCCACGTTTCAGCTTGTAAGAAGCCCAGCTAGAAAATGTCTACCTTGTCCCAAGTATGAAAAAGAATTTACTATCTATATCTTAAATTGCTAAGTCTGCATTATGTGGTATTTGGCCTAGAAGATGTTGTAGTATGTCGATAAATAAAAATTATGGATGAGCTGATTATGAAAGGGAGAAAGTTAGGCTCTATTTATGTAATGACTGCAGAAAAAGCTTATGTAGAAAAGACAAGGAAAAGTGAAACTGCAGATTTATGGCATGCTTGACTTGCACATGTTGGGTATAGCAAGTTGAAGAAAATGATGGAGAAGTCGATGTTAAATGGTGATAACTCTATTTTTATAGAGTTATTTTACCTATTTTAGGCAATAAATAACTTTAATAATTGTGAGAAAACATTTGAACTCTTCTTTATTTACCTAAATTTATCTTGTTTATGTAGCATAAGAAGGCAAGGAGAAAAGAGATGAACATGGAGAGCCTGATGCTTATTGTGTGGCAAAATCGTAATATCAGGATCAAGAGAGTCAAGATGGGCTTGGGCTTTGAATGATTGTTATTAGATTTTATTGTTATTGGGTTTTCTAAATAATTAGAAAACCTAATCATATTAGGAGTTCGAAGCCTAATTAAATTAGGAGTTTAAAACCTAATTAAATTAAGAGTTCAAAACCCAATTGTTTTAGATCTCTAAGACCCAATTCTACTAGGATAAGAGTATGTCTAAACCTAAACCCTATTTAAGAGAAGAGAAGAGGCAAAAGAAAGAGGAGGAGGAAATTAAGCATAACTTAAGAGAGAGGCTAAGAATTCAAGGTTTTCTTGAAGAGAAGGCAAAAAAGGTGACAGACTTCTTGTTCTTGGATTCAAGATGCCTTCTTTATTCCCTATTATTATTCTTCCTCATTATTTCTTTATGCTTTAGTTTACTTTTGTTAGAGCGAAGATGTAGCCTAACTATGATGATATGAATCTTATAAGTTTTTATGTTTTGAAAGATAGTTTATTTATGTGAGTTATATATTATTATGCTTAATGCTTTTAAGTGATTGGCCACCACTTGAATGATTTGATATGCATGTTAGAGACTGAAAGGTAATAATATGCAATTGCTTCTTATAATATATAACCATGAATTAAATGTGGATAGACATATACCATGTTATTTGTGTGGCTTTTGGTGATAAGATGATCGAAAGATTTATTGTAAACTGAGAATGTTCATAGATCCTAATGCATTTGGTTTGTTTCAATTCACATATAGAGATATAGTGAATTAATGAACTAAGTAGATTTGCTATACCTAGACATAGGATAGTAAATAAACTAGGAAGTTCCGCCATCACATAGATATTATCCTTCTTGCAAGCATACATAATCTACATTAGTACCTCATAGTTATGGTGAAATCGGACACTCTAACATATTTTGTGTATTTAGTTTTATTAAATTTAGTTGATTAGTTTATTCTCTATCAATTTGGATTTGTTAGATAAATTCTAGGAGTTGTTCACCGTTAGTAATTAGTTGGCATAGTAATCACCAATTTCCGTGGGATGATACTTTTTTTATCATTATATTACTTGTTCGACATGTTCACTTGCATTTAAAATTCACTGAACAAATGGTCTCCCTTAGTTAGAAGTATGAGCAGAAACAATTTGTGCTAGATGCCAATTTGGCAAGGCACATCAATTACCATATATCGAGTCCAAGTATCAAGCTAAACAACGGTTGGAGCTTGTCCACTTTGATGTATTTGGAAAAGTCCAACAAGTATCGGTTAAAGGCATGTGGTATATTGTGACTTTTATTGACGACTTCTTAAGGTATGTATGGGTATACTTTATAAAGGAAAATTCTGAAGTAATTTCCAAATTTATTGAATTTAAGGAGAAGATAGAAAAAGAGCTGGGCTATAAGATCAAATGCTTACGCACTGACAACGGAGGAGAATACATGTCAAAAGAATTTTATCAATATTTAAAGGAGCATGAAATTCGTTGGTAGCTGATGTGTGCAAACACCTCACAACAAAATAGGGGTGGCAAAAAGAAAAAACTGACACCTTGCAGAAGCATGCAGGAGTATGCCACATGCCAAGAATGTACTAGGAAGGTTTTGGGCTGATGGTATGAGAACAACAACTCACATCATTAATTGTCTACCACAAGCAAGGCTTAGGTTTGTATCACCATATGAAAAGTTGAGGAACTGTCGCCCTACTGTAAGTTACTTCCGTGTTTTTGGTTATGTTTGCTATGTATTTATGCTTAACCATCTACGTAGCAAGTTTGATAAAAAAAAGATTTGTTACATATTTGTGGGCTATGATGATGAAAGAAAAGGATGGAAGTGTTGTGACCTAAACACTAATTGGTGCTACACATCACCAAATGTGGTGATGAAGCATCTTTTTAGTGGTCATCCAAAAGAATAGTACTGCCAGATTCCAATAGTCTTGGAAAGACGTTAAAGGAAAAGATGAACAATGAGGGTCACGAAGAATCCCAACGAGATGAAGATGAAGAGTCTCAACACAGTCAAGATGAAGAGTCTTGTTCTAGCCCATTCTCCAAGAGATCATCAAGTTCGTAGAAAATAGGTGTTTGCTAAACAATAGTGCAAGAAGAAGATTGCCTAAGTCAAATGGAGGAACCTAAAGAAGAACCAAGAAAAGAACCACAAAGGTCCACTAGGGCGAAGTGTCCTAATCCAAGATATCTTGATGTTGATCTAGTAGTGGAAGCGAGTGACTTTGAGCCAATCTCTTATGAAGAAGCCTGTAAAGATGAAAGATGGCAAAAGGCAATGGAGGAAGAGATTAAAGCTCTAAAACAAAATCATACTTGGGAGCTCGTTTTGAAACCGAAAAAGGTAAAGCCTATTTCATGCAAATGGGTTTATAAGATTAAGAAACATGTAGATGGAACAGTAGAGAGATAGAAGGCTCGATTAGTGGTGCGTGGGTTCTCATAACAATATGGGATGGACTACGAAGAAACATTTAGTCTAGTTGCGAAGATCACTACAACATGAACCTTGATAGCTTTAGCAGCCAGTATGGACTAGAAACTATGGTAGATGGATTCAAGAATGCATTTTTACACGAAGAAATAGATAGGAAATATACATGGAACAACCAAAAGGATTTGAAGGCCAACCATAATATGTTTGCAAATTGAAGAAGGCATTGTATGGCTTGAAGCAAGCAAAATGAGCATGGTATGGGAAAATAGGAGAATTTCTTATCTAAAGTGGATATTTAGTGACACCTGCAAACATAAGTCTTTTCGTAAAGAAGCCTAATGGTAAGATCTCTATTACTCTTATCTACGTAGATGATCTTATTATAACTGGAGATGATGATGAAGGAAATCAACTGACAAAGGAAAACTTGTTTGCTCGATTTCAAATGAAGGAACTTGGAGAGCTAAAGCATTTCCTTGGACTTAAGCTCGATAAAGTAGAAAGTGGATTATTTTTATATCAACAAAAGTATACGAAGGAATTGTTGCAAAAGTATGGAATACGGAATGCAAGCCTACATCCACTTTGGTTAAAGCCAAGATCAGTTTATGTGTAAGAGAAGGAGAAGAGCTGGAAGATCCTACCATTTATTGGCAATTGGTAGGAAGTTTAATTTATCTTACTATGACCCGACCAGATATTTCATTTGTAGTTGGTTTGGTAAGTTGATTTATGCAAAGTCCAAGGCAACCTCACCTAAATGCAGTTAGAAGGATATTGCAATACATAAAGGGAACTGTAGACTATGGGATCCTGTACACAAAAGGGAAGAATAACTTAGATGGTTTTTGTGATGCCAACTATGCTGGTGAGAAGACAACACGAAGATCAACTACAGGATACTCTTTCATTCTTGGATCTAGAGCAATATCTTGGTGTAGCAAGTGACAACCTACAGTTTCCCTGTTAACAATGGAAGCTGTTGGAAGATACGTTTAACCTAGTATTTAACCTTTTCCATATTGAGTAATTCCATCTATGGTATACGTATCATTGTATAGGAAAATAAGTATTCTTTCTTTCTTGTAAATTATATTTTCCCTTGTCTATTATGTTTCCTTGTCTATTACTTGTATTACAAATAGGACCTGTGATGTAACGTTTTGTTCAAGCAATTATAGAGAATTTTCCTAGAGTTATCTCCCTTCACCATTGCTTCACCCTTACTTTCTGTCATGGTATCAAGAGCCACTATGGTTTTCTTGGTTTAAGCTTTCGTTCCCCTTTTTTTTTTCCTCTCTTACTTCTCCTTCTATTGGGTTTTTTTTTTCTTTCTAGCATTTTCACAGCCAATTTTTTTTTAACATGTTTTCTCCCAAGAATGTTGCTTTGGATGCCCCTTTTGGTGAAGATGATTCTGACAATGAGGTTTCCCCTTTTCTCGCCGCTACTGCTACTTTGCCATCAGTCACTGTGGGTTCTCTACCCTCAGCAATGACTGGTCTGGATCCTTTGCTCACTGGTTCTTCCTCGGCCCAGCCCGTTTTTTGGGTTCCTGGCCCAACCACCTTTTTGGGTGCCCCCCTTTCTAGCTTCGTTGTCTTGGGCCAGCCCACCTTCCCTATTTCAGCCTCTTCAGATTTTGTAGGCCTTTCCCTTGGGCCCTACTCCGACTGCTTTTGGACCCAACCTAACTCTTGTTTTGGGTTGTATCTCATAGGGCAGGCCCCCAACCTAGCTTCTTCGGGTCGGGTCTGAATCCCTACCCGACTCTTGCGTCGGGTTCGTTTGGCGTCGCGGGTTAGGCACCCAAACCGGTTCCTTTGGGTCTGGGTTGTAATCCCTACCCTGTCCTCAACCTAGGTTCGCTCATGTTCACAGCACCGCTTGGCCGGCTCAAACCCGGTGATCCGTTGTACACCGGGGCTTCCAACGGCCCCAAACTTCATCTTATTGCTCTCTCCCTCATCGGTGTCGATGATTACACTGTCTGGGCTTGCGAGATACGCCGTGCCTTGGTCACCAAAGACAAAGATGGCTTCATTGATGGCTTTATCCTGACTCCGACAGATGCTCGTCTCGCTCGACAGTGGCGTAAATGCAATCAGTTGGTTCATTCCTGGATCGGTAATTGCATCAAACCAAAGGTGGCCGCCGCCCTAACCTCGACTAAAGATGCTCACTCCTTTTGGTTCAATATCACCGAGATGTTTGGCAAACTAGATCGTGCTCATCTCTTTTCCCTCCATCAAGGCCTCTACGACCTCAAACAAGGGAATTTTGTGGTCGCTGTTTGCTTCAATTGGCTGTCTGCTCTCTGGAATGAACTTGATTTGGCCAAAGAACAGCTTGAAGGGCCCGATGAAACCCTTCGCCAATATCACATGATTAAGGATCGCACTCGTTGTGCCCAATTCTTACTGATTTTGAATGAAGGTTTTCTTCCATTCCGTTTACAGATGCTGGCCATGGATTCGCCCCCTTCCCTCAGCCGCTTGTATCATCTGGCCGTATGGGATGAAAATCAGTGCCTTGCATCCTCCGAATACATGCGGGTTGGCGAGAGCGTATTGTTGGCAACTAGGGTTACCCTTGTGCAGAGAGCTCTCGCGCTTCAAGCGAGCTCCCTCTCTCCAAATGCGCCTCACTCCCTTGACCCCCTGATGCGCCTTCTTGCATCTGACGGCCTGTATGAGAGCTCTTGATCCTACGGCTCTTCTGGGATTCTTCCTGGACCTGGGCCACTCACCTTTTATCAGGCCACTAGCGTACCCGCGCTCGACCCAAGCTTGCCTCATTTGAATGGGCCACACGCGCCTTCCAACGTGCTTGCTTAACCCAACTCGCGATCGTGGCCCAACAAAGGCCCATCCTGTTGAACCACCCACAAAGGGCTTTTTTGTGATCACTACAATCGCCCCTATCACACCCGCGACACTTGTTGGAAACTCCACGGGCGTCCCATTGACCCTGAAAGTAAAAATAAATTTTTTACTTCCAACCAAGTTTCTATAAAGACTAATGCTTCGCTTCCTCTTCCCATCAATGAACACCAACTTCAACAAATTGTGCAGGCCATTAATCAACATGGTCACACTGACAAAGCAACTAGTTTTGTAGGTACTTCCTTTTGTCTTAATTCCATTACTAATTCTGCTTGGATTATTGATTCAAGGGCCAGCGACCACATTATCTGTGATGGAAATTTTTTTCACACATTACCCTCACATCCCGTCTGCCTATGTCTGTTCGCCTTCCAAATGGTCATGTCACCTTCGTTTCCAAAATTGGTCATGTTACTCTCAATTCTCATATTACTCTAACAAATGTCTTATTTGTTCCCGCTTTTCAATTCAATCTTATTTCTGTGTCCAAAGTTTGTCTTGATAATGATTGTTGTGCCATTTTGGATCCTTCCGTTTGTCTTTTTCAAGCCTGTTTGATTGGTAGACTGATGGGCTTAGGTAGTGTGTATCATGGCTTTATTTTTGGGCTTCATTCTCGTCTACTTTCAATTTCTCATCTTGTAATCCTTCCCCAAATGGGATTTTTTGTAATGCTTAAATTAATAATAATAATATTTTTGAGTCCCACCAACGTCTGGGTCATAGTGCATCTTTTCCTCATCCTAATTGTCCTATATGCCCTTTGGCTAAGCAAACTCGCCCCTCCTTCCCTTGTAGCACCTCTCGTGCCACTGCTCCATTTTCCCTCATCCACATTGACATCTGGGGACCTTATCACACTCCCCACTGTGATGGTTCCCATTACTTTCTCACGCTTGTCGATGATTACTCTCACAGCACTTGGGTTTTTCTCATGCAAACCAAATCCCAGGTGCTTTCCCATCTCAAACACTTTCTTGCCATGGTTCGCACCTAATTCCATTACACCATACAACGTCTCCGCTCTGACAATGCTTGTGATTTCTTTAATCATAATTGTTCCCTTTTTCTCTCCACCAATGGCATTCTTCATGAGAGTTCCTATACTTACACTCCTCAACAGAATGAGGTTGTAGAATGTAAGTATCGTCATCTTCTTGAGGTCGCTCAAGCCCTCAAGCATCAAGCCTCCATTCCTGAATCCTTCTGGGGTGATTGTGTGGTCACTGCTGCCTATCTGATCAACTGGATGCCGAGCAGAATTCTTGATGGACAAACACCTTTTGAGCTTCTTTTTGGGAAGCCACCAGATCTTCACCATCTTCGAGTTTTTGGCTGCCTCTGCTATGTCACAACTATGGGCCCTTAGGACAAATTGGCTCTCCGTGCTCTCCGTTGTGTTTTCATGGGCTACCCTTCTTTACAGAAGGGTTATCGAGTCTATGACCCCACTATTGGCCGTTTCTTCATCAGTCGTGATGTGATCTTTCAAGAGGACGTCTTTCCTTTTTAGGATCAACTTGTTCCCTCTTCTCCAGCGACTTCCTCCACCGCAGCTCGGCCATTCTTACCGGATGAGGATTCTCATGATCCTCTTTCTTTTCTGCTGCTTAAGCCCCCTGCTCCTACTGCTCCTACTACTCCG
The DNA here is from genome assembly GCA_028551475.1 of Casuarina equisetifolia. NCBI lineage: Eukaryota > Viridiplantae > Streptophyta > Magnoliopsida > Fagales > Casuarinaceae > Casuarina > Casuarina equisetifolia. The sequence continues at coordinate 21,737,116 of CM052357.1, forward strand.
GCTCCACCTCCTATTGAGCCTCTGATTGAGCACCCCTTTGATCATCATGATGACTCTTCACCTACTCCATCAACTCCTTTCTTGGATGTTGCCTTTCCCTCAGATCCTGGTCTTGATGATAGTCTTGCTTTGGTCCCTTCTCCATCGCCTGTTTTGCCTCCTTTGGCACCTCGACGCTCAGGTCGCAGCACTCGGCCCCTTACAGGGACCAAGGACTATATTTGTTCATCTCTTCGCTCCTCAGGTACTCACTATCCTGTCTCCTCTTACGTGAGTTTCACTCGGCTTTCTCCCAAGCATTTATGTTGCATTAGTTGCATCTCTGAGGAATAGGAACTGGATTCTTATCATGAGTCTTCTCAAGATCGCCATTGGCAAGAGGCCATGGAAGCTGAGCTTCAAGCCCTCACAGACAACCATACTTGGGATATTGTTCCTCGACCTTCTCACCAGAAGCTTATTGGCTATAAATGGGTTTACAAGATCAAGTATAAGGCTGATGGCTCTATTGAGTGTTACAAGGCCCGGCTCGTGGCCAAAGGTTTTACCTAAAAGGAAGGTTTTAACTATCAAGAGACTTTTTCTCCTGTTGCTAAGGAAGTCACTGTTCACTCCTTTATTGCCATTGCCACTTCTCAAGATTGGTCTCTTCATCAGATAGATGTTCATAACGCCTTCCTTCATGGCGATCTTGATGAAGAAATCTACATAGATCTTCCTTTGGGTTTACGGAGACATGGGAACTCTAGGGTATGTCGTCTCTGTAAATCCCTTTATGGGCTTAAACAGGCCTTTCGCCAATGGTATGCTAAGTTCACCATGGCTCTTACTGCTGCTTGTTTTTAGCAATCACGATATGACTATGCCCTCTTTATATGGCGTCATGGCTCTTCTATCATTTATCTGCTCATTTATGTTGATAATATTCTTATTATGGGAAATGATACTCATGCCATTACCGACTTCAAGCAATATCTTCATTCCACATTTTGCATCAAAGACTTGGGACCACCCAAGTATTTTTTAAGAATCAAAATTGCTCGTTCCAATAAAGGGATCTGTCTTAGCCAACGAAAATTTATCCTCGAAATCATTTTTGATGCCAATTTATCAGGATGTAAACCTGTAGTTATTCTAATTGAACAGAATGTCAAATTGACAATAGCAGATTATGATGTGGCTGTATCTCCTCTAGAGAAAGACCCCATACTCGAGGATCCTTCTGTTTATCAGCGACTAGTCGGTAAACTCATTTACCTCATTATGACTAGACCTGACATTTGTTATGCGGTACAGATACTTAGCCAGTTCATGCATGACCCGAAGCGATCACACATGGACGCTGCCTTGAAGGTAGTGAAATATCTTAAAGGACATCTAGGTCTGGGAATTTTGTTGTCTCAAGATTGTGATATGCAGATGACAGCTTACTGTGACACTGACTATGCCACATGCCTTATAAGTCGAAGATCGATAATTGGTTTCTGTGTCAAGTTAGGAAATTCTTTATTATCGTGGAAGACAAAGAAACAATCGACTGTATCCTTATCCTCTGCAGAATCAGAATATCGTGCTATGGCAAAGATAGTTTGCGAGATCATTTGAATGTGAGGTATCCTTCGAGATCTCAGTATTTGGGTTAAGGGGCCTACAACCTTGTTCTGTGATAACGATGCAGCTTTGAAACTTGCAGCAAATCCGATCGTCCATGAAAGAACGAAACATATCGAGGTCGACTGTCATTTTACGAGGGACAAGATTCAGGAAGGCATTATTGTGACGAAGGGAATCATGACTACTGAGCAGCCTGCTGACATATTCACTAAACCTTTATATCACAGACAACACACGTATCTATAGAGCAAGCTTGGCGCCCTTAATATATACCAGCCGCTAGCTTGAGGGGGACTATTGGAAGATACGTTTAACCTAGTATCTAACCTTTTCCATATTAAGTAATTCCATCTATGGTATACGTATCATTGTATAGGAAAATAAGTATCCTTTCTTTCTTGTAAATTATATTTTCCCTCGTCTATTATGTTTCCTTGTCTATTACTTGTATTATAAATAGGACCTGTGATGTAACGTTTTCTTCAAGCAATTATAGAGAATTTTCCCAGAGTTATCTCCCTTCACCATTGCTTCACCCTTACTTTCCGTCAGAAGCAGAATATAGAGTAGCAGCAATGGTGGCATAAGAAAGTACTTGGTTAGTGTAACTGTTGGAAGACTTGGAGCAGCCAACAAATGAGCCAACACAAATATTTTGTGACAATCTTTCAGCAATAAGGTTAGTCAAAAATCCCATATTTCATGCAAGAACCAAGCACATAGAAGTACATTATCATTTCATTAGAGAAAAAGTTCTGCATGGAGAAATCTTGCTACAAACAGTCAAGACAAAAGAGCAAGTAACTGAAATTTTCACCAAAGTGTTAGATCCAACTAATTTTGGCAAGCATAGGAAGAACTTGGGATTGCTGAGTAGAAAGCTCTTGAAGAAAGTCAGTGTTGAGGGGGAGAAATGAAGAGAAGCAACGCTGCTACGGGCCCCACAAGAAAGAACTTTCTAGAGAATGGCACGAAAGAAAGAAAAAATCTGTTGTTAATGGAATTGTCTAGAAAGCTGGAGAAAATATTAAAAATTGGTGAAACCAACTTACGAAGTTGGTTAGGAACTTTATAAAAAGGGAAGCTCCACTTCACAATAAGTGTGTCTGAAAAGGTCTCTAAAAGTGTGTCCAATAAGTGTGAGAAGTGTAGAGAAAAGTTCAAAAAGGAGAGGTGTTAGATGTGTAAAGTGAGGAAAGAGAAAGTAAGGTAGGTGTCTTTCTCATTGGCCTTGTAAAGAGTTTCTTTTCGTATAAATAAAGAGTTTTGTACATTTGTCCTCTGTTTGTGTGTAATTCTTGGGTTCATTGAGTCTCAACAGAATTTACAAATTCTATGATGGAGAGATGAAGGCTTGGACTTTGGAAAAATGGTGGGCTAAAAGTTGGGACAGGAGGAGGGGGAAGGACTCTAGATGTAGAAGCTAGTCTTTATATGAAAATCCTTAATTGAATTTTCCATGACTAATTTGTAATCAGATTCATATTACATCCGATTTGACTTCATGGAATCATCGTCCATTTCATGGATTTTCTTAGCGTAATAAAATAGGTACGTTGTGTTTTCCCCTCATGCTGACACCATTTACTAATGATAATAAACTAGGAAAATGGTGCTGCGTTCACGTAACAATTAACCACTTTGAATTCCAAGTGAAATATGTAACATATTTAGTATAAAGTAGATACTTACATACAGGAAAGGTTTGAACTCCATGAAATTAAATTCAATATCGTGCTCAAAAGGATGTTAAAAGAATAGTTGGATATTTTATTTGAATCTTAAAAGAGTTTCCATCTCATCTCTATAAAAGGGTAAGCTCTTTAGACGAGAAGCACAAACATCCAGAGGGTTACCTTGAGTAAAAGAGATGGTGATAATGAATGTTGAAATACTTTCGAGGGAGAAGATCAAACCATTGTTTCCTATACCTGATGACCTTAGAATCCACGAGCTTTCCTTCTTAGACCAGTTTGCACCCATTATTTACATTCTCATCATCCTTTTTTATCAAGCTAAGGACAACCATGATATTGATCAAGTTGAGATATCCAACCGGCTTAAGAAGTCCCTAGAACAAGCCCTTACAAGCTTTTACCCTTTCGCTGGAAGGGTCAAAGAAGACCACTGCATCGAGTACAATGATAATGGGGTGTGTTGAAATACTAGTTGTTGTATAGGACTTACTGTAGCTAGTTGTTATATGGGGCTTACTGTTTAGGCCTATTACTGTCGCTATCTACAGTAGATACATTTTTTTATTCTTTAAGAACCATCATTCTTGGTTCTTACTCTATAAGAAAACTCTAGATATTTTCTTTTCAGATCTATACACCAGTTTCACAGTTTTTGGTCATACGAATCTTAACATGGTATCAAGGAGCAGGTCATACCTGTAATCCTGTGCTTGTTTTCTACCTTACGTTTCCACAACTACCATTTATCACCTCTGCTACTCTCTTCAGCATTTTGTTGAACAGTTGGAGCGCAACACCTCAACACCATAGATGGCCGACAGTATTAGCCCCGATCGACACCGAACTGGTTGCCATCATGCACGGCGTTGTTCCCACACTCGTTATCACTCTCGCGGGTGCTCAAGAAACCCAGTTGACGTCCCTTTGGTTCAACCCGGTGACCCCTTCTACCTTCACCCGAATGAGCAAACTGGAGTTATTCTTGTGATTGTAAAGTTAACTGGTGTGGAGAACTATGCATCTTGGAATTGAGATATGAAAAATGCACTCTTTGGGAAGAACAAGTTCATAATAGTAGATCCGAACGTGAAGCAACCCAGTTTAGACTCACCCCTCTTTCCCCATTGGCAACGATGCAACGATGTGGTCCTATCATGGATTTTATCTTCTTTAAGCTCCGAAATCTACAAAACCTTCACCTACTCTACAGATGCAAGGCAAGTTTGGACTCATTTAGAAGAAAAATTCCAAAGGGTTAAGACAAAGGAAGTATGTGCGATGAAGCGAGATTTGGCCAATGTTGCTCAAAATGGAGACTTGATTGACCAATATGTGTACCAATTGGAAAGTTTATGGAATAGATATGACTCCTATAACGCCATCCTCTACCCAAGATTCATCAAAGATCCTGATTTTAGGGTTTTCATGGACTCTAGAAAATTGATTGAATTTCTAAATGGGTTGGATGATTACTACTCTATGGCTAGATCGTAAATTCAAAACACTAGGCCAGCACTCACCTTCCCTGAAGTCGTCAGCATGCTCAGGGACGAAGAGAAGGACCTTCGGCTGGTCAAAAATTGCAGGAGCGATTCCCTTGCATTTGTGATGGAGTCGGGGCTCCATCTCGATTCGAACCCACCCGTGGGTTGTGACCAGGGCACACATAATTGGATCGCGCCCATGCCTCCTTTTCGTGGACCAGCCCGCACGTCTAATTTGTGGGCCCAAACTCCTGCTGGTTGAGTCCATTCAATGCCTGATACTTATATTGGGTGAGCTCTTCTTCACAGCTTTGCCACCAAGGCCCACATGGGCTCTGCAAACTTAGAGGCTATGAACGGCAATTATACCCACTGTAGTAAAAGAGGCCACACTTACAATGAGTGCCTTATGCTCACTAAGTGTGGAAATTGTGGATTATTGAGGCACTCTAAAGATAAATGTTATAAGCTTCATGGTAAGGGAAAGGAAAAGAAAAAGGAGGAAAACGCCGATTAGTGCATAATACCGCTAGAGATGACAGTTCTAGTGATGAGTCTGTAATTTCCAAGGAGGACAGGGAGTTGATAATGTTTATTTTGCACAAGAAAAAGTAACCCGCTGCCAATAATGCTCATAGGAACAATGATAGTACTGTTCACGCGGCAGGTATTTACCCTAAACGCTGCAATTATTCACATTGGCTTATAGACTCAGGCACCAGTGACCGTATCACGGGCGATTTCACATGTTTAATATCTTCTCAGTCATGCACTCATGAATCTAGGACAATTAGATTGCCAAATGGTAGACGCATACCTATTACCCATATAGGCTTTGTGATCATTCATGACAAATACCACCTTTATGATGTCTTATATGCTCCATCATTCACTGCAAATCTATTATCCACTGCTAAATATACCAAATATAATCATTGCACAATTACACCGCTTTCTCGCTTTTGTTTCTTTCAGGACTTACGGACTGGGACAGTGACGAGGCTTGGTAGAGTGAAGCATGGACTCTATTATCTAATTAATACTTTTGATGATGCATGTAATTCAACTTTGAGTAGCTCTATAGTAGGTCATTTTGCTTCAAAAAAATTGAACAATAATAATCAATTTTCTTCTATACCTGCTACATGTAATATTTTGCATCAAAGACTAGGGCATCCCTTATTTAATGCTATACGACATGTTTTTGATATCCCACATTCTTCTTCATCTGATATTAAAGCATGCCCCATATGTTCTTTAGCTAAACATGTGCGTTCATCATTTCCTATTTGCACTTCCATGACACAAAAGTCTTTTGACCTTCTACATGTTGATATTTGGGGTCCTTACAAGTCCCCTTCACACACAAGGGCCAGATATTGTTTGACCATGGTTGATGATCACACAAGGGCCACTTGGACATATCTAATGGTCCATAAAACAGAGACACTTGACAACATCAAGTCATTTTTTTGCCATGGTTTCAACCCAATTTGGAGTCCACATCCAAAGAATTCACATTGACAATGCACTAGACTTCTTCAGCTTATCATGCATGTCCTTCCTTGAATCTCAAGGTGTCATACATGAAAGGTCTTGCCCTTACACACCCCAACAAAATGAGGTGGTAGAGAGAAAACATCAGCATTTATTTAATGTCACCAGAGCATTATGCTTTTAGTTGCATTGCCCCATTTGCTTTTGGAGCGAATGTCTATTGACTGCTACCTATTTAATTAATAGGACACCTACTCAATTGCTTGCAGGCAAGACTCCCTATGAGAAACTATTTAGGAAGCCACCATTGTTAGACCATCTTCGTGTCTACGGATGTTTATGTTATGCAACAAACTTAACCCAAAGGGATAAGTTTGGTCCACATGCCATTCCATCTATATTCATGGGATACCCTTATAATTAGAAAGGTTATCGCCTTTTTGCCCTCAATAGTGGAAAATTCTTTATGAGTCGTGATGTAACATTTCATAAGACTACATTTCCTTTTGATTGCTCACCCACATCGTCACCCATTATGCATCCATCATTAACTGACATTGGCTTGCAAGATCCTAATTCACTCACCATTGTTCCCTACATTGAGCCAGTTCTGGTACTTCCAACTATCCCTTCGTCATCTCCTTTGGAGAAAATCCCACCTTGCAAGCGACAATCAGGTAGAATTCCTAAACCCCCCTACCTGGCATCAAGACTACATATGCTCTCATGTTGATTCATTACATAATCCCATGCCTGCTTCAACTACACATCCCATTTCCCATGTCTTGTCACATCATAGACTATCCAACACACATAATCACTTTTTCTGCACCATCTCAGCCACAGTAAAACCTACTTCCTACCATGAGGCTGTCTTAGATCCCAAATGGCGAGATGCCATGTCTGAGAAGATTAAAACATTATAATTGAATCACACATGGGAATTGGTGTCTTTGCCTGCAGGTCACTGTGCTATTAGCAACAAATGGGTGTATAAAATCAAATATAATGCTAATGGGAGCATTGATCGCTACAAGGCACGTCTTGTGGCGAAGGGATACAGTTAGCGAGCAAGAGTGGATTCTGAGGACACTTTTGCCCCTGTAGGGAAATTGGTGACTGTTCGTATTCTCACTACTTTGGCAGCTATCCACCACTGGAAAATGCATCAGATGGATGTGCACAATGCATTCCTTTAGGGTGATCTGGATATGAAAATATACATGCGATTTCCAGAAGGTTTAAGGCTTAAGGGGGGATCAAAAGTATGCAGGCTTAAGAAGTCACTTTATAGCCTCAAGCAAGCTTCTAGACAATGGTACCAGAAGTTTACAGATGCCTTTCTACAAGTAGGGTTTCACCATTCTCAGCATGACTACTCACTGTTTCTTAAGCAAACACGTAAGGGATTACTTATAGTTTTCATTTACGTTGATGACATAATCATTATAGGAGGAGATGAAGAGGGCATCATCAAGTTGAAAGAGTATCTATGCTTTTCCTTCAGGATCAAGGGCCTTGGATTGGTCAAATACTTTTTGGGAGTAGAGATGGCGTATTCTCCCATTAGAATTGTGATGAACCAATGGAAATATGCCTTGGAGCTGATATCTGAGTATGAACTCTCTGGATGTAAGCCAACTGAAACCCCTATGGAGCAAAATGCCAAGTTCACCAGCATTGACTATGATGAGTTCCTTGAAAGAGATGGGGACACACCTCTAAAGGAAAAGAGTCGGTTACCAGTGCCTAGTGGGAAGGTTAATTTACCTTACCATCACTAGGCCAGACATATCCTTTGTTGTGCGCTTACTGAGTCAGTTCATGCAGGTGCCAAAGGAATCTCACCTGAAGGTAGCTCTTTAAGTGATCAGGTACATTAAGAGATCACCATGACAAGACCTCTTAATGAAGTCCAAGAATAATCTAGAATTACGAGCCTTCTATTATGCAACTTATGGATCATGCCCTATGGGACACCACTTTACAACAGGTTTCTGTATCATGCTTGAGGAATCACTTATATCTTGGAAGAGTAAGAAGCAGTCCATAATTTCTCGCTCCTCCACAAAGTCTGAGTATCGAGCCATGGCATCCACTATGTGTGAAATTATATGGTTAATTAGGTTATTTAGGGATTTGAAGGTTCCCTTGATCAGGCTAGTCTCCTTTTATTGTGAAAATAAGGTCGCGATGAAGATAGTAGCAAATCTCGTTCTTCATGAAAAAACCAAGCATATTGAGATTGACCATCATTTTATTAGGGAAAAAATTACAGCATGCATCATTCAAACAGCTCACATCTCTACACGTGATCAGCCTGCGGATCTATTGACGAAGACATTGGGGATACAACAACACCATTTCCTTATGAACAAGCTAGGTGTCTATGACTTGTTTTGACCACCAGCTTGAAAGGGGATGTTGAAATACTAGTTGTATAGAACTTACTATAGCTAGTTGTTGTATGGGGCTTACTGTTTAGGCCTATTACTGTAGCTATCTACAGTAGATACATTTTTTTAATCTTTAAGAACCATCATTCTTGGTTCTTGCTCTGTAAGAAAACTCTACATATTTTCTTCTTAGATCTATACACCAGTTTCACAGTTTTTGGTCATACGAATCTTAACAGGGTGGACTATTATGAAGCTCAAGTTACTTGTAAGTTATCGGAAGCTCTCAAACACTTCAATTTGGAAATCTTAAACCAATTTATGCCATTCTCATACATTAGCGATGAAGATAAAGCTGGAAGCCCCCAAGTTCTTTTAGCTGTCCAATACAATTACTTCGATTGTGGTAGAGTAGCCATTGGTGCTTGTTTTTTGCACAGGTTGCTGATGGAACTTCAATCACAACATTTCTTAACGCCTAGAGTATGGATTCTCGTGGAGATACACTTGAAGCAGTATGTCCAAAATTCAATGGGGTGATGTACTTCCCATCGATTGATTTACCTTGGGGCATGACCAACATGGGTCTCACAGAGGACAAGATTGTAATAAGAAGATTGGTGTTTGATGAATCAAGCATCGCAGCGTTGAGAGACAAAGCTTTCTTAGTTGCCGGTTCAAGTGTAAAGCATCCAACCCGCGTTGAGGCCGTTCAGCTTTCCTATGGAAACATCTCATGGCACTAGCCAAATCAAAACAAACAAGGCCAGTGTTGTCCCTAGCAATTCATGTAGTGAACTTATGCCATAGGATGGTCCCTCCGATGCCAAAGCATTTCTTTGGCAATCTTTGGTACTTATCTGTGGCGTCATTATCACCAGAAAAGGCTGACCATAAGAATGATGATGGTATTTTGGTAAGCAAGCAAAGTGATGCAATAAAAGCAATTAACGATGAATACAAGAAGAAACTACAGAGCAATGAGATTCTAGATTGTTTAATGAAGTTGTTGCAGTTGTACCTCAAGGATGATGCGGAGTCCTATAAATTTATAGGTGTGCAGGTTTTTGCTTTATGAAGTTGACTTTGGTTAGGGGAAGCCAACTTGGATCTGCTGTCCTAGTTTGCCTTTTAAGAATCTCACTGTCTTGACAAGCACAAGAGATGGACGTGGGATTGAGGCAATTGTTAACATATTGGAGGAAGATGTGATCATATTTAATCGTCATCCCAAACTTCTTCCATATGTTGCTTGGACAGTTGCTTAATGATGAATGCTTAGGTCAACTTTCTATTTTGGTGTGTCGAATAAAATTGTTTAATCTACCTTCCTTTAAGTTAGAGATTTATGTTTATCTCTATGTTGTTTGGACAGTCACCGAGTGATGAATGATGTGGCCAACTATCTGCTTTGATGTGTCGAACAAAATCGTTTAATCTATTTTACTTCATGTTAGAGATCTGTGTTTATCTTATACCAAAAGGACTTGATTCATTCTTCCAAATGTACTTTAATCTCCTTTCTCCTATCTATTTCCTAATTTCTCATGTTGTACTTAAATAAAATGTAATATCTTGTCTGTCTTCAAATAATTGTCTATTTTTTAGTATTGTTACCATTGAAAAATTGAATCTTATATTAGAGAAGAGTGCACTTATAGTGTTTCTTATAAGTTTGAATAATTTATTTTTTCAATAAAATCTTTTGAAGAAAAGTAAATTTGAGCCTTTCACATAGTGCTAGAATCAGATTTTTTGTGTGTTTCAACCTAATCACACCAATGTATTGTTACAAATTGATTTTCAATTCAAGGTTATTGCGAAAAACAAATAATTAGGAATAATATCAAATTGTTAATGGAGATTTCTTTATTTCTTTGTTAATGACTATAAGTCTTGTAATAGATTAAAGCATGCGTCAAGTGTCACATCTATTATACTATTTTTTTTTATTAGAGTTTGTCCTATGTTGCCTATAATTATGGGACTTAAGACACTGAACAACAAAGATAATTTTTAATTTGTAATGGACTTTAGAAAGAGATTAGAGAGGGAGAGCCAAAAAAAGAAAAAAGAATTATAAATCCCAAAGTAGTGAAAAACTGTTGTTCCATAGTTGCATGGAAAACAATTTATCGAACTAATGTAAAACATTCGGTGTTCTTGGCTTAGTTTAACATATGATTGACCTCATATAAAGGAAGAGTATTTTTTTCTTCCTGTGACTAAATGATATGGTGTTCTCATTATCAAGGGGCTCACCGATTGAGAAACAAAAGTTGCATAAGGCCAAGTCGTATGCCATGAGCTCCACTGTGTTGCGTTGATACCACAAACTTAATTATGAACCTCAAAATTGTATTCATAAAGTGGGATCTACATCCAAGTTCTTAGAAAATGAAGAATCGACCATAAAATGTGTTAGAGAATCCACCTGTCATGCCATAGCATCCGGCCAACCTAGGTCTTCACCGACATTAGCTTGACCCATTGACATCGTGTCACCATCGCTTACCCCCAGCTCCCACACAGTACATCTCAAGTCTCCTCCTTTCCCGAATCGGCTTTCCAACTGTTAATGAAACAAGAATGGCTTATAGATTTCCTTCATTTTTTACTGTTCTACACATGCCATACACCAATAGGCACTGCACTAAAAACCGCATTGCAATATGCACTCTAATCTACACAAATATGGCTACATAACTCTTTCTTGGTGTTTCTCTTTCATGTTCTTTCTTTTTCTCTATTTTCTCTTTGTTGTCTTGTGTCTCATGATGCTTACACAATCGGAGTATCTCTTTCTGGCTTTAAAACTCAAACCACTCCTATGTGTAAACCACTCTCCCTTGAGAATAGCAAAAGGTGTTAGTGGTTGAAAAACCAACTCCTTATATCCCACTAACCACTTGTGATAAGGGAGAAAGATTTAAGGAGTGGGAAGTAATTCCATCTCATTTTGTCAATAACAAGAAAACCATAAGAGAGAGGAAACATGCTAATTATAAGCCACATTCAACAACAATTTAGCGAAATAATGTAAAATAAATAGTGTTCTTGGCTTAGTTTAATAAATGATTGACCTCATAGAGATGAAGAGTATTTTTGCTTCTTGTGAGTAAATGATACAGTGTTCCTTTTTATCAAGGGGCTTACCAATTGAGAAACTAAAGTTGCATGAGGCCAAGTCGGATGCCATGAGCTCCACCTTATTGGCGTTGATATCACATGCCTAATTAAGAACTCAAAATTGTATTCATAAAGTGAGATCTATATCCAAGTTCTTAGAAATTAAAGATGGACCATACAATGCATTAGAGAATTAACCTGTCATGCCATATCATCCAAACAACTTAGGTCTTTAGACACATTAGCCACACATGTTGACACCACCTCACCATCATTACCCCCAGCTCCCGCACAATGCTTCTTAAGTGTCCTTCCTGAATTGGCATTACAACTATTAGTAAATGAGAAAATACCCAATCTCGGCTCAGTCTATAACTCATTCTAATGGTGCTAGCCCATCAATGGGGGAACCACCCACATTAATGGTCTCTTCCACACTCAATGCACAGTTATCCTTATTTATGACCTTCAATCATAATGGCAAACTACTAGAGCCACAACTACTAGACTAATGGTGCATAAAGCAAACCACCATCATCTTGATAACCTTTAATCCAATTGACAAAAGTATTATAGCCACAATACCAAACAAAATGAATGGTTCATGGAATACATAAAATCATCCTTGTTGTTAACCCTTAATCACAAAGCAACCAATCAAAGACTCTATAAGTCATGATACCATTAACAAGTAAAAGGTTGTGTGGCATGGATTGCAAAAGTAAAGGCAACATGGTAAGTTTTTATTGTGTTTGTTGCTTAGTTAGCTAATTTAGTGGTGAATTAATAACATTTGATGTATGTGAATTGGTTGTGTACATTATAAAATTAAAAATATTTAAAAAAAAACATGTAAAGATAAATAAACTCTATGCTAATTGAGCATTCAATGAACATAGAAATATTTTTCTATTTCATTTGTGGTATAAATACTTGATTATTCTTGTACAATGTATGCTTTTCCGCAATACAAATAATCTGAAAACTTTCTACTCATAAACATGCTCCTATGTCAAATCTTGATTAGTTATTCCTAACTTGCTTATAGGATTCTCCATCAATGTTGATCTTTTTTCCGTATTTTGTATATATGATTTATCTATAAATGTATAGCAAACCTACATGAAAATCATCAATCAAAAACACAAAAATAGTTCAATCTTTCTTATTTTATTTTTCACATTTTCTAGTGATTGTCCACTTTCCTTTGGCAACTCAATCTCTATCTTTAGTACGTTAGGTAGACTAAGGCCTTTCCAACCCTATAAGCTAGCTCATAAGGCAGGGCTTTCTTTCATACAATTGAACACCAACCCTTTGCACAACCAATGTGGGCTCAACCTCAACACAATATGTAAAGACAATATCATGAAACTTACAGCACGCGGATACAAGTAACTTTTTAAATTCTTTTAGATTTTTCATGTTTAAAACTTTTAGGAGCACCATGTAGTATATTTTTTGTGACTTTTCTAAAAGGGAAACGGATGGCAACTTATATATCTTTAGGGTTTGAGGTTAAAGTGATTTTCCCCCCCTACCCCAAATAAAAGACTCCAAGTCATGATACCATTAAGACAAGGTAAAAGGTTATATGGCATGGAATGTAAAAGCAAAGGCAATAAGGTGATTTTTTTATTATGTTTGTCACTTAGTTTGCTAATTTAGTGCCAACTTAATAACATTTCATGTACATGAGTTGGTTAAGTGCATTATAATATTAAAAATATTTTTTTAAAAAAATGTGAAGATAAATCAATGCCTCGTTGGCTGAGCAGTCAAGGAACATAGAGACATTTTTCTATTTCATTTGTAGTGTAAATACTTGATTATTCTTGTACAATGTATGCTTTTTTGCAATATAGATAATAAGAAAACTTTCTACTCACGAACATGCTTATGTGTCAAACCTTGGTTAGTTATGAGAGGGATGCATCAAATCTTGACATCTTTATTAAGAGTCTTTCTTCTATATACTTTGGTACACTTCACTTCAAGCTTATTTTATTCTGCCCCTTTAGCTTGTAAGGGCACATTAGAGCAGTAGACCACTTCTCACCCTGAGGTGCGTGTAGCACATGTGACAATCATGTCAGCCACACATTAGCCCTTTCAACCTAACTGCAATCTGTTACCTAACTTTAACCTACAATGTGGCCTAGTTCATCACTAATCCTCTTGCAAAACCCTAATCATTGAGAATCAACAATCTATAATTATTCTTGCCTAATTTGTTTGTAATTAATTGTATTTTCCTTTCTAAGTCATGATTGATTTGTTAAATGTAAAAATTTTGTACAAAATTCAATTAAATCAGGAAAATTCATCTTTGAATCAAATTAGTTTTTTTCTCTCCACCATTCTTCCGTTCTTTGTATTTTCTAGCCAATTTAGTGTTTAAACAATCCTTCCATTTTCAATTTCTATTAGCTAGCCCATCAATAAGCAAACTACCCATATTAATGATCTCTTCCACACCTATCATAGCCAATAACCAAACAACTTAGCACATAATCAACCTGATTTATGACCCTTAATCGTAATGCCAAACTACCATAATGGTAACTACCAAGCTAATGATGCACAAGGCAAAGCACCGTGACCCTTAGTCATATTCTCACAATACCAAACAAAATGAATGGTTCATGGAACATGCAAAATTGTCCTTATTGTTGACCCTTAATCACTAAGCAACCAATCAAAGACTCCAAGTCATGATACCATAAAGGCAAGGTAGAAGGTTATGTGGCACAGAATGTAAAAGCAGAGGCAACAAAGTGAGTTTTTAATGTGTTTGTCTCTTAGGTATCTAATTTAGTGGTGAATTAATAACATTTCATGTACATGAATTGGTTGCTTGCATTATAACATTAAAAGTATTTTTTTAAAAGAAAAAAAACAAGTGAAGATAAATCAACACCATTCTAGCTAATCATTCAATGAACATTGAGATATCTTTCTATTTCATTTGTAGTATAAATACTTAATTATTCTTGTATAATGTATGCTTTTTTGCAATCCAAACAATATGAAAACTTTCAACTCATGAACATGCTCATGCATCAAATCTTGGTTAGTTATGAGAGAGATGTGTCAAATCTTGACATTTTCACTAAAAGTACTTCTTTTGCATACTTTTGCACACTTTGCTTCAAGCTTACAGTTTATTTTGCTCCTTCAGATTGCAAAGCCATTTTAAAGTAGAAGATTGCTTCTCACTTTGAGGAATGTGTAGCATACGCACCTGCCACGTTAGCTACATGTTAGCCTTCTCAACCCAACAATGATCCATGACCTGACTTCAACCCTTGACACAAGCCAATTCATCCTTGATCTTCCTATAAAACCCCAATCACCAAGAATTGGCAATCCGCAATGATTCTTACCTAATTTATTTGTAATTAATTGTGTTTTCCTTTCTAACTCTTGATTGATTTGTTAAACTTAAAAATTCTACACAAAATTCAATTGAATTAGGAAAATTCTCTTTGAATCAAATTAGGTTTTTTGTCTCCATTATTCTTCCCTTCTCTATATTTTTCAGCCACCTTAGGGTTCAATTGATCCTTCCATTTTGAATTTCTATAAGCTAGCTCATCAACATGCGATGATCTCTTCCACACCTATCATAGCCACTGACCAAACGACTTAGCATATAGTCAACTTGATTTATGACCTTTGGTCATAATGCCAAACTACTTGATGACTATTACCATACTAATGGTGCATAGAGCAAAGCACCATCATCCTCATTGATAACATTCATTCATATTGACAACAACACCATTGCTGTAATACCAAACAAAATGAATGGTTCATGGAACATGCAAAATCATCCTCATTGTTGACCCTTAATCACTGAGTAACCAATCAAAGACTCCAAGTCATGACACCATTAAGACAAGGTAGATGGTTACGTGGCATGGAATGTAAAAACAAAGGCAACAAGGTGAGTTTAACTATGTTTGTCACTTAGCTAATTTAGTGGTGAATTAATAACATTTCATGTACGTGATTTAGTTGCATGCATTACAATATTAAAAAGATTGTTTTCTTAAAAAAAAAACATTTGAAGATAAATCAACACCATGCTAGTTAAACATTTAATGAACACATAGATATTTTTCTATTTAATTTGTAGTGTAAATACTTGATTATTCTTGTACAATGTATGCTTTTTCACAATACAAATAATATGAAAGCTTTCTACTCATAAATATGCTCATGTGTCAAATCTTGGTTAGTTATGAAAGGGATGCTGCAAATCTTGACATCTTCACTAAACGTTTTTCTTTTGCATACTTTTGCACACTTCGTTTCTATCTTATAGTTATTTTGCCCCTTCAGCTTGTAAAGGCATGTTAGAGCAAAAGATCGTTTCTCAGCCATACGTCAAGCTTTTTAACCCAACAGTGATCTGTGACTTGACTTTAACTTATGATGCAACTTGGTTCATCCTCGACTTCCTACAAAACCCCAATCACCAAGAATCAGAAATCCCTAATAAGTCTTGCATGATTTGTTTGTAATTAATTGTATTTTTGTTTATAACTCTTGATTGATTTGTTAAAGTTAAAAATTCTACAAAAAATTCAATTAAATTAGAAAAATTCTCTTTAAACCAAATTAGGTTTTTTGTCTCCATTGTTCTTCCCTTCTCTATATTTTCTAGCCACCTTAGAGTTTAATTGATCCTTCCACTTTGAATTTCTATTAGCTAGCTCATCAACATGTGAATTGCCCACATTAATGATCTCCTCCACACCTACCACAACCACTAACCAAATAACTTAGCACGTAGTCAACTTCATTTATGACCCTCGATCACAATGGCAAACTACTTGATGACTACTGCCATACTAATGGTGCATAGGTCAAAGAAGCATCATCCTCATTGATGACCTTCATTCATATTGACAAAAGTACCATTGCCGCAATACCAAACAAAATGAATGGTTCATGGAACATGTAAAATCATCCTCATTGCTAACCCTTAATCACTGAGCAACTAATCAAAGACTCCAAGTCATGATACAATAAAGAGAAGGCAGATGGTTATGTGGCATGCAATGTAAGAACAGAGGCAACAAGGTAAGTTTTCACTGTGTTTTTCACTTAGTTAGCTAATTTAGTGGTGAATTAATAACATTTCATGTACGTGATTTGGTTGCATGTATTATAATATTAAAAAGATTGCTTTTTGAAAAAAAAAAAAACATGTGAAGATAAATCAACACCACACTAGTTGAACATTCAATGAACATGGAGATATTTTTCTATTTCATTTATAGTGTAAATACTTTATTATTCTTGTACAATGTATGCTTTTTCACAATACAAATAATATGAAAACTTTCTACTCAATAAACATGCTCATGCATCAAATCCTAGTTAGTTATGAAAGGGATACTTCAAATCTTGACATCTTCACTAAAGGTTTCTCTTCTGTGTACCTTTACGCACTTCGCTTCAAGCTTACAGTTTATTATGCCCCTTCTACTTGTAGGGGCATGTTAGAGAAAAAGATCGCTTCTCAACCACACATCAGCCTTCTCAATCCAACAGTGATCCGTGACTTGACTTTAGCCCACGATATGACCTAGTTCATCCTTAATCTTCCTGCAAAACCCCAATCACCAAGAATCACCAATTCCCAATGATTCTTGCATAATTTGTTTGTAATTAATTGTATTTTTGTTTATAGCCCTTGATTGATTTGTTAAAGTTGAAAATTATACACAAAATTCAATTGAATTAAAAAAATTCTCTTTGAATCAAATTAGGTTTTTTTTCTCCAATGTTTTTCCCTTCTCTATATTTTCCAGCCACCTTAGGGTTTAATTGATCCTTCCACTTTGAATTTCTATAAGCTAGCTCATTAACATGCGAATGACCCACATTAATGATCTTTTCCACACCTATCACAACCATTGACCAAACAACGTAGTACATTGTCAACTTCATTTGTGACCCTCGATCATAATGGCTACTTGATGACTACTACCATACTAATGGTGCATAGAGCAAAGCACCATCATCCTCGTTGATGACCTTTATTGATATTGACAAAAGTACGGTTGCCGCAATACCAAACAAAATGAATGGTTCATGGAACACTAAAAATCATCCTCATTACTGACCCTTAATCACTGAGCAACCAATCAAAGACTCCAAGTCATGATACCATTAAGACAAGGCAGATGGTTACACGGCACAGAATGTAAAAGCAAAGGCAACAAGGTGACTTTTTACTGTGTTTGTCACTTAGTCAGCTAATTTAGTGGTGAATTAATAACGTTTCATGTATGCGAGTTGGTTGCATGTATTATAATATTAAAAAAAAATTATTTAATGAAAAATACATGAAGATAAATCAACGCCATGATAGCTAAGCATCAATGAACACAAAGATATTCTTGTGTTTCATTTGTAGTATAAATACTTGATTATTCTTGTACAATATACGCTTTTTTGCAATACAAATAACGGGAAAACTTTCTATTCACAAACATGCTCAGGTGTCAAATCTTGGTTAGTTATTCTCAACCTGTTTCTAGGATTCTCTAATAATGCTGATCTTTTTTCCCGTATTTTCTACATACAATTCCTCTATAAAATGTATTGCAAAAGTACATGTAAATCATCATCCAAAAACACAAAAATAGTCTAATCTTTCTTATTTTATTTTTGGCATTTTCTAATGACCATACACTTTCCTTTGGCAACTCAATCTCTATCTTTAGTACGTTAGGTAGACTTGCCTTTCCAACCGCATAAGTTAGCTTAGAGGGTAGGGCCTTCTCTCGTACAATTGACCACCAACCCTTTTCATAGTTAGTGTGGGGTCAACCCCAACACAATATGTAAAGACAACGTCATTAAACTTGCAGCACGTGGTAGAAGTAACTTTTCTTTCAGGAGCACCGTGTAGAATTTTTCTTTTTTTGTGACTTTTTCTTCTAGAGGGGAAACGGATGGCAGCCTATATATCTTTGGGGCTTGAGCGGGCGTACCATAGTAGACACTGATCAACTAGGTGGTGGCGGTGGAGCAGCGGACAAGGGGGAGAAAGAATTTTACGCCACTGAAGTTGGGATGGGAGGAGAGGGAAGGACTGCAAATCTAGAACCTAGTCTTTTTATGAAAATCCTTAACTGAATCTTCCATGACCAATTTGTTATCAGATTCATATTACATCCGATATGACTTCACGGAATCATTGTCCATTTCTTGGATTTTCTTAGCGTAATAAAATAGGTACAATGTGTTTTCCCCACATGTTGACACCATTTACTTATGATAATAAACTAGGTAAATGGTGCTGCCTTCACATAATAACTAACCACTTCGAATTCCAAGTCAAATATGTAACATATTCAGTATAAAATAGATACCTACATACAGGAAGGCTCTGAACTCCACAAAAAATAAATCCAATATCGTGCTCAAAAGGATGCTCAAAGAATAGTTGGATATTTTATTTGAATCTTAAAAGAGGTTCCATCTCATCTATATAAAAGGGCAAGCTCTTTAGACGAGAACCAAGAACATCCAAACGGTTACCTTGAGTAAAAGAGATGGCGAAGATGAATGTTGAAATACTTTCGAGGGAGAAGATTAAACCATCGTCTCCAACACCCCATGACCTTAGAATCCACAAACTTTCCCTCTTAGACCAGATTGCACCCACCGTTTACATTCCCATCATCCTTTTTTATCAAGCCAAGGACAACCATGTTATCGATCAAATCGAAAACTCCAGCCGGCTTAAGAAGTCCCTGGAACAAGCCCTTACTTGCTTTTACCCTCTCGCTGGAAGGGTCAAAGAAGACCACTGCGTCGGGTGCAACGATGAGGGGGTGGACTATTATGAAGCTCGAGTTGCTTGTAAGTTATCGGAAGTTCTCAAACACTTTGATTTGGAAATCTTAAACCAGTTTCTGCCATTCACACCCTTTGGTGACGAAGATAAAGCTGGAAGCCCTGAGGTTCTTTTAGCTATCCAATGCAATAACTTCGATTGTGGCGGTGTAGCCATTGGTGCTTGTTTTTCTCACAGGATTGCTGATGGAGCTTCAGCCACAACATTTCTTAATGCCTGGAGTGCTGCTTCTCGCGGAGATGCACTTGAAGCAGTATGTCCAAAATTCAATGCGGCGATGTACTTCCCACCGATTGATTTACCTTGGGGCACGGCAGACGTGGCTCTCATAAAGGACAAGATCGTAACAAGAAGATTGGTGTTTGATGAATCAAGCATCGCAACGTTGAGAGACAAAGCTTTCTCAGCAGCCGGTTTAAGCGTAAAGCTTCCAACCCGCGTTGAGGCCGTTTCAGCCTTCCTATGGAAACATCTCATGGCACTATCCAAATCAAAACAAACAAGGCCAGTGCTGTCCCTAGCAATTCATGCGGTGAACTTACGCGGAAGGATGGTCCCTCCCATGCCAAAGCATTCCTTTGGCAATCTTTGGTACTTTGCTGTGGCGTCATTATCACCGGAAGAGGCTGACCATGAGAATGATGATGGTATTCTGGTAAGCAAGCTAAACGATGTAATAAAAGCAATCGACGATGAGTACGTGAAGAAACTACAGAGCGATGAGATTCTAGATTGTTTAATGGAGATGTTGCAGTTGCACCTCAAGGATGATGTGGAGTCCTATAAATTTACAGGTTGGTGCAGGTTTCCGCTTTATGAAGCTGACTTTGGTTGGGGAAAGCCCACCTGGGTCTGCTGTCCCAGTTTGCCTTTTAAGAATCTCGCTGTCTTGGCAAGCACAAGAGATGGACGTGGGATTGAGGCAATTGTTAACATATTGGAGGAAGACGCGATCATATTTGATCGTCATTCCGAACTTCTTCCATATGTTGCTTGGACAGTTGCTGAGTGATGAATGCTTTGGTGAACTTTTTACTTTGATGTGTCGAATAAAATTGTTTAATCTATTTTCCTCCAAGTTAGAGATCTATGTTTATTTCGTACCAAAAAGAGTTTATTCATTTTTCTTATCTATTTCCTAATTTCTCATGGTGTACTTAAATAAAATGTAATATATTGTTTGTCTTCAAATAATTGTTTATTTCTTAGTATTGTCACTATTGAAAAATATAATCTCATATTAAAGAAGAATGCACTTATAATATAAGTTTGAATAATTTATTTCTTCAATGAGATCTTTTGAAAAGAAGTAAATTTGAGCCTTTCACATTGCACTAGAATAAGATATTTTTTTGTGTGTTCTAACCTAATCACACCAATGTATTGTTAGTTGAAGTCAAGGTTATGGAGAAAAACAAACAATTGGGAATAATATAAAACTGTTAATGGAGATTTCTTTATTTCTTTGTTGATGATTATAAGTCGTGTAGTGATTAAAGCATGGGTCAAGTGTCACATATTTTATTCATTTTTTTTCCTAATTAGAGTTTGTCCTATGTTGCCTATAATTATGAAACTTAAGACATCCAAACAATGAAAATAATTTTAATTTGTCATGGAATTTTGAAAGAGATCAAAGAAGGGGAGCCAAAAAAAAAAGAAAAAAGAAATATAAATCCCAAAGTAGTGAAAAACTGTTGTTCCAAAGTTCCATGGAAAACAATTTAGCGAAATAATGTAAAACATTCGATGTTTTTCCCTTACTTTAACAGATGATTGACCTCACAGAGATTAAGAGTATTTTTTGCTTCCAATGAGTAAAATGATATGAATTTTCCATTATCAAGGGGCTTATCGATTGAGAAACAAAAGTTGCATAAGGCCAACTCATGACTTAGCACACAATCATCCTCATTTATGACCCTATTATAATGTCAAACTACTAGAGCGACAATTACCAAACTAATGGTGCATAGAGCAAAGCACCATCATTCTCATTGATGACTGTTAACTCTATATTTTATAGAGTTATTAATAGTATTTTAGGTCATGTTAAATATAATTTTTATTAAATTATATTTATATTTTATTATATTTTATTATTTTATGCAACAAACCCAAAAAAAAAGAAAAAGAAGAAAAAGAAGTAATAAATCATGAAAAATGTTATCACACCATTTATCACGTGAGATCCTTGACAAAGAAAGAAGGAAAAGAGAGGAAACACGTGGTACCTATGTAGAAGAATCGATGAAGGTGAACGTGAATTATCATGGAAAAATGACAAAGAAAAGTCAAAGAAACAAAGAGGAGGGACCGTGAAAAGGAAAAAAGAGAATTATCGTGTGAGACCGCAGAAAACGTGTGAGGCTTTTATCTAGAATTATCCGGCTGAAGTGAAACTGGAGGAGCGAAAAGAAGAAAAAGGGCAATCGAACGGGTCGGGAAACCGGAGTCAGGTAACGTCTCGCCGGAAACGAAGGCCGTGCGTGAGAGCGCACGACTCTGTGAGAACGCGACGGTCACGCGACAGCTGACCGTCCGAGCATTCGTTTCCGGCGAGGAGGAACCAGAACGCTTTTTGCGTTCAACTCCGGCATAGATCCAGCAATTTTTGGGCTTCGTCTCTACATATCTGCGTGGGTTTTTAGTAGATCTGTATTTGTCAGCGCTTTCTGTGAAGACCGGCGGCGGACGGCGAAGGCGCGTGGTGGCCGAACGGCGGCGCGTGTCATCGGCGCGTGGCAGCGCGTGCGAAAGCGCGTGATAGCATGTGTCAGCTCGTTTTCTTCCCGTTTTCCAGACAGCTTCATTTCCCCTCCCTGATGTGCAGATTTGTGCGCCTTTTTGTGATTTGAAGACATTTTTGGTTACAGCTTAATGTTTTTAATTTACAGAATGTGATGTTTAATTTCCTACACTATTCTTGTTTATGTAAATATGATGTTTTAGTTTATTATATTAGAATTACGATGGAACTTAATTATAAAGTATAAATGTTATGATTATTTATGTTTTGTGAGATATTTTATAAATGTGAAGTTGCATGTTACTGATATTAATGCATTTGGGTGACTAGCTACTACTTAATTGATATGATTTGCATGTTTGAGACCAACAGGAGATAGCATGCAGTTGTTTTATGTAATATGCAACCATAGATGAATATGGATAGACATATATCATATGATTTATTTGGCTTTAGGTGTAAACTGGAATATTCACAAATTTTAATGCATTTAGCTTATTTAATTCATATGCAGACTCACAATAAATTAATGAGCTAAGTAGGCTCGCTATACCTAGAATATAGGATAGTGAACAAGTTAAGAAATCCTGCCATCACATAAGTAGAATTACTCTCACTAACATGAATGATCTACATTCATATTTACTAATTAGGTGAAATCAGACGCTCTAGCATATTTGGTTATTTAAGTTTAAGTTAAATTTAGTTATTTAGTTCATGTTTTATCACTTTGATTTGCTAGATAAACTTTAGGAACTATTTATCGTTAGTAATTAGTTAGTTTAGTAAACACTAGTCTTTGTGGGACGATATTCATACTCATCATTATATTACTTGTTCAACATATACACTTGCATGTAGAATTTCACTGAACAATGACCCCAACCATATTGACAAAAGTACCATAGCCACAATACCAAACAGAATGAATGGTTCATGGAACACACACAAGTGATGAGATTTCTCTATCTAATGTTTTAAGGTTTTGAGATAGACTCTCATACTTTGATATGGTATTAAAGCTAGAGATAGACCTTCACTTCATAATCCCCTACAACCTGAAGTTGAGCTTCAGTCCACCTATAATGCTTGTTGATGCAGATGCACTTAAGGCCCAATATTACGAGTTCCAATATCAATGAATTAAGAGTCCATAACATAATCCAGTGGATCCAAGAAGGCCAAGATTGAAAAAGTAGCCCAAGAATATTCCATAGCATCTCTACAGTCTTTAATATTGGGGGTTTCCTAAGTAATTGTTGAGTTCTTAATTTCTTAGATTTAATTTATTGTTTAAGAATATTTTCTTTTATTTGGTTTTCCATAATTGTCTAAGTTCCTAATTTATTTGGGTTTTCATACTTGTTAGATTTCTAATTTGTTTAAAATTCTTTATTTGTCAGAATCTAGATTTATTAAGATTTCCTTAATTATAGAGATTCTTAATTTGTCAGGATCCTTCTAGAATTAGGTTTAGCTGCCTATTTAAAGAGAGCATTGTTTCAGTTGTAAACAGAGTTGTTTTTTCAAAGAATAGAAACCCCAAAGTTGTGTGATCAACTTTTACATCCTTTATCCAATTCTTGCCAGGATTGGTGGTGGTCCTTGACTGGTGGTGTTGCCTTTACGTTTTGGAGATTGTTGGCGTTTATCTTTTGTTTTTGTTATTCTTATTTTCGTTTTTCATCCCTTCTTCCTTACCAAACACTTATTTTTCCTACAGAAAATCCAAAAACACCAAAAAAATGATTTTTATATATTTTCTTACCCCAAGCTCGCTCAAGCCCACCATAACGTTCGTATCACTTGTATTAGCATGTAAGTGAGAAGAGTATTAAAGGTGGGTATTGTTTCACATTGAAAATGTGAGGAGATGATATTGAACTTATAAATGATGAAATTTTTCTATCTAATACCTTATAGTTTTGGGATGGACTATTATACTCTAATATATATTGAAGGTAGGAATGAGCCTTCATTTTGCAATCCCCTATGCTCCAAAGTTAAGCTTCAGTCAACTTGCAATGCTTGTGTCAACATGTACATAAGGGGGAATGTTAAAGGTGGGTATTGTCTCACATTAGAAATATAAGGATGGGCCATTGAATTTATAAGTGATGAGATTTTTCTACTTAATGCTTTAAGGTTTTAAGATGAGTCGTCACATTCTAATAAGATACTTACATATATGAAGGGCTTGAACTCCACAAAAAATAAGTCCAATATGGTGCTCAAAAGAGTGTTTGAGGAATAGTTGGATATTTTATTTGAATCTTAAAAGAAGTTCTATCTCATCTCTATAAAAAGGCAAGCTCTTTAGACGCGAACCACGAAAATCCAGCGGGTTAACCTGTGTAAAAGAGATGGCGACAATGAATGTTGAAATACTTTCAGGGAGAGGATTAAACCATCGTCTCCAACACCCCGTGACCTTAGAATCCACAAACTTTCCCTCTTACACCAGATTGCACCCACCATTTACATTCCCATCATCCTTTTTTATCAAGCCAAGGACAACCATGATATTGATCAAGTCGAAAAATCCAGCTCGCTTGAGAAGCCCCTGGAACAAGCCCTTACTTGCTTTTACCTTTTCGCTGGAAGGGTCGAAGAAGACCATTGCGTCGAGTGCAAATGAAGCTCGAGTTGCTTGTAAGTTATCGGAAGTTCTCAAACACCTTGATTTGGAAATCTTTAACTAGTTTCTGCCATTCACACTCTTTGGTGATGAAGATAAAGCTGGAAGCCCCGAGGTTCTCTTAGCTATCCAATGCAATAACTTTAATTGTGGCGGTGAAGCCATTGGTGCTGACGGAGCTTCAGCCATTACATCTCTTAATGCTTCGAGTGTTGCATCTCATGGCGATACACTTGAAGCAGTATGTCCAAAATTCAATGGGGCGATGTACTTCCCACCGATTGATTTACCTTGAGGCACGGCGCACATGGCTCTCACAAAGGACAAGATCGTAACAAGAAGATTGGTGTTTGATGAATCAAGCATCACAGCATTGAGAGACAAAGCTTTCTCAGCAGCCACTTTAAACGTAAAGCTCCCAACCCGTGTTGAGGCCGTTTCAGCTTTCCTATGGAAACATCTCATGGCACTATCCAAATCAAAACAAATAAGGCCAGTGCTGGTCTTAGCAATTAATTCGGTTAACTTACGCGAAAGGATGGTCCCTCCCATGCCAAAGCATTCCTTTGCCAATCTTTGGTACTTTGCTGTGGTGTCATTATCACCCGGAGAGGCTGACCATGACCATGATTGTTAGGATCCAAAGCCACATATTATCATTAACATAGAATGCAGCTTCTATGGGAGAGTGCGACCATACATAACATAACTTCTATGAGAGGCTGTCACCAATATCAGTGTCATACAAGGACATTGAACCCGAAGAACTCTCCAAAACAACCAACAACCTAAGATCCCTTCCTAATGCCCCTTCTCTTCTATTTATACTCCATCTAGGGGCTTGGACTAACAAATAAGCCCGTAACAATGATGATGGTATTCTGGTAAGCAAGCTAAGTGATGCACTAAAAGCAATCGACAATGACTACGTGAAGAAACTACAGAGCGATGAGATTCTAGATTGTTTATTAGAGATGTTGTAGCTGTACCTCAAGGATGGTGTGGAGTCCTATAAATTTACAGGTAGGTACCCGTTTCCACTTTATGAAGCTGACTTTTGTTGGGGGAAGCCCACCTGGGTCTGCTTTCCCAATTTGCCTTTCATAAATCTCGTCGGCTTGACAAGCACAAGAGATGGATGTGGGATTAAGGTAATTGTTAACATATTGGAGGAGGACGCGATCGTATTTGATTGTGAACCAGAACTTCTTCCATATGTTGCTTGGACAGTTGCTGAGTGATGAATGTTTTGGCCAACTTTCTCGCTTGATGCCTCGAATATATTTTCTTCCAAGTTAGAGATCTATGTTTATCTGGTATGGAAAGGTGTTGATTCATTCTTCCAAATGTACTTTAATCGCCTTTTCCCTATCTATTTCTTAATTTCTTATGGTATTCTTACGTAAAATGTAACATCTTATTTATCTCCAAATACTTGTTGGTTTCTTGGTGTTGTTAATATAGGACAATAGAGTCTTATATAAAAAATAAAAAATAAAAAAAATAAAAACTTGTAATGTACTTTATAAATTTGGACAACTTCTCTACTAAGAGCAGTCTTTTGAGAAGAGGTGGATATTAGCATTTCACATGATATCAAAACCAATCATCCCACAATGTGTTCCAACATAATCACACAAATGGACTAATCTTTTATTAGCAAAAGATTAAGCTTAGACTCTATGAGAATACTATACTATAAAGTTTCACATTGAGAAAAAGATTGTTAGGAATCAATTTTCAATTCAAGATTATGGAGAAAGAATAATATTAATTTGCTAGTGGAGATTTCTTTATTTCTTTGTTGATGATTGCGAGTCTTGTAATGGATTAAACAATGTCTCATACATATAGGATTGATCTACAGTGTTGATTGGAAGATGAATAGAAGATAAAAATAAAAAATTGAAGTGCCTAAAGCATGGGTCAGATGTCACATCTTTTATACCATTTTTGTTTTTTTAATTAGGGTTTCTCCTATGTTGCCTATAATTATGAGACTTAAGGACATCCTAGATAAAAAAAAAAAGTAATTTTAATTTGCAAGAGACTTTTGAAAGCGACCAAAGTGGGAGAGCGAAAAAGAAAAAAAAAGAAAAAAAAAACAGAAAATGATAAATTCCAAAGTAGTGAAAAATTGTTGTTCCATAGTTGCAAAGGAAATAATTTACCGAAATAATGTAAAACATTCGGTGTTCTTGGCTTTCTTTGTGTTCATTTTATTAGCTACATTATCTCCTCCTTTCGCAACGAAAATGCAGTTCAACAGTTAATTGACCTCACTGTGATGAAGAGCATTTTATGCTTCCTGTACGCAAATGACATGGTGTTGTCGTTTTCAAGGGGCTTACAGATTTCTCCTCGAACAAAACAGTGATTGAGGAGCAAACAACGAGCACTGCCTGATCTCTAAACCCTTAGGACTACACGAACAAAACCGCTCCCTTCTGTCGCCAAACCATATCACGTGAAAAGCTGTAAAATCAGAATATGATCAAATTGTACATTTTTTTTTTATGAATATGTGAATCAAATTGTACATTTTGTTTTGTGTATAAAAGTAAGACCTAAATCAGAGGTATCAATAGATTATCAAATTTTAAATTTTCATTTGCGATTAAAGAAACCTGGAACATTATTACTTTTAGTCTTTCTAATGCATTTTCCAATTTGAGTTTTGATCACTGTGTAGAAACTTGTAATAGTAGATGCTGCGTCATTTTTCATATGCATGAGTTAGACTTTATGTCCCTTTTGAACAATCATCAACAATTATAAGGAAATAGCTTGATCCATTGTCATTTTGACTCTATAGAAATCTCAAATATTCATATGGACTAATTCAAAATTTTCTTTAGTTGTTGACGTACTAGTTGAGAAAGTAGGTCGGGCATGCTTTGCTATTGGACATATTGGGCAATAGGGGTTCATGATTTTTGAAAACTTCAATATTCTACGAAAAAGATGTTGATTTAGAATAGGGAATATGTCAAAACATCTTATGCCAAATCTCAATCATTGTCCGTAGATCCTAATATATACAAAAATGTCGACAGAAGATAACAAACAATGATCTTCTTTGGCTAATTTTGATGTGGAAATAACGTTAGATTTGAGTTCATGGGCATAAAATACTTTTCAATGAAATTCTTTTGGACAGATAAAATGTTCTTATGTGACCGGTTTGAGTTGAATCATGGTTTGACAATTTAACAAATCTGATATTAAATGCAAAATTCTCAGGAAATTAGGATGATGAAAATTGACGATTATATAATCATTAGCCTAGCATCAATAATCCAATTTAAATACAAATTTTCAAATATCGTACTTCCCATGTTGACAATCGGTTCTTCATTGAAATCTTCTTTCAAAAATTGCGATATCTTCTTCTCATGCTGGCCCATATTAAAAGTTGGATTCAATGATATTTTGAGTTTCTATAACAAAATTTCCTCTGAAATTCTTACATACTTAGTTCAATAGTTTGGCATACTCCTGCCAAACTCTACGAAGCTGATTTTGACTAGGGCATTTGTATGACTAGTTCTAAGTCGGTATTCAAAAACTTCATAACTTTTACCGCAAAAAGTAGGTGTTAGTAAGGAACACTAAGTGGCCATTTTGAATTGTTATTAAGAATTTCTATCAGTTCTCTCCAACTTGAGAGGTTGGGATTATGGGAAAGTGTTGGGAGAATTCAACAAAGTCACATCATCCACATAGAGATTGAACACACAAATATAAGAACACACACACCCAAACACAACAGATTTAAGAGGTTCGGAACATCATAATGTCCTACGTCCCCTGTAGTCTCTTCTCATTAGATTTTCTCATACATTCCCTCTCCTCAAATAGGTATCTCATGGATTCTCTCATCAACTAGAATCCATGAGAGAGGCCTTCTTCAACAATTAGCCCGACATGGGGACTCTCTCAATTTGCCCCATAGGTTTCTCTATACTTCTCCTATTTATAGAGAAACCCTGAAGGAATCCTAGTTGAATACTACTAGGAAAACCTACTTCCACATAAGGATAAGAATCCTACTCCAACACTACTAGGAATAAGGATAAGAATCCTAATCCAACACTACTAGGAAATCCACTACATCTAGAAGATATTTCCTAGTTCTACAATTACATAAAGACCCCTGATTGTAATGACAACCATACCCTTTAACTTAATTGTTCCACCAATCCTAACAATCTCCCCCTTGGAACAATTTAGTACAACATCCATGCACCATAGGAAAGTATAGAAAATCACTTCAAATTATTAACTACACAACCACAATCTTTGGAAAGAGAAAGATTGGAGAAACTCTCTTCAACTTCTACAGCTATAGTCTTTGGACAGAGAAAGACTAAGTAAACTCTCTTCAACCACAATCTTTTGAAAGAGAAGATTGCAAAAAACTCTCTTCAACTTCTACAACCATAATCTTTTTGATAGAGAAAGATTAAACAAAACTCTCTTCAAAACAAGCCCACATCAACTGTGCCATCTTGCCTTTTCTTTAAACCATGCCTTTCGTAGGTCATACCTCCTTAGGCACTTCCACTACAGCCTCTTCTAGGTTGCACCTCTCCTAGGCCATGTTTCTTTCCAGGCATCCGCACATCATCATGGGCTTCTTCCATCTAAATGTGTCCTCCACCATGAGGCCCTCAATAAAAGTAAAAATTATAGGACTTCCACAACAATTGAGATCACTCTTCAAAATCCCCAACGAAGAGTCCACCTCCTATCCAAAATTGTTGGTGCTTCCCCGGAATCAACCGTCGGAGTCTCAATACACCTCATCTGAATATCGACAAACTTGAAAAATCCCAAATTTTTACTTCATCAATCACATCAACATAGGAGCATCACGTCAACATACGAACATAACATGCTCCCCCTCAATCAACAATTCATCAACAACTTCAACAAAATGCTCCCCCTTAAACATCAATATCTCTACCATTCTCTGTCATCTAATGCCACAATGTTCGGTGAATTTTAGATGCAAGTGAACATGTCAAACAAGTAATATAATGATGAGAAAAGTATCGTCCCACGAAGATTGGTGAATACTGAACTAATTAAGTACTAATGATGAATTAATCCTAAAATTTATCTAGCAAATCAAAATATTGTTGAAGATGAATTAAAATTTCAAATTTCTAAAACGAAAACTCAATACTAATTAAAATTGAATCCAAGTAGGAAAAATCAAGATGAGACACATGTTAGAGCTTCCGATTTCACCATAACTACTAGATATGAATTTCCATAGTTTATGCCTGCAAGAATGATATTATCTATGTGATGGCGGAATTTCCTAATTTATTTACTATCCTATGTCTAGGTATAGTAAACCTATTTAGTTCATTAATTCACTATATCTCTATATGTGAATTGAAACAAACCAAATGCATTAGGATCTGTGAATATTCTTGGTTTACAATAAATCTTTTGATCATCTTATCACCAAAAGCCACACAAATAACATGGTATATGTCTATCCATATTTAATTCATGGTTATATATTATAAGAAGCAATTGCATATTATTACCTTTCAGTCTCTAACATACACATCAAATCATTCAAGTGGTGGCCAATCACTTAAAAGCATTAAGCATAATAATATATAACTCACATAAATAAACTATCTTGCAAAACATAAAACTTATAGGATTCACATCATCATAGTTAGGCTACATCTTCGCTCTAACAAAACAAGTTTAGAACATAATGAAATAATGAGGAAGAATAATAATAAGAAACAAAGAATGCATCTTGAATCCAAGAACAAGAAGTCTGTCACCCTTTTTGTCTTCTCTTCAAGAAATCTTGAATTCTTGGCCTCTCTCTTGAGTTGTATCTTGAATTCTTGGCCTCTCTCTTGAGTTGTGCTCAATTTCCTCCTTGGTTTCAGCGGCAACTTCTTTTCTCTCTTGCTTCCCCCTCTCTTCTATGCAGGGCTCCTCCTTTATATAGGGTATGGGATCTAGAACTTTCTCCTTATCCTAATAGCATTGGGTTTTGGATTCCCAATACAATTGGGTTTTAGACTTCTATATTAATTAGGCTTTGGACTCCTAATAGGACTAGGTTTTCTAATTATTTAAAAAAATAATAACAATAAAAATCTAATAACAATTATCCAAAGCCCAAGCCCAAGCCCAAGCCCATCTTGATTTCCTTCACCTTGATAATTTGACCATCTTCTGCCATATAATAAGTACCAGGTTCTCCATGCTTGTTCTTTTTCTTCATGCCTCGTTATGCTACATAAACAAGACAAATTTAAGTAAATAAAGAGGAATTCAAATATTTTCTCACAAACATTAGAGAATTTATTATTTAAATTAGGTAAAATAACTCTATAAAAATAGAGTTATCACACAACTTAAGCCAAATGCTCAAATATAAACAGAGAGACATAGATCTGCACTTTGCAAACCTCAATCCACAACTCCAACAATGTATTCCAATTGATCTACATCAATATCATCCAAAATCAAACTGGATTTAGGGAAAGAGAAAATCTCACCTTAAAACACATCAATATGCTTCTTCAATTGCATTCATCATATTCGATCTATCATCTTTGGTCCTGATCTTCCATGGTGCACGCTCACCGTACCACTTGTTAGAAACCAAACTTG
The DNA here is from genome assembly GCA_028551475.1 of Casuarina equisetifolia. Classification (NCBI taxonomy): domain Eukaryota; kingdom Viridiplantae; phylum Streptophyta; class Magnoliopsida; order Fagales; family Casuarinaceae; genus Casuarina; species Casuarina equisetifolia. The sequence goes on from CM052357.1 coordinate 21,768,862, forward strand.
TCTCCCATACCACTTGTTGGGATCCAAACTTGGCTCTGATACCACTTGTTGGGAGAATTCAACAAAGTTGCATCATCCACATAGAGATTGAACACACAAATATAAGAACACACACATCCAAACACAACAGATTTAAGAGGTTCGGAACATCATAATGTCCTACGTCCCCTGTAGTCTCTTCTCATTAGATTTTCTCATACATTCCCTCTCCTCAAATAGGTATCTCATGGATTCTCTCATCAACTAGAATCCATGAGAGGAGCCTTCTTCAACAATTAGCCCCCCATGGGGACTCTCTCAATTTTCCCCCTAGGTTTCTCTATACTTCTCCTATTTATAGAGAAACCCTGAAGGAATCCTAGTTGAATACTACTAGGAAAACCTACTTCCACATAAGGATAAGAATCCTACTCCAACACTACTAGGAATAAGGATAAGAATCCTAATCCAACACTACTAGGAAATCCACTACATCTAGAAAATATTTCCTAGTTTCACAATTACATAAAGACCCCTGATTGTAATGACAACCATACCCTTTAACTTAATTGTTCCACCAATCCTAACAGAAAGCACATTTAATCACATACACATTCGTATCTCTGTTACTCTATTCTACTGGGATCAAAGTCCTAAAACAAAATAGGATCGTTATTGCATGGACTTGCCCACAGCAGATGAGGGTGGCGAGCCCCTCCTAGTTGGAAAGGGATCAGAATATATTGCACGCACACTTCCCCGGTGAAGCCAATATTCCTTTCCGATGCAAACAAAAGCCGGCCTAATACATCAATATCTTAATGCCGATTGCCGGCTTAGCTCGTCATTTGATTCTTTATCCAGCTTTGGAGAATAATCCCTTCATGTGAAGGCAAGAATGACTCCATTTATTGTTGAAGATTAGTGAATATCTTAATGTAAGTAGGCAAAAATGACTCCATATATAATGCCTTTGATGTACACTCCACTCACCGTCATCTAGTCTTCCACCTAGCCTTCTACATATTCCAGGAATAGCTTCTCTAAACTGCATTTTGTCACAAGATGTGAGCAAGGAGAGAGAGAGCATGAGAGAATTCTCTATATTGCTTACTTGAAACTGAATGTACAACGTAGTGGTCCCCTTATAGGAGAAGCACGGTCCATGCTAGGAAAGAATATAAACAATAATAATACAAATATTCCTACCATATAAGCAACTTCCCTAATAAGCCTACATTACATGGTAAGTATCTCAATCTATACAAGGAAGGAATAATGCAATATATGACGGTATCTCCAACACTCCCCCTCAAGCTGGTGGTTTAGGTGGCTTGTAAACATCAAACACACCTAGCTTGTTTAACAAGTACGTATGTTGCCTTTGACATAGGGCTTTGGTAAAGATATCTGCAGGTTGTTCTGTTGTTCGTATTTCTTTGGTCTTGATAATTCCTTCCTGAATTTTGTCTCTTGTGAAATGACAATCAACTTCAATGTGTTTTGTTCTTTCATGGACCATAGGGTTTGCAGCCAATTTAAGAGTTGCATCGTTGTCACAGAATAAGAGTGTGGGACCTTTTATGTGAATACCAAGATTGTGAAGAAGTCCCCTCAACCAAATAACTTCACAAGTAGTCTTAGCCATGGCTCGATATTCAGATTCAGCAGATGAAAGCGACACAGTGGACTGTTTCTTCGTCTTCCAAGAGAGCAATGAGTTTCCAAGTTTGATACAATAACCAGTCGTAGACCGTCTACTCATGGGACATGTAGCATAGTCTGTGTCACAATATGCTGTCATTTGCATGTTGCAATCTCTTGATAAAAGGATTCCCAATCCTGGACATCCCTTTAAGTACTTGATGACTTTCAGAGCGGCATTCATGTGGGATAGCTTCGGTTCATGCATGAATTGACTAAGTATCTGGACAGCGTAACAAATGTCAGGTCTTGTCATGGTGAGATAGATGAGCTTCCCAACGAGTTTCTGATAGCTAGAAATGTCCTTCAGTGGAGGGTCTTCGTCTAAAGGTGAGACGCCCACATCATACTCGGGCATTGTAAGGCTCAAGTTTTGTTCAAAAGGGATGACTGCGGGCTTGCATCCAGAGAGACCAGTGTCAGAAATGATTTCCAAAACAAACTTGCGCTGACTGAGACAAATGCCTTGAGGAGAGCGGGCGATTTCAATCCCCAAATAATATTTGGGAGGTCCCAAATCTTTGATGCGGAACATGAAGTGCAGAAACTGTTTGAAATTGTTAACAGCTGTGGGATGACTGCCCATGATCAAAATATCATCCACATATATTAAGAGATAAATGGAGGAAGAACCGCGACGCCAAGTGAATAATGAGTAGTCATGACGAGACTGACGAAAGTTAGCAGATAGCAGAGCAGAGGTGAATTTTGCATACCATTGACGAGAAGCTTGTTTGAGCCCATAAAGGGATTTACGGAGACGACATACCCGAGACTCCCCCTGTCTACGTAATCCTGGAGGAAGGTCCATGTATATTTCTTCGGCAAGGTCACCATGAAGAAAGGCATTGTGGACATCCATCTGATGAAGGGGCCAATCACGGAGAACCGCAACGGCAAGGAATGTGCGAACAGTGCCTTCTTTGGCCACAGGAGAAAAAGTATCCTGATAATCGAAACCCTCTTTCTGAGTGTAGCCTTTAGCCACCAAGCGAGCCTTATAGCGTTCAACGGAACCATCAGCCTTGTGCTTGACCTTATAGACCCATTTGCAACCAATGGGGCGACGATGAGAAGGATAAGGGACAACATCCCAAGTACGGTTGTCAGCAAGGGCACGAAGTTCATCTTCCATAGCTTGTTGCCATTTAAGGTCACGAGCAGCCTCATGATAAGAAGAGGGTTCAGTCTCCGCAGAAATCTGGCTAATGCAACATAAATGGTCGGGGGAAAGCCGAGCCAAGCTGACATAAGAGGAAATGGGATATTGAGAGCCAAGAGGGTTTACACCAGAACAGACATAGTCATGGGTCCAGATCGGGGGTCGAGTGGCACGACCAGAACGGTGAGGTGCCATAGGAGGTGGTGTAGGGATGGGAGAGGGTGGAGCAAGAGGGACGGGGTTGAGGGGCACTTGGGGGGCAATATAGGGAACAATGGCGAGGGAATCATCAGGAGCAGGCGATGAGGCAGTGGGGGACAGTGGAGGTAGGGGTGCCAAAAATGAGGAGGGGGGAGTTGGGGGAGGAACAATGTCTGGGGGTGGAACAGTGGTTGGGGACGAGGGAGGCTGAGGAGGTTGGGCCGGAGTAGGTGGGTCAAGAACTAGCAAGGGCGAAGGGGACCCCATTTCATCCTCAAAAAATAGTGGCCGGGACTTGTCTAGAAACTCAACAGAGACATCAGAAGATAACTGAGACTGAAAAGGAAAAACATCCTCATGAAAAATCACATCGCGGCTGATAAAGAACCGATCAGCGGCTGGATCATAGACACGGTACCCCTTTTGCAAAGGAGGGTAACCCATGAAGATGCAGCGAGTAGCACGAGGACTCAGCTTATTCCGAGGACCAACAGTGGTTGCAAAACAAAGGCAACCAAAAACCCGAAGGTGGGAAATCTCTGGAGAGGTCCCAAAAAGTAACTCAAATGGGGTCTTGCCACAAAGAACTCGAGATGGCATGCGATTAATTAGGTAAGCAGCAGTGATCACACAATCGCCCCAAAAAATGTGAGGGATAGAGGCTTGGTACATAAAGGCCCAAGCAACCTCGAGAAGGTGACAGTGTTTACGTTTAATGACACCATTCTGTTGAGGGGTATAGGTGCAAGAACTTTCATGTAAAATGCCGCAGGAAGTGAAGAAGGAAGAGTAATGAGAGTTAAAAGGTCACGGGCATTATCGGTGCGAATGCGTTGAACGGAGGTGTGAAATTGGGTGTGAATGAGGGTAAAGAAATTGGAGAGGTGGGAGAGGACTTGGGACTTGGATTGCATGAGGAAGACCTAAGTGCTGCAAGAGAAGTCATCGACAAGGGTGAGGAAAAAATGAGAACCGTCACGGTGGGGGGTGTGATACGGGCCCCAGATGTCAAGATGGATGAGAGAAAATATGGAAGAGGCACGAGAAGAATTGGAAGGAAAGGGTTGGCGAGGTTGTTTTGTGAGAGGACAAATGGGGCAAGCTGGTTGGGGAAAAGAAGCGTTGTGACCCAAACGTTGGTGCAAAAGGGAATTTTTATTAATGTTTGCATTACAAAAGGTGCCCTTAGGAAGGGAAATACATTGAGGAAAAGTAAAAGGTGCAAGGCATGAAGACCAAAAATAAAGGCCTTGAGAAACGCTACCCAAGCCCATCAGTTTGCCAGTCGAACGGGCCTGAAAAAAACAGGAATGAGAAGTCATGATGACATGGCAATCATTTTGTGCACAAACTTGAGAAACGGAGATAAGATTAAAGTGAAATTGGGGAACAAATAAGACATTTTGTAGGGTGATGGTAAGGCTGAGTGTGACATCACCAACGTGAGTGACGGAAGTGATATTCCCATTGGGAAGACGAACAGATGAGGAAGGGGAAAAATTATGAATTTTGGAAAATAATTTTTTGTCGCAGATAATGTGATCACTGGCACTTGAATCAATAATCCATGCATAAGGAGAAATCAAGTTCATGAAGCAAAAAGAAGTACCTGAAAAACTGGTAATTTTGTCAGGGGCCCCCACATGTTGGAAAGCGTTCACGAGCTGAGCAAGTTGGGCCTCGGTGAAGGGTTGATCAGGCTTGTCTTGGGAGATTACAACATTGGAAAAAATTTATTTATCCTTGGAATCGCGAGCAGTGGGTCTACCATGTAATTTCCAGTAATTTTCAATGGTATGATTGGTCCGTTTGCAATGATCACAAAATAAGTGGTTGGATCGGCCTCGGGAGGAGTTTGGACCGTTGGATCAGCGTGATCGCAAGCCGCTGGATCCCCTGTGTGCGGGTGCAGCGTTAGCATAACTGGAGCCATTGATTGAGGGGTCGGATGCATGAGGCGCGATCGAGGAGGGGCCGTCGGATAAAGGCGCGCCTAGGGTGTGATAAGGACCGTCCGATCTAGGGTTGGCACGGGAGCCGTCCGATCCAAATCGGGGTCCTGTCTCAGAAAACCCTAGGTTGAAGGGCGCCGTCCAATTATCAGTGCAGTCATGAGTGCTGCGAGAGAGAGAGACGCTGCTGGGGTCACCACTAATGCCGCCACCTCTGCCGCCGCCGCCGTCACGACCAGAAAGGGCGCGTTGTGAAGTAGTCAAACGAGCGGAAAGGATGATGTTGTCACCGACACAAAGGTATTCAGCAGAGGCCAGCCGTTGATTTTCTTCCTAAACGGCGAGGAAGAAGAGGCGGCGGAGAGAAGGAAGGGGCTCCATCGTGAGAATCTGGGAGTGGAAGGCACCGTAGGACTCGTTTAGGATGAGGAGGAAACGAGTGATGCGATGGTCTTCAGTCCACTGGCGAAGCTGGCGGAGAACGGAGTCGGGAGCGGCGATGGGCTTTTCAGTTTGATCGAGCTCGTTGCAGAGAGCGAGGAAACGGTTGTAAACGACGGAGACCGCCGAATTTCCTTGCTTGAGGTCGCTGAGGGCTTGCTCGACCTGAAAACGGCAGATCTGATCAGAATGGCCGTAGAGCTCGCGGAGAGAATCCTAAAGGGAATGGGCGTCGTCGGTCGACGGTACGGCGATGGCAACCTCCGGAGAGAGCGTATTGCCGATCCAAGCGCAAACAAGTTGCGCGCATTTACGCCACTGACGCAACAGTCGTGCGTCGGTCGGAGGGGGAACGGAGCCGTCAAGGAAGCCATCCTTGTCTTTGGTGATGAGCGCCCGCCGGAAATCGCGAGACCAGACAGTGTAATTGGTGGTGCCGAGTAGAGGGTGCGTGAGAAGATGCAGTTCTGGGCCGTCAAAGGCGGCCGTGTAGAGAGGGTCACCGGGCTCAAGGCAGACGGCGACAGAGTAGGGTACGAGAGAGGAATGGGGGGCGGGTAGGGATTTGGACCCGAACCCGAAGGAGTCGGGTTGGGTGCCTGCCCCACGAGGTGGCCCGGGTCGATAACCAGGTAGGGATTGTGGCCCAAACCCGTATGAGGGGGGTATGGGGACAAACTCGAAACCGGATCCGGGTGGGTGATGTGAGTGTCGCTCGTAAGGGGCCAGGCCGAAACGAGTCCAGGGCGAGGAACGAGCAGGGGTGGGACTAGTGGGCTGGGACTGGCATGGGCCAAGGGAGGGGGCCAGGAGAGAGTAGGGTTTGGCGAGAGAGAGCCCAAGGGAAGGGGCAGGTTGCTGACATAACCCAGAGGGTGAGGCCTAGAGAACAAGTGAGAGCTGACAGGAGAGGCTGTGGGTGAGGATTGTGGGGAGACGTCTTCGAGGATGGGGGCATCAGGATCAGTGGAGTGGGCGGCCATGAGAAAAAATGGAAGGAAAAAAAATGAGGACAAAGGGAGCCGAAAAAAAAAGGAGGGAGAGAAAGAGCGGAAGCAAAAAAAAATTAGGAAAACAAGGCTCTTGATACCATGTCACAAGATGTGAGCAAGGAGAGAGAGAGCATGAGAGAATTCTCTATATTGCTTACTTGAAACTGAATGTACAACGTAGTGGTCCTCTTATAGGAGAAGCACGGTCCATGCTAGGAAAGAATATAAACAATAATAATACAAATATTCCTACCATATAAGCAACTTCCCTAATAAGCCTACATTACATGGTAAGTATCTCAATCTATACAAGGAAGGAATAATGCAATATATGACGGTATCTCCAACACATTTCATTTCCGAAAATAGAAATGGAGAAAATTAAGGTTGAGATGAGGTCCAGGGAGACCATCAAACCATCCTCACCAACACCCCAGAACCTCAAAATCTTCAATCTCTCCCTCCTAGACCAGATAGCCCCTCCACTCTACGTGCCATGGATTTTTTACTACGCAAGCAATGATAAAGCAGATATCAAAATCCAGGAACAAATCAATCGGCTGAAGGAATCCCTTTCGCAAGCCTTAACTCGATTCTATCCTCTAGCAGGAAAGGTAAGAGATAACATTTTTATTGAGTCTAATGATGATGGAGCAGATTTTTATGAAGCCGAAGTGAATTGCTCACTAGGGGAAATTCTCACGCAACATGAAACTGATGTTCTTGACCAACTCCTCCCTCGTGACTAACATTGCAATAACTCATCCCTGGGAGTCCAATTGGCAGTTCAGGTGAATACCTTTAGCTGTGGAGGAATGGCAATCGGAATATGCGTATCTCACAAGCTCGTTGATGGAGCCACACTCTCATCATTTGTCAACATGTGGGCTGCCATTGCTCGGGGTTCTGGTGATTCTTTGTCGTTCACCTTTCCAGGGCAACATCTCTTCCCACAGAGGGATCTCTCAGGCTTAGTACCACGGTTTAGCATACCAACAGCCAAGTGCATTTCAAAAAGATTTGTGTTCCTAGGCTCAAAGATTGCTTCACTGAAGGAAAAGGTAAAGTCCAGCAATGGTGATATTGTTTGTCCAACCCGAATTGAAGTGGTGTCTGCGCTAATATGGAGATGCGCGACGGAAGCGTCTAGAACAAAATCAGGGGACTCGAGTCCGTCCCTCATGACACATGCAGTAAATATACGTCCAAGAATGGATCCAACCCTGCCAGATTGTGCTGCCGGCAATCTTTCTTGGTTGGCGATTGCACAAGCACCAACTCAGAGACCGGGAGAATTGCGGGATTTTGTCAGTCCAATCAGAGATGCAATAAAGAAAGTAAACAAGGATTACACGAAGCAGATGCAAGGTGAAAATGGAGTTTCCTTTATGACCGAATTTCTAGAACAAATTGGAGATCTAGTACCAGAAAATGTGGAACTATACAGGTTCATTAGTTGGGCTAGGTTTCGACTCTATGAAGCTAATTTTGGCTGGGGAAAGCCTATTTGGGTAAGCACTGCTGGAATGCCCTTCAAGAATGCTATAATCTTCATTGACACAAGAGAAGGCTGTGGACTTGAAGCATGGGTGACCATGGAAGAGGAAGACATGACCATTTTCGAGCAGAGCCAAGAGCTTCGTTTATTTGTGTCCTCCAAGGGGAATGTGTAATTTCTTTTCCTAAATTACAAAACCATGGTGTGTTACAGAATCTTTAACAATTCCAGAGGTCTTGGCAGTATTTTTTGCAATTCATAATCAGAAACCATTGTCACCCCCGTAATAACCGTGTTCTTGAATCTATAATGTTTCAAAGAAGTCGCCCCTTCTTGTTTAGAAAGTCAAATTCGTCAAATAGTTTCTATCATCCACTTCAATTTAGATTGGAGCATAGTTCAATTTCTTTATCCGTAGATGATATTATAGGGGTAATAACCATTATGGTTAGGATTTATAATAATTAGTGGGGATAAAAGTGTCATTTTACCCTTAAGATATATTTAAAATTAATATAGGTAATGAGGGCAATATTGTAATCTTTTCCCAGATTTGTCTTTTAATTGTTTTGTGTAAACCTTTGTGTTGCTACAAGAAGTTACTTGAGGCGGCTAGGTGAGGAGCATTGCTGCATGCAACTGCTATTGCTTGGTTTTAGTAGTGGCAGGAAGGTGGCTTGTGTTACAACCACCAGACAAGAAAAACGCAGCTAGCCAAGAGAAAGAAACAAGTAGGTGTAAGCTAAATAGCAAATTTGTATTTTCTTGATAAAATTTAAATGAAAATGAGAAAGGGCTAGTAACTGCATCAATAATGAGGGATGTATGATGGATTTGTTCAAACTACCTTAATCTTGTATGTCATGTGTGATCTATGCTTGATTTATGTTTATCTTCATGTGATTAAATGTTTTTGGCCATCAATTAGCATCAGAAATTTAGTTTTGGAGCTTAGGAGTATTGCATGAGAAGTTAAGCTAGATCAAGATTAAAGAAGAGATAGGTGACTTTTTCTTGGTGCTTCTCTCATGAAGATCTAGTCTTCATATGAAAGCCAATTGATTTTCAAGTTGTATTTCTTTTGGGTTGGAGAGAACCTAGTTTTAAAAAATAATTTTTACCTGTTCACGGTAGAAGAGGAATGTTTTGGAGAAAAGAATTTCATACATGAATTCGTGGCTACTTGATTTATCTTAAGAGTATTGCATGAAAGGTTAAGGTAGATCAATATTGAAGAAGAGGTAGGTGACTTTTCCTTGGTTCTTTTCTCATAAAGATCTAGCCTTCATATGAAAGCTAATTGATTCTATTAGAGAGAACCTCCTTTTAAAAACTCATTTTTACTTGTTCATGGTAGAAGAAAGGTGTTTTGGAAAAAAGAAAGTCATATATGAATTCACGGCTACTTGATTTTGGCAGGATTTTTATACTTAGATTGTCATTTAGAGTAGCAAAATGGTGGTCAAGCATGTCAGCTCTATTGTAGGTTTACTGAGCTATTCCATATAACCATACGATCTACTGTTGATAGTTTGTCTTTCAAAATGATCCAACATATAAAATTATGCTTTGGTACACTTTCTTTCCATACAAGTTTTGCCCATTCAGTATCTTCTATGTGCTCTCTTATTGCTACATAATTTTTGACAAGAGTGTATTCTGAACCCATCATTAGTTATGTGAGTTCACTTATTACTTGTAAAATATTCCTAAAACTTCAAGTTAGTGATCTTTTCATCTCAACTTCTAATACATTTCTTTCCTTCAAATTTTCTGTTATCATCCATTTAACCCATAAAGAGTTTGAGTTACTATGTACAAGAGACCATAAAAGTTTTTCAACTACCACCTTATTCTATATATGAATGTCTATCAAACCTAGTCCTCCAGAAATTTTAGGCCAACAAACTTATTTCCATGCCACTTTCACTACACATCGTCCATTAGATTTACCTATCCAAAGAAATATTCTAATCATTTTTTCAATTTCATAAAGTGCCTGTTTTGGCAGTAAAAAAATTTACATCCAATATGTTTGCAAAGAAAATATAACACTTTTTACTAGCTATAATCTTCCCCCACAACTAATATGCTTAGACCCCCAACCTTCAATTCACCTTAATATCTTTTCTGTCAAGATTGTACAATCTAGTTTTGAGAGTTTTTTGGTAATCAATGGAACTTCCAAGTATTTTATAGAAAGTTGGCCTTCTTGGATAGAAATATGATCAAGTATTAAAGCCTTTTCTTGTTCAGACAAGTCTGAAAAGAAAATTTGACACTTTTGTGGATTCATTTTCAAACCTGTGATATCCTCAAACTCTTGCATAGCATCTATTAAACACAATATAAACTCAATATCTCCATAAGCAAACAAAAAAAGGTCATCAGCAAAGCATAAGTGAGTCATTTTCTCTTTAGAGCATTTCCAGTGAAATTTAAATCTTCTAAAAAATATTTTCTTTTGTATAATTCTATTAAGAATCTCTATCACAATAACAAAGAGAAAAGGAAAGAGAGAGGATCTCCTTGTCTAAGTCCCTTTACACCATTAAAAAAACCCGTATAAGAGTCATTTATGTTCACAAAATATCCAACAATAATAATGTAACTTTCAATCAACAATCTGAATTTGTCTGAGAACTTCAAAACTTTCAAAGTATTTAAGATTGCATTCCAATCTATTAAATCGTATACTCTCATAATATCAACTTTAATTGCCACCCTTTTTTTATGAATGAGATACTTTTACATATAAGGACTATAAGGACTCTAGATAAACATTTTAGCAAAATAGAATTTATATTTATGTTGTTTTCAACATGTCCAATGATTTTGAGCATAGAAAAACTACAAAGATTTATTTTACAAGTGATTGAATATTGTACTTGTGAAACTTATATTCTAATATTATATAAAACATATTTATTTATTTTTTTGAAATAAATTGTTAAGAGATGAATATATTCTTATATATGAAAAATACTAAATTAAGATGTCAATAATACAAAATACACATTTACACTATTTTCAACAACTACATAGTAAAACCTGCAAAATTCTTTGGTTTTTTAGATTGGTGCCTCATAATTATGAAAATAATCCTTCTATATCTCTTACATTGGAAGTCAATAATAATACGCCTTTAAAATCAAGAAGATAAATTTCATTCTTAGTCTTTTCTAATACTAGTTTTCGCCTATCCAGTGGTCCTCGCATAAGTGGAGGCCTCAACTCAGTTTACGGAAGAATTGGATTTGTAGCAATAAAATATTCCAGGGATGCATTAGAATATTGTATTTCTCTTAGGGATACCAACAACAATGATTACCGTGACCCCTACAAATCAAATCCACACCACAAAAATTGACACCTTTGTATTGACACACAGCAAGAATTGAACCGCTGTGATGATTACTGTAGAGGCTAAGCATAGTGGTTATTGGGGCTGACAAAAGAGCGTACTCTAGTACCTTTCTCTGCCACTCTATTATATGATTATCCAGGTCAAGAGCCCTCTATGCCAAGAATTGGATATCAAGTATCAACTAGCTATAATTCTCTGAAGAGATGCTTTGGAGACTGCATTTTCCTGACGAGAACACAATTCAGAGGATAAGAAATTCACAACTGGTAGGACTGCGCAGCTACCTACCCCCCACGTGCCTCCAAATGCTACTTCCACAAGGGAAACAAACAAAAGATGCATAGGAATATTATTTGCAGAATAAGAGGAGTAGGTAACGGCGATAACGGGAATTGCACTAAATGCCTGCAGATCCAAACAAATACTGGTTGGAATTTTTTCTCAAGTTTTCTTTCTGAAAGGCATCCTTATGAGGTTGACAAGAACCTGCTTGAAAACCTGCTCCACTTGTATCTCGGTTATGAGAGAATGGCTTACGAAATACCAACTGATATGATGCATAAGGAAGACCTTAATTACTCAATCTACATATAAAAACCCGAAGAGTCGGTTCTAATCCTCTGCAATAAGCCCGATGAGAAAACACTAGACCACAGAAACAGTCAACAAGTGAGCAATTAATAAATACTAAAACATATAGTTTTCTCGTTGAGGAATATAGCTAGAAACAAAGGCTTTAGAGAAAAGATATGCTTACACCCACAATGAAGAACCAAAAATCATTTTTTTCTTATCATAAGTGACATTTTTTTTTTTCATATATATAACTTACCATGCCAAGACACAAATAATGTAAGACACAGACTTTACAAACTTTCATTGCTTATGTCGACTCTATTAAGTGGAGAATCCCGAGAAGGGCTCTCTAGTGTGTAAGTCCTGTTCAAAAAGGGAGCACAAGGACGAATAAGTTGGGGCCTCCCTAGAAGTTACTTGTAATACCAAACTGACAAACAAAAAAGAAAAATGGAAGGAAGAATTTCATTTGACTTATTGAACTCTGGTTTGTGGAAATTGGCTAGCATGCAGTTGTCAAAAATGAAAAGAGTTAACCGGGAGAAGCTTCCCTTTCGGCTCGTTGTTGGATGATAGCTTGCTTCAGAGATGGAACTTGACTGACCCAACGGCAGAATAGGTGGTAGTTCTTAGTCCTTGTTGCTACGATTTGGAACCTTTGATATGCCTTAGAAAATATCGAACAAGGTTTCTAGAATCCATGGTACAATAAATGATTAAGATATAGCATGTCCACTATGCGGTCCAAGGGACTCAAAATACATTCCAAATCTCACCATTACGTGCTTGTGCTTTTCTCTTTGTCCTCTCATAAGAGACGGCAAGAAGATCCCATTCGGAATGGTTGATCCTCGCGGTGGAAAATCAGAAAAAGAAATCCGTCATGCACTGCAATCGTCATTGATTATGTAACATGTTAAAGGACAAAAGTCTTTGAAAACATAAAATCTTTAAGTATAGCTTAAATATAAAATTGGCTTATCATTTTAGGAGTTAACTTTTCGGTTGAAATTTGAAATTTGAAATTTTTAATGTGATATCAAAACTTAAGTTGATCTATTTTAACTTCCATTTAATTTTAAACACTTAAGATGTGCTTGGTATGTGAGAGAGCATTCATTTAATCTTGTTTAACCTTGAACTCAAATTATTATGAAGTATTAAGGATGAAAATCCTATATTGAAAAGATATGATCATTGAATAATTTATAAATAAAAAAATGTCCTTCCAACTTGAGAATGAACTCTTAGATTGAAATTTAAACTTTATAATGAAAAGTTTAATCTTACTAAAAAGTCAACTCTAGAATGGAAAGAGCTTTTTAATCCATATCAAGAAGATTCTCAAACTAGATTTAAATAATATAACACAACCTATACCATTCTTAATAAACAACAATCATCATTTACGATGGTAAATTGTTTATGATAAGTAGAAATCTATATAGCAATTATCATTGATTACATAACATGCTAAAGGACAAAAGTCCTTAGAAACATACAATCTTTAAGTACTGTTTAAATATAAACTTATCTTCTCATTTAAGAAGTTAACTTTTGGGTTAAAATTTAAAATTTTTAAAGTGATATCAAAACTTAAATTGATCAACTTTAATTTTCGTTTAATTTTAAACTCTTCAAATGTGCTTGGTATGTAAGAGAGCATTCATTTAATCTTGTTTAATCTTAAACTCAAAGTATTATGAAGTATTAAAGATAAAATATCTTATATTGAAAAGATATGATCATTGAATAATTTATAAATAAAAAAATGTCGATCCAACTTAAGAATTAACTCTTAGATTGAAATTTAAACTTTATAATAAAAAGTTTAATCTTACTAAAAAGTGACTCTAGAATGAAAGGAGCTTTTAATCCATATCAAGAAGATTCTTAAACTAAATTTAAGTAATATAACACAACCTATCCCGTTCTTAATAAACAACAATCATCATTTACGTTGGTAAATTTTTTATGATGAGCAGAAATGGTTCATACATCCATAAGACCAAAGTAACAGTAAAACTTCCTATGCACCGAGCAAGTAGGAGGTCCGAAGAGATAATGTCCAATGTTGTATAAAGATTTGATAAAGGCGAAGGGTTTTAACCCTTGCAAAGCGTGGGACTTCCAAACATGACACTTCAAGTACTTTCCTATCTCACTGCAGATTAAATAGACTGACGTGCTACGTACGAAATGGAATTTTGAAGTAAACAAACATGCAGGGCGGTGAAAATGCGACAGGCCCAGTTGTTCCCTTCTTTTATTAACCCGTGCCTCTTGGTACTAAGACACCTTGAATCCATACACCAAGTTTTCTGTTGCCAGCTAGAGCCGATAATATCAATGAAAGACTGCCTCTAAAATTCTATTTATGTCAACGTTAGTCGATCAAATGGTCTTTCAGTGGTTTCTTGAATATTTGTTCAGAAAGGCAGGGTTAAGAAGATAGATTCAATTCATGGCTCCAAAATTTTCGTCAGATGAGATGTTTAATAGTGAAAATTGGCAGGCAGTGAGAGCCAGTGATCTGTGTCTTTCAGCCATGCTTTACTATCCTCACCCTCGTACGCCTGAATTCGAGGTCACTGCTTCTAGCCCAGTTCTCCTCCCCTTCTCAGACGAAACCCGAGATCATAAGAAGCTGAAGCAAACAATTAGCCTTGTTGATTGGATCGGAGGTTATGGTGACCTCTCTAGCGACAACAGAAAAAATGGAACCAGCAGCTGCAGCTTTGGCCGGACCAGCAGCGCCAGTAGTTTGAATAGTCTGACAAGCACGAATTTCCGGGGCCATATATCGAAATACAGTCAGAGATTCCTAGCAGCTGAGGCCGTTGAAGAGGCTGCAGAAGCCATCATCAATTCTGGAGAAAATGCTGCTGAAGAAGATGGTAGTGCTGACGGGGTGAAGCTTGTTCGGCTTCTCGTTGGTTGTGCTGAAGCTGTAGCTTGTCGCGATAGGTCACACGCCTCGGCTTTACTATCGGATCTTCGAGCCAATGCTTTGGTTTTTGGCTCTTCCTTTCAACGTGTGGCTTCTTGCTTTGTCCAGGGCCTCGCTGATAGGCTTGCTCAGCTGCAACCATTTGGAGCAGTTGGCTCTGCCTCCTCCATCATGAACATCATGGACGTTGCGTCGGAGGAGACGGAGGAAGCTTTAAGCCTTGTTTATGAAAATTGCCCACATATTCAGTTCGGTCATTTCGTGGCCAACGAAACAATACTAGAAGCCTTTGAGGGAGAGAGTTTTTTTCATGTGGTGGATCTGGGCATGACCCTTGGTTTGGCTCACGGCCACCAGTGGCGTGCACTGATCCACAGCCTTGCTAACCGTGCCGGAAAACGCCCATGCCACCTTCGAATAACAGCCGTTGGTCTTTCCGTTGACAAATTCCAGGTCATCGGAGACGAGCTTGAGGTTTATGCAAATAGCATGGGCATAAACTTCGAGTTCTCAGCGGTGAAGACCAACTTAGAGCATCTGCAGCCTGAAGACATCAAACTCTTCGACGGTGAAGTTCTAGTGGTCAACAGCATCCTTCAGTTGCATTGCGTGGTGAAAGAAAGTCGAGGAGCTCTAAATTCAGTTCTGCAGACAATTCATAAGTTGTCACCCAAGGTTTTGGTTCTGGTTGAGCAGGATTCAAGCCATAATGGCCCTTTCTTTCTTGGGAGATTCATGGAAGCACTGCATTATTACTCTGCTATTTTCGACTCCCTAGATACCATGCTACCAAAATACGACACAAAGAGGGCCAAAATGGAGCAATTCTACTTCGCGGAGGAGATAAAGAACATTGTGAGCCGCGAGGGACCAGAGAGGGTGGAAAGGCATGAGAAGGTGGACCAGTGGAGGAGGAGGCTTAGCAGGGCAGGATTTCACTGTGCACCCATTAAGCTGATGGCTCGAGCCAAGCAATGGCTTGGCAAGAACAAGGGTTTTGAAGGTTACACCATTGTTGAAGACAAGGGATGCTTGGTTCTTGGCTGGAAATCCAGGCCCATTGTCGCAGTTTCTTGCTGGAACTGCTGATTCCCACCTCCTGATCGATGGTTCAAACAGATTCCAATAAAGCAACCCGAACACCATGGGAACTACGTGGTTATGCAACTAAATAATCTGTATCACAGCCTAAAAATAAGTGATTTGAGTTTGAACCTAAGCTGTCAGGTGATTGAACAACTGAAATAAAAGGAAGCATCGGCGGTTTACTGTGCGTATAGGACTGATTTATTTGTACATACTGGCCTAGTGCCGAAAACTCACTGTAATAGGCATTCATTTTATTAGCCTTGTAATTGCAGACTAAAAGAGCTGACTAATTGTAGTTAGCATATCTTCTAATCATACAACTTCTACAGTCTACCTCTTTACTTAGAATCAATCAGTAAGCGATGCATATTTCTGTACAGCAAATATACCAAGTTAAGATACAGACAATACAAAACCCAAATCTGTTTCTAATAGGGTCCATTGCCCTAAGTATGTAAGACTCATACATAAGTTTCACAAGCAAAATAGTACTACAATTGATCCTAACTTTAGTTTTAATATCATATCAAAAAGATTTAAACCTCCCTTAAAATTGGTTATTAAAATAATCTTTACAATGATCTGGACCAGTGAAACAAAGCCTGATCCCTTCACTAGCAGTCTTGCCAGAAAAAAAAAAAAAATTGATTAACTCTAAGACAAAATAAAAGAAAAAAGAAGGATAAGTTAACAACTAAAAAACGACCAACTAAATAACTTAAATGAGAATGCTCATCTTCCTTTTTCCTTCTTTTTCTGCTGCATTATTCAACTATATGCAAGAAGTGCAGCCAGATTAGATTAGATACTGCAACAAACGCAAAAAACAAACATAACAAGTTGTAAATTTTCAACTTGCATGACTACTTCTAACAAACGACGAGGAATCTAATTAAACAAAAGCAATTAAGGAATCAGGATAAGCATCGAACATAGCGAAGCGACATGAACAAGAGGAAAAGAACAGTACTTATGTCGTATCTGTGATCCCCCTGGAACGCAGGAGAGATGCTCTTTGGCTACTTCTCACGCGTCACGACTGATGAAATGATCTTCTAGAATGCTCAACAATGGCTTTCCCTTGTGAGGTTCCAACTTTGTTAAGGAAATGAAACTATGTGGACAATCTACTAGACAACCTCTAACCGTGGTGTGTGTAGTATCCATCCACAAAACGACAGATTTAAAAATTGTTTTTTTAACATGGTGTCAGTTTATTCTTATATCTCCATTGTGAAAAACAAGCTTTAATTAGTCATAACCTATTTGTAAGTCGTATTGTTGAAAATGTTACAAGTTTTTTTTTGGTTGTATAAAAGACACTTATTAAAATGAAGTATCAAGAATAAAACATTTGTTAAGGAAATGAAACTATTTCTAACACTCTCTTACAGTTGTTGGTTTATACACAACAGAAATAGTAAGATTACACGATTTTGAAACAAGTATAGTATTATTATATTGAAACACTAAGTTAGATGTGATTAAATCTAACATTTTTTAACTTGTGTAAAACATAGGAATTTTCAACATATTTATATGCCTTCTTTTCACATAAATTACTATCATTGTCAACAAGAGCTTAATTTAGTTGAAACCAAAACCGAGGGTGTGTGAGTTAATTAAAAAAAAATACGTACAATATTATTATATTAAAACACTAAGTTAAATGTAATTAGATTCAACATTTTGTAACTTGTGTAAAATATAAGAATTTTCAACATATGTATATGCTTTTTGTTCACATAAATTACTATCATTGTCAACAAGAGTTTAGTTTAATTGAAATGAAACCAAAGGTGTGTCAGTTAATTAAAAGAAAAATATGTACAGTATTATTATATTGAAACACTAAGTTAGATATAATTAGATTCAACATTTTGTAACTTGTGTAAAGTATAGAATTTTCAACATATGTATATGCCTTTTATTTACATAAATTACTATCATTGTCAACAAAAGCTTATTTTAGTTGAAACCAAAACCGAAGATGTGAGTTAATTAAAAGAAAAACACGTAGAGTATTTTTATTTTAAAACACTAAGTCAGATGCGATTAGATTCTACATTTTGTAACTTGTGTAAAGCATAAGAATTTTCAACATATGTATATGCCTTCTATTTACATAAATTACTATCATTGTCGGCAAGAGCTTAGTTTAGTTGAAACCGAAACTGAGAGTGTGTGAGTTAATTAAAAGAAAAATGCTATCATCAGCTCTAAATTCTGATTTCTTAAATGATCATTACTAGAGAAAACAAGACAAAACGAAAGGGGGGAATCTAGGACTGCACAAAGCAGCCGTAGCGAGGGAGAGGAGAGAGAATGGAAGCTAAGGCAGTGTTTGGCGGAAATCCATGTCTTTCATCCTCTCTTCCGCGCCTCCCAGCTCGGAGAAGTTGCTGCTTATCCTACACCCAGAAGCCTACTCAACGCACCATCTGTCAACATCACCTTCATTTAGCTGCATTTCACTCAAAATCCCATCTGTTCTCCTATTCTCTATCTCGTACCCATGACAAAACCCTCTCCCCCAAAACCCACATCTTCCTTCCCCACTTGGTTGCTTCCATGGTTTGTTGCTTTTCCCTATCTTTTTCGACTTTTTCCACGGATTGTTGAAAGCAATTTCAGTTTTCTTGCATTTTCTTCGGAATTCTCAAATTTTTTAGAACCCCATTTGAAAATTTCTACTTTTTCTGTGTCATTATGCGTGCAGGAACAAATTGATCAGACTTATATAATGGTGAAACCAGACGGTGTTCAACGAGGACTCGTAAGCTTGAATTTGCTTGCAATCTTTGATAAACGTGTCGTGTTTGGTTGTCGATAGGACATCGGTGGAAATTTAAGAGTTTATAATATTTGTGACCTTAGAAGACACAAACATTTCATAGATTGAGGATGTAAGCTCAATTGCTTATCTTGTTATTGGGAAATTGTATTTTCCTGGTAACCCTTTTTCCTTGGCTTTCTTAGCCGTCACGTGGGAGTTTAACCTGTATACTCGATGAGAGATTGTTGTTATTGTCTCTTCCTACCTGAATTCATCTCACTGGATTTAATTGTAACAGGTTGGAGAGATTATTTCAAGGTTTGAGAAGAAGGGATTTAAATTGACTGGGTTGAAGCTCTTTCAATGCCCTAAGGAACTGGCAGAGGTTTGTCATAGTTTGAAACTTGGTACTTATTTGATTGTTTTACATGTGGAAGGCCCAAACCAATATTGAAAATCATTTATCTGAAAAACATTTTAACAACTGCATTTGATGATAACCAAGCTCGCTTTTCCATCTTAATTGCTGAGAAAATTGTAGGCAGGGGAATGAACTTGGAGTAATACAACCGGGTAGCTTTCATGCTTTCTGGAAATCAATAGCACAGTGTTGTAATTTATCAAATTCATCTATCATGTTGCAATTTCGTGTTAATCTTATGGTTACTGGAGCATTGATTTTTCCATCTTTAGATAATGATGCATACAATGTCCATGGTTTGTGGTTACAGGAGCATTATAAGGATCTGAAGGCCAAGTCCTTCTTTCCTAAGCTAATTGATTACATTACTTCAGGTCCAGTTGTGTGCATGGTATGATTCCTAAGACACTTTTGCAGTTTTATTCTGTGTCAAGAAAACTGATACATGATGTTGTCTATCCTAGGCTTGGGAGGGAGTTGGTGTCGTTGCGTCAGCTCGTAAGCTTATAGGGTCTACAGATCCTCTTCAAGCTGACCCAGGCACAATAAGAGGGGATCTTGCTGTTCAAACAGGAAGGTTTGATCCTTTTAGTCTTTGGTGCTTTACTACTTGATGTTTAATGTAATCACTTTGAAAGAATTGTTCATCTTCATGATAGCAACCTACTTGTCTATAGACAAAGTCTTACATTGAGAATTTCTGGCAGGAACGTGATCCACGGGAGTGATAGCCCTGAAAATGGCAAACGTGAAATAGGTAATTTCATGTTACGCGAGACATTGATCTTGCCTTGAGTTCTGAATCCTATTTTAGATGTACATTATGGTGTGCCAATGCAAGTACAGCACGATGTATAAGTTCTAATTTTTGGTTGCAAGTGTCCCATAGTTGTTGTTAGACTCATACTTCATCTCTTTTCTCACATATGTTAGCATATACCATACAAAAAACCATGTTTAGGCCAAGAGTAAAGGCGGGCATTTTTCTTTTCGTTTTCAGAGCTATTCGTTTTGCCTTTTTGTTTTGTGCTGCCATTAGCAATCATGTAATGCTTCATGGGCATAATTAAAACTTTAAGATCGATCTCTCTCATAATTGACTTCTCTGCAGCTCTCTGGTTCAAAGAAGGTGAACTATGTGAGTGGACACCAGCTCAAGCGCCATGGCTAAGAGAGTGATCTTTCGCAGTGCACCTGATTTTGACACCGACAGTTTTGAAGAAACTCTCTGAGCGCCCTGCACCTTCGATGCCAAATCATTCATTTTCGTGATCGTAAACCTCACATGTACTTTTCCATGTTGAATCTGAAACTTTGCCGGATAATTTTAGAAAATTTATGACGTTCATAATTGCCTGACCCCCTCAACTTTTTATTTTGTTTTTCATTTAAACTTATATGCAAATGATTTCAATTTGGCAAACCCTGTTTGTTGAACCAACCAGCTATCCTGCAATCCCAAGAAGGCATTGAATAATTCAACAGAAAAAATGGACTTTGAATTACAGCTTAGCAAATCAAACTCAAATGATCGCCTCCAAAGGCAACAGTGTCATTTTTCTAATTTTGGGTGTGGTTCATCAGGATCAGAAGTTGGGATCTTTACATTTGACAAAGAGGTAAAGAGCCGACACATGGACGATCCATGTGCAGTTCCAAGGTACCACGAGTCTGACAATGGCTCCAGCTTGTTGAAACACTGGCACAACAGGCATCCTCTATTGGCATTGCATCCTCTCCGGATGCGCTTGCAACCTGTTGAGACTTCTTAAATTTAGAATAGAGGTAAAGAACAGAGAGATTGCCGTTCTGTCGCTGTTCTGTGCTGCCCGTAGAATGAGAACCCACATCACCCGTTGAAGTACTTCCCGGAGAAAACTCCGAATCTACCGCCATAATATCCTCGTGGGAAAAGGTTTCAATGTCTTCAAAACACTTGGAAGCACTAGCAGACGAGCAATGTACTTTTATCTCCACAGGCCCAGAATCAGATGAGCTCAAAGTAGAATCATTTTCTGTCTGCAGTGTCTGAACGTAGGAAGATCCTAGCTTGCGTTGAGAACCTAATTTAAGCTTCATGAGGGTAGCCTCTGCAACAAAAAGAATCGAAATTAATACGATGCCCATGATTGACAGCAATTAAGTAAGTCCTAAAACATTCTGGAGGAAAATGCAAAAGACTCCATAACCGCAGCTCTTTAAGACTTCCCCCGGTTATCAAGAATTCAAATTCCCCTCCTCGGTACTTCTGCTTGCCAAAGAAAAATCTATCATGATAACACCTAATTCCAATATCATTCCTCTTTAACTTTGTTTTTCTTATTCAACCTTTTTCCTATGACTTTGTAGCAGTGCCACGGATTTGAAGTTACATCACCAACGTAAAAAATCAATCACCAAACAAAGCTCTAAACCTCTCACTCTTGGGGTAGATCCAAAGAGATTATGGAAAATTGAGCAGCTTGGAAAAGCAAAACCAGGAAGATACCACTAATAGTGTCACCAAACAAAAAAGCGTAAACTGCCGAAGCAGAATGTGCATAACGCACTGATCCAGTTTCGATCCCGCTTGTCCCTCTTACGAACATTTTTATGTACTCAAATTTAATTGGTTCTCCTCAACATATGATTACTTGAAAAATCAGCACCTGAATTTCAGAAAAAAAATTCTCAACACATTCCTAACACTACTATGGGTTATTCTTCAGACTATTTGTCCAGTTTCGGAAACGGGGGATATTTGCACTGCAACTTAGGATCAGGAACTCGCGTCCTTGTTAACATATCTTTGTTTTATCAACACCCACTAATAAGAAAAGTTGGTTCTAATCGGCACAAAATAAAGATTAAAAAATAAAATAAATAGAGTTCGATTACAAAGAAGCAAATCTGCAATAGAGAGAAAGAGACAAAGTACCATAGATAGAGAGAGGATCGTCCTTGAAAATCTTGAAAGATGACCTCTCTAAGCTGTCCGGCGCCAAAGACGATGCTCTAATTCTCCCAAACATTGTCACTCTCGGCGCCTCTGCAATTTCAGACAGAAAGAGAGAGAAAGGAGATAAAAAGCATCGTCAGTCGTAGTTTAAGAGAGGACAAATCTCCAAGGCGGGAGAGATCAAAGAATAGCGGGAAGGGGTTTCTACACAATTGAGATGTTCACTTTCCCTCGATCTGGGCCACCAAAATCCTAATGATTGTTGGGCTTTTTTTAGTTCACTTCTTTACCTTTTTTTTTTTTTTTACTCTTTTCATTTTTTCGACTACATTTCAAAGGACAAATTATTGATTAATTTTGTGCATAAAAGTACAAGAATAATTTTATATAAGAAAATAGGATGGGTATTTTTTTCATTTAACCTCTCCCATATTGCCTATAAGTATAAGATTTCGAAATAGATTATATTTAGTGTACATTTAGTAAATTCTCATAATAAATGAAAATATATTTAAAAAAATAATTCGAGGATAACTCTAGTACATAAAAACTCAAAATACAAAATAAATTACTTTTCAATAAATGTAAGGATAATTCTTTTAATCCATATAAATCTTCAGTTATATTTTATATATATATATATATATATATTTGTTACGTGATTAAAGTTAATAGCCTTATGTCTTCATGTCTCTTAAATAGAATGTCTTAAAACATATATATACACACATATTAATGGTGGCTTTGAAAAGAAGTATTATGTACTTATCATTTCAACGTCTTTTTCAAAAGCAAAAGTGCTAGGACAGAGATGAGACTATATACAGAACATTTCATCACAGAATAACTTCAATAGACTTTATTATTCACAAAAAATCAGAAGGGAACCAAGCTTGTCGGCAAACGCTGCAGAACTGTAAAAGCAGTTCTGAGAATTACACTCGTGATGACTGCGGCCGGTCCTTTCTCTAGAATGAATTTGATCAGTAAAATTTTACAACTTGAAATTGCAGTTGTGGGTACTATCCAAGAGCTTGCTGTGATCGCAAACGATGTCAGATGACTGAATATGTGCAAGAGATGGATTCAAGTTCCTTTTACACTCTCCTTTCGTAATTAAACAAATGGGATATTGTTTGATTGATACATTGGAAAACACAAGTCAACGAGAGAATTAGGGTCTTCAAAATAATCTTCTTAAAAAACTGCGTCTTCTAGTCCTGTGCTTCATATCCTTACCTGAAATAGCACAATTTGAGGATGTTAAGCATGAACACAGAAGTTAGGAAACGTCTAGTGCTGATGTAACTATTTCACTTTAGGCAAAGGATCAATTCTACTTTCTCTTCTACAACCACTCATTAGAGAAGAAGATATATGAACTTATGAACTAATGTTGAGACTAAAATATTGACGATGTGAGACACTGCTTAACACGTCCTCTCGCCTTGTGTATGGATCGGTCTACAAGTAATGAAATAGAGCAATGAAAAAGAGATCATGGAGCTCAATTTGAGATAATGTGTCCAACTTAAACCTGAGCTGTAATACTTTGTTAAAAAAGGGTCAACTTCCTTTTTTAAAACCAGTTGTTAAAGATAACAGGCTCCAGTAATGGGAAAGCCACTATCTAAACATCCCATAAAATTAAATAATGCCGTTGTATTGAACTGAAAATCACAATAAAATGCAAAAGACATCATGGACAAGAGAAAACAATTGCACATAAAAAGCAATATAAAGCAAATGATTTCTTTCTCTTGCAATGTCCAAATATTACACTTTTATTAAAGTTGTGAGTTTAGAACGGGCACCTTTTAACCTGCCGGCACGATATAAAACTTCTTCTGCGATGGGTCTCCACTGTTCTGCACAAGAGTAGTTGATTCCGAGCCCAACACTAAGTCCTCTCAAGAGATGCACTGTCCGGAGTATAGAAAACAGTTCCTCCGGGAAAGCCTTTCATTGCCGATGTTCCAATAAGGAATCGATATATAGTTAAGAAGCAGCAAATATAAGTAGCATTGAGTTGCCTACTTCATGGAATTGTCCATAAATGAAGGCACATTGGATATTTAATGGAAGCCAGTAGTCTAAGGCATACCTGAACTGAAATTTTTTTTATAGAAGATTCTTCCGAGAAAGGTTGCAGCATCACCACACCAGGGGGTAATTTAGTATCAAACATCGTCTGTGCCAACCTCAGCATTTCCTGTTGTTCATTTTCACATTTGCTTACAGTATCAATGCCCAGCTCCCTATGAAATAGGAAAAATTAATTAGAAAGATACACAGATATCAAAACCAATCAAACCCCCGAAATTTCTTGGTCTCGTAGATTACAAAAGCAGACACCCGTAATTCAAACAAATTCATATACCAAACAACAGTTGGAATATCAAATCTCTCTTTTTCTCATTACATCTGAATCTCTATGAGTATTTAATGCAGTAACACGCACTTTTCCGAACAACATTTTGGATATAGTTCTTGGGAAAACAAACTGTCAGTCATTTCATGCAAGGGAAACAAACTGACTTGCGACTAATGGATAGTACCTGTAGCTCTCTGCTGCTCTTACAGGGTCACTATCAGCAATGGCAAGAACAAGATCAGCATAACCAATCCTCAAGTTTTCGGGGAGATCCTTCACTTGCCCATAGTCTAACAAGCCAACCTGACTTGAGGGGTGGGGGAAGACAACAGAAAACCAGAGATTTAATGAAGTTTACATATCCTGTCAGTTCTTCATATCATGTAATCTACAATTTAAGCAATTAATTAGGAAGAACTTTTACTAGCATTCCAGCATTGATG
Organism: Casuarina equisetifolia; assembly: GCA_028551475.1. Taxonomy (NCBI): domain Eukaryota; kingdom Viridiplantae; phylum Streptophyta; class Magnoliopsida; order Fagales; family Casuarinaceae; genus Casuarina; species Casuarina equisetifolia. The sequence continues at coordinate 21,793,725 of CM052357.1, forward strand.
AGCACCATAATACACAGAAAATATGACAAAATAAAAGAACTAGACATTCTAAGCAACAAATACTGCTTGCCACTTGCCTCTGAACCTTTACAGATTAGTACATTTCCCGGATGTGGATCAGCATGGAAGAAACCACTCTTCAAGATCATTTGCCCATATGCTAGTGTCAAATTTTGAAGGATTTTCCTGCAGTTGCAGGAAATATAAGTATTGTGCCCATTTCTTTGAAGAAGATGATATCTTTAGGAAGAAGTCTAGGGAAAAATTTCACAGGTATTGAGTGCTGAAACTGGGAGGTCATAGGAAAATCTTTTGAGGTATAAAGAAAATGATCAGCTTACGAGAAAAATTCAAAATTTATAGAAAGTAACTTTACCATAGTTGGATCATTTAATGGCTCCAAACAAATTGCAAGTCTCAAAGTTAAATCTTTACAAGTAATACAAATAAATAAAACTTTAGTGCAATTAACAATTATTTATATGAAAGGGAAATATAGCAAAGGGCCACAAAAGTATTGCCGATGGTATAGATGCTTACTGCTTCGCTGCCGCTGCAAGCTTACCACCAGGATTTATACCTCTTTTTGCCATTTCATCACCAAGGCTCAGGATTGGAATTCCATCAATATATTCCATTACTAAGACCCTCCTAATCAAACAGAAAATAAGTAATGAAAAAGGTCTATAAAATGAAACCAGCCCCATCAATGCAGCTGTACAAGAAATTGAATAAGTGGAATTCCCAAATGCAACAAAGGGGCAAAGTTACAGTAGTGGTTAGAAGCAAACATCTATGTCTTGTTCTACAGCTAAATAAATTACTTGTCACGCCAGATATTTTTAAATAATGACAACCACACACACTAAGCCCAAAAATAACAGGGAACAGGTTGTGGCATCATATACCTGCTGACCATGTCTCGTATCACTCTTGGCACCAAAACAGGAGTCTTCTTGTTGTTCTTGTGTAAAAAAACTCGAATCTTTTCCATAGCATCAGCTTCCCTCACAAAGTCAAATTCATATCCAATCTATGTGGCATAAGATGATAAAATTAGTATCTAGAAGCCAATGACCGAATTCCAGTACTGCAAGAAGAATAGCTACATCTATGTAATCCAGAAAGATTACAATAACAGTTTAAATTAAACACAGTAGACTTTTAAGTCCTTGACAACAGAGAATTAGACTTAAAAATTAACATTTAAATTTTTCAATGCACTACCATCCTTTGATGTAAGGCAAAAACCAAACAAATTTCTTTAGACACAAAGAAGAAGGAAAGAAAAAGCTAAGAAATGGTGATCTACGAGAAAAACCAGTAAAGAAATAATGAGACACCTGTTTCTCCATTTCCTTAGTTACAGAGAACAAATCAAATTTGATATCCGTCTTCTGCATGTATAAAGCAAAAGCTTGCAAGTTATGAATATCTGTCATCATCAGATCCTGAACTCCAGGATGTTGCACCTATCATACAACACAAAAAGTTAAAATATGTCATGTATTATGAAGTTGCCCAGTAGTTCATCTTCCCTCACCTTGACAACAACATCACTTTTATCACCTCTCAGTCTTGCCCGATGAACCTTGTTTGAGCATAAAACAAGCGTCAGCTTAAAATTTGAGTCTCTAAAAGAACCATAGAAACAGTTCCAGTAAGACTCACTCCCCATCAGAATAGTCATCGAGACAGAAAATGAAATGTGAGAGAAAAAGATAAAGTAAGCTGCCACAATTTGAGGATTTTTCTCAAGCCACAGATTATTGAATAAGGGTTTATACTCTATTGTCAAGTTAAAATTTGACAAGAGGGCATAAATTGTGTCCCAAAAAGGTGTTCAATAACGCCCTTATTAAAGTTTTAATAACGCGACCAGATCAGTGATACCAAATTTGGTTTAGAGTATGGATAACGAGTATAACCTCAGGCAGTGTCCATTTGGCCTTTCAATTCCAAAATCATGATTACTGAAAAATTGGCCAGGAATATGGACATTTGAATTCAATATGCTTCACCTTTTAACATCAATTATCAGCGGCTATGGTAGAAACTTCAGTGTTTTGCTTTGACAAGCAATGGTGAGAATAAGCTCAAAAAATCCTCCCTGAGGGAGTGTCAATGGGTGACCAGTGTGTTCGACTCCACCTCAAGTCTTCTCATAATCATGCTTCATGTCACTTCACATGATAACTAGCTAGAAATGTCATATGTATATAGGTACCTGGGCAATCGAAGCAGAACCAAGAGGATCCATATCAAATCTTTCAAATATTTCGCTGACACTCTGACCCAACTCTTTCTCCACCACAAGTCGGATTTGATCAAAAGGCGTTGCAGGAGCTCGATCGCACAGGGTCACAAGCCTTCTCACCCATGGCGCTGGGGCCAAGTCAGGCTTCCCCACAATTTGAGCAACCTGATTTGAAATCATAAATAAGATGCACATAAGTGAAATCTGGAAATACGCATTATAGAACCAAGACATAATAGCACGGAAGAATTCCCGCCGTAACCCATATGAGCTATCATCGTTCAGCCTCCCTCCATAGTTTACGTTCAAAGCCAACAACGAAGAACCATTTGACGATAAGCCGCAGAAATCAAGACATTTAATTCGACAATGGAAAACAGGACAGAAGAAACAGAACAGAGAAAAACAGAACATATATCAAGGAGGAGTGCGAATAGGCCATAGCCCATTGCCGTTGGACCATTCTCTCGCCATTGATCTCAATTGGGGAGCACTCGAGAAATTACAAATCTGAAATTAAAAGGGATAACTTCAAATACCTTGAGGAAAAAACCGCCCATGTCGGAGCACATAGCATAAATCTTCTCAGCCGAAAACTCATGCTGTCTTTCCCACATTGCCTCTTGTTTTTGCACATCCTTCTCGAAACTCGCTCGAACTTGAAACACCTAAGAGACCCCAAATCAAAAGGAAAACAAATCCAATGAAATTCTCAAAAAGAGAATAACTTCTACGCACAAAAACACACACCTACAGAAATAGACACATAGAGAGAGAGAGAGAGAGAGAGAGAGAGAGACCTTATACCCAGTGTAGATATCAATGGCTCGTACCCAGAACTGAAAGGAGCGCTGCCAAGGTCTGACGTGGGTGGAGAGCCTGTCTTGAATATCCTTGAAATCCACAGAAGGCAGCATCGTTACCTCCTTGGTGGTGCACCTGTGAGTGATAAGTGCCTCCGCCCTCTAACTCCAAACCGCTGAACGCCACAAGTATCACATAGTACAAAACGGAATCAGTGCATGGTTTGGGTGGGCCTTAAAGCAGCCATATCTCCGCCGGTTGTGGTGAAAAACCAATGAACCACGCGTTTCACAGAGCCAGTGAGAGAGCTTTCTGAAGCGTAAAAGTTTTACCTTGCTTGGCTTCTAAGGCTCATGTGCTTGGCATTAAATTCCCTCGATTGAAGAGGGGACAATTTTCCTCTGGCCCTTTTCTTTTTTCTTTATCCTTTTGGACCATTTCTCCATCACTGGCTTGCTCGTATGAAGAAGCAACTGCTTTTACATTAAAGGGAATTATTCCTGGCCTTTCCTTTTCCTGTGTTTTGGCAAATTGTGGACACTTTCTGTCATTGTGCAGGAACCCCTTACATTAATTTGTTAGAATTCTTTTTTTTTTTTTCTGGTGATTGAGCTTGCTTGGAAACTTTTAGTCTCATTCTTAATTCCTCTTATCTATTCTCATTTTACTTTTATTTTCTTACACATCAAATACAAGAAACAGACAAACAAAAAAATAGACATTGTTGTCAAAGAGCCTAGACTGAGTTGACTTAAATATCATCTACCATTTTTTATGGACAGCTGAAAAGTACACCTTAAAAAAAGAGTTCTATTGAAATTCGGTTTTATCTCACATTTCTAATAATCTGTAGTGTTCATTACATGTAAGTATTTTTTATTTATTTATAAACCAAATTTAAGAGAAGCAGTAAGAATACTGAATCATAATTCATTTGCCAAAAGTTCCATTTTAATTAAATAAACTTTTACTAAGTGGTAAGAGTTAGTATCTCCTGATTTCTATTATCCAAAAGCTTTGAAAAGATCTGTTCGTACGTCCTTGAATTGAAAGTCTAGCTATTGCTTTATTTGCTTTTGTGTGGTGGTATATCATGTGATGTTCCATGCCACTTACGCTTTTCAGGTTTTTCATTTTTCTTTTCGTCCTTTTTAGGATAAGAATGAGGGTTGATGGGCAGTTTGCACCAAAGTCAGAAATTTGACCTTTTCTGGGAGGCGGGGAGTACAGAACACAAGCTGTGTGCGCTCTGACCACTTCATCACTCGTTTAGGGGGAAGAAGTGGGCAAAAATTAAAGAAAGCTATGGTTATGTTCGAGACCAGATAAGCAATCGAAACTGGATCACTAGGTTGCTACTGATCGCACGTTTGGATAAGAGATGGGTTGAGTTACTATGTTCGGTTTATAGCACCTTCAGCCATTTATCACTCTAATTGATGCATTAACTGCTGCTTCTGTCTTATAGATTTGTTTGGTCAGTCCTTTAACATAAGGTTCTGGTCAGTTCCCAATCCGATTTGGTGGTCATTACTAAGCCATGCCCGTGACATAGGGCAGGACACGGTTGCAACTGAATCACAAATGCTTTCCTAAGCGCGTGAAGTTATCTTTGGCTCGGCAATCAGAAATGCTTTTAGAATATATCAATGCAACAGATCGCTGTCAAGTGCGTAAAGTCTTTCAAATCAAGACGTTCTTTCAAATCAACATGATCCAGTTGGGGCAGATCAATCACAAAATCGATCTCCAACCACAAGGCAATTTTCACGTGTTGAAGACTCGCATACGCTGGCGGAAGGCCTACCTGTTGTTTGCTTCAGGGAATGGGACTAAAAGCAGCTCCAGGAAAGCAAATGATCCTTTACTGTCATCGATGGGACTTCACCAAGAAAATTCAAAGATCTAGTTGCATCTAGTTCTTCGACAAAATCAGTCTACAGTCTCAACCTCATTTCATCATAAAATTTTCAGCGGCCAATATTAATTTGTCCCGAGGACCACAGAGAGCCCATGTTTCACAGCATCTTATAACCTAATCATCGTACACTTAAAAAAATAACGAAAAAAAAAAAAAGAATACGCAAAGCAAACTAGAAACTGAATTGGCATCTGAAGTCAGTACGTTCAGTGCCTTCATAAATTCTGGGAAAACAGATGGAGTATGCTAAGTAAAAATGGGATTTACCAGATGAATGGCATCCAACAAGGCTACTGTGTACTCTTGAGTTCCTCCAAACCATGCAAATTCTTGCACCGTCCCAGATTTCATAGGAATTCAATACACTTCACAGATCAATCACACGAGACAGCTTCTGGATCCGGTTCAAAAGGAAGTCCCCTTGCTTGATAGTTGCTTGGTAGAGGGCATTCTTTGCATCTGGGCGATTAGTCTCGAGAACACCTGCAACTTTATCAATCTTACAATGAAGCTTCCCTGCTGCAATAAAACGCGACAGCTCCCTAAAATGAAAGAAGGATGGATTAAAAACTTGATCAAATATACCACAACCTCCAAACAAAATCAGAAACTCCTTTGAATTAAGACTCTTAACATGTGGCATCAGTGAATTTAAAAAACTTACACATCAATAAACTCCACTGTAACTCCAAAGGCCCTAGCCATTGCTTCAATTGTAACACTCTTGTAGGATTCCAAAAACTGGGAATAAACCACGGTTCTGACCTCCCTCATATAATACCGGAAGTGTGGATGCAAATACCGGTCCAATTTTATTTGCTCTGTCAGGCCAGCTGAAAACGAAATTCAAACATAAATTTGAGACATAAACTATCAGAGAAGTTATGACCATGTAGACAGGTACAGAGGCAAGAAGCCCAGAATATCCCATATCAAATAATCTTATAAAGCCCAAATGATTCAGGGAAAATGCCAAAAAGCCCAGAATATCACAAGAAATCAGGCCAAGCAGACAAACCAAAAGAGCTGATACTTTCAACATACACAATTATCTTGTAAACGATTTAGAAACATAACAGATCTCGACTTACCAAATGCCAAGAAAAATGATTTATATCGACAATCGTATAGAGAGTTCAAAAACTCTGAAAGATGAGGAATTTTTCCAATCACTGTCAAAATTTCTGGAGCATCCACCACCTAAGAAGGATCAATTACAAGTGGTAAATTTAATAGCATCAAACTGGCTCCAAGAAATAAAAAAAAAAGAAATTCAATAAGTTTGTTGAGTAGAACCATGCATTGAGAAAACCTAAGTACCTTCTGCTTCAGGGAAACTCTATCCAAGGATATAATGCTTGTAAGAACAGTGTAGAATATGAAGGTGTCATAAGGAAAAAGCTCGTAAGTTGTGAAGGTTGAAATAGAATCCAAAAACAAATCTGCTGCCTTCTTGAAGTTCCGAGTGGACATGCAGTACAAGCCTTCATACACCTTCAAACGGTTCTTCCTTTCCCAATCTCCTCCCTCTTCAAACAAGCTGACAGCAGCGTGTGAACAGTAGCAATTCAATGAGACATGCCCAGCTTTCACAAAGAAAATCATAATATGTTGACAAATTTCATGCCATCACTTACTTCTTTGCTTTATCAATGCTTTTCGAAATCAGATCGAAATCCATGTAGAAAAAACCAAGCTGCAGTGTATAGAACACCAAGTCCATCTTTTGGCCAACCGCAACTGTTTTGCTTTCTGTCAACTTTAGTTGTTCCAACGCTTTCTCCTGAGTTCCATGGGGAAATAAGTTAGGCATGAAGATTAAACATTATTATAAGCAGACAATACTTCCAAGATTAATAAGTTAGATACAGCTACCTTGTCACCAATTCGAATGAAAAACAAGGATTTTGCCAAATGGGCTTCTCGGACTTCACTTTCGCCCAAGTTTTCTTCAGCATCAGCTATCCTGAACAAAGTGCAATCACATAGAATCACTTAAGTGAAAAATGGATTGATTAACCAGACCTCAATAAACACTTTGAATCCCGGTAGTATACACAGTTCTGTTGACCCAATAGGCCTATTGATTGAATTGGTCCAGCAGTATTTTTTGACATAATTATATACATATAAAATCCTTATTCAACTGGAAGATTCAGAAGCAGCAGCTATAACGAAAACCATCTAGCACACAGAGTCGTGGCATTAAGAACAATCAGGATTTCAGATATTTCAGCACAAGTGAACTCCTGGGTGAATAATCAAGGTTCTTACCAAGCTTATAAACTCAATCTAATTCAAGTACAGACTTTAAATCTCACAAAACGGTTATTACAGAAGAACAATGGCATGCACAGAATTGGATTTTGCACCAATCCAGTCTGCGCATGTGTAAACTCGTTGAGACTACACAACCAATAGGTCATCAAGTAAGCATCACCAACCAAGACATTAATCTCTCCTTAGCATGAATACTATATCAACTTCTCTTTTTTCTCCGTAAAAATCAAATCTAAGAGTGTAGGACCTGAAACCAACCCCGCAAACTTTCATCACGAAAACAATACACTTTTGCATCCCAGTTTTCGTATCATCTTTTAGCAATAACATACAAGTCAACAGTCGAAGCCCTAGTATCATAATAAGTTCACACTATAATCAAGTAACTCTACACCCCCACCATAATGTCCATACTTAGGGAGCGAAAGTAGCGCGTTTGGTTTCTGGGAAAATGTGAAGAGTAAAAGCCAGAAGAAACGAACATCCCAAGGTTTACGCACAATTTCAGATCCAAAAACCACATTATGGTACAAACCATAATCTAACAGTAACCCTGCGTCAAGTATAATTCTCAATCAACAACTAATTTCTCCCCCCTTCACCTCTGCGAAAACAATCACACATGTCCATCGAGATTCGAACATCTAACGAAAAAAAAAAAACAAGTACGATAGAATCAAACACAAACTCACTTTTCGTCGAGCTTCTTAATCTCATCTTCGATTTTCGTGCGCATCGCATCCAGAACGCCCTGATCCCTCTCTAAGACCGAATCGGCAATTAGGGCTTCGTACAACGTAACCATATCTACACCGCACAAACGACAACAAAACCATTTGGTAAGACGAAATCTAAGAAATGACATGGAAGAACTCTGCGGGAACCGGAAACTCACCGTCGGCTTTAACGACCGCAAAGACCTCGTCCTTGAGTTGGACCTTCTCGATGTCCTGCACGTCGGGGTGCCTAAGGAGAAAAAGCTTGTGGGCGAGCACGAGGTGCAGCTCCTGAGTACCTTCCTGACCTTCCATGACGGGTCGACTCGGTTACGATTCAACTGAGTTGGGAGGCTCTCCGAGTTCGCGCTGTGTGCTTTGCTTGAGCGAGGAGGCACTGTGAAATTAAAATGGCCCATTAGTTCGCCCCGCAGGTTTTATGGGAAGGAGGTGAGATCGCATGCTTCGCAAGCCTAACTTCCTAACTGTTGCCAACTTCTATCGTTTCTTTACTATAATTTAACATTACATTAGTGGTTTTATTATTTGTCAATTTTTACTGATTTAAAATATTAATTTGACTAATACATCAGTAATTAAAAAATCCTTTACCTTTTATCTATTATTACCTTATGTTGTTTCATTTCTATCCGTTGTAAAATTTACATATATTTATTTACCTTAAAGCATGTATTTTCTTATCAGTCTTTAGGTAGGTATGAGGTGTTTGACATTTAAAAACATTATGATTTTAAGCATTATGAAGCAAATAGATGATATTAAGTATCAACATTAGTTAAAATGACATTATTTGATGATGAGAAAATAAATCGTATAAAAAAATGAAAAATATTGAAAATAATTGCATTGTTATTAGTGTAAGTTTAAATAGTATTAATTTTTATAAATATGTCTATGTTTTAATTACAATTTTTTAATATTCTCTATTATTACTTTTTAAAAGCCAGATTAACGATCCAGCTTCTTGCCAACGATCACACTTGCTATGCAACTGTAATACTAGCTGCAGAGGATCCGTTTTACGGCGAAACTCCGCCGCCATGGTTCGCGTGTCAGCGAGGAAAAGAAAGAGAAAGTTCATCGCGGGGATCGCTGCAATCGACGGCGGCGCTCGGGCTCCTGGTAAACCATTGTCCACCGTTTGATCACTTTGGTTTTTCGTTCCTTTTATATTCTATCATATGTCCTTATATAATTGTTTGGTTTCTGAGAAACCGTTGGGGAGTTCCGAACGCCCAAAAAAAAAAAAAAAAAGAAAGAAAGGAAAAGAACTTTTTTGTTTGTAATTAACCAGACGGAGGAGTAACTTTAATGGTGAAGGAGAATTATTGCATTTGCAAAAGAAAAAAAAAATTGTGTTGTTTCTCAAGCGTTCCAATTTGATGGCGTTCCCTGGTGTTTCTATTCGCGTTTTTATCGTCTTTCACTGAATCAGGATTTTGAGTTGTTTAACTTGTCTTTGCTCGCAAATAAACTGGGTATAGAGAATTACGATATAGCTGAGTTTCGGCGCTGATGGACATTTAAAGGCCACCCTGTGTTCTGGGTGTCATTTGTATCTTCCCGAAGAGCAGATCACATAAAATTGCAGTGTTTGGCATCGTTTGAATCGGAATTTACTTCTGGAGGATCTTCTGAAGTGCAAAACTTATCTAAAAAGACAATGGCTTGAACTATGTTTGGTATCTGATATGGGCTTTTGAATTTTATTTTTATTTTTTCAAACGCGCCTTTGTTTCTATTGATTCGGAATTCTCCTTGGCTTTTGTTCTTCTGTTCTTCCCAAATATTGTTCCTTGTGCTGAGCCCTTGAGATATTAGCTTACGGTGAGACAATGGTTCTCGTCTTTTTAATTATCGCTGTAAGCTATAATTGTAACAGAAGATGTGTTCAGTCTCCTTTGAACTTGACTGATGCTTTTGCACTTTGAGTGGTTGAAGACTCGTATGAAGTTATGAACGATAAGTTTTGATGAAGGAGCTTGTTTTGCTCTGACTGTCTTTTCTGTATATCAAACTTCAGATTATGCCCTGGCATCCTTGTCTTCTTGCAAAAGGATGAGTGAACATGAAGCTAAAGATGGAAGGAAGAGCTTTGCATTGACTTCCCCTTGGGTTTTACCTCCTATTCCTCGCCGTCAGCGATCAGAGAGGAGAGTTAGCATTGAGAATGCTATTTCTAATCAAAAGAAGCAGGACAGTGGAACTTTTGGATGCCATATTGAGAATTCTATTTCTAATCAAAAGAATCTCGATGGTGGAACTTTTGGATGTCATATTGAGAATGCTATTTCTAATCAAAAGAAGCTCGATAGTGGAACCTTTGGATGTCACTTTGAGTGAGTCATATTCTCAATTAATCTGCTGTTGGGGAAAAAGAAAAGAAAAAGAAAAAGTCCCGCATTTCTTGCCGTTGTCCTGAATAAAATTGCTTGACTTGTGTAGGGAATTATGGAGGAGCTTTTCGGAAGATAAGAGGACCTCCTTTACGTACCTTGACTGCTTATGGTTTCTCCTGTACAGGAAAGAACGGTCCAAGGAGAAGGTGCTAACATGGATTAAGAAGAAGCATATTTTTTCAAAGAAATATGTTTTGGTTCCTATTGTTTGCTGGTAGGTTCTTTCCATTAACTTGTTTCTTTGGGCAGTAGATTGGATTGGATTTTATTGCTTTAAAATCATGTCTTTAGGAGTCACTGGAACCTCTTGATCTTCTGCCATTTTGGTGATGGCTTGCAAGCAAATACCAGAACACCATGCATGTTATTGCTGGATTCACTTGAAATGGGGAATCCGAGGCGGTTTGAACCAGATATAAGAAGGCAGGCATCCAAACGTACCCTGCCTCCCTGTAACAGTATTCTATTTATCGATTTTTTGACTTTTTTTAGTTTTCCTCAGATTTGTGTTGGACATTTATAAAGCAGAGGGCAGGCCAGAGAATGAGGACTTAATTAATCAAATTCCTCTCTTGGTGCCTAAGGTGACTATGCTCCACGCTCTTGATCGATTTCTGACTTCAGTACTATTGTGTCTTAAATTTTTATGTCCATCCATAAAAGTAAAGAAAGGGAAAAAAAAATAAAAAATCTATTCAGGTTCCACAGCAGACAAATGGTGAGGATTGCGGCAGATTTGTTCTTTATTTCATTAAATTATTCATGGAAGGGGCTCCTGAGGAATTTCGAATTGAGGATTATCCTTACTTTGTAAGTTATCCACTTGCGGTCATGTATTTTCTTTAAAGCAGCATATTTTTACTGATGGAATGTACCTTTCGGAATACGATGCAGATGAACCAAAATTGGTTCACGCCTCAAGGCCTGGAGAGTTTCTGTAAGAAAATTGGTGCCACAGAAAAAGAAACAGGACGTCCCAAGTCAAGCCGACGACTTAACTTTGGCCCCAGGTAGAGTGCAGATGACTTGAAGAATTGAGGTTCTGCTAACAGATTGCATAGAGCATGATAGATTAGACTTACTGATCAACATATAGAATATGGTTTTTGTCACCAGAGATTTGGTTTCAAGAATTTGCTGAAGCGTTTTTGAGTTACTTTTTATCCATGTATATTCTCTTTGTCTGTGATTTGAACAATGTCTCTTGCCCTTGCTTTTCACCTTTAGCTTCAAGCCTTGTCCCTGGGGATTAATTTAACTCCCTGCTGTAAAGTGACAGTATCTGGAAAATAGCGTTAAGTATAGAAACAGACTGATGACAACAGTCCTTCATGGCACTTACAGTAACTTAAAAAGAAATTATGGAGGAGATCCTTCCCAAAATAGATTTTGAGATGAATATTCTTCTATCTGTATCTCCGAATTCATCATCTTGTTTAGGGACCTATTTGTTTTCTGATTTCTTGATTAAAATCCATTTCTATGGAATCATATTCTCCATTTAAGAAAGTCCAGTTTGTAGCCTTTTAAAATGAAAAAAGAAAGGGTGTCAGGTCATTGACAAAGACTGTGATAGAGCAGTTCAAGATTCAGTTCTTACAGGCTTATTTGAATTTTTTTTTTTCTTTTTCTCTTGTTCGGGCCTTTTGTTCTTTAATGATTTAGAAGCCTGAATGGAATGAAAAATGAAATTAGAACCTTACTATGAATCAACCTCTTCCTGCACTAAGATCAGATAAAGAAACTACTTAGTATATTCCTCTTGTTCCATATTACTTGACAATGACAATGACATTGGTATTTCAAAGTTTCATCAAACTTCCCCTTTATTGACGGAAAAATACTTCAACAGAGGAAGGACGACGACTTTGGACAGCATTATTACTTGTTCCATACAACATTTGAGATTGTTAAGGTTGTAATTATCTTAGGACCAAAATTCACAAACAATCGATTCAAAAAGCCTAAACATCAGTAGGTTAAAATAAAAAGGCCATCAGCATGAGAGAATCACTCTCCTATACAACGCAAAAAGAAAATTAAAAATAAAAATAAAAAATCTTGTCCTCTTCTTCTCCTACTGTCAGCAATATGGAAGGTCTACTTCATAATCTTCCCAGTTATCGTCTTCCTCACTAATTTCTTTCTTCCTTGGGGTTTCCTGTTTGGAGTGCTTGAGAGCTCTTGGTTGCGGGCGCCTGATACCAAATATAACAATTCAGAAGAGGCTTTGTTTCAAGAGAATGAAAGAAAACCTCCAGAACATAGACTGAATGTGTAATGTAAACGAACACAGCAGTTCATGATAAAATGATGAAAGGTCTCTAAATCTCAAGGCAACAATTGGCAAAAGAAAACCAAACAATATCTTCACAGTAAACAAAATTTTCCCTTTGTCATCATAAGAGAAGGAAAAGTTGGTTGTTTAACGAAACTCTCTAAGTTTCCTTCCTTCAACCTCCCAAGCGTGCAGGTTCTTCTAATCCACCAAGAATTCCCCGATGCTTTTAAGTGATACTGCACCAACCTAGTCTGACACATCCTCTAACATCTCCGATCGACTTGCAAGGCATGCATTATCCGATGGAGTTAATCATCAATGGACTTAATGGAATTAATCTTCACACGTACCAACGTACATAAAATTACTTCTTTGTAAACTAGTCTTTGAGTCTGGTTGAATGGACAGACATGTGAACAACATGAAAGCAATGCTACTTTCTTGAAAGCATTCAAACTTACAAAACCTACGATCTCCAGCCAGGGTTTGACACAGGGAATGGACCTAACTGATGTTGCATTGGCTTTAGCTCATCGGCTGTGGTAGATGTAATCTCAAAAAAGTTCTTACTGCCATGAGTAACACCTAAAGCAGGAGGAACTATCTGCTTTCTAAGACAGCCATAAGGAAAACTCAGGGTAGAATGCTAATGTACTACATGCCCAAACATCACACAAATCAGCTTTCCTTGTTGTTTCTACCAAGGCTTCAATGATAATCTAAGTTTTTAACTGATCTGCATCTCAAAGCACTTTCCATATCACCATAAACCCATTGCTGACTGGCTCACTCGCCCTCCATAACTGGTTACAGTGGAGTAGAGACTTGATGTGTTACATCGACAAAGTATGGCCTCATTCTCATATACCCTTTAATAGATTACAACTATCAGACTCGCACAACTTAAGTTCTAGAAATTCCATCCCAAAGCCTTAATTAGAATCTGCATTCCAATGGCCAAGTTATATAAATCAGATTTTGGTTCTAATATGTAACATTCTGAACATTCTTACAGTCACTGGAAAATCCTAGGGGATGACATGACAGCACCAACGGTAGTACTAATCCCACGGTCTTCTGTCAAATTTAACAGCACCAAAATTATTAAGTAAAAGACTCGGCTAAAGGACAGTCCCCTAAAAGTTTATCCAAAAGAATTTCATACGCCAATAAGACTTGCTTTGCCTCTTCACACTTCAATAGCGCAAGGACAAAAATACCACAGAGAAACGAACTTCACTGGAATTGATTGAATTTGGTAATGTTTCGTTTATCAATATTTTCTCCAGCTATGAGTTGCACCAACATCATGACTTTGTTGCTCCCATGCTAATGGAATGAAGAATGAAGCTTGGATTCAAAACCATTGCATGAATTTGTTGTCGTTGTTCGTTCCCAAAAAGAAAATGCAAGAATCAAGTTCAAATTCAAAATCATCAGACGATCCTATAACTTACTAATGAAAAAAAGAAAAAAAGAAAATTACAAACCTCTTTCGATTCCTTCTCGCAGCCTCACGTGTCTTCCTCTTCTTCTTGTCCTGCTTGTTCTCGAAGAACCTCCTTCTTTTACACTCTTGGATCACGCCGGCCTTCAAGACCTCCCTCCTGAAACGGTTCAACAATTTCTCTTCGGGCTCATTCTCTCCCACAAAGACCTGGACGTTGTACGTCGATTTGAAGAAAAGGGTGTTCGAGTGTGCCAGTGCAGGGAACGCTATGGGTGCTACGTCGCGTGTTGTAGAAGAATAATTTGACCTGGTGGGGCCCCAGGTGGCAACCAGGGGAACCCACCCATGTGAGGGCTCTCCGGGAAGATGGAGAGTAGCAGGTGGCGAAGGCGGAGGCGGTGGTAGCGGGGTTGGTGATTTTGAGGGGAGGAGGGAGGACAGGAAGCTCGCGAGAGATGACACTGACATGGCCATGGCGCACGTAAATTGCAGAACCAGAATGTTCTTCCAAATATAGTTGGCCGGTGGGCTCCACTTGGGCCAAAAGACGAAGAGTTGGCGATTTCGACACGGAGAACTTGCAACATGGTCTCCGTTTGGAGTTTCAGAAAATTGGACAAATTTCCACTGTATGATTGTTACGTGAGTAATCTGGCGGGGGCAGCACCGGTCTACGAAGGGGCTGGATGTCGTGGAGCCAAGGCTCGTGCTTTTGTTTTCGACCAATGATGGAAAGAGAAAGTGTTGGGAGAAGGGAGTGATTTGCTTGGAACACGTTTTCCTTTGAGGGGAAAACAACCTCTTTACAATTTCGGGGTTCAAAAGATATCCCCAAGGGATCACAAAAGCCTGGTATTTATCACCACGTAGTTGCTCCTAGCTACTATGCACCTACCTACTAGTGTCCATACCGAATCTTACCAAAATATACGAGAGCTACACTCCCGCCCTTACTTCTAAGGTTGCTTCACGTCTTCTTCTTCATTAAGATATTAGCCCTTACTCCTTAAATGCCGACAGAGACTTCTACATCAGAATACAAGCACGCTTATCCAAAAAGCACTCAATTCTTTTGCAGAGGTGACTATCGTGCTGGACGCTATCTCAGCGTCCCACCTCAATAGGCCCTGACATACCTCCCCCCGTGACATGACCCTTGTCCTCAAGGTCAATTTGGAGAAAATCTTCCTTTAGCTCCTGCTCATCTGCCCACGTTGCATCTTCAGGATCTAACCCGCTCCACTGTACCAACACCTGGGAACGCCCTTTATGCACTCTTTTCTCCAGAATGGCTTCTGGAGGAACCATCCACTCATCTCCCTCTTCGGCAAGCTGGGGAAGGTTCTCGGCAAGTCGGGCTTGTGGTGATAAGAATTTCTTTAGTTGCGAAACATGCACCACTGAGTGAATTCGACTCCCCTTCGGCAAGTCAAGTTTATAAGCCACTGCTCCAATTTTACCCGTGATCTCATAAGGCCCAAAGAAACGAGCAGATAATTTAAGGCTCCTACGAATTTTCAAGGATGTTTGTCGATACGGTTGAAGTCGTAGGAAGACCCAATCCCCAACTTGATATTCCACTTCAGTCCGTTTTTTGTCGTATTGAGCCTTCATCCTTTCTTGAGCTTGCTGGAGTTGGAGTTTTAACTCCTTAAGCACTGTATCGCGAGTCTGCAGCTCAACATCTACTGCTTCAACTTGGGCAGTCCCGGGAACATAAGACAAGATAGTTGGTGGGGACTTGCCATAGACCACTTCGAAAGGGATTTTACGAGTTGAGGAATGGACTCGAGTATTATAGCAATACTCCGCCCAAGGAACCCATTTTCCCCAATCCTTCGGCTTGACACTTGAAAAACAACGCAGATACATTTCCAGGGATTTGTTGACCACCTCTGTTTGCCCGTCCGTCTGTGGGTGGTACGAAGATGAGAAGTTGAAGGAAATCCCTTGCAACTTAAATAACTCGGTCCAGAACTTGCTCGTGAACATAGCATCTCTGTCACAAACAATAGACTTTGGAAGGCCGAATTGATTAAAAATATTCTCATAAAAAACCTGTGCGATGGAGCTTGCCGTGGAAGGGTGGCTGACTGGAACACTGCCTTCCTTCAGGCGGATTGCATGGTCGCAACTCCGCGGTGGGGGAAGTTGTGTGGGCTCAATGAAGACGCCACCATATTCACGTAGGAGTTCCTGCAATTTGATTCTGATTTCCACTGGTTCTATCTGGTTGAGTTTTCCAAGGCTGGCTTCTCCTGTCATGAGTGTCATGAGCTTATCCGAGGTGGAAAGCTCCTCACAAATCGTGGTTGACACGTGTCCCACTTCAGCCTCCTTTAGTGATGGAAGGGCTGTTAGCATTTGCAATTCCATCACCGCCTGCTTTCCAGTGTCTCCCCGAAGCCTTTTCTTTGAGGGCCGTAACAAGTCATCTTCTACCTGCGTTAAACCTTGCAATTCCACTGTTTTCCCTTCCACCCTGAAAGCCATATATAGTTTAAAAAAATCCCATTGAATGAGACCTAACTCACCCAACCAAATGATTCCCAGAACTGCTTCAAAGCCCTTCAACGGAAGTAGAAAGAAGTCAACCTTCTGGGGAATGCCTTGGAGGGTCAGGCGTACTCCTGTGCAACATCCGTCGCTCACCACCGAGTCTCCATTGGCCACCATGACATTGTACTTTCCTTTTTTTTCTGGCTCCATTCCAATTTTTCTAGCAATATCTTGGCTTAAGAAATTGTGAGAGCTACCAGAATCAATCAAAACGGTTACCTCTGTGTTGAAGTCGACTAACTTGCCAGACACCGTCATTGTTTTGTGATTTTTTCCCCCGTATATTGCATGCAAAGAGATTTCTGGTGGCGTGTCAAGTTCTTTCGCACCCTCTTCAGTCTCTTCCCTGCCCGCCTCTGTTTCTTCATCAGCTATTAAGGGACCCATGAGTAAAAAGGCAAGTTTACACTTATGGCCAGGTAGATACTGCTCATCGCAGTTGAAACACAAGCCCTTGGCCCTTCGCTCGGTCATCTCACTTGCTGAGAGTTTCTTTATTGGCATTGACCGTTTGTTGTCGGCATCTGGTTTGGGCCACTGCTTCTTTTGTCCGCTATCGCTGGAACTCCTTTCTTGCACCTTAGACTCGTATAAACGAGCCAACCCCACTGCTGCTGCCAAGTCAGTAGGTTCTCTAGCCTGTACATCAATTCGAATGGAGTCTAAAAGGCCTGTGATGAAGCATCCGACCACTTGTTCTTGAGTGAGTGATCCCGCTTTTATAAGGAGTTTAGCAAACTCAGCCTGGAATTGTTCTACAGAGCCAGTTTGACGCAACTTGGTTAGATCACCAAAAAAAATGACAGTACCTGGAGGGGCCATATCTCTGAAACATTGCTTCTGTGAGTTGTGTCCAAGACAGTTCGCCTGTTGGACTTTGCTCCTTAAGGACTTTGTACCATATGTGGGCATCGCCGTCTAAGTTCCATGAGGCCAGCATGACCTTCTCATTTTCTGGAATTTGATGATAAGAGAAGTATTGTGAGGCTTTATCGACCCAACTCGTGGGATCTTCCCCACCTGCAAAGTGCGGAAAGTCCATTTTGAGAGTTTGTCGACGATTGTGGGTCACCGGGCCTTGTCCTCCAGGGATTGAACCTTCACCATGCTCGAACTTTGGCTTGACTTTTAGTTCATCCATGCGGACATTCATTTTCGCAAACTGGCGTTGGATTGCTCCCATCATCTCTGTCAGTTGTTTGCCCATTTCTGCTTTCATATCAGATACCACTTTGGAAAAGTGAGGTTCAGCCATGACCGGTGTCGGCGACGGAACCAATATGTTATGTGAGTAATCTGGGGGGGGGGGGGTAGCACCGGTCTACGAAGGGGCTGGATGTCGTGGAGCCAAGGCTCGTGCTTTTGTTTTCGACCAATGATGGAAAGAGAAAGTGTTGGGAGAAGGGAGTGATTTGCTTGGAACACATTTTCCTTTGAGGGGAAAACAACCTCTTTACAATTTCGGGGTTCAAAAGATATCCCCAAGGGATCACAAAAGCCCAGTATTTATCATCACGTAGTTGCTCCTAGCTACTATGCACCTACCTAATAGTGTCCATACCGAATCTTACCAAAATATACGAAAGCTACACTCCCGCCCTTACTTCTAAGGTTGCTTCACGTCTTCTTCTTCATTAAGATATTAGCCCTTACTCCTTAAATGCCGACAGAGACTTCTACATCAGAGTACAAGCACGCTTATCCAAAAAGCACTCAATTCTTTTGCAGAGGTGACTATCGTGCTGGACGCTATCTCAGCGTCCCACCTCAATAGGCCCTAACAATGATCCGCCTTTGGAAGCCCATTGAATCCGAGAATGAATAGTCTGAATGAATTCCAATCGACAAAATCGTCTCAGAATGCATATTCTATCAGTTCCTGCTTTTGTTTGAGCACATTCTTCAAATGACGACACAATGTTGTCCTACCACATTCACATTGATAAAGTACCCATTGACGTTAAGCATTAACTGGGTGCTTGATCGCAATCACTAAGTCAAAATTTGACATTAAGGTCTGTTTGTAGTTACAATATGCATGTGAAATACGACCTATAAAAAAAATGTTGAAGAGCCTAAAATTCGAGCCTTGGGAATGTACAAAAGAGCTTACACTGTACGATCGACAGAATCAGAATTCCATAATCGAGGGGGGGATTTTAATTGTCCCCTTCGACAGATTTGAAGGAAGACCTATACTCTTTGTCTTCAACGATGTTTCTGCTGATTCCATCGCTCGGGAAGCTTGGAGGGCCATCTCAGAATAGAGTTTGAGACATGTCATAGCCATCTAAGATAGAGTGTAAAACAGGTCGTGTTAGGGATGGTATCAATAAGACAGAATGAAACCACGTCGTAGAAAACAAGTCTTTTTTTTTTTTTTCCACTTCCCCCCCCCCCCCCCCCCCCTAGTCAAGCAGAAAAAATAAGGCATGTTAGGATACTTCCAATCACCAGCTGTTGATAATTAACGATAGAAAATGACATCCTAAATTAGAATAGCATGTTGATACAAAATGGACTTTATCTAGAGCAAGCAAAATTATTATTGTGAAGTGCAGGATTCTACCATCATGCTTTTTACACGATTGCATTAACTGTTCCCTCAGTAACCCTAGTCCATTTTGGCCAACAAACTTCCCTATTAGTTCCACAGGAGGAATTGCAAATGCATGACCCATTTATTGGTTATCAATTCAACAGAAATAGAAATGTTCAATTTCCAAGTTAGTACTCCAAAAATCATGATGTGAACAACCAGAATACTTGCTATCCTGGTATATCAAGATGGGTTCCTTAAGCATACCATTGGTTGAAGAAACAATCTCGCAAGTCCATTTTGACATCATTAACTTTAGTATTTACCTATTGTTTTAGGATTCAAATAGTGAAAGACATCTTGAAGAATAGAAAACAAGCAGATATATCCATGCAGAAGGGAAGTTCAGGGTGAAAAATGCAGGCACAAACTCTGAGCCTCGAAGAAGCCTTTCTTGCTTACCATATAGCACTCCCTATCCGTGTCTGACTCAGCTACATCATTGGCCCAGGTGCGAATCCATTCAAGCCCCTTATAAACTTCAAGGTTCCCTTCAACCAAGGAAGATGCCACATAAGAAGGATGAAGTGCCACCAATATGCATGAGGCAGCAAAGAGAACAGCTCTTCTGACATATCCTTCCTTGTGATAGCACATCTCCCTGCACAAATTAACATCATGGTTCAGGGACATATATAAATGTTTTCCATGAATGGCTAATTTATCAATTGGAACACAAGAAAAGAAAAGGTGAGCCCACTATGAAGTAATCATAGTAATCAACGGTTTAACCGTGCAATTTTCACATTCAGATCACTTTTTAAGCACACAAAAACTTGTATCTTTGAGGGGCCAAGTCACTGCTAACCAGCCATAAGATATATACTATCTACCAGGTCAATCTCTAGTGTCTTGCACCATATCAAAATATTAGCAACACATTCTTTGGTTCAGTACCTGGATTTTAACATATCTAGAAGATGGGGAGCCAATGCAGATGCTTCTGGGTGCATGGCTGCGCATTTCATACAAACGCCAAGCATATAGATGAGTTTCCCTAGGACAACAAAATCCCTGCAAAGCAAGTCAACACCATGACTTCTCTTATCAAAGCCCTGCATGGCAGGAAGCATAAAGGCTGCTGCATACACAGGAAACTTGTTATTAGACCAATCCATCTGGTTTTCTTGCCTATTGGATGATCCTAGACTCCATCGGCGTGTCTTTCCCTTCATGTTCTGACCCTGTTTTGGGGGAAGTTCCCTCTCATAACGACTTGACCAATTCAGTAAAGTTCCTGCTTCAGAGATCTCCTTCCAGGAACCAGCTCCAGGCGGGCCTATGCTACTAGGCAAGAACCAGGGGTGACTTTCTGAAATGCTTGCTATGAGGGGTCCAGTCTGACGTTTAGGTTTCATAGTTCTAGTATTTGCAAGCTCCTGAGCTGCCTCTGTCATGACATCCAGTATCAGAATGCGCTGGCTGATGTCAACATTTGGAGAATATAGTAGTTTGTTAAGAGTATCCAGAGATTCAACAGGGCATGTAACAACCACGGCAATCAATGCTCTCTGCCTCTTGTCTTCAACTGATTCTTCCTCACCTTCAACAGCTAAGTCAGAGCAACGGACCTGTATGAGAGTTCTAGCAAGAACACTAGCTACATGCCTAAGTTCATCAGGTGATGCTCGCACAAGCTTTTCAGCAACATCAAGAGCCCTCTCTACCTGCAACATTAAAAGGAGAAGATAATCATCTATCAAGAAAAATCCTTTCACCAATTTTTCATATAATATGTCAAACCATCACCAAAACCAGAGACACTAGGTTATTGCCTCCACTTAGCAAACCAACTCAATTGACAAACCAGCACCAAAAACAGTGACACTAGGTAATTGCCTCCACTTACCAAACTAACTATAGCGACATCTCTCTAGTGTGGATGATATATATAGAGATATAACATGTGAGATACCTTCTGATACAAGCTTATAACATCTGCCATAACTCATAAAGTTTACTCTCAGAAGAACCTTTGGAGAAAACAGACTGATGAACTTAAATGACTTACCCCATCAGCATCATCAGGTTTCCGCAGTGCCCCAACTACATCAACCAACTGTGAAATTTTCTTTTTCAAATCTGTGTCATCATCTGCTAGGTCATATGGCTGTAAAGATGCGTCACTCAAGGAATCTGAATTCTCACTTGCATTATCATCATCACCATCGTTGTCAGAGACAGGTTCGCTATTGAGTGTTGCAGGATCAATGATCTCATCTGGATCAACAAACTTAAATTCAGATAATTCCTTGTTTTTGCTCTTTAAGTTTTTGCTTATCTGATTACTGGCTTCATTGTTGGAGTCTCTTTCTGGCAACAAGCTAGATGTTTTACTTTTGTCAGATTCTTGTCCTTTGCAGTTTGTAGTGTTAAGATTCCCTTGTTCAAGAGTAGCCAATCCAAATTCCCAGTCAATAATGTCAACACTGCAGCTATCATCAAGATATAGTGGATTTTTTGGGTCAATTAATTTAGAGAACACTAAAGCAACATTGCTAGCCATTTTTCGAACTAAATCATTAGGACTCTCCAATCTACCTGCCATCAATAAAAAAAATATATAAAACGGGAATTACCAGCCGGTTATATTACAGGACACAATACAAATAGAAGTAGGAAAAGGGATCTACAGCTGACTCCTTGAAGAATCAAGTGCATCAAATCTCTAGTCTCATCCAGCTCCCCTCTGGACATCTTCTCCAGTGAAAGGCCTATAGCTGCAGATACATCTAAAATGCATTAAGGGGAAACTGAATTTGAATAGATAAGGTAACAGAGAATGAAGTTCTCTCTAATTTAGCAGGGGTAACCATGGAAGAACTAAACTAAATCAACAGAAGTTATCCAATTCTCTTATTGATGTTGATGCCTTAACAGACTCCATTTACGTAAATTTTACTGAAAGAAAAGAGACAACTCTTAAGTGAAGGGTATAGAAATTAAAGGATACAAGTTTGCTGTTCCATTGAGGCTGATTGCACAAACTCCCGTTTACACCAGACTGCTAGGAGACGCTGCAGAATGTCTAAAAGTCCACGGTTATTCTGACCTTTTGTAAGCGAGTTACCATCAGGCGGGCATTCAAGTACAGCAAATTGAAGGATCCATCGCAGGCAACAGATAGGAAATGTTTTCCAGAGTAAAAATTTGTCAACAAACATAGACCTGAGTAAGAATTACGAATATTGGTATCTGAAGTAAAAGCAATAATGGTGCAAAAAAAGTATTTCATTCAATATCATTTTGTAGAAAGCCTTGGTGCTGTTTTCATATGAGCAAATCCAGAATAGAATATGAATGAGATAGTTTCATAACCCAACTTAACTTGTTGATAAAATTTACATACAAAATTTACGTATGAGCAAATACATAATTCAGTATATCAAAACTAGGAGATTGATAAAACACACAGAATAGAGAAACCACTGGCGATGTCTCCACTTGACTATAGAAATTCACGAGAAAGGATGCTCCCTGACCTCATTGATGTCTGATGTTTAAAAGTTTGATAAAACAATAGCCAAAGAATCCAGTAGGCTTCAACATCACTAGCATGTTCAGCTGCTAAACGATGCAGAAGCAGCTCAGAGATTCTTTCCACGGCGTATGAATCTTTGATTACTTCAATCATCTTCAACCAAAACTGTGAACCCATATGTGACTCTAACACATCAGCGACTACTGAATCATTTGATGACAGAATGCTCCGAACATGCCAAAGAACTCGCGGGGTTATTTCACTCAAAAGCAAATCTGCAGTAAAAGAAATTTGAACAACTTTGTTGCAATTCTTATCCATCTGGCTTGGCAAGATTGGAGAAAAGATTACTGGAGGTATAAGATCCAAAAGCAAAATCAACCAAAAAAAGCAATGACTTGAGTAGGATCAGCTAGTAGGAATAGCCACTGTAACTGAGAGACACTACCACAACGACCAACCTTTGACAGACCCCAGACAGAGTTAATAGGGGCCAGATCTTTTTATTTCAGCAGAACTTTACCTCTTAAACCTTTTAGGCAATTGGCAAGTGCATATGGAAAGGCCTAAATGCAATAGATTCCTTGCGCACAACCAATATCCACAGTAACCATTTGTCAATTTTTTCAATCATAATACTTATTCAAAATTGAGATTCATCAATCAGATAAGAATCACTTCAATCAGGTCTAAAATTCAACTGAACTTTTTCTTTTTCAAAGATGATATTAATAAAACCATTTAACCGTGATTATAAAAAGAACAACTGTTCCCTTTTATGTTGCAATTTTTTATTAGTGCCCAATCAGATGAATAACAATACAGAAAACATAACTACAGTATGTCATTCATATGCAAAAGCATATCCTACATAAAGCATAACTTGTGATCTTTTACTATATGCACCATGCAGGTAAGTTTCACAAAATTTTGACCTTTTCTATTAGAATATTTGGTATGCAAGTTTCAACACACTCGATGATTGAACAAACCAAATCGAAATCTATTCAGCACAATTTACAAATGTTTGGGCAAGTACTTGTACGCGTAGCAAGATACCATCTCCCCCTCTACTCTCCTCCCTCTTAAGATAGCACTACCGACAATCACAGGAGACGTACCAGAATTAATGAGAAGCAAGAAGGTGCATAGAATTGAAATAAATAAATAATCAAGGAGATCAAGGAGATCTTAGACAGCCCCATTTCAATTAATTTTTACTTAAGCAAAACACTTACTCCATCAGAGAAAATAACTTCTTGAGAATGCAATGCACACTGAGAAATTGATACAACTTTAGAACTTAACATATTAATTACCTGCAGATCCACGCCGACAAATGCGGGAAAATATCTCACCAACAAATAGCAATGCACCACCTGTGTCACTCTTATTGGATAATTTTTCTTTATCTAATAAATTGTCATCCCTTTCTTCTGCTAGTGAAAGAAGTTGAATCGTAATCTGCTTAAAGAAGAAACTGCAGAATTCTTGTGAAGAGAAACAATTAACTAAGAGCAGTCAGACAAAATCTCGTTGTGATCTAAGTGCAAGTATTGGATGGCATGGCTGATCTTTTTGTAAGATCAAACTAGTAAAAACTAGTACAAACTAGTACAAACAGGAAAGCAAATAATAAGAATTCCAATACATAAACAATTAGGGAATAACTTTTCCTCATAAACTTAATCCAGGAATTTCAAAATTCCAATGTCAGTTTTCTGGTTTTTTTTTTTTTTTCATTTAGATTGGCAATTTCACCATCTTGATATTTTTCCGTCAAACTTCAAGGTTGATCCTAACGGAGGAAACAACTTGACCAGGTTAAGAAGGAAAATGTTCTTTATTTCAATTTTAATGTGAATCTTGCAAAAGCAGAGATGCATTCGTAAAAACATTACTGTACATGGACCCACGAAATATACAGCAAAAGACATATAAGGATACCGTGATGAAAGCGAAACAGGGGCTCCTAATCGTGCTTTATCAGGAACAGATGCAATTAACTGTGCAATCCTGGAGACAACCGACTTAAAACATTCACTTATAGAATCTTTGAACGTGCAAAATTCTCTAGCTAGTTGGAGCATCCCATCATTTTCCAGCAAGCAGAGCACAAGTAATCTGTCATAATCACAAAAAGTGTAAGCAAGTTGTCTATTAGTTTATTTTGATGTAATGAGAGTTAGGACACAGGCTAAATATACAAGCAATAAACACTAGTCCATAAGTTTATTTTGCTGTCCAGCGAGTTAGGAGACAGGCTGAACATACAAGCAATAAGCACTTATTTCTTCTTCTTTAGGTCATAAGTAACCCTTATACACACTATGATTATCAGTCCCAAATTCAAACACAGAATTCAAACATACCACAGCACTATATCAGGGCATTTATCTAATATAATGAGAGCTTGTTGTCAAAACATAGACAAGGTGCATAACATTAGGAATGGTGCAGGCGCCAGATAAAAGATCAGTAGTCACAGGTCCTACAAAATTTATGATGGAGCTCAAACAACACACTAAACCTACGCCAACTTCATTAGATTACTATCAATTGCAATTTCATATGGATTGTCACCTCCATCAACAGCAGATGTAAAGCTGACACAACATGACATGCAACTTTAGACCACGGTCTTATAACAATCAATACCAATGTTGTACTCATGGACCACTGAAAAATAAATTTTCACGACCAACAGATACTGAGGATTCTTTGAGCACCTTAAATGGACATCGGTACTTATTCATTCCCTAATTATATATGTGCAACCTAAGCTATACAAAGCAGTCTGCAGAATCAATGGAATTATAAAGGGGCAAAATTACAACGGTTCTAGCAATTGGGATTATAAGCAGGTGTCCAACCCCATACCTTTCTGTGTTTGAGTTGACATACTTAACATCCTGATTATCTCTTGCATTTTGCTGTAGACAAGGAACCAAGGTCTGAACAACCTCAGTGGCGAGCCCATTAACAAAGAAAACATCATAGACATATATTCGCGCTGAAAGGGGGAAACAAGCTAGCCAATTGGAAGCAAGATCTGCATGCAAGAACAATCTGGATAAGAGGACATTAATCATAATTCTGTTCAAAGATACGAAAATACAGAACCAAAAAGAAAGAAGAAATGCGAAATCCTCCTTAAACATGAGTTAAGCAGTCAGAAACTTCTTAATTAATTAACCACCAATTAAGATATTTAGGCTAAAGAACATTCTAGCTCACCATGACAAACGACTGGAGAACATAATTTTGAATTTTGTGAATCTGTAACTAACTTCTTTGTCAACTTGTCTAAGTTCTAAAAGTTATGGCTAGAATGGGAAGCCTGAAAAACCAAATATCAGATATCTAAAGCCTGATTTCCCAGGTAGAATAACAGTCTTTCTTGTTGGCCAACTTTTTGCCATGCCACAAAAATTCATAAAGCAAAAGACGAAATGTTTTGTTTTCCTCCAAAAATCTGCTTTGCAACCAAATTCATGTCTATTCTTTAACCCTAATCTCATAGGATTGCATCTTTCTAAACCAGCAAATGTAAAATGAATATGTAGCCAGAGATAGATAGACACACCATCAAATTACTTCCTAGTCATGATATTAGCACAGGATAATACAAATATGACGCAATCACATTACCAAGCAACAGAACTCGAGCCAATGTTGGATATGCAGCACCTCGGTAGAATACTTGCCACGACTCCTTCCTCTCTTCTTCTGAAGGGACTTTGGCACTAAGGACCTGTGTCCAGCCCCGAGAAAATGGGTAACATAGAAAGAAATGAAAAATGGAACTTTCAAGAAAATGTCACGACCACAACTTTTTGATAGTTTTATCTACAAATTGCACAAACCTGGTCTCTATACCCCTGATCGATACTACCTGCAATTCGGAACACACAAAGAAAAAAGGTCAGTTTGCAAGAAATCAACAAAAAAGAAAAATGGAACAAACTCGAAGCACATTAAATCCTTAATCCTCCACTAGCTTGCTGGTGTAACGAAATGGATTTTGTTTCTTTTTCTCGTTGTTTTGCTTCTCGTTAGTATAAAATCTCAATAACATAGCCTACCCATCCACAAACCTTAACCTTTCTCAGTTCGTGATCCCATATTTCCACTCAAATAAACAGAATAAAACTTTTTCCGGTCATTTTTCAACGAAATGCTAAATACCATTTTAACTTATCCAATTTACCGAATTATACTCGGTAAAAGCGACGAGAAATCAAGTTCAGAAATTTCTGTCTCTTATTGTTTTCCTCATTTTCAGAGCAACCAAACAACCAAGCCACTTGAAGAAGATCTCGTGACCGACCTGCGAGAAGAGAGGAATAGTCCAGAGGGAAGAGAAGGACAGCGAGGGAGTGAAGCGCACAAATGACTTGGTCGACGCGCTTGGCGTTCCTTATGGCTGAAATTACCTCCCCGACCTTGTCGAGCATTGCAGCTTCCAGTTCTCTCTTCCTCTTCGAAGCATCCTCCATGATTGATTCGGCTTCTCCTTCGCCACTCAATGCCCCGTTTACTGAAGAAATGTTTCGGAGATTGGAGCCGAGAAGGCTCCGGGCTAGACAGGAACGACTACATTGTCGTTTAAGGGATACAAAAACGGTGTCGTATAAGAATGGCAATAACTGGCTTAAGGAAATTACAATGGGCCGACTGATAAGAAGTGAAAATATTCAAAACGGTGCGTTCGCTGCTTAAACATCCTTAAACGTCATCGTCCGAGTGCTGAGCTTCTTCGTGCCATTCTTCCCCCTCTCTCGCTGCCGTTCGCGAGAGCTATGGCAACCGCAGTTTTAGCCGCTGAGTCCACCAGAAAGCAACCCCGACCAGGTAGGGGCGGATTCGAAGCTCATGGGTTGACCGAAGAGGAGGCGAGGGTCCGGGCCATCGCCGAGATCGTGAACTCAATGGTGGACCTCTCCCGCAAGGGTCAGAACGTGGACCTCAACGCGCTTAAGTCCGCCGCCTGCCGCAAGTACGGCCTCTCGCGTGCCCCGAAGCTCGTAGAGATGATCGCCGCGCTACCCGACTCGGACCGCGAGTCCCTGCTCCCCAAGCTGCGGGCTAAGCCAGTCCGGACTGCCTCGGGAATCGCTGTCGTGGCCGTCATGTCGAAGCCCCACAGGTGCCCCCACATCGCCACCACCGGGAATATCTGCGTGTACTGCCCCGGCGGCCCTGACTCCGACTTTGAGTACAGTACTCAGTCGTACACTGGGTACGAGCCCACAAGTATGCGCGCCATTCGTGCAAGGTAGGGTCTTCATGGTTTTTTTTGCTTCTGATGTTTTTGCTTGTCTTGGGAAGACTGGAACTTCAATGGGTTTTGTTGGATATTGTTTGTATGAGCCAATTTTTGAAGGCGCTTTTACGAATAAGTTGTTAAGTAATTATGAGCTAATTTAATAAGAGATTTTAGAATCGAATTTTGTCTAGTGGTAACTTTTATCTTATTTTCTTTCGTTAGACAGTAGAAGGATTTGATTTAAGCAGTAGTTATGGTACATATTTCAATTAATAAGGTAAGCATGCACCTGATGGGTTTTGAACATGCAGTACTGGTTATTAGACTTTTTATGAGTATATGCAGTTCTGAAACTGCTGAAGGGGTGGTTCTACTGATGCACCTGGCTCACTGTTGCTTGTGACTTGTAGAAATAATACGCCACTTTAAAACCCTTGAAATAGAAACTATTATGAGGTAAAGTTAATGGGAACGTTGTGGAAGTAACATTCCCTCTAAGTTGTTGATGACTTGCTTGTTATGATGGCCTGAATTTTTTTCATAGCAGCTGCAGTTCTGGAACTCAATGGCAGGAAATTTATGTAGAGTTAGGCTGAACCCAAAGTTGGTTGTGGTTAACATGTATATGCAGTTGACATTCTTCAGTACTATGTGATGATAGTCTTGTTTATGATATTTGGCATTTAATACATCTGGCAATAATATTTGATTTCTCCTTACGAACTTCGTGGTTCCAGATATAACCCATATGTCCAGGCTAGGAGCAGAGTAGATCAGTTAAAGCGATTGGGTCACAGTGTAGATAAGGTATGCCCTATACATTTTTAAAATTTAAGTGTCCATGTTAATAGTTCCAAGGCTATTATAATTCATAAACCTACTTCATTGTTCTTCTTAATATGTGCTATATGCTTTCAGGTTGAGTTCATCTTGATGGGAGGCACATTCATGTCACTGCCAGCAGATTACCGTGATTACTTTATACGCAATCTACACGATGCTTTATCGGGACATACTTCTGCCAATGTTGAAGAGGCAGTTGCATACTCTGAGCATAGTGCCACAAAGTGTATTGGCATGACTATTGAAACGTAAGCTACTACGTGAGCTTTTTGGTATTCAAATATGTGGTTTTCTTGCTTCTGTGCTAAACAGAAGCAAGAATTTTTTATTCAGTCTCAACTGATTTTCTTAGTTGAAAAGATTATCTGTGTCAATTGTATTTATTCTTCTCCTCTGAAACTGGGTAGATTACAATGAGAGTTAGTTGATAAAAAATATTTTTATAAAAAAGAAAAGATGTAGGTATGGTAAGTAGTTATCAATGATGTCTCATATAAGTTTTCACCTATGGAGTAATCTTTCTTTTCGTTATATGTGGATTTGGTTCTGTTAGAGATATACCTGGTTAAAGACAGTATGAGAAACCCAGCTGTCAGACATACTAAAGATGTTTGAGAAATTAGTTTGCATATTGTTGTTCATATATTATAGTAAATACGGGAAGAAAACTTTTGATTTTATTTCAAAGAAGCTTTCTGTATTTTATCTCATTGACGGAAGTAAATGATTGTCATCCACCTTATTTAATCTATCAGGAGACCAGATTATTGCCTTGGGCCTCATTTGCGGCAGATGCTTTCTTATGGTTGTACACGCTTGGAGATTGGAGTTCAAAGTACATATGAGGATGTTGCGCGTGACACAAATAGGGGACATACAGTAGCTGCCGTGGCTGACTGTTTTTGTTTGGCCAAGGATGCTGGTTTCAAGGTGCGCTATAAATGTTCTCATGTTCAGAGTCCATATGCTCAGCACATTCATCATCTATTATCTAGTGCTCCAGGAGGCTTATTTTTCTTCGTTCTTGCTGCCATATAGAGCCAGTTTCATGTTATCTCTTTCACTTGAAAATTGTTTTCCTTGCTTAATTGGAACTTAGAGAATAAAAAAAACCTTGTTAGTAATACATTTTAGTGTAACCAGCCTTTCTTTCCATGTTCTTTTTCTCCCTTGTAATTTTTGTACTTTTTCTTAGGTTGTTGCGCACATGATGCCTGACCTTCCTAATGTGGGGGTTGAGAGGGACATGGAAAGTTTCCGCGAGTTCTTCGAGAGCCCCTTATTCAGAGCTGATGGGCTCAAAATTTATCCTACACTTGTAATTCGTGGAACTGGTCTTTATGAGCTTTGGAAAACCGGCAGGTATGTTGTTGTCCTATTTAATATTTGATTTTCTTCTCCCAATACCACTCATTACCCCACTCAAAGGGGTGTGTGGTGGGGATGATTTAGATAGAGGCACTGTGGGAGCATAAAATCCACATATCAAAGCTCCAATATTACTTGGAAAGAAAGATTACTCCATGTAAACTTTTGGTTTTGTCAAGTTTGGTCTGTGTTCAGGAATTCTAATCATAGAGTCCAATTACAGGTATAGAAACTATCCTCCTGAGCAGCTTGTGGACATTGTAGCAAGGATCCTAGCAATGGTTCCCCCGTGGACACGTGTTTATAGAGTTCAACGGGATATTCCAATGCCTCTGGTTACCTCTGGGGTTGAGAAAGGAAATCTTCGGGAGTTAGCTTTATCTAGAATGGAAGACTTGGGTTTGAAATGCCGTGATGTTCGAACTCGAGAAGCTGGAATCCAGGTTAGTGGCAAAACCATGCTCACTCAAAATTGTTGTGCCGTGGATTGCAAATTCTTAAAATGATTGTTAACATATCATGATTTAGGATATTCACAACAAGATTAAACCTGAAGAAGTTGAACTTGTCCGTCGGGATTACATGGCCAATGAAGGTTGGGAAACGTTTCTCTCATACGAAGATACACGACAGGTATTTGAGATGCCCTCTTTTTGCTCAGGTTTGGATGCTTCCAAAAGATTTCGCTTATTTAAGTACTAATACTAATGCCATTCTATATCTGTCACATTCAAATATGGCTAGTTGCCAGGAGATGTATTGTAATTCCTCTGTGATTGGAGTCCTGTCTAGTATGATTTACTTGGCTTTTACTTGGGTCGCTATATCTGATTTGACAACTAAATCTTTTTGTAGTCTGAATTAATCAATCTAGATAATTTGAGTATCCCTTGATGGCTTCTTTATATATGATCTTGTTGAGGCAACTTGTGCTTGCGGAGATATAATGTTCCCTAGTTTTTTCTTTCTGAGTTGGACTTAGTTTGTTCGTCATGCTGTTTGCACACCAGGATATTCTTGTTGGGTTGCTGCGGTTGCGAAAATGTGGGAAGAATACCACTTGTCCAGAACTTATGGGCAAATGTTCCATTGTTCGTGAACTCCATGTTTATGGTACTGCTGTTCCGGTTCATGGGCGGGAGGCTGACAAGTTACAACACCAGGTAATAGAGCAACTGGCTTGTGTAGAGTAACTATTTAGCGTTCTTCCTGGGCCTGATGCCATTAACGTCTGATGCTCTGAAGTCTTTGAAATGGCTTGTACTCTATGTTTGCCTTTCTTTAGTCTGAGGCCTAAAAAAGTATTCTCTCCTTTTGACCCTCACAGGGATATGGTACACTTTTGATGGAGGAGGCCGAGCGGATTGCCCGCATGGAGCACAGATCAAAGAAAATAGCTGTCATTTCTGGTGTAGGAACCCGCCATTACTACAGGAAATTGGGTTATGAACTTGAAGGGCCTTACATGGTGAAATGTCTCGACTGACCAGCTCTATCACGTGATATAACACAGTTTTGTATAATATAGTTGGAAATTAGTATTGATTTAACCCCCTGTAAGCCATTGATTTTTTCAATGCTGTCATTTATCTTTCCCTGTTCTGAATTTGGTCTGTAGTATATACTAATAAGAGATAGTTCTTTCGATTAGATTGGGTTTAAGGACGTCATATGTGAGATTAAGGCTTCTATATTGTCTAAATCTTATTTAAAAGGATTTTTTCATTAAAACTATCGATTTTAAAAGAAAATTTAATATTTTAAAATAATATCAAAGTAAGATTTCAGGAGGTGGCATCTATTGTATATAACCACTATTTTCTGAAGTGGTGTGGCGGGGTGCATACTCTTGGCTCGATGCTCCACTTCAAGATTAGTAAACGAAGCTTTGGCTAGTACCCAAACCTTAATACAAAAAACGTGGGTCAGTTGGAGCCGTGGAACACGAAGAAGGCCCTCAAAATCTTCCGGATTTTCAAAAGATTTAAGCAACAGAGAAGGGATAACCCATGTGCAGAGGGAAAGTGCGAAGCTCCCAGTGGAAGTTTGGAATGATGGAGGACAAATATAAACAACGTCGTTTTATGGATTTGGCGGCGTTTCCGATCCTCTCTCCTCGCGTCGTAGGTATTTAGTTCCACACCTTTGCTTGCTGCTATTATCAATTAAGCTATGCTCAAATCAGCCTTCGTTCCCGTTTTCTCAGTCTTCCCGGCAAACCCCGAACCCGAAAGGTGTTGTGCCGAGCTGTCAGCAGCGCTTTCACTCAAAACCCCCCAGGAGTTCGACAAAATGCCTTGTCGGAAACCTACACCACTGTCCTTGCCCCCCAAGATCCTCCTACGTCGGCGTATATCCACCTACCCTTCTGTCGAAAACGTTGCCACTATTGTGACTTCCCAATTGTCGCTCTTGGCTCTTCTTCTGACCCAACTGATGACGACCCGCGAGTGTTAAACTATATTCAATTGCTTTGTCGAGAAATTAATGCGACGAGAGTAGAGTTTAAGACCAGCCCCTCTCTCGATACTGTCTTTTTCGGGGGTGGAACGCCGTCACTTGTGCCACCGAAGCTTGTGTCTTCGGTTTTAGAAGTTCTGAGGTCGAAGTTCGAGATGAGTCCGAGTGCTGAAATATCTATGGAGATGGACCCTGGTACTTTCAATGTTAAGAAGATGAAAGAGTTGACTGCATTGGGAGTGAATAGAGTGTCTCTGGGAGTTCAGGCATTTCAGGAAGACCTGTTAAGGGCTTGTGGGAGGGCTCATGGTGTGAAGGAGGTTTATGACGCAATTGAGATTGTCCAGTTATGTGGGGTTGAGAATTGGAGTATGGATCTTATCTCATCTCTTCCTCACCAGACACTGGAAATGTGGGAAGAGAGCTTGAGGCTAACCATTGTAGCGCAACCAAACCATGTGTCTGTATATGATTTGCAAGTCGAACAAGGCACGAAGTTCGGAAATTTGTAAGTAATGAAGTTGGTAGTGAGCACTACTTTTTTAGCTTTATGTTTGGATCTGGAGTTAAATCAGAGTTTCTTGCAGGTATACCCCAGGGGAGTTTCCTCTGCCTTCTGAAACACAGTCGGCTGATTTCTATAGAATGGCTTCAAGCACGCTTGGCAATGCTGGCTACAGCCATTATGAAATCAGCAGTTACTGCAAGGATGGCTTCGAGTGCAAACACAATCTTACGTATTGGAAGAACAAACCTTTCTACGGGTTTGGCCTTGGATCTGCTAGTTATCTTAGCGGATTGAGGTTTTCAAGGCCAAGAAAAATAAAAGAATATGAGGGTTATGTGCAGGATTTGGAGAATGGTTTGGTGTCTTGCTGTACAAATGATCATAGAGATGCAAAAGATGTGGCCATGGATGTTGTGATGCTCTCTCTCAGAACTGCCAGAGGCCTAGATCTTAAGTCTTTCGGAAAAGCTTATGGTGAGTCTCTTGTTTTCTCTCTTCTGAAGGCCTACAAACGTTATGTGGAAAGCGGACATGTTGTTTGCTTGGATGAGAATAAAAGAGCCATGACGGCGGATGAACTTGATACTGCGTTATTTGAAGAAGACAGGATCGACAGAAGTCCAGCTTATATTCGGCTGAGCGATCCAGATGGTTTCCTTCTATCAAATGAGTTGATCGCCTTTGCATTTGGGGAACTTGCTTCGTAGAACTTTGATCCTTATTGGAGCTAGGAGGTCTGTGGAAGTGACCAAACGCTGTTTCATACTTAAAGCTGCGGGCTTTAGAGGCTGAAAAACATTTCTGTTGAAAGTTGCTAAGAACAAAACTTGATTCATCGACGAGAAGAAACCTAGATTGTCTGATTCTAGGACAAACGAGATGTTGT
Organism: Casuarina equisetifolia; assembly: GCA_028551475.1. NCBI lineage: Eukaryota > Viridiplantae > Streptophyta > Magnoliopsida > Fagales > Casuarinaceae > Casuarina > Casuarina equisetifolia. The sequence goes on from CM052357.1 coordinate 21,827,827, forward strand.
AGCAGAACCCACTTGTTACACGCCATTGTTGAGGTGACTTGCAAAGAGACAAAATTAAAATCTTAGAAAAGACCTGCATGGCTTACACACTAGTTGCTTTGAGCTGGAGGAACAATCAAACCAAGAAGACGCTTACTGTCCGCTTTAGAGTACTACAAGGCAGACCATGATTAGGGCTGAGTAAACAGGCATCTAAATGATACCATTTGGTTAAAGATTGTAGATGCCAATGAGATTATGTGTATGCAATAAAGATTAAATTTTTAGAGCATTTTACTTCTCAACCGTAAAGCATTCTAATTAAAAGCGTTTTGGGTCTCTGGCAGCCCGCAGGGGGTGCCAGTTGTCCATGAAGGAGAATTGTTGCAGACTGTTCATTGTTAAACGTGCTTGATGATCAAAAGTTCTCGTACATTTTACGATCTTGAAAAGCTGAAAACGGGAATCTTAAGATTTCCTCCATTGAGTTTAATTCCTCCACAATCGCTCGGCTAGACGTTCTCGTCCTAATCCTGACGTGGATTTCGTACTTGAGGACTTGAGGGGGCCCTAACACTAGGTTCCGGTTTAGAACATGACCAATCGTGGACTGCATTGTACGACGAACTGTGTTCTCAGTTCTCGTGGCTGAGAAACAAATTTTTACGCCTGTTTGGTAACAACAACATTTGAGTACTTTAATGGAGAGAACATTTCTTGCACTTCAACCTTGTTCGGATAGCAACGACATTTAAGTACATGGACAAGAAAGAAAATGAAAAGGATGTCGCCTGGAATCTAGTTGGATGGTTTTTATGGCTCCATGCAAAACTGAGTCTATGGTGAATCAATTTCGTAAACATGTTCATTTTTTGTTGATTGCTAAAGTGACTACATCGGATTAACAAAATGAAAAAGAAAAAAAGAGGAATAAGCAAAAGAGATTATGGTGAATCGATTTAATTTATTTTTTGGCGAAAGTAGAGTACATTGGATTAACAAATCGTTAGTAAAAGATTCTTTTGATGAAGACTATAGGAAGATGACTGTGATGTCATGAAGGCAAAGTGAGAGGCAAAGGGAAAAAAAAAAAAAAAGAAGGGAAAAATAGCAAAAAATATAATACACTTAGTATATAATATTTGTAATTTTTATAAGAGAAACCCATTATATAGGTTGTATAGATGTTTAATTACAATACCTTAATAATAATGAGATTGCCAATAATAAGATGGTTACCTATAATAAAAGGATTCTCAATAATAATGAAATTAAAATGTTGTCAATAACAAAGAAAGACACAATAGTAATAGATTTGAATCCTTAAGATTAAATTTTCATTTTTGAGAAATAAAATCTATTGGACTCCCAACTAAGAAGTTGAAGATTCGGGACACCCCATGCCCTCCCCAAATAAAATTTCCACCCAAAAAATAAAAAATAAAAAAATAATTCTTTATAATTCTTTCTTTTGGATAACCTTTTGATCTTTTTAACCTTTTTGTGACGACTTCGCACAAAAAGAGTACTTTGCTTCAATTTGAGAATCTCGTCCCCCGTGCTAAGCATTCTAAAGTCTATTAGAATCTTTTTTACTTTTTTAATCTTCCTCTTTTCGTGAAGTTCTTGCGTCGAGATTTTGGAACGCGACATACTCGGCGTAAGAAAGTATGCCTTTTTAAAAGTGAGTCTAATACGTCGAAAGCAGACGACTTAAGCGACCTTACGGAAACGCAGAGAGAACCGCTTCCAGTGCTTATGGTTAAAAGTTTCCACTTTCGCTCTCTCGATACTTGCACGGCGATTTGCTTTCTATTTTTCATTTTGGAATCCTTTTGATTTTCCATCTTCTTCGACGTTTCGGTTCGTTTCGGCGGTGTAGGAGTGGCCCAGGTTTTGGTATCCCCGGGAGACTTAGATCAACGCTTTGTGAACCATTGCTGCCGCTGAAACTATTCTGGGTATGTGTTTCTGATACTGTGATTTTGATGCCAATAATGGTTGTTCGTATGTTTCTCTGCTGTTAGTGGTGGTACGGAGATGTTGAGTGAGGTACATTCTGATGATGGATTCAAACTGAGTGCTGTATTTTATAAATTGGAGCAGCCCCATTTTTTTTTCTAAACCAAAAAAGATCACTGGCGATATTCACGTCAAGTTTGCCGTCCGCATGATTTTTGCGGTTGACATGCGATTTTATGAGGATTCAACGTCGCTGGCGAAAGCGAAATCTCTCTTCTTATTTTTTTTATTAAATTGGGGATAGTTTGAGGTGGTAGCAAGCTGCAAAACAGGAGTATGCCTTAGTTTCACTTAGTCGAGTATGATATTTTACTAACCGAGAGATAAATGGAGGAACATTTTTTATCTCCACTTTTGTTATTTTTCCGTTAGGATGGTATGAAGGGACGTGCTATGGCTGACTGTTTCATTTGAACATTTTAACTTTACCTATCTTGTACAAGTGAGGATTACGTAGGTCAAAAGGTAGTTAGCTCAGAAATCTACTTTTTTTGGGAGGAAACTTTTATATTAGCAGAACCCTATTTTTCTTAGAAGTTTATGGGTAAATGAGTATAGCACATATCATGTGATTATAAATTTGCTTATTGGTTGATATGTGGGATAACACATGATTATAAGAAGTTAGGTACACATCTGCATTCCCTTGTATTTATTTGTTTTTCACTCTTTAGGAAAATCTGTGAGCCTAGAATTAGATTTATATCGGGATAGTACTTTTGCCAACTAAGAGATATGAAAATATCCTGGTGAGACTGTACAGTGTAGGAATTGAAATTACTTAATCCACAAAGTTGTTTTCCGCAGCCCTTTCTTTCTCTTGCTATCAACTATCAGTTGGAAGTCAAATTTCCAGATGTATGATGCACATAAAATATACATGTCTTTGTGATTCATTTTGATGCCACCCAAGTGGGAGGGAAGGAATGGAGATCAGATTATAAACCTATTGGCAAATGAAAGATGTTGTTTGAACCTGAATTGATTGTATTTCTTGCAGCCAATTCTTTATGGGACATGGTCTTGAGATTTAAGCATACATGTTTTTGCAAGAAGTTGCTTCTTTCATAAGCTTGAGGTTGAGTAAATTTGATAAAGATTTTCATATAATATGAAGGCCTTTGTAAATTTTGAAACAAGATTACATGTGGAGATAATTGTCCGAATTCATGTTGACTGGGTCTGGAAACTTTGGGCTAGGACAATCAGCGAGATATCAAGAAGGTTTATGTAGTTAACTATGTTTGCTTCTCTTGTTGCTTTGGTACAGTTAGTTCCTAGCTTTTGTGTTTATTATTGGTTTGCATGAGCTGTGGAATGATTATAGCATTGAGGCTTAAATTTTTGATTGTTGATCTAATAGATTCTTAAATTGCTTGTACCTAACTGTAATGTGATACTTTGTAGTTGTGATGGGCACAAAGCGCATAAGATCTTGTCTTGATGATGAGAATGGGGACAATCTCCCAGATCCACCAGGTTTCATGTCTCTTACTTCGTTTATACTGAAGAGGGTGGAAGATAGTGAAGAAACCAATAATGCATTGTCTTTTGAGAGTACGTCAACAAGGGAGCCAATCAATATGGGATCCATGTTCAACATGACCGACATGGCAGGGTTGAAGAAATCCTTCCAATGCAGAGCACGTGTTTCTTTTGATGAAAGCAATCAGAGCCCAGAAAAATCTAACTCAGAGCAGTTTGATCTGGTCTTAATCTTCTTCCTCTTTTGTGGAATGCATTGTTTTTGTGCTTCAAACCATTATGCTACTTTATGGTGATCATCAATTCCATAATACTTGTCATTCAATGAATATATTGTCAGTATAACAATTAGCATCTGAGGAGATCTTCCCAAGGATATCTATTTCCCATTGTAAGCTTGACCTAGAAGGATGGGGTTTGCTGTAGGGGGGTTGTTGGGTTGGGGCCGTGCTTGGTGGCAAGGATTGAGAGGGAAGAGCGTGTGTGAGGTTTTCCTTCTATATTTTCCAGAAGAAAGAATGAATGGGCATACTTGATGTTATTGGGTACTACTCTGTGGAAGGTGCAGAAATCTTGCTGATTCACAGAGCTCGAAAGTTTGTGTTTACATTTCTGCATGTATATTGTACACAGACGGACATGATCTTTAGAGTGTGAATCTTTCTTAGAAACTTAGCATATAGTCATGAAATGTTATTCGTTAAACATTGCATATAATTTCTATAGTTTAGCTTAGGAAGATGACTTCTTAATGGTATCTTAGAGTATATCTTACTTCTGTACCTTTTATGTCTTGAGACACGTAGTAGAATCATAAGCAGGAACTGTTTGATTTCTTTTTGGTGGGAAGTGATAATTATAGTGTTACTTCGTTTCTTTCGCAGAATCTCCCTTCGAAAACTTGCCTTCCAAAGGGGGTTATTCATGGATGTCTAGACTGTAGTAACTGTGTGAAGGTTGATTTTCATTTGTTAACAAGATTTTTATTTTTGAATGCACGATTTTTATTTTTATTTGTAGTACATCATATGATTATTATGTACTAGTTTTAGACTTCCCATTGGACTTGAAAATTCTTGACTATTTACAGGTCAAGTTCTCACCTATTCTTGATGCTAATTTTTGGTTTAATGATTGGTTGGGATTTTGGAAATAGATAACAGCAAGATGGCATCCTGAAGATGCAAGAAAAGAAGACACTGAAGAGGCTCCTGTTTTCCACCCGACAGAAGAGGTATTTTGTTCATGCATTTTTCTGCTTTCATTTTGTTCTCAGTATCTTTCTCTGGGAGCGGAGTATCCTTTCCTTGTAAAAAAATTCTGAATTTTGAAAGACTTTGAAACTTTTGCTGCAGGAATTTGAAGACACAGTTAAGTATATAATGACTATATATCCTAAAGCAGAACCATATGGAATCTGCCGTATTGTTCCTCCTCCTTCCTGGGATCCTCCATGCCTAATTAAGGAAAGGAGTGTATGGGAAGAGTCTACTTTTGTTCCCCATGTTCAGCAGATAGACGGAATAAGGAATTGGTCTTCACCGAGGACAATGGTTAGCTGTGATGAAAATGGGAATGCTAAGAGGAGAAGAAGTTTGGGCAAGGATTCACACAATGAGTCTGGTGACGAGGATATCACGAAACCTGATGATACTGGGCATTTTGGTATTGAAGGTTTTGAGTATGAATCTGGTCCAGAATTTACCCTCAAAACCTTTGGGCGATATGCAGAGGATTTCAAGCGCCAATATTTTTCCAATGGAGCTAAGGTTACAGGTCCGGATGAAAATTCAACTGAGTTTCAAAAGCAGTGGGAACCATCGGTGGAGAATATTGAAAGGGAATACATACATATTGTTGAGAATCCAACGGAAGAAATTGAGGTATATTGGGGATACTAAAATTAGTTTGTTAAGTACATTTTTGTGCATACTTCTGTTCAATTGGGCATCTTATATTGTTGAGACTACAACTTAGGTGCGTTGCTGTGAAAATCTGGACTACGGAGTTTTTGGCAGTGGATTTCCAACCGTGGAGATGTCAGATTGTCCTAAATATGCGAAATCAGGCTGGAACTTAAATAACACACCCAAACTGCCTGGTTCTTTGCTGTCATTTGAAAGATGGGAGACTTCACAAATCTTAGTGCCTCGGCTTCAGATAGGAATGTGCTTTTCTTCACATCACTGGGTAAGAAACTTCAAGATTATCTGGGCATAAACAGATGTTGGCTGACAAATTTGATGATGACCATTCTATTAAATATCATTCAATTGATGTCTTAAAACAGAAAGCCGAAGAGCATTACTTGTTCTCATTGTGCTACATGCATCTGGGTGCTCCTAGAATATGGTGTTGTGTTCCAGGGAGCTGTAATATCAGGTTCAAGGCAGCTGTGAAGAAATACTTTCCGGATGTGTTAGTAAAACAACCGGCGTTGGCCAATAGGCTGGTGAGTTATAACATTAAGGAAAATTGTTTCTGTTGTTTAAGAAAGTAATCGCGGGGATGGATTTGTAGTACCATTTGGTGGTTTTTTTTTTTTTTTTTCAGGCTCTGATTATATTGAGTGGGATTCATATTGTCTGTCTCTTACATTTGACATGCTGTCACTTACTTTCCTTACCATCATATACAAGCAATACATTAAAAGCTGCACCTCATAAACGATATGTTAACTTACATTTGTATTTGTAGCTTTCCATATTTTGGTAGTTCGTAGGCAGTCCAGAATGTTAAAATCAAATCATTATCCTTGTTGTCTATCCAGTCTTTACCAAAAAAATGGGAAAGAATTCTCTACTTTCTGCCTTTAGAAAATATGCTAGCTAGTTGACATAGGGTGTTTTTGGAAAAAGATAAAATCCGATGTTTGTTGGTGTTTTGGTGACAAAGAACTATGCTTTAATGGTTTGGGAATCTAGAAGTTTGGGTTTATGGCTATAACAAGGTTTTATGGCTGAAAGTGGTGGTTCTTGAAAATTACCTTGCCTAAAATTGGGGGCAGAAGCTTCTTTATTGACTTTCTGCTCTTTATCCAGTGGCTTAGGGTATAGAGGGCACACCATTATGAAATTAGGCTTTTTGGTTGTGAAAATGGAAATGGGAGGAGCTTTCCCAATTACTGCCTTTCCCAGTCCAACGTTTGGTTCCTTTAACTGTGACCAAATAACACTAAAGCATAGGAATTTTCCAAAATACTTCATTGCCATATTTGGTTGTATGGCATGGGAAAGGGTATGTCAGTGGTAAAGATAGGAGATTGTGGTGGTGGACGTTTGGTGCTGGTTAGTGTACGTTAAAACTGGTGGAGGGTGCTAAAGGAGTGAGGATTTGAAAGAGAGGAAAATCTTTTAGTTTCGGTTGGAATGTTGTTCTGGTCTAATTGAATGGAAAGGTTCCCCATAGCTTTGCCCACCCTTGCCTCAGATGTGAGGGCTGTAATGGAATCCCATTCCCTATTACCATCTCTAATCCCTACCACAAAAAGAAGGAAAAAATAAAATAAAATAAAATAAAAGAAGCTGCAGCTTAGGCTATTGTGATGGAAGACTGAAGAGGAGTTTCTTTGTGGTGTATAAAGCAAAAATGTCAATCCAGAAATGACAGTAACAGAGAGAAGAATAATGAGACGTTATGGCTAAAATTTTTCATTAGTTAAAGCCTAATATCCTTTGGGGAGTAGAAATCTACGTAAGATGGAATAAGATACTATTGTACCAAATAAGCACCAGAAATACATATAACCTTACCTAAGAGAAAAGGTTTGCATCTTGAGGCTTTAATGATATCAATGTGGAGCCTAGTTTCTAATAAAGCTATTGATGTGAGACCATTAGTGCATTTGCAATTGTGTTATCTTGCATTAGATAGTTCTTTACCATAAATTCTTCTGCTTGCTGATTTGATTAATTTCAATCTCCTTCTCATTATGTTACACAATGCTTCAAGTTTAGTTTATTTGTGATTTTTTGGTTATTGTGAGTTCAATGTTAACTGTAACTTCAAACTGGTTGATTAAGGTAGAGAATGCACTTAAAATGTGAAAAAGATCTTTAAAAATGGAATTAATGAATCCCTCATTCTGACGGTTGTCTCTGTTCTATTTTCTATGGTCATGTTGATATAGTCTTAAAACTTATAGTGTTCCCCCGCTTTCTCAAATTTAATGTGAAAAGGAAAAAGAACTATGAAAATCTTGTTGTAGTTAAATTTCTGATTGGCATAGAAGAACTTTGAAAATCTTTCGTGGTTTAATTTCTGATTGGCATAAACTTTCTTTACTATGACATTTTAGAAATTAGAAGCAAAATGCATTGTATAATATTTTAAGATACTTTTGTGACATCAACTATTTATACAGGGTGCACAATTATCTGCCTCCAGTTTGAAGTCGGAGGGTATACCTGTCTATCGTTGCATACAACATCCCCGGGAGTTTATTCTTGTTCTTCCAGGAGCATATTATTCAGGATTTGATTGTGGTTTTAATTGTGCGGAGGTGGCTAATCTTGCCCCCCTTGAGTGGTTGCCCTTTGGGCAGTATGCTGTAGAGCTTTATTCTGAGCAGGGAAGAAAGACATCAATATCCCATGATAAGCTGCTGCTTGGAGCGGCCAGAAAAGCCGTCAGGGCACAATGGGAAATTCTACTGTTTGGGAGTAACTCATTAGATAATTTGAGATGGAAAGAAGCTTGTGGAAGTGATGGGATCTTGGCAAAAGCATTCAAGGTAACCCCCTAGATTACTCGAGTCATATCAGTTACAACTTTCAAGCGTTATCACTAGGTCAAAAGCTATAGCCGGTAACCAAGGTGCATTTATTATTCCTTAACAATGATCTAACAGTGCCCACAAGCTTGCTAGCCACATACTGGCTCACCCACCACATAGCATGCACTGACAAGGGCACTGTCGCAAACCCCCGCCCCCAACCCCAAAAAGCAAACCCATTGGCTCAAGGGGTCTATCCTGTGTCCTACTCATATACCACTAAACTAAAAGTTATAGTTGATAACTAGGGCATATTCCCTATTCCTTAACAGCGACTAGTAGCACTCATGAGCTAGTTTGCCATCCACTGGCCGACCTGTCATGTGACATGCACCAATACCTTTATCATCATTCTTTATATTATACCTCGAATTCTGTTTCTGTGCTAGAAAGTCCACAATTGCCCGACCAAAACTTTCAAAAGAAAGTGTCCAGTTGTGATAAAGCTTGTGGGATTTTTGTACAGAAGTTATTGTTGTTCCCATTTGCAAATGATTCTTCCAGAGTGATATTATATCAAAATGCTAAATGATTTTTCTCCTTCAAGTAACCTACATGACTGGAAAATAGACTTTTTTTAGCTTTTCTTTTTGTTTCTTTCTACCTTTTGTATTCTTATCTCTGTTTCCTGTCTCCCTCATCCTTTCCAATGCACATGCATCCCCATTTGTCATTTTGAAACATGACCCTGCTTGCATTTTGCACTTACAGGAGTGTTCTGTTTTCAGTTTTTGTTTTTTTGTTGAAATTGGCAAATTCAGGAGTCTTTGGTTTTTGTTTCATTCTTGTGTAGTCTCGTATTCGGTCTGAAGGTATTAGGAGGGAGCACCTTTGCACCTCCCTACGGTCAGAGAGGATGAGCGACAACTTTGATGCAACCCTCAAGAAGGAATGTGCGTTCTGCCACTATGATCTACACCTCTCAGCAGCAGGTTGCCGGTGTAATCCAAATAAATTTTCATGTCTGAATCATGCGAGGCAGCTCTGTTCTTGCTCTTGGAGTGACAAATTTTTCCTCTACCGCTATGACATGAGCGAGTTAAATCTTCTTCTGGAAGCTTTGGAAGGAAAACAAATTGCAGTCTACAAATGGGCTAAAGAGGATCTTGGACTGTCTCTGCAATGTGTCTCCAGAAAGAGCTCACACGAACAAAAGGAGCCCAAATCCAAAGATTCGGGAAGACCCAATGGCAGTGGTAGAAGTTCTATTTCTAGCATTAAAGCAGAAACGAAGGCACTCATCCAATCTAGAATCCAATTGAAAGCAAAAGAAGGCAGCTCTGTGGAAACCCAAGAGGCGGCACCAGGAAGCAGCCCTGTTAGTACTGCTGCTTCAAGCGTCGAGGCAGAAACAGAGTCACATACCCTCCAAACAAAGATATTGGACAGACCAAATGTAAAAAATAACAGAACATGTTCAATGATTTCAAGTGCTACTGCATATAAGACTCTCTTTTGGGATAGAGATGGGATTCCTGAAGTTTCTAGCGATAGCAGTAGTGTCTCAAGTTCCTCAGAATCTGAAGAGGACACATCTGATTTTGTCGTTCAGTTAGGCTAACAATGGTTCTCCTTAACTGTAGAAACTGCACTCTCAAAGCATTCAAAATCGGCCGACATTTTGCATAAAAGAGCACTGTTTACATCTACGGTCTGAAAATGTTGTTCTTGTAGGTGATGGGGAGATTTAAGATGATAGATCAATTCAATAGCAGAATTGAATGCCTTTTGTGATTGATTATCTGTTGGATTCCTTTTGTGATATCGGGATACAACTTCCCACCCCCCACCCCCCACCCCCGAAAGCCTGAGAATTGGACCTACCAGGACCTCCAACAGCCTGTTCTTACTGCTTTCTTTGACCTTCTTTGGTGTCTCTGCACTAAAGTGATTCTGCACTAACGTGATTCCTTTTATTTCTTGCTCGTGTATGTCATTTCTGATTGTTTTCTCTTTTGCAGTGTTTCCTGCTGGTAGATCTCCCTTATCATCTCTCTCACTGGCATTTCCACCTAGCAAAAACATGTCACTTGTTAAGAAAAGAAATGAACTTTCATGAATAATGTGAAGTACACATCGCTTGATGCAATCACTTTGCAACAAATTTGAGGGGAATTGTTTTATTGCGTGTTGATTAGACTCTAATATTGTGTTAAAAAAGATTTAATGTTTTAAATTTAAATGTATTTTCAAATCAAAAGGACACACTTTTCATATATGAAGTTCTTTATGTCAAATCTAATATATAATGTATATGGCTTAATATAATTTCATATGCATTTTATAACTCATGTATATGTTGCTTAGTTGAGAATAAATGTGTGAAAAGTTTATGTTCGACTTTCATCAAAAGGTCTCTTTTAAGTAAAAAAAAAAAAAAAATGTAATCTAAACTTCTAAGCTTGTGTTTTATAGTTCAAGCTTGGTTTTTTTTTTTTTTTTTTTGAGTGGATTGGATCATACAAAGAAAAAAATTATTTTGATACTAAGTAAAAGGTGCATGTCCATTTCTTTTTAAAAATATTTTTAAAAAAAGAGAGTTAAGTTTATAAGGTGCATTACAAGTGTTATTATCTTCAATGCAAAATTTTATGTCCAAATAAATCTGCATTCATAGACTATCTATCTTCTCTTTTCCTTAAGTATTCCTTAAGAAAACATGAATTGTATCTTTGTTTCATTTTTATTCTTAAGTATGAACTCAAACATCAATGAAAAGAAATTAAAATTCATATTACTCTTGTATTTGTTTATTTATTTTTCTTAATCCAAGCTCCGGGAACAATGGGGTCACTCCTGCCATCACAATCGGCAATAGCACTATCCACGGGGGCCCAAATTGACGAAACGGCTCTCAAAAACCTTTTCCAGTCATATCAAAGGCACCTCAACTTCTTCTTCCAAAACTTGTCTCTCTTTGTAACCCTTGCCTTCGCGTGCTCTCTGCTTTCCACTCTCGGCACATTTTCTTCTTTGTGTCCATAAGTCTGGCTTTCTCGTGCATAATATCTCCTCGACACTTCTCTCCCTTGGCATTTGCTCCACTTTCCTCTCCCCCAGTTGATACACTATTGAAGAAAATGAGAAAAACAAAAGCAAGTGATCTGAACAATAATTTGTGGGAAGGTTACCTGCATGTTGTTGTATTCATTTTGTGTAATGAATCAAAAAGAATGCCTTTACGATGGTGTATGTTAGTTCAAATGAGAACTATTGAGCTTGTTAGTCAATTAACAAGCCATCCTAAGAAAACAACCAAAAACAATAGAAGGCACACAATACAATATATATTTAAACACTCCTCCTCAAGTTAGAGATTTGTATGAATTAAATACTCCAAGCTTAGGACAATAGGTAATAATGTTGTGAGCTACATAATGCTTTAATAAATACATCCTCAGGCTACTCTTGCATGTTAACGTAACAAGTCAATATAATTCCTCTCTTGATTGGTTCTTTGATAAAATATAAGGTTTGCCATAATGTGCCCAACTACTTCATTATCACAAAAAAAGGGAACTGGTCGAGGAATAGTTAAACCAAGGTCTAGAAATAACCTTAGTAACCAAATTATTTCACAAACAATGTACCCCATAGCTCTATACTCAAATTTAGTTGAATATTGTGACACATAAGGTTGCTTCTTGGCTAACCATGATACAAGAGAATCTCCTAACTTGATGTAGTATCTTGTTACACACATCCATGTCATAAGTAAGTCACATAATTCAAATCGCAATAAGCAATGAACTCCAACTTGGATGAAGATGAGAGAAATATCCCAAGTTTAAGAGTTCCTTTAATGTATTTCAACAATCTCATAGTTGCATCCATATGTGAGCACTTCGACTTATGAGTGGATTGGCTAAGGCATTAAATTGTAAAAGAAATATCAAGCATGGTGTGAGTCAAATACATAAGTCTCCCAAAGTCTCCCTCCTCGTATTTTGGAGTAGTGAGCTTTACATTTTTCTCCAAATGGGTGATCACCAATTTTGACCCTCCAAGTCAAACCTCTAAGACTATCTCTAGTACATACTTGCACTAGTTGAGGTATATCCCCTTGGACAATCATACTATCTCTATCCCAAGAAAGTACTTCCACCATCCAAGGTCTTTTATATGAAATACAAAATGAAAATATCTTTTAAGTTCTAAAACACAACAATGTTATCCTTAGTCACTAGTATGTCATCAACATAAAATAAAAGAATGATAAACAAACTTCTAGTTTGTCTAGTGAATAGTGTATAATCATGTAGGGATTGGCAAATACCTCTTACAAGTAATGCCTATGTGAACTTGACATACCATTACCTTGACACTTATTTCAACCCCTATGGTGATTCTCTCAATTGGCATATGGACTGCTCCCCTTAAGGAGGAAAATTGGGTAGGAACTGCATGTACACTTCTTCCATTAAGACTCCATGCAAGAAAGCATTTTGCACATCCAATTGGGGAAGACACCAATTCTTAACTAAAGGAATACTCATAACTGATCTTATTATCACAAACTTGACCACTGGTGAGAAGGTTTCATCATAATTAACACCTATTCACTATGTATATCCTTTGGCCACTAAATGAGTTATTGTATCATTTGCATGGTATTTAACTTTGTATACCCACTTACATCCAATGGCTTGACAACTAGCTGGAAATGTCACTACATCCCACATGGAATTAGTCTCTAGGATTGTTAATTGTTTATCCATAACATTAACCCAATGGTTGTCATTAATTGCATGATGGTATGTTTCAAGTTCAATGATGGAGGAGATCAAAGCAACAAAGTTTGAGTAGTAAGGATAAAAATGATTGAGGGAAACATGATCAGATATTGGGTATTGATTGTTCAACCTTATGGAGGTGGTTAAACATATATAATAGGCAATCCAAATAAGAGAATGTATGGATTGCAACAACTGCTAAATAACTAAGGGAGACTATTTGGGAATCGTTTATGGGTGTTGCTCAGAAGGTTGATTAATTGTGACAATCTGAGGAAGGTATATGGGTTAAGAACTTGTACTTGACATATCTAGAGATGGGACTATAAGTGTTCCCTCAAGTGGTGTCTTTAACACATTTGGAGATGGCTTCAGTGGAGTAGGTAGCGGATCACATGACTATGCAATGTTCGGAATTGGTGTAACTTGATTTAAGGGTGGATCAAGAGGAGGATTCAAGGTCTAACAAGTAATGGTATTTCATTCCACCACCACATTCTGTTAAAGAGTATATATGCAAGAATTTTCATGGTATATCCCACAAGATGCTAAAAAAGAAGAACACACAACGGAAAAAAAATTTTATGCCATTGTTAGAGCAAATGCACTTGATTTGGACACCATGTTGATTTTGAACCATGGAAATAAAAGACTATGATAGGAAAAACTTGATCTTTCAAATGCAAAAAAAAAAAAAAAAAGTCCAAGTCACTTGTGAAAAATCATTAACAATAGTAAAAAAATATCACAAACTTATTACAATTATATTTCCTATGAGGTCCTTATAGATCCATATTGATAAGGTCAAAAGCAACATTATTGAAACTTAGACATTGCGAAAAAATATAATAAGTTTTTTTTACCAATGTAAAAATAAAGCAAGAAAAAAAAAATCAGGGCAATCTATATGTTTCCCATGTGCAAAATAAAATTTTTGGGAATCATGTCCAAATTCCTATGCCACAAAATATAACTAAAATTAACATTGTTATTACACTAATTATTCATATTCATATAAGACAAAAAGGAATGAACATTATTCAAAAAACGTGTAATATAATGAGGTAACTCCAAAAGAGTAGGTTGCAAAAATAAATTCATCACGTCACTTTACCTAGTTTGATCACCTACATAGTTATATAATCTTGGAAAAAATAGAAATCATCAAAGAACACGATAATGCAATTGCAATCATAGGTAATTTTCTTAACTAAAAGCATATTAAATTTTAGCCAATCTATGAAAAGGACATGGTTTAAGCATATCAATTTTGTGGGTCATGCTTGTGTAATATGAGTGGCATAGACATATGTGCTATTAGAAAATTTAATAGGCAATGATTGAGGTGAGCATGAATAGTATGAATATAAAGAATCTAAATTGTATGTGACATGGTCACTTGCACATGAATCAATAATCCATGGATAATTAAAATTCGATATGAACATTATACCTTCATAATTTTCCAATGATTAGGAGGCCAAGCTATTTTAAAGCTAATTTAAGTTGAATGGGAGACCTAGGAATTATAAGCCTATGAGATACATAATGCCTACAAAAGAGGCATTCCCTAGCTAATTCTAAAGGCCTAATGGTTGTTGTTACTCCAAAACCTTATGGTGACCCCTAAACAAACTTTAGGCTTGCATTCCATAAGAAGACCCTATTATAATTAAGACTAGCTAGTATGCCCTTGGGTAACAAACATAATGGATCTAAAAAGGATGGGCTTATGGCTAGAACCTATAAATGGGGCCTAGTTGATGACATCCACCAAAGCTCGAAAACCTACCCATTGTGTACCATAAAGGCCTACTTGCTTTGTCTAGGTCTTGCACGGACAAACATCGTAGAGGGGCTTCCATTACTCCCAGCAATGCCATTAGCCTAGAAACCCTAACCATTGGCCATTTTCTTCCCTTTTCCTTTCGAAGTCCACCTATGGGGATAGTTGATCAATTGATAACATATTTCCTTGAAGTGGCCTGACTTGTGGCAATGAAAACACACAATATTCCCCTTCACATCCACCTTCCCTATCATTCTAGACTGCCCAAAACTTTCCAAAAAGGACACCACAAAAATATTTGCATGCTCACCTTTTTTTTGGCTTCTTGTTCATCCTCTTTTGCCAAATTGAAGACTGCATTGATAGAAGGGAGTGACTCTTTTAACAGAACATTGGTTTTAAAATTCCTATATTTTTTTGATAAGCCCAAAAGAAAATCCACAGTCCTATGTTCCTCGAACCTTGCATATGCTCTTTCATTGACTCAACATAATTAGTTTTTATAGTGACATCATATTGGAGGTTCCACGATCTCTATTGTTAACCAAAACTTACTAAGTTTTGTGTAGTACTTAATAACAGTCTTTCTTTTTAACCACAAGTTACTAAGTTTTGTGAGTACTTGGTGATGGTAGAAACTTGCATTCTATTTTCAAACTAGCACTGGTGAAGACGATATAGCTATTTACCAATAAGAGTTCCAAAATGAGTCTTGAATGTGTCCTAAACAATTTTTAGATTCTTCTTTCAAGCTTCAAATAATATCAAGTCATGAGACACTAATTTTTCAAACCAACTTTAGACATATATCCTAGGCTTGTTGTTTCACTGTATCTTATTTCAATCAAGTTAGGGTGCCACCAATGAATCCCCATTTATTTTTGTCCATGATTTGGTTTTCCATTTGATTACTCCAAAGCTCATAGTTGCTCTAATCTTTCAACACTTCAATAACAAAAGCTACTCCAAGTATGTCTATTACTGAAAGGTAGTAGTGATCACGATATAGGTTAATAGGGTTCACTATCAGAGTTAAATTGGGGTTTTGTGGTGGAACTAATGTTCAATGTGGAGGCAAAGTCAAAGATATGGTTGAATGGTCTCTATTATGGTGGGCTATGTAATAAGTTTGGACAATGAAGGGCAAAATGGGCAAGAAAAGAAGATGGTTGGTGAAATGTTAGTCAAATTGTATTTTTCATAGCAAAATGCAATAAAATATAAGTGGAATGCATCACTTAGGAAAGTATCAATTGATAAGTTCAAATAGAAATATGAAAAAGACCCTTGATAGTGCAAGGAAATGGGTTACCTTTAATGGCATAAGTTCATCTAACTTATCCCAGAAAGGTGATGAAGAATGTTATCATTTTGACCTTTTCAAATACCATATTAATGAAAATGAGAAAAATAAAAAGTTATTTAAGTAGTAATTTATGGAAAGGTTGCCCACAAGTTGTTATATTCACTTGTGTAATGAATAAAAAAGAATTTCTTTACAATGGTGTATATTAGTTCAAATGAGACTTATTAGGCATGTTAGTCAACTGATGGGCCATCTTAAGTGTTGGATCCTATAGTAACCTAAGAAGGGGGGTGAATTAGGTTTCTCTTTTAAAAATCACTTCTATTTCTATGTTCAATTACTTTTTAAGCAATCAAATATGACATTCAAAGATATAAAGCTTAATCAGTAATTTAACCAAACATAAGGAAGATGAAACACTAATTTACATGGTGGTTCGACCTTTCTCACCTACTTTCACCGTCTTCTCCTTCAACACAACCAGTTGAAGTCTACTTTACTACAAAGCTAGCCTAAGCAATGGTTAAGGTGGTTACCATAGGCAAAGTTGTGCTACAATACCAGTGTCCACAATTCCACTAGGAATAGTTTGTATAAAATTATCAATGACAAGGCACCACCTAGCCCACTAACTTACATTCCTACTATTATCATGATGGAGTCATTTAAGAAGATGATGAAGGAATGTGATAGGGGGATTAAAAATCCTAGGCTTAGATTAAATGAGGCTCAAAGCAGGTACAAGAAATACTATGATCTTAAAAGAGTTAAGCAAGAGCTTAAGGTTGGAGATGCAATATACGTCAAATTGTAGCCTTATAGACAAACTTTAATAGGTTTACAATGACATTAAAAATTATCTCCTAGGTAATTCGATCAATACAAGGTGCTAGAATAGATTAGGCAAGTTGCTTACAAATTAGAATTGATGAAAGGGTTTAAGCTTCACCCATATTTTCCACATTTCATTATTTGAAAAGGCCATTAAAAGTATGTTTGAATTGCAAAAAGTGCTCCCAAATTTTTAAAGGACAAGTAAGTGTTGGTGGCATGCCCCAAGCCATACTAGACAAATGAATGAAGAAGAATGTTAAGCAAGTCTTGGTGCACTATAAAGGCATAGATCGTTTAAAAAGTAACTTTGGGAAGATTTCAATTAGATGAATATCAGGTACCCCACATTTGACTGTGAGGGCAAGGTCTTTTCTTAAGAGGGGAGTTGTAATGTGTCATTTTGACCTCTAGGAATATTTTGTATTTGATGCTATGAGTAGTGTCTTGGGCCAACTTAGGCTGAATTTCTATAGAAAGCCCATTTTGTATGTTGTAGTATTAACCTTTGTCTACACTTTTCTAGGGAGAATGTTACAATGAAGTTTTTAGAATAGTCTTTATGTTGTATAAATTATGCTAGTAGAATGTAAAACACTTCAATATGGCTATTGTTAAATCCTCACAGGTGCTTACATTCCTTTGATGCTTAAGGTCTTAATGTACCTTAAATGCTGAAAACTTCCTAAAATTAGCTAAAATAAGTCCAAAAATAAAAAAAATAATAACCTAATCAAGTAATCTAGCAATCGGCCATTTCAATCAAACAAATTAGGATCACCTTTTACTTAAATTGATCCTGCGAGATTACCTTGAGGGACAGATTAGGAAAAGCTTTATTTTCAAGGTCAAATTTATGTTTGAATTGGACCTATTAGATTTGGTGTTATATTCTAACAATGTGAATCTTGTTCAGACATATGGTTTCCACATTGGTATCTTCAAAAAGTTCCCAAGCAAGGGACCAGCTCCTGCAAGCTTTTACAACATGTCCCTACTTCTATTGTTGTAGTGGTCCCCTTACCTCTATTAAAGTTCTTCACATATGCTATAGAGACAAGACTACGATAGAGCATGGGCATTCTCCACTTTCTTTTCTAATGTATGGTTTACTCTCCTATGTGTAAAGAGGTTTTTGGTTTTACATGTGTTTTACAATGGGATATATTTCTCATTTATTATAGGGTTTAATCTTGTTCATTAATAAATAAGATCCTTATCATATTTATTTTACTTCTCTTTACATGGTATCAATGAGTAGGTTAAGAATCATTTCTTATTTTGTTTTCAATTCTAACCTAGAAATTACTTTTGCTACGAATCCCAAAAACCATACCTTATTTTCTCCACTCTCAGCAAAAAAAAAAAGGACCCTTGAAAGCATTTATTGGTTTATGGATACAAATACCTTAACACAATAAATAGTCAACTTTAGTTCTTCTTTGGTGCCACTCTTAAAATGACAACGCTTGCTATTTAATGCAAACATCTTTTTATGACATTGTCTTTATTGTTTAACACACAAAACCTCACTTACTTCTAATAAAATGTTGTTCTGCCTTTTAATGTGAGCAACACCATTTCGTGCAATCCATACAACACCATTTTGCCTTCCAATATGAACAATGTTGTTTCTCACACTTCACATGACACCATTTAATCCCTTATTACAAACGACATTATGCTATGTTGCTTGCTCCACCCATCACAATGGCCGACGCCAACATGTCCATTAGGAAAATCCCTTATATGCTACCTCACTATAGTAGTGGTAGAAGGTAGACACTATAATAGCCAATCACCTTTACACTATGCCTTCTACCTCACACACCCACTCCATTACAACAAGAAGAACATGAATTATGAAATTAAAGACAAGCTAAACCTAATTTCATAAACCTATTCTACCTCTTGATTAAAGACACCAATTTAATGGCATTGGTGATGGTGAAGCTCACCAGTTGCTCTAATTACACCATCTAGTGTGAAAGAATGAGCATAGCCTTCTTAATCAAGAACAAACTCATTTTTATGGATGGGTCATGCCTAAGACCAACATCTAGAACCCTTCTTTTACCCTTTTGGGAACACTACAACGTCATTTGTAGTGGTTAGATCCTTAACTCTACCTCCAAGCAACTTCATAACCAGTTAACCTACACCCATGATGTTAATGTTATGTATGCTAAGCTCCATGCTTGTTACAAAGAGGTCCACCATCTAGGGTTTACAACCTTATTAACAACTTATAATAAGTTTTCCAATTAGGAAAGTTGGTTTCAACTAGCTTTGATAACAATGGGATGAAGACTTCTTTATGATGGAGTTGATTTCATTGGAAATGACCACATATCAATCAAGGAAAAAACATCAAGAAACCCTAAAATTCTGTTAGCCTTTTCATAGGTTAAACGAGTGTTATTTGACATTACGGGAGGAAATCTTGATGATGCAACTCCTTTCGAATATCATAAACACCTACTTGTTGGGTTTATGGCTATCCAAGAAGGGAGGGTTGAATTGGATATATGGAAGTTTGATCAATTTTAGAATATTCTTTAAGTTTTTTTTTCTAAACTGAATATAGCTAGACAAATTATCACAAGAGTAATGGAATATCTAATAGAAGAATTAAATCAGAAAAATTCACACACAAGAATTTCACGGTGGTTCGGCACTTTTTCACCTACTTCCACCCTCTTCTCCTTCAACTTAAACCGAGTTGAAATCTGTTTTACTTCAAACAAGGAGAGCACCTCTCCTTCACTTCATAACTCCTTAAAAGGAGCTATATAGCTCACGGTTACAAAGTTAGGTTTACAAAAACCTTAATACATCAAGCTTACTTCTCAAATATATGATATGAGTGAGGATTTAAGCTTATCAGAGAGCTAATCGAATGCATATAGAATCAATTTAAGCTCTAATCTCAAAAACTCCAATTTCACAAATCTAGGGTTTTTGGATTTATAATAATCTTTATGTGTAAATAATATTATAATCAATCTAGCACATATAAAGATTAATCTATCAAATGATATTCACAAGATTTTCTTTTTCTTCAAACGTTACTAAACACGGCAATAAGAACAAATTGATGAGGATTTTTATCTCTCTTGATCAAATCAGCAAGAATATATCTCAACAAGCACCAATATTTCATTCGAATCTCCCTTTTATAGCAAGTACTCAAACCTTGAATAGATTAGGGTTTTGGTTCAAACCTTTTTGAAATCCTTTCGTTGAGATTTGATGGATTCGACGTTGTACTGATGCCCATGATGATTTTTTCAGCAAGATAGTCGTTCTGACATTCAGTTGCCTCACCATTCTTCTTGTTGGAGCCATCGTCGTAGAGAGAGATCGAAAGGAGAAGTGTTTCTTTAGGTCAAAGAGTGCAGCTAGGGCTTCAGGCTTTCAGTCATAAGAGCTTATGCTTTCACACGCTGCCATTTTGGATAAGTGACTTCTCTCAGAACGCTACCATTTCATACTTCGCAAGTTGACCTTTTTACACAAGCTGAAGCTTTTCACGGGCTAAAGCTTTTCTTATGGCTGAATAGATTATACACGGGCTTAAGCATTTCCCGGGCTGAAGCGTTTCACAAACTGAAGTATTTCACGGCTGAACCGGTTATTCATGAGCTAAAGCTTTCCCACATGTTGAATAAATAAATAAGCTTCATGTATCCATATGTAAATATATGGTCGGTCCATTTCACCTATACATACACCAATTTCAAGTATCAATGTTCCTTAACATAACCAAGAATGTAAATTAATCTATGAAATAAAATATTCAAAGATTGAATCAACCTGGCTTTAAATTTGATGTTTGATAATAAAATGTAAAAACCCAACTACTTTATAATATCATTAATTGATATTATAATTTGCACACCTTTTACTTCTTTTGAGTTTTAATATGTGCATACAAGATCTCATATTTTCTATCATATATGTAAGTATAGTATTCTATTTAATATATGTTCAAATAAATATAAAATTCTATTTGACATATATTCTCATAAAATTTTTCTCAATCAAGACATATAAGCACATGATTTTCAACACTACTCAATGATCAACAAAGTGTACTATTGTCAAAGTGCAACAAACAATAACCAAAGTATGGCAAAGTATCACTGGAATGTTGTAAGGACGATCACTGGACATTTTGGCTTTATTATGATGAATTTTTTTACCAATGCAATAAGTTTAACCACATATGCTATATTTATTATGGTAGCATAACTATGGGGGAAGGCGCAGGACAACATCCTACAAATGACATGTTATTTACACTTAGAGTAGTGTAAAACAACCAATTGTTTAGGCCTGGATAGAGTGAAAAACGTAGTTTTTGTGAAAGAAAAAAAAACTATACAAAGGAAAAATGTTATCAATTGATAGGCCTATAGTGTGAGTATTTTAAGAATTATGGCCATAAGTGCAAAGAATGATACAAGTTGAATGGTTTTTCACCTAGGCTCAATAATTACAAGGAAAAAGTGAAATCTAATTTGGTGGTAGATGACTATGATCACATATTCATCACCAAGACTAACTATTAGCACCTTGTGAAGTTTTTAAAAGATGATTATGCTTAGGAAGGCCAAGCCTACATAGTAGATATGTTTGATTTTCCCATTAGATGTTGGATAATTGATTTAAGAGTTAATGATTACATTACTATGAATTTAGAATGACTAGATTCTATTGTATCATATGCATCTAGATCTTTATAGAAGAGCTAGTTTTAAACTACTTTGGCTAGCTTTAACAACTTTGGGACTTTGGTGGAGTTGATTTCATTGGAAATGGCCACATATTAGTCATGGAAAAGGCATCAAGATACTGTAAAACTCTATTAGTTTTTACATGGGTTAGACAAATGCGATTTGACACTACGGGAGCAAATCTTGATGATGTAGCTGCTTTCAAATGTCTTGAAAACCTACTCGATGATCAGCAAAGTGTAGTATCACCAAAGTGTAAGAAAGAATCATCAAAGCATGGCAAAGTATCATTGGAATGCTATAAGGAATATCATTTGAGATTTTTGCTTTCTTATGACAAAATTTTTGAATGACATAACAAGTTTGACCACATGCACCATACTTATTATGGCAAGCAGAAATAGAAGAGTGGGCAAAGGACAACATTCTTCAAATGACATGTCATTTACCTCAAGGTAGTGCAAAACAATCGATGTTTAGGCTTGGATAAAGCAAAAAATGCATTTTTTTATGGGAAAAAAAAGGACTATACAAAGGAAAAAGGTTATCAATCAATAGGCTTATAGTGTGAGTATTCTAAGAATTATGGCCATAAGCACAAAGAATGCTACAAGTTGAATAATTTTCCACCCTTAGCTCAAGAACTACAAGGAATAAGTGAATTTAATTTGTGGTAAACAATTATCATTATGTCTTCATCACCAAAACCAACTATCAACACTTTGTGAAGTTTTTGAAAGATGATTATACTCAAGAAGGCCAAGCTTACTTGGTAGATATGTCTAATTTTCTCACTAGATGTTGGATAATTGATTTAATCACTAATGATTACATTAATATCAATTTAAAATGTCTAAATTCTACTATATCATATGCATCTATATCTAGGAAAGTTAAATTTTCTAATGGTGATAATGTATTAGTCATTCATATTGGAAACACTCATATATCCAAATATTTCAAACTGCATGTAGCCTTATATTCCTTTGATTTTAAATTCAATTTGATATCTGTGTCCAAAGTTTGCTGAAAAATAATTGTTGAATCATTTTTTATGTTGATATCAATGTATTTCAAGAACTTTTGATGAGTAAAGTCAAAGGACTGAGTAGAATAAGGAATGAGTTTTATTATTTTATTATACATTAAGAAAGATGTCACACAATCTCTTAAGGGTGGCCCATGTTTTGTAAACTCATTATTGGCATGTAATGATTCTAGTTTCAAACTTTGGTATTGTAGAAATTTAAATATGTGAATGAACTTAAATTTTTAAATGTCTTACTCAATGAACATTACACTATTTGTCCACTTTTGAAATAGAGTCTTAATTCCTTTCTTATATGCAATTATAACGAGCTTTTGATCTAATATATGTTAATAATTGGGGATCATATCAGATACCCAACTATGACAAGAATCACGATATTTTCTCACCATTAGTGATGACTTCTCTCATAGAACCTAGATGTTTCTCATGAAAGTTAAGGGTAAAACCTTTACACAATTGGAAGAATTCCTTAATTTAGTGAGGTACTAATTCAACACTAAGGTTAAACATGTTAGGATAAATAATGCAATTGATTTCTTCAACCATGATATAAAACATCTTTTTTCATCACAAGAAATTATGTATAAGAATTCTTGCATGCACACTTCCTAATAGAATTGTAACATCATCACATTTTAGATGTCGTATAGGCATTAAAGTTTCAAAGTAAACTGTTTGCCAAGTTTTGAAGAGAGTGCATCCTCATTACAACCTACCTACCTTATTAATAAGACACCATATTCAGTCTTATTTAGAGTCACATCCCTCAAGAAACCATTTGGTAAACCAGCAAAGATTTCTCATCTTATGGCTTTTGGATATCTTTGTTATGTTACCATAATGGGGCACGAGGCAAGTTTGCCCCACAAGTGATTCTTATCATGTTCATGGGATATGTCTAAGGTTAAAAGGTATACAAAGTTTATGATACCAAAAAGCATCATTTATTTGTAAATTGAGATATGCAATTCTATGATGACACATTTCCTTTTTCATATTTAAAGTGCAAACCACACTCTTCTTTGCAATAGCAAAGGTCTCTAATTTTAAGGCATTTTCCCAAGCCTCTCCTTGAGTCACCTTCCTTATCACCCATTGTTGATGACTTTACCAACCATCACCTTAAGCCAGCCACCACACCATAACTTAATTGTACTTTTATTCCTTTACCACCCTCAGTTGATTCTTATAATATCTTCTTTACTAATAACATTGAAGACATACTACCATCATTAGATGACTCACCTAAGCTTCTAGCTCATACAACTCCAAGACAATCCACAAAAGAAACTCAACCCTTACTTTGGTTAAATGACTATGTTTGTCTTACTTTCAATGTCTTAAAAAGTGAATCATCTGAATATCTTATACCAGCTTTATCATATACACCTCTTTGTGATTGCAACATATTATTTAACATGCTATTACCTTTTGTGAACTTATGTAACAATAAAGTAGTATCATCTAATTTCATTTGAATTTCATGTTTCTTTCTTTCTAGCTCAAGTATTCTCAAGTTAAGAGTAATTATGTCCCAATTCTCACAAACAATTTTTCAGATATCATCATGCTTGTTTTCTAAATCAGAGAAAGTATCAATCATAAAACATGTATTAGATTTCATAGAAATATTCTTGGATACATTAAAGTTTCATGCATACAAGGCATAGAAGATGTTATAATAGATTTATCATGTACAAATTCAACCTTTACAAATTTGTATTTAGCTTTCAAACTCTTGCATTTTTCTTTTATCTTAGTTGCATATTCAACCAAATCAAAGAAAGCAGTCTTAGTATCACCACTAAGACTTATTTCGGGTTTAAAATCACTTACCTCAAGTTCTTCTTCTATGGTTGCATTCGCAGTTAAGCAAAGATGAGCAATTTCTTCTTGTTCTTCCTCATCCGATAAAGAGCTTTTATTATCCTAGGCAGCAATCATTTCCTTCTTCTTACCTTTATTGTTCTTCTTCTTGAGCAAAGGGCAATCAACCTTGATATGTCCGTGTTTTCTACACTTATAGCATAAGTTATCCCTAGAATCATGTGTTTCATTCTTCCTAGGTTGTCCTTTCTTTCTTCCTAAACCTTTCTTAAGAAATTTTCTAAATCTTCTAGCTATAAGAGTAATTTCATCACTTTCAAACTCTACCTCTTCATTCTTTTCTACTTTTACTTTTAAGGCAAGTGACTTTCTATTTTCTTTCTCTCTTACCCTTTTAATTAATTACATCTCATGAGTCTTTAATGATGCTAACAAATCATCTAAAGTCAAACTATCAAGATCATGAGCTTCCTTTATGGCCATTTCTTAAGAACCTAGTTATTGGGAAAGGATACTAACATCTTCCTAACCATCTCCTCCTTTGTATAAGTCTTTCCTAACAACTTAAGTTCAGAAATTATTTCAATAAATCTACCAAACATATCACTAACAGTTTTCGAATCAAGTATAGTAAACAATTCATAATCATAAGTAAGCATGGTAACCTTAGATGATTTAACTTTCATAGTACCTTCATATATAACTTTTAATTTGTCCCATATCTCTTTGCCAGTAAGGCAAGATGATACTTTGTTGAATTCATGAGCCTTCAATCCATTATAAATCATGTTCATAGCCTTAGCATTTATTCCCATGATTTTGGCCTCATTTTTACTCCATTCATCGATTTTTGTAAAGTAGTACCCTTTCTGATTATCTACCAAGCTTCAAGGTCTTGACCAACAATGAAGACTTGCATAAGTTGCTTTCAATGTCTATCATTTATCCCATCAAACAAAGGTGGTTTATTATACCCCATGACAACTACTCATTTCTCTACAACCATCTAAATGGATCTACTCTAGGATGTTAAGCCTTTAAATCAGATAACTTGGCTCTAAATGCCAATTGTAAGGTTTTATGGTTAACCAAGAAGGAGGAGGGGGGGTTGAATTGGTTATCACAATTTTACCTATATTTTTAACTCTTCTACATTTCATGTAAGTTTAGCATTCAAGATAGGTATATTAAAGCATATAAACAAAGAAATAAACCAAGATAGGAAAACACAAAGATTTACACGATGGTTTGGCCATTTTCACCTACTTCCACCATTTTCTCCTTCAACTCAATAAGTTAAAGTCCACTTTACTTCAAGTTAGGAGAAATCCTCTCCTATACTTCACAACTTCTCAATGAGTAAATTCTTCACAGTTACAAAGTTTAGGTTGAACCAACCTTAATACATCAAGCAAATCCTCAAATGTGTAATGTGAGTGAGGAATAATGCTTCTCAAAGAGCTAATTGAAAATATACAAACTCAATTCAAGCTCTAATCATAAACCCCCAATTTTCATAAAGTTAGTGTAGGTTGTTACAATGATGCTTATGTGCAAATAATATTTTGAGTTAATCTAGCACATAAACAAATCAATCCAACACTAGATATTCACAAGAATATAAATGTGAAGGAATATTACCGAAGATTCTTGCTTTCACCAAGGATTGAATAGCATAGTAGTATGAGTACAAATCTTTCACAAAGCTTTAATCTCTTTCAAAAAACTTGATAGTGTTACATGCAAAAGCTCTCAAACATCCACCAAAACCTCCTTTTTATAGCAGATTTAATAACTTTGAACATTTTAGGGTTTTGGTTCAAACCTGTTCTTCTCGTTGAAATTTTCCCATTGAGATTTGATGGAGGCAACATCATTCAACTGTAAAAGCAATGCGTAAGGCAGCAAACAACTGTTCTGACACTTCTACCACCTCACAAATCTTCTTCCCATTGGAGAATAAGTAGTTGAGAAAAAAAGGATAACCAACTTTGTGCGATTTTGGGGCTTAGGGCTCTTCTAATTTCGACTTAAGAATCTGTCTCTTAACATGTAGGTGAAATGACTGCGTTTCACTTACTTACGTGAAACACATCACTTTGGTTTAGCTTGGGCCTAAATCAGGCAGCTTCTTTATAGGTTGAGTGCGGGCTTGGCTTGCAAGCTGAGCTTGGTCTTGTCCTGCTTCACAACTTGATCTAGCAAATAGTTACTTAGGCTTGGACCAGCTAGTGAATGATTGTGCTCGAGTTTGTACCAGCTAGTGAGTTGCTTCACTTAGATTTGCATCAAGCTTGTAAAACCAAGTAATATGATTTTAGCCTTCACAATATGATTTTTGGTTCATAGATACCTACAAGCACACAATCACTAAGTATCATTTCTCTTCAATATAAACAAATATATTTTAGCTCAATAATTCACATAAAAATATTTTTCTAAGCCTTATATGTGATGTTTAATAATGGATTGTAAGAAACCGGCTACTTTATAATATCATTAATTGATATTATAATTTGCACACCTTCTACTTCATTTGGTATTCAATGTATGTATATAAAGATGTTACAATCATTCACAAATAAAAATTTTCTCAACAAAACACATCAAAACATAATTTTCAATAATTTCTCCCATTGTGAGCTTAACCGTGCCTTCTCCATTAGCCTTTATGTTTGTTGAAGACTCCCATTAATAACTATAACAAGGGTACCCCCATCCATCACTTGTCAACTCCACTAGCTAATCTAGTATTAGATATCCTTCATGGCAAACTGGAAGTTCATCTTGCTTCTTCATAACATCACTTACTTGAACCTTTCATCAATCATATCCTTTGGAATTCACATTTCCTTGTTAGAAACAAGCAATTTTATTATGTTTTCTATACATGCTTAGATCACACTCATAACATAGAAAAGATTCCTAAAATTCCACTTTTCAGGACAAAAGGTCACAAAAAATAAAATGTACATATTCACTAGGACATTTAACATGGAAATCACAGCTAAATTTAGCAGCTCTACTAGATGCACAATCCCCAAAATAGGCATCATCGTAACCATAACAAGTAAAGCCATTGCTAATCCAAAGCCACCACCCTTAACATTGTCTGCCACTTCAATCACCACCGCCATTTTAAATGTCACACAACACATTTCCAGCCTACTTGTTAACTTCAACCAATCATACAATTTGCAACCCTTAAAATTATGGTAAGATTTTTTTGTCTAAATCGTACCAAAAAAATTAAGAAAAAAGATCTTTTATTCTTACATTGATTTAATAATATCAAATTAAAATTTCAAAAGGTGGCATTCACTGTAAAGTTATCGTAATTTTGAAATTATACTTAACAATTTATTTTATAAGAAAAAATATCTTTTATTCTATTTTTTGAGTTGAAATAGTGCTTACTAGCAACTTCATTCTATTTTATGATTTGCAAGTCGAACAAGTCACGAAATTTGGAAATTTTTAAGTAATGAAGTTGGCACCGACCACTATTTTTTGAGCTTTATCTTTGGAATTGGACTTCAGTCAAATTTTCTTACAGGTATACCCCTGAGGAGTTTCCTGTTTCTTCTGAAACACAGTCCGCTGATTTGTGTAGAATGGCTTCAAGCACGATTGGTGGTGCCGGCTACAATCATTATGAAATTAGCAGTTAGTGCAAGGATGGCTTCGAGTGCATACACAATCTTACTTATTGGAAGAACAAGCCTTTCTATGGGTTTGGCCTTGAATCTGCTAGTTATCTTGGCTGATTGAGGTTTTCAAGGACAAGAAAAATAAAAGAATATATGGATTATGTGCAGGATTTGGAGAATGGTTTGGTGGATTGCTGTACAGATGATCATAGAGATGCACATTATACCATCAAATGGAGAGCCTCTTAAGGCAGAACAAGCAACACTTGAAACGGTTCATGGGTAAAATTCCCATACCAGAAGAGTGAAAAAACGAGGGGATAAAAATACTTTCTTCTGAAATAATAATGTATAGACATTGCAAAAATTTCCTGTATCTCAAATGTTCCATTAATAATTGGATTAATAGGGAAAGCGGGGGTTACACCAGCAACTAGAACTCCATCAACATCAGCTTTCAGGTTCCTTCCCGTTTCAAATCCCATCCCTCCCAAATCCCTTCTGAAGATACAGCTTTACATAGGAATCTATTGCGGAGGAGAGTTGAAACATTCAATGCAACTCCTCCATGTATTTCACCTGCTTGATTGCAACAGCCTAATCTGTAACAAAAGTACAATAGAGGTGAGCCTACAACATCCACCGCTAAACTAGATAATGATTCTATGTATCATGCAGCACAATCAACCCATTCAGAACAAAATTTGCACGAGCGCTCTGGTTATTAAAGCAGCACTACAGCTACCCTATGGGAAGCACCGGTAAGGACCATAGGTCATGAAGCAAAAGTCATGGATTTGGCTATACGTGTTCCCGTTGTGAAACAGAGCATGGAAACCATTCCATTCAGTGCAGCCGAATTGCGGCCGGCCACTACATTCCATAATGCTCTTAAAGCAAATTGTAGAGAATTGCAAAGATATACAAGCATTTGGACACAGCAATAACTTCCAGACATTTTCAACTACTTTGTACTAAATGTGTCTTCATTGATATCTGTTTTTTGTATTCTATAATTTGAATGCTTGAAGTGCAACAACTCTATGGATTGAACTATTGTACCAACAAGTCAAAACTAAAGTGACAGTGAATATACTAAAGCTCATTATCTTGAAGCTTGACTTAGCAATCCAAGGATAGACTACATTCATCAATCTCAGAAATCTATTGATGAAGCTTCTCCTTCTAGAGGTATGGGAATAGATTACCACCTATGAGGGTTTTGTTTTCCCTCCAACTTTCGTGATGCGCCTAAGTTCTTGAGTTTTCTTCTTCATTTCACTGCAAATTACACAAAAGTTACATAAACTTACTTAAGCTTGTCAAACAGGAAATTTAAAAGCCAGAAAATTGGGTACCTTTGGTGTAAATAAACAATCAGATAAAAAATAGGGAGCAGCATCAAAGTCAGTATTGAAATCGCCAGGTAGAATACACTTGTTTGCTTCTGCATAGATGAAACAATGGTACAGCTCACATCAAATATGAAGAGAAAATATTTTAAAAAATAACATTCAATATTCCTAATGATGCATAGATTATCTTTCTAGTGCAACGACTTGTTAGTGCACAGGTAAGAGAGAGAGAGATCTATCACCTAATTGAGAACCTTCAGGGACAGAAAAGGTACATTTCATGAATAAACTGCATTTATAAGAACTGAAAGTCTGCTTCGAACTGCTTAAGAGCCATCTAGAAATGCAGCACGAATTAAGCAGGAAAAAACTATTCTCTATGAGGTTTCTGAAAGGCATGACAGAACATTTAAACTGGCAAAGCATCTATCCAAGCAGGAAAATAGAAAATCCAATATTGACCAACAAAAATGATCACCAACAAAAGGATCTCTACCTAGAATCCAAACTACTGCAGTAAAAGAGTGAGAGTCTTACCCTGCCTCCCTTAGAAAAAGGTTTTTGTTTTCCTGAGCAGGTGTGAGCATCACAAAATTGGCGCAAAAACAAATCTACCAGTACATCAGAATGTGAACATAAGATATTAGTGATAACAGATGCTGATTTATATTTTTCCTTTTCAAGATAAGCAAGAAAAGAAACGGTTACAGAACCTAGGCAAAATATCTTCGTGAAAGTATAAGATATTACCATGAAGACGGCTAGCTGAGGGACCCTGATTGACAGGAAAACAACTATCTGCAAGACCCTGCATGGAATATATCAAACATAAGCAACACGATATATTAAACTAAGAACTTTAGCCATTATATCTCCCATAAGCAACCTCACATAGGTGACGATTTCTCGCAGCTGCAGCAGGATTGCATTTGGTCTTGGGTGATTTGGTATTCATCATAGTGTCACAGTGCAATGCCCCACATAGATCAGCCAAGCACCTGCTGTGAGTCTGCATTCATCAAAGTTTTTTATGTAATGTTAAAACAATTTTTCTTGAATGCAAATACTAAAATGTCCAAATACTAAACGTAATAGGTAATGGTGTAAGTTTGCTGAAAACAGAATTCAACAAGTCCACTAGCATGTCTTGAAATCTAAAAACCAGGGCAGTTTCATCATGGCTAGTTTCACATGAAGTGAAGCCGATCTCACAAAATGAAAAGCAACTTTGATTGCTTAAAAAATTTCCTTTTTTTGGGCTGGTGTGGGGTTTTGGGTTGGGGGGGGGGCGTACGCACTTCATAGACAGTATCCTGTGATCCATTTTAAATGCTTTATTAGGCATGTAATGCTTTTCGTATTTTATGATTAAATAATCACCATGATATTTCAAAAACGTTCACTAGATATACATCAACCTAGATTTGAGAATGAGACATGCAAACTCAACTAGATAACAATCAACAACCAGCACTTTGTTGTCTGTTTTATAAAATAAAAGTTCATAGGGAGTAGAATCATAACTTTCTGAAAATATTAAACAAATAATTCTATAAACTATGAAATAAATTGATTTATCTATGTAAAGAAAAATAAATATAATGCTAAATCCAAACGATAACAAGGAAGAGAGAAAGATAAATTAGTTAATAACAATATGGTCAAGGTCAACTTAGCATGAAAATACATATAAATATTTTCAGCGCCCCATGGACTCCCCATTTGCTCAAAACTGCAATAGAACCATGACGGCATGTTGTAAAGGAATAGCAATTAGAATGTAACATTCTTCAAATAGCAGAAATTGGAATACTGCAGTCTGTAATTAGCGAATGAAACATTTACATACAACATTCAGTAGATTGTAGTGTCTGTTGTCAAAATGCTGATCAAGAAATTTTTCAGCACGGAAGCTTTTCTTACAGTATCCACACTTCCATTCGTTTACATCCACGTGAATTTTGTGCTGCTCCTGATCCCTGAATAGATCATTGTCAGGATGAAGTCTACACTTACTTGAAATCTGGTAGACTTCTCGTTCCACAAATGGTGTCAAATACTACACAAAGTGTGCAAAACAAAGTCATGGATATTATCCAAATCCAGAATTTCAAATCATGTGATCTTGTAATACTATGAAACATTTTACCATACCTCCTCGATTACTTTCCAAGCAGCCCTACTTCTTTCTCTTGAACAATGTACCTCATGAGCATGTTCTTGCTCTTGTTCTTGCTCTTGCTTAAGAGTTCTAACAAAGAAAACATAGCACTATCAAGATCCTAATTGAGTAAACAGTCAAGCAGATAGCTATCTACTCAAACTGAATCCACAATAGTAATGAACTCGCATTCTAAGTTGTCTGCCTGATCGGACTAATAAAGCAATATTACCTTCCAGCTGCATATCCTTCAAAACCCTGCACCACAAAATAGCTTACATAAATTTTTAATCTCTCATTACCACACGATCACCAGGTTTATTTTATGTTCTTTTAAAACGATAAGTTAAGTACCAGATCCATTACATAGAGCTATTAGTTTCAGATACCGAAATTGTAATAAGACCGAGGATTCAAAAGTGAGATTGAAACTCCACAACAAGGAAAAATCCAATTTTCGTTCTATTGGATCATTTCAATTCCTTGAATACGAACATCTAATCTATGTGTTTGAGCTGTGTCAGGGTACCTGGTTTCGCCCTGTGAGAGGCGAAGCTGAAGAAGCATGAGATATCTCCTGAAGGGAAAAAGATGCGAAAAGAAGAACTGAAACGATAGCTGCAGCTTTCTCCATCTCTCTCTCTCTTAAGATTGGTAAGAGTTAACCGGCTTTCCGCAAAGAAAAAAAAAATTCTGGACAAAAAAAACCTTCCGACAGACTCCAGTTTCGATTTGCTGGAATTCCATATGAACATGTTTGGCTGGTTGGAGTTTAATATTCCAGTTGAGGACAGGGATATCCTACCACGAATCGAGAATGTTGCAATCCCGTCTTGCTGTCTCGTTTTATTCGGGATGGTTGGCTTGTAAAAAGATAACATTTGTTTCGAAAATTTTGACACAATCAAAGTCAATCAACTGATATGTACAATCTCTTGGAGTTGTCTTACATTTGTAAAGTATAAACTTGCTTAGTAGTTTATATGTGAAAAATATTTTTCTTTCTTTGAACTAATTTTTATAGAAGAATTTGATTTTCTAACATAGTATTATAGCTTAGTTTATCTTCAGCACCCTCATAAATAATAAGTTAAAAATTTACATAGTGAAAGCATCACCCAGTATGGTTTGGATTAGATTATTCTGACAAAGGGACATATTAAAATTGATGTAAAGTTGTTCTATATTACTAAAATGTAAATTTGTTGAAAAATTTATATATAAGAAATACTCCTTGTTGGAGTGTTGAAATATTCAGTCCCATATTGGGTAAGGCAACAGGAGAGCCTGGCTTTATTATCTTCTGTCGATAACTCACTATTACACAATTTTGTATTTTTGTTAAGCTCTTCAATTTCTACGATGATATCATTAAAAATTGAATATTTCAACACTTTAATACTCTTCTTTCCTTATAGTTAAATTTTGTTTTTTTTTTTTTGTAACACACGCACCAGAAAGGGAAGAAAGGGAAGTAAAACCCATGACTGATGGGACTATAAATTAGGGTTTATCACAAAGAAGTTTTGTGGAATAATTATATTTTTTAATCTCTTTTAACTAAGAATTGATAATTTGATTGTGAAAAAAATAAAAAAAAATACAAGAAAAATGGTTGGAAACTTAAGAAAGACCTCAAAGAAAGAAAAATAGAAAAAATTGTCTATCCGGTTGTAAAATTCGTAAAACCTATGGGAATCTTATAATAAGTTTTTCTTCGTCCTTTCCATCTTTAATGGAGCCTTGATGCACTAAAGCCTGTCCAAGTCCTGTCCAAGTTAATGTTCTTGTTTAAACTTTATCTCACATTTTGAGAGGATTTTGATAGGAAACGAGAAGGAAGAAATTGTGGAAGAAAGAGTTTGGGAAAACTATATAGTTGTATTGCTTGTCTAACAACATTATTAGGTGTCTGATTTATAATATAGGAACAGTACTGTAAAAGAAAACAGTTACAATAAATGATATACGGACCTGACTTAATTTCCTAAATATAAACTATTACAAATATCTCAATCATGGAAAAAATCAATGACACGATACTAGGACAATTATATCTCCAACAGATATCTATTGGTCACTATAAATTGTTCATTAGATTGGGGAAAAAAAAAAGGAGGAGAGAACAAAAAACTATGTTTGAATTGATCTTATCATTTATTTGATAATTAATTAATATTTTTATTTGTTGAGCAATAGTAATAACTTTAAGTCTTCAATTACGGAAAAGAATCTATAATTATATTCTTTTTATTTTTTCATTCCTATTCTTCTTTCTTTTCTAAAAAAGAAAATGAGATTCTAAAAAAACTTTACAAATATTTCAATTATGAAAAGAATCGATGACACAATGACACAATATTAGGGCAACAAATTTCAATTATGAAGACTTAAAGTTATTGCTATTACTCAACAAATAAAAATATTGTAAGTAGATCATTGATTCTTACACAGACTTGACCTAATTTCTCAAATATATAATATTACAAATATCTAAATCATGGAAAGAATCAATGACACAATATTAGGGCAACAGATTTCAACTGGCCACTGTAAATTGTTCATCAGATTGCGACCTACCTGCGATTTGTCCTCTCCTTCTCTGTTTCTTTGTGCATTTTCTTTTACGGTGTAGTTTGACAGATGGGGAGGAGACCAAACCCAAACAACCTACAATAGCAGTCTGGCTGGAAGGAAATTAGTATGGTGGACTCCAGGAGAAAGTCACCCTTCAAGGAAACTGCAAGGAACCGTGGAAAAGCTGGAGATTCCTCTTGGGTCAAAGCTATGTGACCCATTAGAGCAAAACATCGCTTTGGGGTTGGGGTCTTGAATTTGCAAGCAAATCTGCAATGTTGTTTCTTGTTTTGCTTATATGTTTTGTGGTGTTGAATCCTGTCTCTTTTGTTTTCGTCCTCTTTCATGGGCTTTTGATTTGCTGCGTTGCTGCTCTATACCTATTGCGGAACTGCATTTAAGAAGATAATTCAGAGGTTGCCGATGCTCTCTCATTCTTGCATGCAAGATCGGAGAGGGTAAACCCTTCTCCATCGTTTTCTGCACATCACGAAGCTGAGCATCTTTCCCCAGGCCCTCTCTTCCAGGATCTTCGGAACTCTCATGAAACATCCCTTGATCTCCCAGAATGCCGGGAAAAGTAGTAATTTCTTCTAGTTTCTTCATAGTATTCTTGTATATCATAGCATAGTTTGAGTTCTGAGGAGGTGGACGGTGTTATACTTCTATGTGATAAGCATTTTTTTATCATGTTTATGTTCTTTTCCGACTTCAATGGCTGTTCTTTCCGTCGGCATCTTCAAAGAAGTCCACATGTCGCAATGAAAGTCTACTTTGTCTATAAACATGCCCGTAGTCAATATTTTCTTAGGCTAGGCAACAGCGAGCAAAAAGAAAAAAATTTCAAATAACTCGGAGCTGGTGAAACAGGATTCAGGCTTAAGAAAAGTTCCTAGTCACGACCCGTGGAGTTCCTGGATGTCCAACGTAAACGCAGATGTCGACCACGGTAAACTGTAGCGATAATCTTATTTGTCGAAACACAAATATTTGTTGAAATCTTGTGGTTGTCTTATATTATCAGTCTATTGTGTTTTTTAAATATGAAGATTTTTTTTTGGCAAAACAGTATTAAAAGAAAAAATTAGTCTAACAATATAGTATTAGAATTTAAGTTTAAGATGAGATTACCTTTGTCTATATGCTAAATCTCTATAGAAAGCGCTTACTCATATTCAAAGCAAAAAAGCATCCTAAAATGTGGTATATGTCTCGTATTATCAACATATTAATATGTCATATTTATTGGATTTGAATATATACTTCTCTTTTACAACCGGCTTTTAAAGAATAACGTAAGCCTTCTAGCATAATGCACTGCCTTTGAAAGTGGATGCTGTAACAATGTGCTAAAAAATTATCCTACTCGTGAAAAATAATTTGTAAAAAGATACTTTCTTTAAAAGGCGTCCATATTGTTGGAGATACGGTTGTCCATAATTGATATTCTCCTGATATTATCGTGATTACTTCCATGTTGAGATAACTATAATATTTTGTATTTAAAAAATTAGGTTAAATTGAAGGGAATACTACGTATGCCACCTGAGAGAAAAAAAAAAAAAAAAAAAAAGAGGAAAGAGGAGAGCACCGCCTCGAGCAAGAAAAAAAAAAGAATAGAATAAAGCTAAAAGATAGAATCTAAACTAAATGATACTGTATAATGAACCATCTCTTTAAGTTGTTAGCCATGTTATAGGAGGTTTTGGACCCCTTCGCAAGCTCCGTCTCACCTGATATTATATACAACAATAGGCGCGTTCAAAACGCGCACGCGCACACGCTATGACCCTCAGAAGAGGTCCATCGTCCGCGGGTTGACATCGGTGGACAGGATCTAACAAACTTTTACACCTTCTAAAATTCCAATGCTTTTTTTTTTCTTTTCTTTTTCCAATTTCATGATTTACATTTTGAGAGGATTTTGACAGGAAACAAGGAGAAAGCAATTGTGAGATAAAGCGTTTGAGAAAACTATAAAATTATATTGCTTGTCTAATAACGTTACAAAGTGCCCTACTCACAATATAGAGACTTCATTGGAAAGGAAAACAATTACAATAAATAAAAATAATATTTCTTATACAGACTTGACCTAATTTCTCAAATATAATATTACAAATATCTCAATCATGAAAAGAATCAATGACACAATATTAGGGCAACAGATTTCTATTGGTCATTGTAAATTGTTCATCAGATTGCTACCTACCTGCGATTTGTCCTCTCCTTCTCTGTTTCTTTGTGCATTTTCTTTTACGGTGTAGTTTGACAGATGGGGAGGAGACCAAACTCAAACAACCTACAATAAGAGTCTGGCTGGAAGGAAATTAGTATGGTGGACTCCAGGAGAAAGTCACCATTCAAGGAAACTGCAAGGAACCGTGGAAAAGCTGGAGATTCCTCCTGGGTCAAAGCTATGTGACCCATTAGAGCAAAACATCGCTTTGGGGTTGGGGTCTTGAATTTGCAAGCAAATCTGCAATGTTGTTTCTTGTTTTGCTTATATGTTTTGTGGTGTTGTATCCTGTCTCTTTTGTTTTCGTCCTCTTTCATGGGCTTTTGATTTGCTGCGTTGCTGCTCTATACCTATTGCGGAACTGCATTTAAGAAGATAATTCAGAGGTTGCCGATGCTCTCTCATTCTTGCATGCAAGATCGGAGAGGGTAAACCCTTCTCCATCGTTTTCTGCACATCACGAAGCTGAGCATCTTTCCCCAGGCCCTCTCTTCCAGGATCTTCGGAACTCTCATGAAACATCCCCTGATCTCCCAGAATGCCGGGAAAAGTAGTAATTTCTTCCAGTTCCTTCACACTATTCTTGTATATCATAGCATAGTTTGAGTTCTGAGGAGGTGGACGGTGTTATACTTCGATGTGATAAGCATTTTTTGATTATATTTATGTTCTTTTCCGACTTCAATGGCTATTCTTTCGATCTGCATCTTCAAAGAAGTCCACATATCGCAATGAAAGTCTACTTTGTCTATAAACATGACCGCAGTCAATATTTTCTTAGGCTAGACAACAACGCAAGCAGAAAGAAAAAAAATTCAAATAACTCGGAGCTGGTGAAACAGGATTCACGATTAAGAAAAGTTCCTCGTCACGACCCCGTGGAGTTCCTGGATTTCCAACGTAGACATAGATGTCGGCCACGGCAAACTGTTGCGATAATCTTATTTGTCGAAACAAAAATATTTGTTGAAATCGTGTGGATGTCTTATATTATGAGTCTATTGTGTTTTTTAAATATGAAGATTTTTTTTTTTTTTTTGCAAAACAGTTTTAAAAGAAAAATTAATCTAATAAAATAATATTAAATTTTAATTTTCAGATGAGATTACCTTTGTCAAGAAAGCGCTTACTCATATTCAAAACAAAAAAGCATCCTGAATATATACTTCTCTTTTACAAGCCAATTTTTAAGATAAAATAAGCCTTTTAGCACAACGCATAGCTTATGAAATAGGATGCTGTAAGGAGGTGCTAAAAAATTATCCTACTCGTGAAATATAATTTGTAAAAGATACTTTCTTTAAAAGACGTCAGTATTGCTGGAGATATCATTGTTATAGTATAGCATGATTGATATTCTCTTAATATTATCAATTACTTCCATGTTGAAATAATTATAATATTCTATGTTTGAGAAATTAGATCAACTTGTATAGAAAAATATTCTTTTATTATGTTGTAATTATTTATTGTACAGTTAAGTCCTTGTATTATAAGTAGAATACTTTGTAATCATTCACAATCAAGAAATATTATTCTACAGTTTTCCATCAACTCTCTCTCGTTCCCTTTTGCTTGCTTTCTGTTTCCTGTCACACACGCTGGATTTCTTGACGTTAATAAAGTGAAAAATCACTCATCAGTGCTGATTTGTCATCTGAAATCCAAAAAATCAAGGTGAAGTAAAGGATTAATTATTTTTAACGATATCCAAGATAAATAAATATTCAAAATCCCATCGTCGCAGTAACATATTATTTGAAAGATGTTGAGTTTCATACGCGTAAACATCTTGTTGCATCGGACTTTGTCACCTTTGGGAACTCAAACTAGTTTCATAACATCAAGATTTCTCAAGCAAAGGTTTTACAAATTCCATCTAAAAATACGTCAGTGATTTGAGTTAAAGCGTCGAAGTACGCTGCCTGAATAACTTGGCCGAGAAAATAGCTGAAATATAATGACAGTTGATTATCTATAAATCAATCAGAACTGAACTTATCACTTTGATATTTGAAAACTTGCATCCACAACAATTTCTTCAAAACTGGAGTTCTGAAAGTTTTATAGATTGAATTAACATTTTCACTGCGTTTAGTTTGAGATCAAAGAGCCCTCTTTGTTACTTGCTTGCAAGCTGCTGGATGTTCAATGGAACGCACAGGCCGGTGCCACTGAAGCACTGAGTAGCAATGGTCTTGTATACTGCTTCAGTTGGGTGAATTGCATCAAAAAAGGCATGCGTTTTCCTGTCTGGGCATGGAGCTTTGTTTGGAACACAGAACCCAGAAGTTGAAACCGAACAACATGGATTTGATGAATCACTTAGCCCTGGAAAAGCAGATCCGTAAGTTACCCAAAAACTTCTCACAACCATTTCTCAATGGGTTTGTGAAAGGCGTTAAAAGGAAAGAATCATATTATCTGTGTTCTAATCAAATTTTAGAATCCTGTCATCAATATGTTATTCTAATTAATCCTTTACCATATCCTTAAGGGTTAAAAGTTCGCTTCAAATGCAAGCAATGTATATTCGTTGGACTCACCATATTTACTAGGATCTGCCACCAAATCACTCGTGAGTTGGAACCTCTTTCCGAGAACGAATGTTGAGTTTCTAACAGATTTGCCGAGTCTTTCGAGCGAAACTTCCAGCTTGTGGTTGAAGGAAGATACATAAGAATTTACTTTTCCTGCACATTTAGCCTTTGGCTTTACCGTTTCCAGGAACGCTGGTTCACAACCCAATGCATCAATCTCAAACACTACAAACTTTCTCGCTCCCAGCGCGTATAAATCCTGCATTAGAACCCGTGTAATAAATAAAACTCCTATACACTTTTCGTTGTTTTCCGAAGTGGAAGGGAAGAGTTACCTGCAACAGATTTTCGAGTCCGGAGGAAAGGAGATCAGCAAATTGCTTCATATCGTAGATGCGACTACTGTTGTATTTAGGTGAAAGATAGTTCTGGGAATAGTCTTTGCTGCCAATAACAACAAGAAAAATAGACTTCCACAGGTAGTTTTGTAGCTCGGCGGGACTTTTGAAATGAGATGGCAGATACCCTTGAACAGTGCTTCTAAACAAATCGATTTGTTTCTCCAGGCTCAAGGTTAACCCCTGCATCATGAACTCGTTTGAGAAAAAATAGGATCTTTCTGTCTTCGCAGAACATTCTTAATATGTTAAAAGAAAATTATTTTTTCCTTAGAATCAAATATTACCATCTCTTCAACATATCCTCTTGATATTGAATATGAGAAAATATTTTTCACAAGAAACTTTGTCGAAAGTGGTTTTGCTAGATGTGTTACAAACTATTGAGTAGAACACGCGCATCAGTTTGATTTTCTTACGTTATCTGCAGTGCCGGTTTCGGGACGAATCCCAGCGAAGCCAGATGCATAGTTAAAACCCTCGTAGAACTTGTCTGTTTTGGTGTTGAAAAGCAGGAACGGGCGGGGGCTTTGTAAACCTAGCGATTGAGCTGCAAAGAACAGGAAGCCAATATGACTCTTCTTAGTCCTAGCAAAACCAAACAAAACAACACGACCATGCAAACATACCCAGTTACGTCGAATATAATTTCTACTTCTAACCAAACTCACCAAAGAAATCTGCAACTGTTAATCCGTTCGTGGCCCTGCCCGTCGGTCCGGCAGGAAAATCAACGCCATATGGTGCGTAGTTTGTCTTTGCATTTGTTTTCAGCGTGTTATCGTTGCCGGAAACAACAGCGGAGTCTCCAAACACGTACAGAGCGGGAGCAAGCTGAGCTTGAGACTCAACCACAAACCGGGAGAAGAACCCAACCACGACTAGAAGCATTAAGAACGAAGCCATTTTTCTTTGCCCTGCAAAACTCGGGTGCTTCTGCAGTTCCTTTATAAGTTAGACAGTAGTGCGGATCCTCCGGGGCGTTGGACAAGAATAGAATTAAGGTTACAGAAGAGGGGTTCAAAGGATGCTTACATAGATGGAAACCGGAACTTGGTTTGGTATGTCCGAATCATCCTACTCGAATAGTTACTACAGAAAACAGTAATACTGATCTTTGGATTAGAAAGGAAATGAAAATCTTCCCGTACAAAATTTTAGTTGTCGACATAAATTTGCTGTTAATCTTGTTAGCTAAGACCAACAAACTTTTTCTTATGACTTCCATGGTCGGAGAGATTTAGGGCCTCTCTACGGCTATGGCCAGAGACCTTAAATCCTGATTGATAGAAGGATTACGGCAATAAAAAGATTTTCAAGGGCTTGTCTTTTCTGAATATTCAAAGGGATTGGTTCTTTGTGATCATTTAGTCAATCCTTTTGATTGCTTTATTATTTTATTTTGGTGTATGAATTAGTGAAAATTGATGTATGTATACCGCCTAAATCATTGAATTCATTATTTCCAAAAATGAAGATGACTTAAAATGGTATTAAAACTGATCCCCAATTCAGATTTTAACAACACGTATTGATCATCATGTCTTTGGATAGAACTTAAATTCAGACGTAAAAAGGTGTCAAGTTTTTATTGGATCTCGAAAAGCAACAGACAGACATGAGTTCTTTCTTCGTCTTCCTCTCTCTTTTTGGCCATACTATCTGATGGAGGCTTTCGAGTTACGCTCTTTACCCACCATGCATGGGTTTGGAAGAGATTCACTAATAATACAACATTTTTCCGAAACCACTTAAAACCAATAGCTTTCGAAGATTAGATGAATGATGTTGTATTCACACTTCACTTTAACATTAGGCAAAATTTTGCAGTAGAACTTGGTGAGTTTCTAAGAAATTACAAGAACTGGGTCTTGAAGACATAATCTATTCAAAAACCGGAGGCACTTAACCTTTTAAGAAATATTGGGCAGTTCTGTTTGATACAGCACTAATTCGGACGCTGAAGTAAAAAGTACTAATTTCACAACAGAAAGAAACATATACTTGAGTTCAGAAATTAGTTGCCGTTTAATGCTTAGTTTTCTTCTTGCCTCTTTTCCTCGAACTAGATTCAGGCCCTTCCTGCTCTTCAGCCTTCTGCTCTGCCTCCAATATGGCCAGCTGCATTAAAGAGAGGAAGAAATTAGATTCAATGGCTTTATGCGAAATGGTTGTGAAACCTTGAAATACAGACGAAAAGGTTTACCTCATCAAGGATTGGTTTGAGTTCCTTGTATCGAGCTTCGGCAAGATCAAAACCATCCTTGCGGAGCTCCTGTAAATTAAGACAATTTTGTGTCACAAACACATAGAAAAGGAAAAATGCACCAGTACATATATTTCGATTGCTCTGCGCTTACCTGGGGACTAAATAGAATTGGGGTTACATTGGTTAAGTCAATCTAAACTAAAGGACTTATTTTCCCTAGCCACAGAAACCCACCGCAAATAAATGGGTTCAAGTCAATCACTTACAGAAAGTGCTTAATGGAGTTTGTCATCCCAACTATAGGTGGATGAATTGGGTTTGCTTTGCAGCATTATAATAGCTGAAACCCAACTTTTTAGTAATTTTTCATGTTTTACTTTCGGTGCGAGCTTGGGCAAAACCCTTTGACGAGAGGTTGTTTTAAGCGAGCCAAAAAATCCTATCCAGATTTCTTAATTAACTAGCAGAATAAAAACCACAGAAGCAGAGAGAATATGCAGCAGATTATTAATTTCTAGAAGAAAAAAGAAGATTGAACACATATAGATTTCTTAGG
Source organism: Casuarina equisetifolia (assembly GCA_028551475.1). Classification (NCBI taxonomy): domain Eukaryota; kingdom Viridiplantae; phylum Streptophyta; class Magnoliopsida; order Fagales; family Casuarinaceae; genus Casuarina; species Casuarina equisetifolia. The sequence goes on from CM052357.1 coordinate 21,870,048, forward strand.
GAAAGAACAAACAGACCTTCCCAGTGTGTTGGGTATGTTCATGAGCTGCCATCTGCCAGTACAAATTAGTACGTCTATAGAAATCCTTCAAGGATTCTCCAGGCTTCAGATAAAAGATGACAAGCCATCAGTTAATAACATAGTGGAATGAAGCAAGGACTATCATATAAGTCTAAGGTTGTTATTGAATTTGAATTTTTTTTGGATTTCAGTGACAGGATAGTGTAACTAAGAATTGAGATATTAGACAATCATAGCAGTTATACTAACGATCGTAATAGAGATGACAACAACTCGGACCTGAGTGTGACATGATATTGGCAACGTACAAGAGTCAGAAAAGAATATAGCTAGATCTATACACAGCCACATATAAAACATACCGTGGGGGTTCTTTGTGAATCTGAAAGGCCTAGACTGGCTCTGATCTGCTCTATCCTGGCTCGTTTTTCCTGTCTTCTTAGGTTCTTTCCCTTCCCTTTGATCAAAGCAACAGCATCCCCCACTTGAAGGGAGGCATCACTCGTTCCCTACATACACAACAAGAGTGAAGCCAAGACTTAAATAACCCACCAAGCACCTTGAGTTTTGTCAGATATTAAAAAGACAAAAACCAAAACATCTGCTGGATCCAGAATATTGGCATCCCACCCACACTCATGAAGGTTTGATCACCAACAGTGACGTATTTTTTCACAGATTGCGTTACAGTAGGAGCACAAAGTGAGGTTCAACTTTCACCATAACACTCCCGCCTTCCAAAAACAAGGGGGTAATAAATAATCCAAAAAGAAACTAATTCTTCATCTGTCTCATTAAATTCAGTAATTGATAGTTGCTTCAGGAAAAGATTGCACACTAGAATACCATTTTATGGTACATAAAGACATCAAGTAATCAAGATTCTTGTAAAGTCGTTAACGTTAAATTATTGTATGATTCAACTGATATTAGCAAAATAGTTATGGAAACACATTTAGTTCTCATCAAAAACTGAAATTATAGGCCCTTCATATCCAACGGAGACAAAAGAGGTTAGAGGATCTACAATGACAGATATTTTTAGTATGAAATGATGCATACTCAAAATTGAATTAGGAGGCAAAAGAGAAGAAAGGAGACAAGATTTCAAAGATCACATTTTCATGCAGGAAGGGGATGCTTAGGGTTAATTTAGCCGTTGACATGTGAAGGAGGGAGGCACCTAGATACTAAAAGATAACCATCTTTTGCTGAATTAAGAGAGTAAGACAATGGACCTCCGTATCCTCTTCATCATCATCATCATCACTGGTCTCATCACTGTTGCTGTCGCTATTGCCTTCATCCTCACTATCATCTTCGTCTTCATCCTCATCTTCATCCTCTGAGGCTTCCACCCATTCAGATTCTGATGCCTGTGTCAGGAAAATAAATCAAAGTGAGGCTAAAAGGCAAAAAATAACAAAGCAATGATGACTAGCAGGATTCTTTTAACAATATTTTCAGTTCAACTTAAGACAGAAATTCAAAGACCTACTATTGACAAACTTGTCATTTTGGTAACGGTGTAAATGAAATTGACCAAGCCAATTAAGCCACGGTCAGCTTTGACCTCATGGTTAAAAACCAGACAATCAAAGTATTCTCAATCAATTCGAATGTCTAGCCATGCTTAACCACAACAATTGGTCCGGATACAGTTGGCAGGTTATATACAGGGATGAATTGACTTTAACAAATTTAATCTCTCCTGTTCTATGCTTTTATGAGGTAAACATTAAAAGTGAACAGATCATGCCTTTTAAAAGATGTTGTGGAAAATAGGATAATTCTGGCATATAATTTGGTACCCTGTACAATTATGCCAAACAATCTTCACCAAAGGTGTGGGGGGCCCTGGGCCTTGGTAAGAGTAAGAACTTAAAAACTTCATGGACCACGTAAACATTAAGAGTTCAATGATAAACATGATATTACTACTATACAATCTGAAGACCAATCACAAGGAGATTGCATTTATATGTAGACAAGGAAATGGAACAAACCGGTATGATGCACTTCCATTCATCTAGCTTGCTGAGATTAAGGGAATACAAATCATCAAGTGTAACCTCTTGGTCTTTATACTCCACCATGCCCCCATATACATATAATGTATCTCTTCCAACAACCAGGCAGGAGTTAATGCGCCCACAAGGTTTCACTACCTAAACATTTGTACTAGATGAATAATTTAGTTGCTGGACAAATCTAAATGCACATGAAAAATGTCTCAATCCAGCATGACAAACCTCTGGAGCAACAGAATTTTGCATATCCAATTTAACACTAGATTCATGAGGCTTTCCACCAGATTTGGCAGCCAATCCTCCATTACTAACAGTCATTGTTGTTGCCAAACCCTGAGATATCTCATCAATGTTGCTCTCCACATCATCTCCATCTTCATGGTACTCTGACTTCTCGTCTTCGTAATTTTCTTTACACCCCTCTTCTTCAATTGGCTTTGTCTTACCATTGAGATCTGCATCAATATCTTTACGGCCAGAACATTTTTTTAACTGCAAAAAAACAATGCAAAATGTAGCCATTGTCAAAACAATCTTAAATGAACACATAAGAACATAACTGCTTGATGGGAAACAAATTTTGGGACTATAACCTGTAAATACCAGCATTAAACATTTTTATTCATTACTACACCAACTTGCCTTCTCTTTCTACTTTTCTACTGGTTAGACAATACCTTATCTTTCGTTGACTTCTCCTTCCGTAGCTCCAGTGGGTACCTATAGACAGAAAATAAATATTTTTTATCTAAATATTCATTGCTGAAAAGCATATCACAAATAATTCCTTTTCAGAGAATAATTAAAGAAAGCAAGACAGGAAAGAAAGAATATAAGGCCTTTGCCATATGGATTAAAATATGAACATATAAGTATTCTTAAGAAAACAGAATACACATAAAGAACACAACCGTTTATAGCTAGCCAACACTTGACAGAGATGACTCCAAGTGCTGAATAATAACCACCACAAAAATTAACAGAAACAATCTCTAAGTAAAAGTTACCAGCGATGACTATCAAACTGGAAGCCATAAAGTTCATTCAGGAACAAGCTCATTATTACATCGCCTGCACATTTGGGGAGAAAAATAAGCATCGCAAGAAAAGCACAAAGGAAGACCATGAAGCAAAGGCTCCAATATTACATGAAGCATGCATCCAATGTGAAGAAACGAGCAAAATGAACTCATCAAACAGAAATACCACTAATCCAGTAAAGAGTTTTAAGGACAACACTTTGTTTCACAGTTCTGTTTCAATATCCGGTAAAGCACAGAAAACATAATTTACTTAATACTTTAACTGATCTCCTTTAAACACAGTCGTGACTAGCACCTTGTACAAAACCATTTCACTCTGCAATATCCAAATATCAATCTTTATCAAACAATTGAGAAATAAAAAATGCAGTTAAGTTTCTCCCTTCTCGCAATAGTCAGTGCTACACCACTATATCACAAGCATTTGCTTCACTAATTTGGACCTTCTACCTTCCAAGGAATATCCAGAGTTATACAGCTTCCAAACAGAAGGCAGGTTAGAAGTCACAAGTTCAAGCCCAGAAAGTGGTATGGGACGTTAACAAAACACCATCTAAATCAATGAGTAACAAAACTATTAAATAAAAAACCCAAAGTAACAAACAAAAATCCTTCCTGATAAGTGATAACCAATGTCCAGTAGAGACCAGTCTATAATTAGGGATGGTAGAAATTAAGGCAGAGGTTGAGACGGAATTGCAGTTCAAATTTCTAAGGGTTAGCTCATGAGGATGCATGCCACGTAAGCACATATATGGTATAGCAATTCAACAGAAGGGTGTTACATTCACGTAATGATATATATATAGAGAGAGAGAGAGAGAAACCAACGCAAATGGTAAAATAGACAGGAAAAACTAAACCTTCAACTTCCATATCCACCACTCCCCCAAATAGCAAAGCCCGTCTCTTATGAACACACATGGCAAACCCAGCACGCGGCCCTGGAGGCATCCCACTTTTCTTTACCTATTACAAAAGGAAATAATATTCAACAATAGGACACATACAGTCGCAAGAATTTGCACCAAATGAGAACCTGAAATGTGGAAAATGACTGTAACTTCATGATAAACAATCCCAAAGTTGTTTGCTAATAATGAATAAGTCATCTGTTTTTTTACAAATATTAAACAAAGCTAAATTAAGAACACAAAAATCTACAAATTTCCTACATTCGTATGATTATTACACTGCTAGGATTACTCTCATTTCAAGTGGCAGCAGCTTCCTTAAGATAATGTGAAATTGTGAAGACGATTAAACAGAATAATCAACCCACAATGATGATGCAGCTTCCGTAAGTGAAATATAATGAAGGTGTTCTCAGCATATATCATATTCTGAGAAACAAAGCAAAAAAAGAAAACAGGTATGCAATTTTTTATTTATACAAAAGAACACAGAAGGGAAGCACAGTAGTAAAGCATACTGTTACAAGTAACTCAAACACCAAAGAATTACCAAATACAGGTGTTGGTGATGGCTAATCCAATCTTGTCAAGTGAGACTGATTATGGAATTATGGAAACTAAAAGAATGCAAACTGTGACTTGATGTCCATGAGAGAAAGAAAAGGAAAAGACTAGGATGTTGCAACAGGCATCAATATAGAGGAATAAGTCCTAACTCATCGGGTTTTTATCAACCAAAAAAGAAAAGAAAAGAAATATAACTACAACTAAACACCCTTCCAAGATAGGGCCCTTAAAAAATAGGAGAGGGAGGAAGAGGGGGAAATGGTGGAGGGGTCGTTTGGTGATATGCCCATTTGGTCTGAAGACCCTTGGCACTAACAACTCTTCTTGGTTGTTGATGAAAATCAGGACATGGATTACATATATTATGATTTTCTCAAGAAATTGTGAAAAGCATCTTGATTTTATAGACAAGATAAGTGAAAGGTACTCCATAATTGCCTTTGTTGTCGTCACAGACCATGCTTTACTTAAACATATATATTCTTTGAAAGACAAGAAGGCGTTCAGATTTCAGACCTTACTCCATTCCCAAGTCCTAGGATCAAGGGACCACATGTCCGCATGAACAATTCCTTTCTCAGAGCTGCTCTTATCGGATGAAACTTCTTTAGAATAGCCACCATATAAGAAAATCTGCAATGTCAAAGGAACTTTGTAAAACATATTATTTCCTTTCTACTGAAATCACTTCAGTTTAGAACTGGCAAAAAAGACCATATATGCATTCATCCGCTATTCTCCCTTCCTATCAGTAATGAACTATTGTTATATTGTCTAATCTAAAGCAAAATTTTAGATTCTGCAAGGTGATGTGGGATGTCTGGCAATTTATCAACCTAAACAGTCATAATCTGATACATGCTTGAAGACTGTTTGTGACTGCTTAAAATACTCTTATTAGCTTTCTTGAAGAACATTGCAATGCTTGTATTCATTTTGCTTGCATCGATACCTGCAACACATAAGCTGCTGTTTGATATTATTTGTGCGCAACAAAAAATATAGACGCCATTGATTTGTGAATAATTTTGTTCAACAATCATTAAGGATACACCTGGGAATTAATACTGGAACATAATAGAAAAAGTAATATTGCAAAACTTAAAAAGTAACCCCAAAGAACACTAAATAAGTTCCTCCTTAAACACAAGAAAGTTAAACATTCTAATTGATGTTGTAAGGTAGGCTTACAACACAACCATAATAAAATGCATTTCTAAATTACTGACCTCATCTTGGTAGACAAAAAACTGGAAACCACTGCGAGCACTTGGCCACAAGGATCCTGGCCTAGGCTTTATTTCTTGCCACTGCAATATTACATTATATTATCATTAGTTTCTAGATGGAACTATCACAAATAAGCTTAGTACAAGCGTATGACAAGTTGTGCAAAAAATGTTCACCTTGAACTGATCCAAGTCAAAAACATACAAATCATTATAATACCTGCATAAAAGGTTTGAAAGAGATGCATTAGTGATCAATGGGCAGAAAGAAATGATGTTAAGCATATAAATGCAAATTATTTTCTTTACTGCAGACATTTAAAAAGAAACCATTCCTTGCTTAGACAGAGCCCAAGAAATCATTGAGGAAGGCAGGGCTCAATTGCTTTCGTGCTATATTTCAGACAACATCATCCACAATATTGTCAAGAAAAATTTAATTAAAAAACTCCAACTGCATGACAAATGAGAAATAGTTATAGGATAAGATAACAATGTTCTAATTCTTGATTCAGCCTCCATCTGTTAGAGAACATTCAAACACTTAGTGGAGGAATTTAATTGCCTCACATGCCAAATTTGTAAAACCTGCATCACCTGTGCAAAAATTCGATAAATAGCATCAACCAAAATGGTTTTATGATGAAACAGACAAATTCTTTCAATCAATTTCGAATTTTAAAATTTTTCCAGTTAAGAAGAATTATCTCCCAATGAAGTTTTCAAGAGACTAGATGCACACATAAGTCAAAACCCCTCCAGAGGATCGGTGTCTCTAGAAAACAAAACTAAAATCAGAAACCAAGTCTCGATAATACCTTGCGACACAGATTTAAAAATTAAAGCAAACAGACAACCATCACCGATCTATAAGCTAACAATGATTAAACCTGCAACAATGTTGATAAAGACTTATAAACAACCTCACTTCTCTAAGAGTGTCATAGAAGCCACCAAAAACAATAATCTTGTGCTTGTATAAAACCTGTAACAAAACCACATAAAACATTAGGAAAAAATATCCATATGAGATAAGGACAAGGACAGGACTAGCATAAAAATCTATGGAAGCGAAAAACCTGAGTGGACATTAACTCTCAGGAAGATGATAATGTAAGAAAGCACGAAATTGTAGCATTCAAATATGAATTGAGCACAAAGCTATGCCCCTAACTCTGTTATTTTACAGAAACAAAGAGATAAAGCTTATGTGGAAACGACAGACTTTGTTCCAAAGATTAAACTTAGCAAGAAACCACCAATACAGTACAAAAGAAGTCTAAATTTATGATGTAGTTCATATAAAGTAATATTACCAAAAAATTAAAGGTATATTGACTTATTATAATCTAATTTAAGCTGTCAACATTTTGAGGAAGACCGCACAGTAACTGCTAAGAACATCATACATTTTCCATGAGCATCTACATAGCACAAACAAAACGTCCTAACAAAGATAGGATAAAGAGCCAGCCAAAACTATAGCATAGATGAGGACTGAACAGCATGACACTCACTTTTTCTAGATTTCTTACACATGTAGGATATTTCGAAATAAATGGTTCTCCTTACTTAAGTGGATGAGGTTATTGTGGACAAGAGATGCCAATTTGATGAATATGATCAAAACAGTTTATTTGACGTAAGTATAAGGTAAACAGGTTATCAATTATCACTTCCAGATCGCTTTAAGCCTATATCTTGTCTCAGTTCTTTTTCACCCATGTAGATATGATGCAAGCTAAGGCGAAACATAAATTGTTCAAAAACATACTGTGTTTCCAACAGATGTACTTTCACGTAATTTGCTTGTATTGCTTGAAATTGCAGATTGGGATCCTAAAGCAAAGGATTCGTCAATCCAAAGCAACCTGAACTTACCATTCTATGACCGGAGCGTGGACTGGGGCAGCCTTTTAGATTTAGTTGTTCCCACTGATTCGTTTTCAGGTCCAACATCCAAAAGTCCTATAACAACAAATCAAAAGGGACCACTGTTACCTTAAGCAGAATTTACAAAGGTTAAACAGTTCAAAATCCAACATCCAATGAAGCATGTATCCTTGAAAAGGAAAAGCAAGATGAAATAGGTATCACCTTGTAGTGATGGAACCTCTCTTGATTTGGGGATGTGAATTCACCACCTAATAACAGAATAATATAACTATATGCAAAACACAAAGGAAACTAAATTTTTGTGATACTGTGTCTGTGTGTGTCAGCAAGTTTATGCATGTTAAGCAGAAGAGTTACAGCCTCACCGAAGATATAGAGATAATTCTTCCAAGCAACTGCCTGATGAGCACTACGAGGAGGTGGACTGTTAGGGCTTGAAATTAACTTCCATTCCCGCTTTTCCACGTCATACCGGTACAGATCACCATAAACAAATGTCTGCAGCAACTCAAATTGGCATAATCCTGACGTAAGTAAACTAGAAAATCCTTTTTCTTCAAATGGAAGTTTTTCTTTTCCCGCCAATGATAGAACCTAACCTTGGTACCATTGTAGAATTCACCCCCATAGAGGATCAGCTCTGTCTCTTTCAAGGGATTAATGTTTAGCTGCATAAAAAATCAGCACCATCATCAAACAAATATTTCAATTATACAGCACAAACCAAAAATTTTAAATAAATAATAAACGGCACACCTGATACAATTTCCACAAAAAATAATAACAGCATTACCGTACAGTTGGTCCGGGGAGATGGTGCTGGGACATTCTCCTCAACATGGACTTCCTTCTTTTTTGCTTCCTCCTTTTGTATACTTAACTGTAGAATCAAATGCACATAGTATAATCATTTACTTCAAGAAAGCGTTCACTTCTCATAGTTTTAGAAGCAACCAATATTGTAATTGGCACCAATATGAAACTCCTAAACGAAACTTAATTTTGAGCACAGGTTCCCTTTGTGATAAACCATACTAAATCCAAACACATAATAAGCTCCATTTGCTCCTATCCGAAAATACTAAAGAGGATAAAACAAATGATAGTTGAAAAAAGTGCTTTTAGGATATCATACGACAGCGTCGTGGCTTGCATTGAGAAAGGAAGCATCCGTTAACACCTAAAACCATCTTTCTCGAAAGAAATTCCAAGATTGACTTTCGAGTAAAACAGACAAAAGATGAAACAAATTCTAAATACTGTAACTACAGAATTAGCACACGGTTTTCAATTTCAATCAAAGAAGTACAAACCTTTTGTCTAAAAAGAAGTGTGATCAGATAGTTATCAATAGAAGCAGTAATCTATGCAACAAAGGAAGCCGAATTTACTCATATTCAGTGCATAATTACTTCAATTAAAGAAGGAAAGACTTCTGAACATGTTGACAATAACGAATGTGAGTACCAAAATGGCATCGATGTCATCCTCAGGGGACAGCTTCTTGGACTCCCTACGAGCTCTCTTCTCCTCTGCCTTAGCTGTTTTCTTCTCTGTTTTCTCTTTGCCTTTCCCGGGCTTCTTCGTTTTCTTCCCCATCTCCCTTGCGCGGCTCTAGCCGTCGGACCAGACAGGGTACCAGGTTGAGCGAGAGATCATATAAATGACCGAAGTTGAATGTAGACGGTGTGTCGTTTTGTAATGGATACAGGAGATCGAACCGCTTTTAGGCTTTTTCTTTTTTTCAAAATAAAATCTGTCTCGTTATATCTTGTTAAAGCAGTTCTTATCTCCCTTTTTCAGCAATATTTGCTGTTGTGTCGTTTTGTAATGGCCACGGGAATTTTTTTCAAAATTTATTCTTATCAAATGTTTATGAGGCAGTTTAAATATTGAAGTATACGGTTGTGGAAATCATCTTATTTCAGTATTTGAGTTAAACTACTTGATCCAAAAGAAAGCTAATCTCATTATGTCAATGGCTCTAACATTTGGCTTTCCAAAAGGAATACAACTAAATGACACCTATTAAAAATTAGTGTCATACATTCTCAATATATTAGATTGTTTTATTTTTTAATATGTAAAAAAAAAATTATAAATTAATTGTAATAGAAAAGGTGAGCCTTCTAACATAATTTTAAAATTCAATTTTTAAGTAACATATGCATTTACTCCTAGACTAGATATATTTTTAAATATTTACGACAATAGAAAAATTCGGTATGTATCTTACAACATTAAGCATTTTGTATTCTTTATATAGTATGGATATTTTGCAAAGTTATTTCCAAAAAAAAATTAAAAGAGCCTATTGGTATTTCAATTTGGAAAGATAACACGTGTCATATGTCTACTAAACAACGACCCCAATGTCTTTTAACACTCCTTTTATTTCAAGCATATTTTTGACTTAAAATAAAATAAAATAAAATAATTATTTCTTCACATACGAAGCATATCTTAAAAGAAAAAATTAAATAGAAATCATAATAAATTAATTTGAACTTTGATGTCCTAGTAAAAAAATTGTAAATTCAGCCAAGAAACCAGATTAAATTTTACATTCACACATCTCTTAAAAATTATATACTTCTAATGTAGAATTGTTGTCCTTACGAACATACCAAACACCTTATATCCTTGTGTTTATTTTATGTGGTCACTTCGTTTTAGCGCATCTACTGCGGTTCGGTTCTTACATGCAAGACAACTAGAACCAACATGATGTGATTTTGTGGCAATGGGCAATTAAGCGAGTTTGGAATAAAACAAGTTGCAACAAACAAGTAACAAGATATTGAAAGAACTTTTTTTCAAAATGGCAAGGGAATTTAAACGACAAAAAGTAAAGTAAGGAATTTAAAGATGTAGGAATGAATGTATAGACACAATAACTTAAAAGGTGTAAGAATTTAAAGGCAAGAAAGTAAAAACTCCAAAAATGTAAAGACCAATAAATTTAAAGGCTCAAAATATAAAAACTTTTTTATCTTCAAGGTTCATCTCCAAGTTCTTTTATGATCTAAGCTAGTTACAAATGAATTCCTAACCTCTATTTATAGATTTACAGAGAGCTAAGGCATAGAAAAATAAAATAACATTAAATGTGTTTAATAAAGATCTTTTGAAATTTGTAAAGCACTAAATGTATTTTTTTGAATAAAGAAGAGAATAAATGTAACATTTGAAAATAGCAAAAGATAAATAAATGATGTTGTCACTTGTCTAGTTTATTCCATGTAACTACATCTCTATCCTTTGACTAGTTAGATTGAATTAGATTTAGACTTATAATTTGATTAGGCTTGGACTCATCCACATCATAACATTGCCACTGGGGTGGAATTGGTGGACAGTGATACCATAGTGTTAGAACAACCACGAGGAAAAGGCACCTCTGGGTGACGAAAGGGATTGGTTTATCTCTTAGACTAAAAAAACATCGCGGTGTTACTCATTCATTTGTTTGTTATTGGGCTTGTTACTGTTGAGCCCACATTATTTATGGTAGCCTTTTCTTGGAAGAGGAAACTGAAAACAAGAGTACTTGTACTAGTTCACGTCTTATGACAGAAAAAGCACTAAAGATGGTGAAGTTAGATGCCAACAGTTCTGCCATGCAACTATTAAGCTGAGTTTACATTGACGTATAATTAACAAAGGCAATTGAGTCGTGGCTGAGGTATTACCACAATAGGCTAGGTGTGTTGCAGGTGCTGGTGTTGTGTGCGTAAGGTGGTTCTTAGGGGGGTAGGAGTGTCGTGTACAAAAGGTTCCAGCTCGGGATGATCACGCGGGTGGGCAGAGAGAAGCCAAGGTTGTTGAAAGAAGAAGAAATCGCTGTGTTCAAACTTGTAATGGATTACATCTGGAAGCTGAAGTCTTTATCTGTCATTCTTATTAGAATTGCCTTTTATCTTTCAAATTTTAGAAAGACTTGGCGAAGAGCTTGGTGCGGAATTGGTGGCCAAGTGTCTTTGAAAAACACCCTGAGCTATTAAGAATCTGTGCAAGAAATTATTAGATATGCAGTAGAAAATAGGGTTAAGCCTAAAATAGCAAAATTTGCAATTGTGATTTCTTATATTTTTTTTATAAATATAAGGCTTAAGAGATCTTAAGCATGTTATGTTTTTTACTGGAAGTCCTCACAGTGACCAAAAAGAGAGATTGTTAGAAAGGAAAAATTATTTGCCAACTCTTTTATGTATCAAATCTTTAAAAAGTAAGAGTGTTCTTCTTTATAAACACAAAAATGTGTTCTTCCAAATCATATAAATTCTTGCTATTCTCTTATATTTTATTGCGTGTATATTTACTGCTCAGTCCACTTGAATTCATAACAAAATTCAATAATTTTTAGTCATTAGTTTAACTTAGGAAGGCCTGGCTTCCTCGAAATAGCCATAATTGGTTTATGATTGTTTCAGAATTCTCTTTTGTAATGTTCCTCAGCGTTCCACAATGATGGTGGAATCATGACGATGAAGAAGGATAATTACCCAAATTTGGGCCAATCTAAAAGGGCAAGGCCTGCTTTTCTAAGCACAATTCGCATGCATCTAAATTTCTTGCCTGTGGGATTGGCCTCTAGATTCTGTTGCCTTCTACCGTCACACCAATGGGATGGGCAAATTTTAATGGTTGAGCAAGATGACAAGGGTGGTGGTTGAAGAACAAAATCATCTTCTAGAGCTGGTTTAGATCCTACAGCTGCAATTTTGGATGTTTTAGAAGCAGAATAAGCGATCAAGATCTCCTGACAGGAGCTCTTCCAGTTCAATCCATGTATTATTTGTTGGAGGTAACAGCATACGGGTTGCACTTGGTCGCACGGAGCTTGCTTAGATATGTTCAAAGAATCCGCAAGAGTTGAGGTAGTTTTTCTGGCTCTGAATTTGCCACTAAGAAAGATTCCCTCAACTATAGTAGTTCCATAAAGTGAAAAGATGCAGAAATGGAGCAGCTTGATTACTGAACTATTGACAGTAGCGGGGAATATAACTTTACTAAAAAGAATTCAGTTACTTTTTGCCGGGATAAAGCTGAAATGAAGTAGATCCTTATCACAATTCCAAATAAAACACCAGCTGAAATGATGAGGGAAAGACAAAACTTAAAACCCCTGAAAAGAAGAGCCTCTCTTCTGCAAAAGTCTTGCCAATAAAGCAGTCTTTTTCTCCACCTTTGTATTTTTTTCTAATAGCCCTCCTCCTTTTGTAGTTCTTTATCTGTTTTATTATCTTTACTTTTTCCCCTAATTTTCTCTCAAAAGGAGAATCCACTGCCGTTCTGTTCTACACAACTTCTAAAGCACTTGAGTAGTGTTGCGCATGCCAGAGTTGTATTTGAATAATGACCTTAAAAGTTCTGCATTTGGTAGGGAATTAACTCCCCAACATTATCCTATTACTAGTTCCTCTACAGGTAACATGCGTAGGTCCATCAAACTAATCATGCCTAAGTTTGATAAATATGTATATGAAAAAAAAAAGGGGAGGAACAAAGAAGATTTTTTTTTTTTTCAACAAAAGTTACATACATGGAATCTTATGGGGGTAGAGGCTATTAACTCATACTTTTTTCTTATTTAAATGGCTAATCATTTTAGGGGTCCTTGTCAATGCATAAGACATTAACACTCTCCTTCTGGTTTCAATCCTTCCTACTGTCTTACTCGGGGCTCGAGCAGTTTTTCCTTCTCTTTTCCTCCTTTTCTGACTCCGAGCTCTGATAACTAACAATGTATTATTGACTTCATCTGGTCCTATGAACTGCTGAAGATAGACTGGCACCCTTTGCTGTTATTGTTTTATAATTGCACGCCTTAAACACATCTTTTAACATATTCCCACCTTGCAATTTTTTATTGCTTCAGACTCCACATTTCACATACTCTCGTACACAGACTTTTTGTTCTTTTCATGCCAGAACAAAGTAGACAGAGCCATACTCCGATGGGACTTGAGCGACCAAATTCTTTCTGTTTGTTTATTCATTGCAGGTTCTAAGAAAGTGCCACCCCTATTCAAAGGTCATAGAAACGGTGGCCCGAATAATGGTTATGACCCAACCCACATCCTTGCAGGGATTCCACAAAGAAGTCCTATGATTCCTTTCAACTCATGTTTGTTTAACACAACTTTAGATCGTTCAAAGATGCTGGGTTTGGGAGTTTGAAGCAGCTGGCAGCAATGCAATTTCCTAAATCCTAACAACTCAGAGAAAGATAACTAAACGGTGCTTCCTGCCGTGGCTCTTCGTGCGCCGGAATAGTTTTGTATTCCTTGCCTAGCCCACCTAATAATTGAGGAAAGTGAATTTCCCGGCTAGACATACAGTGATCTGACAAAATAAAGGCTTGATTTGTATTAATGGATGGTCAAGATCTGCTTGTTATTGTTAGGGTTGTCTTCAACGGTCAAAGTTTCAAATAATTGGTCAAGGATGGGATTACCAACCTCTTAAACTAATGAAGAGGAAATATATAAACAATCTTTCTTTCTTTTTTCCCCTAAATTTTCTGTTGTTTCGTTCTTTGTCATTCTTAGCCCAACGTGCAATGATGCATTTGCTCATTCTGAAGTTAAGTAGACCCATCAAAGTATAATCATTCCATCACTCGAGAAAAGGTACCTAAGGTGGGATTAAGAAAAAGTTATGATCTTCTAAATCTCTTGAAGTAAGTTTTTCAAATCATAACTGTCATTCACAATCATGTTCGTAAAATGAGTTTATCTAAACAGTAATTTACCACAGTGGTAATTCTAGAAATTTTATCAAGTTGTGCACTGGAAGTGGCAAGCACTTAACTTACAAAGGTGTGAACTGTAACCGAGAACCAAAGACTCAAAAATAGACGTCAGCTTTTCCAATGGCAAGCTATGCAATACTGAGCCAGGTAATGTGTTGGTTGCAGTCGCTATCTCCCTTCCAGAACCAACAATTTGCTTTTCTTTAGTCCCGAGGAAATCTTATTATAAAAGAAAAGGATCGTAAATGGAGCCCCACATGCAGATCCCATTTTCATATGGTAAAACGCTTCCCATGTACTCTTAATTCTTATATTCCGTATTCAACATTATTTTGAACACTTGTCTGTCATATCTAAGAAGATTCCCTTGTCTAAAGCATATAAGTACAAGCACCTCCAAGCTAAAGACACATGCTATACACACACAGAGAGACAGAGAGAGAGAGAGAGAGAGAGAGAGAAAGAGATGGGGCGGGAGTTATGTGCAAGAATGGGAGGTGGGTTGTGTACAAGGATGGCCAAGTCATGGAGTAATATGGAGAAAGGCCTGAATGGTTATGTATCGAAGAGCTTCATTGGGAAACACTTCAAGTTAGAGGCTAGAAAGAGCTGTTTTACAAAAGAACTGCGTGCAGGTACGGCCACTTTTCTCACTATGGCTTACATCATTACTGTCAATGCCACCATCCTCTCCGACTCTGGTGGAGGATGCTCTGTTTCCGACTGCACTTTTCCTGCAAACCAAACAGCCACCCCAGACTGCATGTTTAAGCCTAACGTTGGGTACCAAAGCTGTCTTTCAAAGACCAAAAGTGACCTTATAGTAGCCACTATTTTGTCAGCTATGATCGGTTCCTTCGCTATGGGAATTCTTGCTAACCTTCCCTTAGCCTTAGCCCCTGCTATGGGCCCTAATGCTTACCTAGCTTACAACTTAGTAGGCTTTCATGGTTCCGGGGCCATCTCCTACCAAACTGCGTTAGCAGTGGTCTTGGTTGAGGGTTGTGCCTTTTTCGCCATATCCGCTATTGGGCTCCGCGCAAAGCTCTCTAAGCTTATCCCTCGTCCAGTTCGACTAGCCTGTGCCGCCGGCATAGGCCTTTTCATTGCTTTCGTTGGCTTACAAATACACCAAGGTGTCGGCCTTGTTGGTCCCGATTCCTCGACATTGGTGACCCTCACCGCCTGCTCCAGCACAAACCCAGAAACAGGAGAGTGCAATGGCGGAAAGCTGCGGAGCCCCAACTTCTGGCTTGGATCGGTAGGCTTCGTAATCACTTCCTTTGGGTTGATGAAGGATGTCAAGGGAAGCATGATATACGGCATTCTTTTCGTGACGTTGATATCATGGTTCAGAGGTACATCAGTGACATACTTTCCTGACACCCCACTTGGAGACAACAACTACCAGTATTTCACAAAGGTTGTCGATTTTCACAAGATCAAATCCACAGCCGGGGCTCTCAGCTTCAGCAACTTCAACAGAAGCGAGGTCTGGGTGGCGTTGGCCACCCTTTTCTATGTCGATGTCCTCTCCATCACTGGGACGATGCACACAATGGCTGAGATCGGAGGTTTTGGGAACGACGAAGGAGGTTTCGAAGGCGACTACTTGGCCTACCTGGTCGATGCTGGCTCCACAATCGTCGGCTCCACTTTGGGAGTTTCCACAGTCGCCACCTACGTGGAGTCGTCGGCAGGGATGAGAGAAGGGGGTCGGACTGGATTAACGGCTGTGGTTGTTGGTTTATACTTCTTCATTTCACTGTTCTTCATCCCACTATTTTCCAGCGTTCCTCCATGGGCGATCGGGCCTTCGCTGGTGATGGTCGGGGTGATGATGATGAAGGTGGTGAAGGACATCGACTGGGCCAACATGAAGCACGCCATCCCTGCTTTCGTGACCATGCTTCTTATGCCACTGACTTATTCGATTGCAAATGGGATCATAGGTGGGATTGGGCTCTACGTCGTTCTTAGCCTCTATGATTTTACAGTAAGCTCCATCACGTGGTTGACGAAGATGAGGGGGAGAGTGCTTGAGGAACAAAACCAAGTCTCTGCTTCAGTCGGTGTAGATTCAGCTGAAGCTGTCTAAATGTATCTGAGATTAGCACTTTAGTTCCAGTTTTGTAATAATTCAGTTCAGTAGTTAGATGCATTACATACAATTTCCAAAATAAGAAATTGGTTTTCTATCTTCTTCTTTTTTTCTTTTTCTTTTTTTCCTCAAACCATATTTTAACCAAATCAAGTTAAAAACAAAAGTCTCGAATTAAAAAAATAAGAAATTTATATCATATTTATATTTTAAAAATATTTATTTCAAATCAATTTTTTTAATTAAATTTAAACTTTCTAACACACTGTTAAAGTATGAGTTGATTTACTTCAACTCTCTTAAAATATATTTATTCACCCTTAAGTCCAAGTTATGCTCATATAGCAACGGCTAAATGCTTGTCCTTTTCCACAAATCTATAACAAATTTCAATTCGCAACAAAATTAATTAGACAACTTCAAAAATCAACACAATAAAAAAGAATGAAAAACTCATTCCTTCTTTAAAGTAACTTATAAGAAATAAGGTAATTTTTTCTTATGCTATGATTTTCACATCAGGTTATAAACAATGTAGGCGTTCCAATTCCAACAAAGAAAAAATGAACATATTGTAGCAAGTAGATGAAAGAATGAAAATCCACGTTCTTACTAGCTTCATTTAACAAATGTACCCACTAAAATTTTCAAGCTTTGGGTCCGAATAGAAGGGTGCTGAAAGGTTGCGTTAAAGGCTTGGGCAAAAGTTGTTTTCCTCTATTTGTGTGGTTTTGACATCGGTTTCAAAACCCATTTCCCAACTCAAATATGATCTTTCGTTTCTAAATGCAGAATTCCAAACTCGCCACAATTTGGATGTGGGCTTCTTAATGGCTCAGTGGGTTGTGTTTGGGCTTTTATGTTAATCATGACAAAATCTGATCATTCTGATTTGGGTTTGTAATCGGAATCAAATCATTTTCAGGTAGACAAAGAAAACATAATCAAAGGTTGTTTGCTCGGAGATGTCCCTAGCTAATGCCTTACTTTGAAAAATAAAAATGGGTTGTACATTGAATGGATTCTGCCGTAGCCATAATTCTCCAAGTCTTGAACCCCACAAATGGCCCAAGGATAAACCACCCTTACGTTGGCCTGAAATTTGAAAGACTAACAAAATAAAGCCCTACTAAGCATTGTAAATTATACATTATTCGCTGAGCCCCGGGGTTTTTATTACATGGGAGGTTTGGAAATTTAAGATTAGAGAGTACTAAATCAAAATATTCACCATGGCGTCCTAGGTGTGATGGCGAAGGGCTTGTGATCAGTATTCACCATGGCAGTTCCCATTAGTTAAAAGCAAGCGGCCCTATAGATCTCTGCCGACCTCTGCCAAATGCATAGTTTTGATTGGAAGGACCGTGTCAACTACTCGTTTCCACTCGGCCAAAAGCAACGATGAAAGCAGTCAAACCGCAACATTAGCAGGTCAAGAAATCAAATTTCAAAACAAAGCAAAGGAGAAGTGGAGTCTCTCCCTATAGACCCATGTAGGATGCGTTTGCAGGGGATTAAAGGCTGGCAGCCATTACCCCACGCTGCTTCTTAAAGACTTCCCTAAGGACCTTTTCTTCTGGCCTCTTTCTTCAAACCCCGCAATCATTTCCCGAAGTCTCGTTTGAGTATACAGGACCACCACTTACTGGGTTTCTCTCTCGGTGTTCATTGCTCCCTGAATTTCCGTGATTCTAACGTCATTTACTTACTTACCAAGAATTATTATCAGAGTGAGAGAGAAACAGAGGGTGAGAAATGCTTGATTACTATCAACAGCTTGCTGCTCGGCCCTCTTCCCAAGATTCCCTTAAGGTTCTTGAGGCTGATATTCAGCATGCCAATGTCCTGTAAGTTCTCTCGCTCTCTTTCTCTGTGTAGCTGGATTTGTGGGGGCTTCTTCTTTTGGTTGTTTGGGTTCAATAATGCAGTGGGTTTGTCTGGTGCGGTAATGGGA
Source organism: Casuarina equisetifolia (assembly GCA_028551475.1). Classification (NCBI taxonomy): domain Eukaryota; kingdom Viridiplantae; phylum Streptophyta; class Magnoliopsida; order Fagales; family Casuarinaceae; genus Casuarina; species Casuarina equisetifolia. The sequence continues at coordinate 21,888,560 of CM052357.1, forward strand.
CCGAGATTCTCTGACACTTAACAATGGTCTTTTCTTACTATGGTTTCGTTTCGTTGTGTCAATTTTCTACTTCACTACATCAGACAGTGGAAATCGCTGAGAGGTTACAATTTCAATGGGAATTTTTTGAGGTTGGCTTCTTTCTGGGTTTTGTTTTGAAGTCGTCTTCGTCTTATTTTCAGTTATTTTTTCAATGTTTGGCATGCTTGCTTGAAGGGAGCCATTCTTCTGTGTTTATTAGAAGTTCTTTTCTTTTTGGTCACAAGCGAAAATCTGTAACGGCATTGCCGCAACCACAGTAAGTCCAAAACCCCCTTCAAATTTGATAGTTATACCATAAAAAATTTAGGAAATTTTTTCCTCCCCTGTTTTTTCTATTGTGCAGATTACTGGGAAACTGTATTTTGTAATAAAATTCAGAAAAGGTAACAAATGTGCATAGAGGTCTTAAATTTTACTTTACCCTATCGTCATCCTCAGGTTCTACATGTTTCTTTGATGTGATTACCTGTCAGTGAGCCTTATTTTTTAAAAAAGTACATAAGAATTAATAGACGTAGATATGGTTGGTCAGTTGTGATGATCGTTTGATTGGTTTCAGTTTCAATATGAATGCAGGGCAGCTTCTATTACAAGAGGCAAGGGTGGTGCGTACCTTCAAATGAAAATGGTTTATAATCATTTGGCACCCCTTTTAATGCTTTTGGTTCAGTGGATGGATTGCTCATGTGCTTGTCTACTTTCAAGTTATTTAAACCTTTTTCAAATAATTGTATATGAGGTTAATTTCACTTCCTTACTCACCCATTTTTACCGTCAATTAGATAGTTATATTTTCTCATCTGCTATATTTCAGATATGTACTTGCATATGTTTGAAAAGTTTGAATCTTGGCAATTTGTATGTTTGTTAATCTCTTGTTTCTATAGGTGCGCTCTGATGGAAAGCCAAATCTCTCTTCGTGTGGAAGGAAAGCTACCATCGAAGAATTCTATTGTATGTAAATTAACCCCGATTCCTTCTGTACATAGTGTGTTAAGAGGGTATTTGGGCAACACACATAGAAGAAAGCCATTGCACTTGTTTCGCAGTGGGCAAAAACATGTCTTTATTTCATCATATGGAATAGGTTCTTTGATGATTTCAAGAACAAATCATTATCCTTCATGTTAGGATAACGATGACATGATTGCTGTTATCTTCATGCTTTTGGAAATTACATGCTATGAAAGTTTGAGTGGAATGATGTGATCTTCATATCTATAGTCTTTTACCCACAAGAAAATGAAAAGGGAATGGCTTAATATTCACGTACTGAATTTTTTTTTCCCTTCATCCTGTTTTCCTGAAAAAACAGCTGTTATATTACCATCTCTTCGGCGTCTGAATGGTGACTCATCAGAGTTTGATATTACACAAGAGGAAGGTAGCGGCTTAAAGATGGTGTTGAGGAAGAAATCGGATAATAAGCGGAAGACTTTAGATGTGGACTTGGATAGAGAAGATGAGTGTGGTATCTGCTTGGAGTCCTGCACTAAAATGGTTGTGCCAGACTGCTGCCATGCCATGTGCATCAACTGTTATCGCGACTGGTATCTACGACCTTTTAATCCCTTCACATCATCTCCAATTTGGTCCGCTTTTGATTTTCGACGTCAAAGAAATGCCCTAATCCATGCCTGTTTCCTTTATGTTATAGGAACACCAGATCAGAATCTTGCCCATTTTGCAGGGGAAGTTTAAAGAGAGTGGATTCAGGAGACTTGTGGGTTCTGACATGCAGTAGTGATATTGTTGACACTCAAACTGTGTTAAAGGAGGATATGTTGCGCTTCTCTCTTTATATAAACAACCTTCCCAGGGATATCCCAGATGCTCTGTTCTTAATGTATTATGAGTACTTATTTTAGTCTGAGAGACATGAAGACTGATGCACAGAAAGTGAAAAACGCTGACTGCTACGTGTTCATAGTCTGGTGTGTCTGATTCCATATTGATATGTGGGTGGAATAAACATCCTCTGTGTAAAAAGATGCAATTATTAGTTTCGAAGTTGCACTTCCAGTGTAAGATATTTGAACCTTTTGCTTTTTTCCTGTGTTGCTACAGGGAAGCTCATTTGAAGCGTTCCGACTGAAGATGACTAATGGCAATTTGTTGAATGGTTGAAACTAAACTGTTAGAGAATATGCAAAATTTACAATTGCCCACGCTTATTTAACTCCTAAGAATGTTTTATAAATTATGTGAAAAAAATATTAGAATATAAAGGTTCATTCTAAAACATAAAATAACACTTACCTTTAATATTTTTTTTCATGAGCATACTATGTGTGCCTGAAGTTTAATTTTGGAATGTGAGGAATTTATAAAGTAAATATTAATTCTTGGTTTTGATACAATTTTAAGATATTAAATAGAAAGTTTTATTACTTATAAGGTAAAGATTTATTCTTATATTTTTAATGTGAGACAATATTTACCTTTAACAAAAAGAAATTTTGAATCAATATATATGTTCCTGAATTTAATGTTTTCTCAACGGTCATACATGAAACAGTGACCCAATCTCATCTAAGCCGCTTATCACAAATTAGGACCTCCCAGCTTTCTGATTTCCAATCCTGATTAGAGCTGTCTTCTGAAACGATTTACGTTAAAAATAAAAATAAATATGAGTAGTCTTCTAGCATGGTACAGGCATTTAAGAAGCATTTACTAAACTTTAGCTAAACCATGCCTGAGCTTAAAGACACCACGCATATAAGCAAGACACAAATGTCATCCATAAACGTAAATAAAATTTCTAACACAAATCACATCATATAATTTTTGTCTTGCATACTTCAAATGACCAGCCCGGCTTATTACTCTGCAGTAGGAACAGTACCACACTGAGGAATTACCATGGCAAATGGTTACCCAACTTTGTTCTTTCTGTCCAACAAGTAGCTGAACGATGGTTGAGTGAAATTTCCGTTGAGGAACATGTCCGCGACCACCTTATACATACCCTCAGTGAGGTGCACTCCATCCCAGTTGATGTACTGCGATGGGTTTGGGCAGGCTTTGGCAGCACGCATGCCACATGTAGTGCCGACTTGGAAGTTGTATGGTTCTCCGGTTCCACAGCATGCCTTGAAGCGCTCCTTGAATCCATACTTACTTGGATTCTTCGCGATTGTGTGGTAGGCGTTCCAGTAATCAGCATAGACGATAACAGCGTGCGGAAACTCCTTCCTGAGGTCCTGCAGCGTTTCCTTGAGGACTACGTTGTGGCTGTAGCTCTGGTTGTTCACGCTCTTCACACACCCTATGTCGTCCCTGTCAGTGGGAGCAGCCACTGTCATGGATAGAGTCAGGCACCCCGTTGATGGAAGACCTTGGACGACTAGGTATTTCGCACCCATCTTCAGCAATGTCTGCAACCAAGTGAAACATCCAATCATTTCAAGATTATCAGTATGCCAAGGTAAGTTTCACCCTTCCTTTTAAGAATTTTTATGTCTTAAACTTCTCAAGATCCAATTCACAACAAACATAATTTTGTGAAAAATGGTTAAACTTTCTTTTTTAAAATTGATTATTAAAAAAGAGAGATAATGTTACCAATTTTTACCAATATGATTCCAAACAACTAGGTTTTGGGTAGAATATGGGCTCATTAGAAGGAAATCCAAACCTTTGGTCTTGTTTGAGGTAAATACACCTTCACAACCTCATTTGAAGAAGATCAACCTCTGATTCATTCATTAATCAAAAGATTCCTACAAAATTTCATTTTTCATGTATTTATTCATATAATATACATGTTTAGGCTTAACACTACATGACTAATCATGCAAACCCGTAATAGACAACTAAATATATAAAGAGAACCATACCAAGATATTTTAATAATTTAAGACAATTTCTATTTAACACATTTTCTCACTATAGGCATAGGTCGGTTAAACAGTAGTGAATTATAGTACTTAATCTTAAGTTTTGATATTTTGTTAAAATATTTAGCTTTACATCTTTAATATTAATATATTAAAAAAAGTATTAAATCAAGATATTGACAATAGGAAAATAACACCATCTTAACAGATTTGGAGTTAGAACAACCTTAGGGAAAAACATATTAAAACATCTATAAGTTGCTGCTGGACATAAACATAGACACCAACATAGAATTCAACACTTATAATTACTGCTGTGCATAAACATAAACTAAAGTCATATGGATGGGAAAGCAGGAACAACAAAACTATTAAGTCTCTCAAACTAGGCAGAGATTCATAGCAGAAAATACAAATGTACCTGCAAAAACTGGGTAAAGCTTGAGATGGAAAGCTTTCGGATGGTGGCATCTGTTATAGAAGATCCGACGCAGTATGCATAGTCATTGACTCCAATTTCACCAACCCAGACTAGAGCATCATCAAATGCTTCTTTGCAATCTGATGCTTCCTTTTTGCACCCCTGACCCTTCAAGAATTTGTTGAACCAAAGGAGCTGGGTTTCGATGGATTCAGGAGTTATGTTCATGGTGAGGTTGTTCTTAACAAAGAATGCATGGTTTATTGCCGTGGAGCCAGCAACAGCAAAGTTCGCACCGAACGGAGCTTTCCCCTTGATGTTACGATAAGGTGGCAAGAAAGGTAAGGACAGCGATTCAGCTACGAAGTCGATCACAAGCCGTCCGTCGGAGTACCTGTTGGTAGGGCGGTGGAAGAAGGTTTTCCCATATGGAGAGCTCGACACGTGGCCAAAACCACTCGGACCGGTGACGGACCTGGTGTTGCCGGTGTCAGTGAAGGAGTCACCGAAGGCGTAGATCTTCTTGAAGGGGGCCTGCTTTAGATGAGTTGCTGCAGAAGACGGGGAAATGAGAGTAAATATGGCAATGAGGGTTATGAAAAGGGACTTCTGAGAGTTGTAAGACGTGAAATGGAACGCCATTTTCTAAAGCGTCCCGTGCTTTCCTCCGGCACTTATGCCTCCATGGTCACTGTGGCCTATTTATCTCAACACCTCCGGCAGATTACCGTGAACTACCGACTGTAAATGAGAGTCAACTAACATGAAAAAGGAAATAGAATATATATACAAAAAGTGTATACATAAAGTTATAATTATTGTGAGTCAACTACTCACGGCAAAGAGATGAGGCCGCCTGCTTCATAAGAATTTGATCCACACGATTATAATTGCCACCCTTTTGGCACTTTTCAGACTTTTGGTCAGTTTAAAATGGGAGGTGAGAGTCAATAACTTCGGATGTAGGAATTTCATGTAGTTCTCGGAGAAAATGGCAAGAGCATTTAATGACCACAGCACCGGTGCTGCAACCTCATCTTTCTCTGTCTAGTAATCAGAAGAGTCTTCATTGGCTTCCATAATAGTTTTTGCGGTCGCTTAGGTGAGGATCCTTAAATGTTACAACTATCAGTATGCTTTTTCAGATTGCCATATTAAATGCAGTCTACTGCCACTATGGATCGCCATTGTCGGTTACAATTTAAAAGGTAGTTGTTAAGAAATTTAAAAATCTTATTTGTCCGGTTCATGACAACAATCTTCAACACCCTATAAAAACTAAAAACATTTAAGATGACGGGGTTTGAAGTGAATCTTGTTATAAGCTTTGATATTATAATAAAAAGTCTAAGAATTCATTTAAAAAGTAATCCGTAAATTAAATGTTAACATCATATTTAAATAAGATTCAATAATCTTATCTATTTAATGTGTTACAACATTTTTCTATGGAATTCTTTGATAGCCTAAAAGCTTTGCTTCTGTCTTCCCCATCCCTCTGAAGCAGCACTTTTTTGGGTGCTCAAACAGTATTTGGCTAAAAGGAACAACATTTATGGCAAAATTCGAAGAAAGGGGAAGAAGAGTATCTTTTGAAGAAGGACGTGGCGAGTAGTTGACGAATAAATGGAGTTTCTAGAAGTATAGGAGCATAAAGAACCGGTTTGTTGGTTGGTTGGTTGAGTAAAGACAGGTGTTGAAAAGTATGTGAGCTTTTACGAGGACAAGTATGGCACCACGTAGTTTCTGCGGCATGTACGGGAGGATTGAAAACGACGACGAATTCTTTCAAAGCTGCGATCGTTCGTTGCGAATCAGAATACCCAGCTACTCTTCCCACCTCGCAGTCACCTCGTCATAGGTAGTACTTCGGCTTGCATCATTTGCCCGCCAACTTAAGCCACCCTTTGATCGCCTTTAAACATGGTGGCCTTACATCGCTGGTTACTGCTACCTTGTGGGGGCTTTGGCTCTGGTTGTGGTGGGTGGGATGGAAAAAATTCAAGGCTTATTTACTGTTAAAAGTGAGTGTTGGTTTATATTAAAAATACAATGATAGGTTATTAGAGTTATGAGAGAAATTTTTTCATTTATTGTTTCAAAGTTCATAGATGAGACATCATACTTTAAAATAGTTTCAGGAATAGATTTTTACTCTATAATTTTTCAGCTCACGTAAGTATTAAAAGTGGATACAACAATAATGACCTACTTCACTTGCATGTCAGAATCATTTGTCCTAGAACCCCTACAAATACCGATGAGAGCATATAGGTAAATAAGTACATACTAAAAATGTCAAACAAAGTGGTTGTTGCCCACGCCAATGTTTTAGGTTAATATTCTTTTTATAATTTTAAAAATATTTTTTGAAACATATTGTCAAAGTCTAAATTTAAATGGACTGGATTTTCTTTATTTCACTCATCACTTAATGATTTATAACTTGAACAATTTAGTTCCTTTATGTCTGTAGCAAAAGGATAATATTAAAAACGGTGATTATACATAATCAATATTTGAATCTAATATATAATTTTTTGTGATAAGACATGTAAGATGTAAAAATAACAAGGCCAATTGAATAGAAAAAGAAGCCCGTATCATCCCAAAAAGTGTCTGAGCAGGACCTGTACAAAGCTTATCCACCATCGTCTCACTGGAGTTGGACTAAACAGACACATTGGGCTTTGGGAACAGGGACACTGAATCGAATCTCAACTTGTATGGGGCTGACTTTATAAATGCTGCTGAGTGTGTAGGTGGGCCAATTGCAGGTAACATGCCTCCTGGGGAAGAAGTCTCATTGTTTGGGCATCATGGTTCTTCCGAGGACCCCGAAAGAAAGGTAGTTCAGCAGTCCAAAACCAAGGGGACCAATATATATAGGGAATATGTCCTTTTTCTCAAGGTAGAAATAATCTTGTACGACGCAAAAATGCGTTCTTCCATTTGACTCTCCTTGATTGTTTTTATGCCGTTTTGTTACTTTGATTTCTTCAATACTACTATGAAAACTTGAGGTTGCCTAAGATCTCAAATGTGATAATCTCAGAACTTCATTGCAACGTAACGAGATATAAGCAATCAAAAAAACAATTAGACTCCATGAGATGCAAATGGACATTTCCCGGAGTAACAATCTATGCAAAAGGAGAAGCCTTAAGCGGGAAAAGGGCAGCGAGGGAGGCTATTAATGTCTCTTGAATATAAGATCAATATCAATTACCTAAGATATATTGGCTTCGGAGATTTGGGGGATGGAAATTTTTTTGAGCAATAGAATAGAGAAAAAAAAATGCATAAACAACCAATAATCTTAAGAGCTGAAAAAAAAAAGGTGGATAATTCAATGAATACGCGTTTAGATCATCAATGTTATTGAAAACAAAAATTTACATGAAAAAAGATATAGTTCTTGAATAGTGCATTAGCTTTTGTGTACTACTTTTGTTAAAGTAAGAGTAGAGTAGCCCTACATTGTTAAAAAATTGTCTTATGGTGAAACATATAGGTAATGAATGTCCTATTTCATTGAATTTGCTTTGAAATTGGATACAAACTTTATAATACCATATAAGAGTTTGGTATTTATTAATATCCTTGTAAATATAGGTAAATCCAAAATTCACACAATAAAAATTAGCCCACTAACTTCCCCAAAAGGTGTAGGATGAATCCTAACATGCCCCATTCATGCTCATGATTGTATAACATTTGGCTGTAGACAATATTAAGACTAGAAGTAGGAGACCCAACTCTAACACCATATTGAGTGACCTGATAACATTCTCAAAAGATGCATCAAGAGGAACGAGAACCACCGCATATAAGGCTATGGGATAATATCTTTCTCCAACATGTAGAAATTAGAGATTTTACAAAGAAGTCAAAACAACTAGTTTTCAAGTAAAAAATGTGCGTACCTCACACATATAAAGGCATAAAAGAAAAGTGCTTAGGTGTTGACAATTGAAAAATGCAAATCTACATAGAAAAGTAAAAAGAAATCTTGCGAAGCTTAAGCTAATTTGAAATCTTGGTGAAGTTTTTCTACTTTATTATTCTGCAAGATTCTTTAAGATTTTTACTTGTATATGTGCTAATTAAATTATGAACATTATTATGCACATATACTTACTTATAAATTTGAAATCCTAACTCTATTATCATTTATGGGTTTCATGATTAGGCTTTGATTTACTATTTATTATCTTTAGAAAGTCTTTAGTTTAACAATTTTTCATATACATTTCATATCTTAAAGGAGTTACTTGAATTGTATAAGGTTAAGTAACCTTAAGTTGTAAGTTGTAACAAAGTGGTGTGTGTTGAGACACACATTGAGTTGTAATTCTTGGTAAAATGTTTGTATCTTATAGGAGAATTTTTTTCCTAATCAAATAGTAAAGTGGACTTCAATTAGTTAGATTAAAGGAAGAGGGTAAACATAGATGTGAAAGACGAATGATTGTGGCAAAATTTGTGTCTTTGTGTGTTCTTTGTTGATGCTCTTTATCTTGTCTTAGAAAACGAATTTATAAACTTAACGCTCAATAGTGATGGCCAACAATGATGTCAGTTTCTTGATCCGTCCCTTGTGCCAAGTTTAATCAAAATGGGTATATCGGATACCCATGAACCAAAAAAAGGAAAAAAAAAAACACATTTTTTATTCTAAAGCCCATATTTTCAAATGATTTTGTGGATTTCATGCTTTAAATAGAGCTAAGTAGGCTATGATACTAATTGTTAGCAAAAATTTGGTCTCCAAAGAGTCCAAAAGTCCAAAATCATACTTAGCCATCATAAAACATTAAACTTAACCAAGAAACGGTTAGAATGAACCTGTTTTTGGCTCCATGGATTGATTTATGTTGTTATCAACTTTTCCTATTTCCTTTTAGAGCACAAGCATGATGGGGTTTGCTTCTAAGTCACAAAGAGATCTAGGCAATGAAGAGAAAGCTATTTTATTTTGGTTACACACTGTGATTCTTTTTAGTTTACGGTTCCTTCTCTTTTACACTTTTGCCTTGGTTGACTTAGGCTCCCTTATTACTTAGTGAGAAGGCTCGAGAACTTGGACACGTGTTAACTAGCCGGCGCCTTCACAAGGTTTACTTTAAGTCCAAAACTTCAAGGCCTATTACTTGATTATCCATAAGCTTAATGTGATTCATATGTGCATGATTTTGAGCTAGGGAAGGGATTTAGCCATACAACTTATGTGCTATGCAGATAGGCCTAACTCATCATAGTTTTATTAAGTAAACACTAGCCTATATTAATATTTTTATGCTTGTGACAAATGAGAACCTTTATGTAACTAAAATAGATCACATGAAAATTCATTAATATATCCTAGTAGGAGATGTCAATAATGACCATTAATATAAACCCACATATAATTAAACTACGAAAATAGTTTAACATGGTATTCCCCATAACACGAAGCTCTAGAGAAAATCTTCTATTTTTGTTTCAAAAAAAAGCTTGAATTATAACCAATTTTTTATTTTAAATTCTTCTCATCCATTTCATAACAAACCATGAATTCGTCTCTAATCTTTCTCATGGCAGACTTGGCAATTTACTAAACTAATATGTTTCAAATTAATAGAAGCATTCCTTTAACCCTTCTATCCTGCCTTTTATATTGATAATTCATACGGCATGTGCTACAAACTATGGCCAAATCCTATAAACCGACTTAAGACTCCAAAACCAATTGTAATTACAATATCTAATAGACTAAAGATAAATTAAAGACAACTTCCAAGAACAATTAACCTAAATGATTGTTCTGTCATGTTCGTTAGCAAGACAATATGGACGTATATGTAATTAGAATTTCCAAAATTTTAAACGAAGACAACTAATTGATGTTTTCGAATGACAAAAGGAAAATCTATAAATTATCTATTGAAAATTTGGATGATGTGGTGTCATGTAAGTGACAATGTGAAAGCATTAATTAAAATCAACTTCATTGACAACAAACCGGCGTGAAGAATACATTGTTAAACATGATACGAATTTAAGGAATAGACGGGGAAATCTAGAGATTTTTATAGAATAAATATGGTAGAGATTTTATGACGTGAATGATTATGGCACGTTACTATCAAGGACAAAAATCTCATGCTATGCTTTATGTTGAGAGTGCCAATCTCACATCATAACGAAGACTTAAACATTCTGTGCGCTTATAAGGTATGAACTACTTCCTATTACTGCTCATGAGTTTTGATAGGCTTGGGCCCATTCTTACGTAGTATTAGAGCATGTTTCTTCATTATTGATGGTAAATAGGACCCCCATCTTTCGTATTGGAAACCCAAAATGTGAGACTACGGGACTGTTGGTAGGCCTAGACCCATTATTACACTTTAGACTAATACATGTGTTTTTCAAATATATTCGACGTATGCAAAAGCATTAAAGATGAAAGTCCCACACCAAAAAAAAATCATTAGATAGTATTTAAATGTAAAGTTGTTTATTTCTATTCATAAGCTAGTTTTTAGTATTAAAACAACCAAAGCAATAACTTGAAAATAAAATAAAAGTACAAGCTCTTTTAGATTTAAGAGACATGTTTTTAAAGTGAACTTCGTTTTGTATTTTGAATTTAGATGTGCTAAAAGTTGATTTCATTACTTAGATCTTACTTAAAAATATTTTTTGTAGAAAAAAGAAAAATATTTTGTTTTTGTGTCAATTTTCATGTTAAATTAAAATTTTTAACGTAATATTAAAACTCAAATTTAAATATTTTTTGTTTAAAAGAAAGATTCTATATTATTGAATTAATTTTTAAATAGACTCGAGCCATCTAACAAATACCTTTATTCACATTCTGGCAGTCTCATTTTCATAAAAAAAAAAGGTTTTAAAGATATTTTGTTTTAAATGAAAAACATTCAATCCTGCTGTACTGTTTGCCCATCCCAGGAGGCATCTTCGCCTTGTTGTTGCCCTTAACGTGAAGCAACGTGCCGGGCAAAAGCGAAGGGTCAAGATTTCAGGGAAACGTGGACGGCCGGCACAACCCAGGTGTAAAAATCCTGCAATTTCAAACCTCCTTCTCGATCCATGAGAGAGAAACGCGTAAAATCTTGTAATCTTCCTTGTCAGGTAAGAAATCTGTCCCATAACGATGACAGCGATTTGTATTCCTGGAATGTAGCCCACACCGTCATGCCCTGCTGCATGGATAAGGCCACGGCTATTTGATTCGTGAAAGCTCGAGGTCAACGCGAGCATCCCTTTGTCTGACTACGTTGTTACATTAACGGCTGTTTGCAGACTAAGACGCCGCAAACGGTACAACATAGAAGCACCGAATATCCTGTCAAGGGCAGGATGGTAATTTGGAATCCGCTTTCGCAATTCCGCTTACTTTCCCGCGATGTACGCTTTCTTAGCAGTCGGAACCTTTCGTGGTTTAAACCTCTCCCATTTTTGAACTCTTCTCCGGGCTACGGATTGCCATTTGACCTTACCAGGACACGATCTCTACAGAATTGAAGTTGGGAGCCAGGCTGCCAGAGCTCGCATCTCTGTACGATTGCCGTGATACGGCGTCGCGCAGGTCATGGATCGGGATAGGGTTAGAGAAAACTGGGACAGACTAGTGAAGGCGACGCTGCGGAGGGAGCAGCTCAGGAATGCCGGCCAAGGCCACGAGAGAACTCCCAGTGGTATCGCCGGCTCCGTCCCTCCGTCGCTTGTCAGGTCTACCAATATCGATGCGATCTTGCAGGCCGCAGATGAGATCCAGTCCGAGGACCCGACTGTCGCCAGGATATGTACGATATTGTTTTGTTCTAATTCTTTTAATTATGGTGAATTTGTCTTTTAATTTTCTGTCTTTCATTGTGCTCTTGAAAGTTAGTTCTAGTTTTTGGTTAAGTGCATGGTTGATTCAAGGAAATGCGGGTTTTGGTTGTGGATGGATTTCTATTATGGAACCTTTTTGTGTTAAGAAGCTAAGAGATAAAGATTAAGCTGAAATGTGAAGTTTTGTCTTCTGGAAATACATATGAATAGTTGATATCGTATGGTGAGAAGGACGGAATAATGATAAAAGAGTTCGTAGATTTAAGTGCAAGTTGAATTTGGTAAATTTGGTTTAATAATTTTTTTATTAAATGGTTGTATTTTCTCTAATCAATTGGGTTGCAGGGAAAGACTTTATAGTGTGGGGATCTCATGGCAAAGAATTCTTGGGGTGGTGGAGCTTTTACATGGTTGATATGACTTACTAGCGACTTTGGGATAGATTAAGCTGAGGGAAATGTAGTTAATTAGTTTTTGAATGTAGAAGTTGCGGCAACAGGACATAGGAAAGATTTTTGTTTCATTCAAAATTTGCTCATAACTTGACTGGAGAGTAATCTGTTACAAGTTGAGAACGTGGTAGGTCATGGGGAGAATAGTGAACACAGTGAGATGATAACTATGTTACTTATAGAAGTCATAATTGGTATTCCATCAGCTTACTAGTTCTGGTTATATTTAATAGCAATCAGTTAAATGTGACTAAACCCAAATGTTCAGAGGTAGTTGTAATTAGTCGCAATCTGAATCCAACTAATATTGCAACTTTAAAGGCTCATTATGTTATGTGGAATACTAATGGCTTTGTGTTCTGTTTTAGAGACTCTCAAACAACCTAACTTTTATCCTTTATTTATAGTGACTTCAAACGCACTTCTGTTATCAGATTTTTTAGCTCATGTATAGTAATTTTTCTTTTTCGATTTTGACTTTCCATTTGATGATAGTGCAAGTTCTTTGTACTGGTTCAAGTGGGATGATCGAATAATGTTATTCTTGTTTGCCGTTGTACTCCTTCTCTACTTTGTTTTAGCATCTATGAAGTATCTCAATATATCAGCTTCTTGCCTTGTGCATTCTGTAGATATGAATTCTATTTTGCGGAGATCATGTGTTTGTATTTCTTTGCTATTATAATTTAATAATTGTGACACTTTTATGTGTGTATATGACGTATTATGCACTAGTTACATTATTTCTTTTTCAAATTTAGTATGTGAGCAGGCATACTCCATGGCACAAAATCTGGACCCAAATAGTGATGGTCGAGGTGTTCTTCAGTTCAAGACCGGTTTGATGTCTGTTATAAAGGTGTTATTACTCTCTGAATCCTGTTAAATTAGAATTCTCCTGCTCATTACTGATGCACTACAGAAAAAATTTGCTTTTGCACTGTGCATTTTCTGGTGGACTTTTATGCAAAGTGTCAATTCAAATTCTGAGGACCTGACTTTTTCCTACAGCAAAAACTTGCTAAAAGGGATGGGGCTGAAATAGATCGCAATCGTGATATTGAACACCTGTGGGGTTTTTACAAACGATACAAGACACAGCATAGAGTAGATGACATCCAGAGAGAGGAACAAATATTGCTGGAATCTGGAAATTTTGGTGCTACCCTTGGAGAGTATGGCTGGCGAATGCTGCTTTATTTTTTTCTCTTATAATTCCTTTGTTGATTTAGATCTAGTGATAGTTCTGTGCATTATTTAGTATGTTGACTGGGAACTAGATCCTGCCATAGTCTGTTCTTCAAGGGAGTTCGATGTTGCATTTAGGCATTAATTAACATGAACCACCTCAGACAAATGTGTTGAATTTTGCCAATCTGGATGAGATATATTTGGTTTTACAGTTTAGTCTATCATATAAAGAGTATCAGCAAGACTGGAAAACTTTATCATGCAAGACATGTGATACCTTTGCTCCATTCATAGAGTTGGAACACATGGTTATTTCCTGGTCATTGTTTACTTATGAGGTTCCTGGGTTGTACAAGACATGGGCAGCTGTGCTAGGATGTACCCGGGCATGTGTTGCTATTGCAGGGCAAGGGCCTAAACAGCCATATGATTGCATCCCATGTGATCATTGCATGGAAGTTCATGCCAGGGCAAGCCTAGGAATCAACAGCTATGCATTTTGTAACCAGCCATATCATGGCTTGCCTAATATCTGCCGTCCAGGCTTGGCATGGCAGGGCATACACCACTCTAATTTACAGGCTTGCCTTAATTAAGATTTTGTCGTGCTACATCATGTTTTGATTCATATTTTGGTACATACACTGATATGGTGGTTATATGCTACTTGGTGGTTAAGGTTGTCTTGTGTACTGTAGTTTTCAAGCTGAAAGTGTGTTCACTTTTTTTTTCTTAGTCTAATTTGGGCTTCAAAAAACATCCTGGGCGTTTGGAAGAACCTCTAATGTCTCGCTCTCTTTTATGTCATTCATGGCCCCCTTTCTTTAAATTGTATATTATTCTTTGCTTCAGGTCACAACTTGGATCTTTACGAATGAAAAAGGTAATGGCTAACTTGAGGGCAATAGTTGAGGTCTTGGAGGCACTTAGCAAAGATGCAGATCCTGATGGAGTTGGAAGGCTTATAACTGAGGAGGTACATGCCTTTTATTTGCCTACCACTGGGCGTGACCTTCAAGAAGCTGTTCAGCATATTAACCATTCAAGACCACTTATTTTTCCTATGTAACATGCATTTGCCATCTACATCTAGGATTACTTCTTTAGGTTTGCTATGTGAAACTAATTGTATGATTTAGCTGTTCTTTCTTATTTCCACTAGATATTAGGTGACGTGTGATGGTGTCAATGAATAAATTTTATCTTAATTTTTAAGGACTTTATCTTTTCCTTACGTGCCACCTGTTGTGATCTCTGAAATATGTAGTCTAGACATGCTGAACTTGTATTTCTCATTGTAGGACAACATCAATTGACAGTAACAAAAACTTCTTGTTTGGCTTTTCAGCTGAGAAGAATCAAAAGGTCTGATGCAATACCCTACAATATTGTCCCTCTGGAAGGCCTGCCAATGGCCAATGCGATTAGAGCTTTTCCAGAAGTAAGCCAGATCTTGAATGACATATGTTAATGTTATTGTCCGTGCTTGTTGGTGATATTCCTGTTGGCTCTCAAGCCTCTCTCTCTCTCTCTCTCTCTCTCTCTCTATCTCTATCTCTCAGTGTTTTGAAGTCATGCATGTTACAACAGCTAAATTTGCATTTTAAAGTTAAACTTGACCTCTTTCTTTGGCCTGTATCAATTTACTGTGTTCCCTTTTTTTTGGAGTACTTGTGACTAAAATTTGGTTTTCCTGTCCAGGTCAAAGGTGCCATATCTGCAATTAGATGTGTTAACCAATTTCCCAGGCCTCCTCCTGATTTTGAGATTTCTGGACAAAGGGATGCAGATATGTTTGACCTTCTGGAATATGTGTTTGGTTTTCAGGTTTGTGCATACTTGTTTCTGCATTCTGGTCCTTTACATGTATGACTCTAATTATGTTATCAGGTAAAATTGGCTGGTGATTAGACATCAGTACCGTATGTTAGCTGGCATCATCTATATTTTTTTGGGCATCAATTATGGTACCCCATCCTTTGGACTGCTTTGTGTTTACAAATGAAGGAATCATATGTGTCCACCCATCTATCGACCTATTATGTAAGCATCATTCTTGTTAAGGAAAGTGCCTTGAGAATGCAAGACCTTTGGGTAATCTACAAACAGTTCTATTTGGTTGTGATTTTGTTTATTCTTTTAGTTTGAAACCTGTCTACACTGAGTTAGGAAATAGTTTAAGCACCTGAATTTTTGGTCAGACAGTTATATCAAGAACTATGTCGTGGTTTTACATACTAAAAAACTATTCTCTTTGTCCTTCATTCTCTCATCCTTCCCATTGTTAGTAAATTGATTTTCTTGGTGCAGAGAGACAATATAAGGAACCAACGCGAGAATGTTGTTCTTACAATAGCCAATGCACAGACTCGACTTGGCATTCCCATTGAGGCGGATCCGGTGAGAGCTTAGGATAACTTGTTAAGCAAATTGTTTTTGTATTTTAAGGCTATTGGATTGACGTTGATTTGTTACTTTAATTCTTGGCTTGGCTAGTCCAAGAGTTTTTCTTTGTTTGAGTACTCCTTTGGTTTTGGTTGAATAAATCACTGTGACTTAAAAAATTAATGATCATCTTGTTAAATAGTCCTCCAAATATTCTTCTTATGTTCTCTTGTGAAGCTGTGGATGAAATATGAATATGCAGGGAGCTCTTTTGTAGTATCTTTATCTATATATAAAGGTGTGTCTATCCATTGACTAAGTTTTCTCTATGGATTGGTTTTTGTTCTATAGTGGTGGTTTCATAGCCATCTCCTATTAAGCATACGTAGCAAGATTCTCAATGGTTAGAACAGACTATTTCATTCGGGAATGCTGTTAGGCACTGGTGGGACTTTAATTTATTTGGTGGGACTCCAGTTGCTTAGTTGGATTCAATCTTGTGGAGCCTAATAGAGGGGAAGCTATTGCCAAAGTTTCATTTCCTGGGAACACTAGGATTCCCTCTTAATGCCCTCATGACCCATTGAAGCTATAAAAGATCTCATTTGAGGTGGTTTAGTTGACAACTTCAAATAAATTTGGTCAGTTGGGAGTATATGACCTAGCCTTAGCAGGCTTTAGGTCTGGACATATGGAACGTTAGAGTCTTAAGTCAAATGCTGTCTGGTCCTGTGTATGGTATGATGAATAGTTTTCAAGATTACTTGCGGGTTGGTTGTGGAAAATCACTTAATGAGTTTGTATATCTTTATTGGATATTGATCTTCTAAATGTGGAATAGATTAAACTTACCAAAAGAAGGCAGTAAGGGAAACGAAGTGTGTTTTTGGCATGGTATTTTGCATGAGTAAACCTTTCTAGGATTCTCTGGTTGTATTTTGTATATCTGTGGATGGGGAAGTATGCAATGAGTTTAAGCTGTTTGGGTCTAAAGTCTTGTAGTCCTCGAGTATCTTGCAGTACATGTCATTGTTAGTGACTACATCATTCTGTTTTTTGGAGTTAAAGGGGAGTGGTCAAGCTTTTACTTCCCTTCCACCGCAAGGGGGAGGGTGCAGGGGGGTGGGGTTTGGTTGAGAATGTGACATAATATGAGCTAGTCCTTCATTTGAAGCTTTAGTGGATGATAGTGATGGTTGATTTTCTTCAAACGAATTCATGACTACTTATGTTTCTCCAGATGTTGCATTCTTTGATTGGATGGCCATTGGTTGGCCTTCCCGGAGAATTCATTAAGAGGGGAATGTAACTTGTAATTGGTGTTGTCAGTGGTTATTGTTAACAAATGGGTTACTATTATTAGATCAAGTGCTTCACAAAATCCTCAGGAGCATATTTCTTTTGTTGCTTGGATTAGATGGATTTCTATGCAGAGTACTACCAAACGGAATGGTGGTTGTGTTG
Organism: Casuarina equisetifolia; assembly: GCA_028551475.1. NCBI lineage: Eukaryota > Viridiplantae > Streptophyta > Magnoliopsida > Fagales > Casuarinaceae > Casuarina > Casuarina equisetifolia. Next base: position 21,906,202 of record CM052357.1, read on the forward strand.
GAGGGTACAGTTCAAATAATTCAATCACCATTACATAGGATGGAACACCTGTATCTTGGCTTTATCCATGGCTTACTGATTCATCTTGTTCTCTGGTTTCCTCCTCCATTTAGGTTACTGGTTCCTTTCATGTTATTTCTTTTTTCCTTTGGCTCCTTGTGGTTCCATTTAAGGCGCTTCTTACTTCCAATTTGTTTAGTTTTGTCTCCTTCAATGTTTTTGGTTTGTTGCTTATAGAAATACAAAAAGAACAGGTTAACTGGTTATAATTTAGTTGTCATTACAGAGAGGACACGAGAATATTTTCCTGTTAGCTTAGTACGTCCCCACAGTTCTGTTTCCTTGCACGATAGTGCTTATCCTTAGGTGTCTACTATAGTTGTAGTGTTCCTTCTTTATTCTGGGTGGTTCATCCAAGGCCAACCTTTTGCCAGTTACATTACCTGACAAATATTCTCATGCAAAGTCTTTCTTGTTGATCAAGATAGTAACACGCATTCCAGATTATTGTCAGTTTCAATAGTGCTACTTTAAAGCATCATGCTCATTTCATTTTTATCAATAAAGTTAGCTACACAACCATAACCTACGTTTGTTGGAAATTGTTAATTTTTCACTCTAGAGCTAATATCTAATATGCATTGTAGAAGGATATGAATTATCCAGTCATAATTTACCATGATATGTTGGTTGTATAACTTGATTTGATATTTTTTGTTCTTCCTGGATTTTCTGCAACTTCAACATTATTTTTCTGTTCAAGTGAAAATTTTGTTTACCTTAGAGATAGGAAATCTCATGTACATAGGACGCATACAAAAAGCTCTACTTTGGAATTAGGATAAGAAAGATAAGTAAAATCTACAAAAGAAATCATAGAAGGCTCCAGGCATATGAAACTGCACCAACAAGGGTCTCAAGAGACTGAAAAATGTTCTCAATAAGACTGGGTATTTCCTGCCCAATTTTACTATTCTTTTTCTGTATTATGATCTTATTACTTGTCAATAGAAGTTGTGTTTTGTTGGACACATGCTGCTCTTGTTCATCAAAGATTCTGTTGGAAAGATTATTACTGGACTTCTTTGGATGTCAAATTGACTGATATCCTTTTTTCTTGTGCCATTTGCAGAAAATAGATGAAAAAGCGATAGATGAGGTTTTCAAGAAGGTGCTTGGTAATTATATTAAATGGTGCAAGTACTTGCGGATACGTGTTGCTTGGAACAGGTCAGTCAGTACTCCTGATGTTATTTTGCAATAACTGGTTGCTTAATGTTCTACTTATCCGTGCTTTAATTTTCCCCAGTTTAGAAGCAATCAATAGGGACAGGAAGCTTTTTCTGATTTCATTGTACTTTCTTATCTGGGGCGAGGCTGCGAATGTCCGCTTCCTTCCTGAATGCATTTGCTATATATTCCACCATGTAAGCCTCTATCAATGGTCTTTAAATTCTTTTGACTGTTTGATTTGCTATTAACCTCCATGCTGTTTTTATTGAAGGACAGCATGTCTTAACCGTTGCAATTTTCTTTTTCTTGTGTTGTATTTAAATGTGATATAGGTCATGCTTTCGTTACTAGTAGTCTTTTGTAATTGGTGTTACTATACTGGATGACCAATGAGTATAACTTACATGTGACTGCAGGCCACTGGTTATTAGTCATTTCTTCTTCTTCTTCTTTTTCTCATTTTCCACCTATTCCTTAAGCTGGAGCCTCTCTATTGTATGAATTTGTTTATTTTTAGTGGATCTTTACCATGAAAAGTTTATTCAATTAAGTTAGGATTTTTGAGCCCCAACCATAAATAGAAGCAATTCACTGTTGATAATGATGTGGGTGGCCCAAGGTTGATTATTATAAGTGTGACCAGATTAATGCACAAAAATGTTGTGGGAATATACTACTTTGGCTGAAATTTTTACATATCTAAGTAAATTCAAAGAGATATTATGGAAGAAATTTAAGATAGTACTTCCATGGTTTGACCATTCTAAATAATCATTTATATTTCTTCAGATGGCGAAAGATTTAGATGTTATATTGGATCATCGAGTAGCATATCATGCTCTCAGCTGCACAACTGAAAGTGGTTCTGTGTCTTTCCTTGAGCAAATCATTTGCCCTATATATGCGACAATGAAAGCAGTAAGGCATCTTACAGTAATTCACATAGTTTTAATGTATCCCATGTCATATTACTTTCTGAAATTAGAGCTCTTGTGATTATATTGTGTATTCTTAGAATATCAGTCAAATGATTAAAATTCACTATTTTGTACTAAGGTAAGTTTTTGGTTAAGTATGATAACAAAGTAGAGGTCCTAAATTTGAATGATTCCGTATTCACTCTTATTCTAGTTAGATATTACAGGGATGTATTACAACATCAATTTAATGATTAAATTCATATTTTCCTATATGGCTGGAGCATATGTGTTGGTTGGGAGCTGAGGTGATTTGAAGTATCATGTGCCCCTTAGCTTGCTGAACTTTGGAGTGGAGATGGCTACACTAGGAATTACATTTGGTAGCTTTGTGCATGTCTAGGAGTCAGATTTGCATCACTTTACTCATTAGCAATGAAATGGCTAGTGTATTTGAGTCCCTGTCATGAAGGCTTTTTCTGCATAAGATAATACTTGAGAGGGAACGCTCTTGTTTTGTTAATGAGGTGTATGTTTTTATCTTCTAGATGTTGCAAAAAGAGGGTTGTATGATTTGAGTTTCTATTGGCATGTGTAAGAAATGCGGCACCAGTTGAAAAGTATGAATGATAGCTTGGATCACCATTAAAAAAAAGTATGAATGATAGCCTGGATCACCAATCAAAAAAAGTATGAATGATAGCCTGGATCACCAATCAAAAAAAGTATGAATGATAGCTTGGATTACCAATCAAAACAAGTATGAATTATAGCTTGAATCCTGATTTGGTTCAAAGATGTGCCAGTACAATTCAAAAAATCATCATGGTACTTCATGATTCTTGACCATAACTTGACTGGTGTAGTGGGATAGTCAAGGGAGATGGCTTCTCATTGAGTTAGCACTCCCCAAAGCCACCAACTACTGAAAGTTTACGTCCAGGTTCCTCAGATGTCCTGGGTTCCTGCTAAACTGACCTTTCTTGTGGAATATGTAGACACTAGATGTCTCTGTCTTAGGCAATTGGGAGATCCCTTTGGGAGATGTTTATTTAAGGTGTCCATAAAGAGTTTGTGATATCACTTTCTTTCTGTTGCCATTACTTGAAGTACATTTTGATGATGCTCCTGGCTTTGAGAAAGTTGATGGACGGTTAGGCTTGCATCATCTGGGAAGCTACAATATTTGTAATACTCTTGGTGAATAAGAGAAAAGAAGTCCAGAACTTTTTCAAGGATAAAGGAGCTGAGGATTTATTTTCTATTTTAGTATAGATGTGTGGTGCTTCTTGTCTGTGCTTATTTCATTCTGAAGAAGAGATTCTGTTGGTCATATACGGGTCTTCATTGGATATCTACTTGGGTTGGTTGGTGATTACTTATAATTTGTCTGTTAATATGCAGGAAGCCGATCGAAACAATAATGGGAAGGCTGCACATTCAGAATGGCGAAACTATGATGACTTTAATGAATATTTTTGGTTTGTTTTCTTGATATCATATATTCCAGATTTTTACGTACACTCATGGTATATCTCATACTGTCTTATTTGCACTATTTATGTAGGTCATCTAGTTGCTTTGAGTTAAAGTGGCCAATGAACAAGGATTCATCATTCTTTTTGAAGCCTAAAAAGAGGAAAAGGGTTAGTATTGCTGATCAGTTGTGGTCAAAGTTGACCAATTTTTTTTATTTTTTATTTTTTTATTCTATTGCCACGTTTATTAAAAATCAGAAAAAGAGACCAAATATCTCCAATCTTTTTTGATTTAATCACAAAATTGGTGTGGGATGGATATGGCATTTGATCAGGATATGAGTTCTCTGATATGATGCCTATCTCACTGGAAATGAATGAAAATGGAACTTGGTTTGACCATGCACCAAAGTATGGGTGTTGGTAAATTGGTAATTCTGTAATGATAGTAATTGGCAGTAAAGTAAGGCCTGGTCCCTTCATCATTTTTGAATTTTAAATCTTCTGCTGATTATTTAGCTCTTTCTAATTTGCTTCTGGTGATTCTAATTTTTGAACTCAAATTGGCAGACTGGTAAAAGCACCTTTGTTGAGCATAGGACATTTCTTCACTTATATCGAAGCTTTCATCGTCTTTGGATCTTTCTGGCATTAATGTTCCAGGTTATTTTTCTACTTCCACGCATTACTACACTGTTTTGTTTTGTGTGCATCTTTGTCATACTTAAAAAGGAACTGTCATTTATTATAGGCTTTGGCAATAATAGCCTTTAACAATGGGCGGATCAATTTGGATACTTTCAAGATAATACTTAGTCTTGGGCCATCATTTGCCATCATGAATTTTGTAGAGAGTAAGTTGTTCTTATGTTCCATGCACTTCTGTTATTGTTTATCATTAATTGATCTCCCATCTCATTCCTTTGGTTCACTGGTCCTTTGGTGCCTGCTCAGGTTGTTTAGATGTCTTGCTTATGTTTGGGGCTTACAAAACAGCGAGAGGCATGGCTATCTCAAGGCTTGTTATTAGGTTTTTCTGGTGTGGCTTGAGCTCTGTGTTCATAACATATATTTACCTGTGAGTACAATTTGCTTTTCAATGACATGTTTAAGTGCTTCGCTACCAGACTGTCTTTACTCGTGACAACATCTCACTAATTTTTCCTTTTCTTTAACTAACTTGCAGGAAGGTTCTGCAGGAAAGAAATGATTTGAACTCGAATTCACTCTATTTCCGGATATACATTCTTGTAGTGGGTGTTTATGCAGCTTTACGGCTAGTCCTTGCTTTGTGCCTTAAAGTCCCGGCATGCCATGCACTCTCTGAAATTTCTGATCAGCCATTTTTTCAATTTTTTAAGTGGATTTATCAGGTAATTTCTGTTCAGTATGTCTTTGGTAGAAGTACCAATTAGTGTGTCGAGGGGATGATGAAATTATAACTGATGGTATCTTTTGCCTCTTAATCTGGATGTTTCAGGAGAGGTACTATGTTGGGCGTGGTCTCTTCGAGAGAATGAGTGATTATTGCAGGTCAGCTGTTGTGCTCAAGGAACTTTGGGATTGGTTTCTGAACCCTTTTTTATGCTTTCATTTTGAGGGTGGTACACTGTATCCTTATCATATTCTTCTCTCCTACAAAGGTGTACTGTCTCAGATTGGGCTTGTAAAGTTCATTTTGTCCCTGCAGTCCCTGAATCAAACATTCTTATTAAGCCTGTTTGCATTGTAAAGTTACATTCTTCACTGGTTCCTAGTGAGCTTTAGATGCCTGCGGTTGTTGTTGGAGAGTGCTAGTTGATTACTAGATGATGCACTTTCATTCTTGATCTTAACGCAGTGTCTTTTCTGAATTCTCAATTTCCCCATCCCCCTTCTTTCTCAATTGCAGGTACGTGCTCTTTTGGTTGGTGATCTTTGTATGCAAGTTCACATTTGCGTACATGCTTCAGGCAAGCATTATGCATAACTACTTCATAATGATGTGTAGGACTCAGTATGTTTACATAGCAGACATCCTTAGTAAATCTGTAATTTTATTGCAGATCAAACCTCTTGTGAAACCCACCAATACTATTGTACGGCTTCGAACTGTGGATTACTCATGGCATGATTTAGTCTCAAAGAGTAAGTACATCATTATTCTTACTTTTATGATCTTCTCTTTTACTATTACTTTTTATTCTTGTGAAAGCACAACATCTATCGAACTTGAGCCAATATAGCCTTTTTCAGTAGTATTTGGTAAGTGTCATGTTCCATATGAATCAATAATCTACTGAAGGAATGGTTATATACAAAGAAGTGAACTAGTATGAGATGTAAATTTTGATACTATCATGACACAAGTGGAAAAAGAAGGTTCTGCAGACAGTTAAGTTAAATCAATTGAGCAAAGAGTGTTGATCTCTTTTAAAAGCATGAAGATAAAATTGGCATCAATCCTTATGTTAAGTTCCTTCCAACAATATGAACTTAATGGTGTTGATAGTGATTTTGAAACTGAAATATATAAGATGCATGTAACAATTTGCCATGAGCTTGATTTTTATTCAAAGCATTTACTTGCATAGCAGGCCAGTGAACACCTAAGATGAATATGATTCAAGCAGCCTCATTTCTTCTTTAGAAGACTCAGATTCAGTGAATAGCATCTCTAGCTTAAAGAACTCTTCCTTTCAGTACAAGGATGAAACTATTGTAGGATCTTTAATCATGACCAGGTTTAAAGTACCTCTTGAGTAAATAGCTAAAGAAGTACTTCACTAGCAAAAAATTTCTGAATTCTTGTGAGAATTTTTGGGTTCAGGTATTGGGTGTGTAAGTTGTTCAATAAGACGTAAGATAGAGCACAACCATTTCCAACAGGAACAATGTTTCCCCACGGTCATTTTGACCCACGTGCATTCTCCATCCATAAAGCAATTTATTCAATAGTGAGAGTGAGACCTTATCAAAGCATTTGCGTTCTGGATAAGCACTACATTAATTGATCTATGAATTTTGGGAGCCTGAAAAGCATGGACTGAAAGCTAGTTTTAAGGCTATCATTGACTTTCAAGCCCAAACTAGGATTAGGTCTGATGAATTCTGATGCCATCCGCACTCAATCTATGCTGCCCACTTCCACCATGATCAAGTACTAAATATTGTCATGAAGCTCTTTGTGGTTCCTAGCACTCTGTTGCTTAACCTTGACATTGCAGTATGGTCCATGAATCCTAAAAGCAGTTCTTCTTTTACTAATACTGCTGCGACATCATTATCTACAGTGATACTTATATGTTGCACTATGCTGATAGATCTACCATCTACTCTGTGTTCATTGTGTGTGCGAATCTTGAGAATTCGGGATTTTTAGTCGTACTCTTATCTCTCTCTCTCTTTTTGTTTTTTTTTTTCCTTGTTTTCTTCATGCCATTTTCCTTTTCCTTTTTGTGATTTCTCGTCTTATAGTCTGGGCTGTACCCCTCTTGCAACTGATATTCTTCATTATAGAAACAATTCCTAAAAAGTTATTTGAGCATTGTCCTACTCTGTTATGCTTTTCATCATGTTTATCAATATTAGATTCTTGTTGACTTAAAATTGACAGCATCATTACATGGTAACTTAGTAACTTTTTTTTTTCAGGTAAATAAGAAAAAAAAAATCTGGTTCGTTGTTATTGCTTGACTAAAACATCTGCTATGTGGTATTTATGTATGTTTGTGGTTTTGGCAGATAATCATAATGCCTTGACTTTAGCTAGTCTGTGGGCTCCTGTTATTGCTGTGAGTATTCTTTTCCTTTGATACAAGCATTTAGGTATGTAGATAGGAATTCGATGTTAGCTTGCCTGCTTGGAATATTGTACTGAATAAGGCCAAACCCTTGGAATATGTCACATCTGGCTTTAGATGTTGCACAAACGAAGGGCAATGGGAGGAAACTCGTCAAGGTTCTTCTGGTATGGCTGGGGTTTAATGACAAATCCGAACTCCCATGTCAGATTTGAACCATTGGCTTATGCCTTACCATAGTGTTATTTTACCATTGAGTTGAAAGGGCACTTTGAGTTTCTTGTGAAGTATTTTGATTAAGTTTGAAACCCTTTTTTGTTGTTGATAAGATTCACACAGTATACCTACTTGGCCAGATCCTGTTTCCTGAATATTTTTCTGTTTTCCAGATCTATCTCATGGACATTCAAATTTGGTACACTGTTTTATCTGCCATTATTGGTGGTTTTAAGGGTGCACGAGCTCGGTTAGGCGAGGTATCTATGTACTTCCTAAGTTCCTGTGAACAAGAGGGACCGGTTCAAATTTTCTGTTGATTATGCTCAAGATATTCTTTTTGATGTCTGTGTTTATCCTCCTTTCATGTGAAAGCTTACAACGTTATTTTCTTTTTGCCAATTTGTGTCAGATACGTTCAATTGAAATGGTGCATAAGCGTTTTGAGAGCTTTCCTGAAGCCTTTGCTAAGAATCTTGTCTCAACACAAGCGAGGTGGGTTTTATTAACCTTTGGTGTTTACTATTCCTTGTAGAACTTTTGTAAGTGGCAGTCACTGTGTAAACCATGTAGGTATTCTGCCTTTTGTCAAATATGCTGGTATGATATAACAATGTTTGATTTCGTTGAAAATGCTATTCACATTGGATAATGGTTTAATTTTCACCCTTTTACACATTTGATTTTAATCTTCCATCTCGTTCCTCTTGGCTGGATAAATCATTACTTCTGATTGGAAAGAATTAATTTCTTGTTCTATACAGGCTGGGACCTAAGAGAGGATGGCATGGTAGATTTTTTTAGTTTGTTTGTTGCAAATGATTAAATATACCCTTGGTTTGTAGATAAAATGGACTGCTTAATGAATTATCTTTTATGAAGTTCTCATTTGATTTATGTTTCCTTTATCAAATGAAATAAATTTTAAGCTCAAACAGTCAATTCTTTCTGATCATAAAGTTTAACAATTCCTCAAAGCATGTTCCGTGAGATTGAATTTTCAGAATGTTTTGGTGAATTGTAATCGTGAGGGCTTTTTAAGTTGGGTCAAATTTGTCTTTTGTCATGAACAGTAGATATTTTTTTTTTTTTTTTTTTGTGTTTGGGGGAGGGCTGAGTTTGTTTGTGGAGTTATGATGTTTTTTCTTACCTAAGGATTTTATGTGGTTTGTGTTATGATTTCTATAATATCACGTCTTGTTATGGCTGGGTTCCTCTCATATAAGTATATTCTTTTTTGTAACTCATTCATTCAAATAATATGTCTATCAATGTGATCTTTCAGGTTCCCGTTGAACAGTCAATCACCTCAGGTGAGTTATAAAATTGATACTTGGCCTATTTATGGCATATGATTAATGTTATTTTGCTAGAAGTGCATCAGGAAGTTGCTTCAGTGATGAGAATGGTTTTCTTGCTTGATTGCAGAAAATGGGATAGAAAGTCAAATAATATTCTGCTGCAAATATTTTCTTGTCGAAATTTTTAGTTTTAAGCATCACTAGAAACCTTTAGTGGTCAAGAAGCAATTGAACACTCACTGGGGACTTCTGCCAAAAGAAAGTATATTGAGAACTTTCTTGGCGATAAAAAGAAGGCTTGTGAAACTGAAAAAGCCAACTTCATGTCAGATATATCTCCATGGTTGAACTTTCACTTTATTGATAGCTGTTGCCTAGTGAAATTAGTCTGTGGCCTCTAATAATCATTTATTCTTTCCAATTTTGATAAAAGTATTGATCTGCACCAACCTTTAAATCCTGTTGTATAGGAAATTTTCCAATGTTTTGACCAAAATATTTCTTCCTTATGTAGTTATAAGCTATAACATTTGTCTTCAAGCGGGACATTCTGTCTTTTCAATAAATGTATGACGTAAATACTTTAAAGTTATTTTGCTTGGACATGTTTAATTATTATGATTTGCTCATTTCAGGATTCTCAGGATATGAACAAGATATATGCAGCCGCTTTTTCTCCATTTTGGAATGAGATAATCAAAAGCTTGCGTGAGGAAGATTATATTAGTAATAGGTAAATCATATAGAAAAGTCATTTGCCAAAAGAAAGAAAAATGTGATTGAAGAAAAATGTGATGCAGTCCTAATTATGTTTCTTTTATTGTTTGTGCTATGCTCCATATTCATCTATCTCTCATTTTCTTAATGGTTCCAGGGAGATGGACTTGCTTTCTATTCCCAGCAACACTGGAATTCTGAGATTAGTTCAATGGCCTTTGTTTCTTCTCAGCAGTAAGGTGGGAGTTACCTAGAACGTTTTTGCTGACAGACTGTTGTGGTATGCTATGATACTATATCTCTGCTGAATTACATTACTTTTTCCAGATCTTGTTGGCAATAGATTTGGCCTTGGACTGCAAAGACACGCAAGCAGATCTTTGGAATAGAATATGTAGGGATGAGTACATGGCTTATGCAGTTCAGGAGTGCTACTACAGTATTGAAAGAATCTTACATTCTCTGGTTGAAGGTGAAGGTAGACTTTGGTATGAGTCCTTATTTGTTCTTGCTTCTTGAATTCATTTGTGTCAAGTTCAGAAGTTACACTAGTTCTATTGGGTTTTTGTCCATCTCATATAATCATTTGTATGTGTGGATGATTACTTACTTTTGTGCTTTATGGGTAACTTCCCTTATGATAGGGTTGAAAGGATCTTCCGTGAAATCAACAACAGTATATCGATGGGTTCACTTGTTGTAACTTTGTCTCTTCAGAAGCTTCCCTTGGTGCTTTCAAGATTTACAGCATTGACTGGACTGCTGGTATTTGTTCCACTTAATGGGTGCATCAAACTTGCCGGAATTTATACTGCTAAGAACTGATAATGCGTGATATTTAAACACCACAGCAACCCCTCCTTTCAGGGCTTTGAATGAAGTGAATCATATTATTGTGTTGGCTAATATTGTCTTTCTTCCTTCCTTTCTTTCAGGATAATTTTTTCCTTTCTCCTTATTATTTATTCATTGAACTTAAATTTTCCATTTCTCTTGACAACATAAGATTATCAGTTTCTGTTTATATGGTTGTTACCTCTGATCTAGGTCCACTACCGAGTGGTTTTACACCATGCTTCCATTTATTCAGATATATCATTATTGTTAGGATCTTGTCTCATAAAACTATAAAATTTTTCCTGTTTCTTGTATACTGAGGAGGTGTGGTGCATTTGGATATTGTTGAAGAAGAAACACTTTTTTCTGTTGCACTAATACTTGTAAACTTCTGTTTCTTGTTCTTTTAAGACTTAGGTTGATCCACATGACTAAAGATGTGTTGCTACATGTGGTTTCATCCTTTTGTTTTGATCCTTGTTCTTTTTTATGCTGTTTGGTGCTTCCTTCATCTCATTTGTCCTTCTGTTAGTGCTATTTGTAGTTGAAGCAGGAATTCTAACTGCTGCGATTGTTGCTACAAAATATAAGTCCTCTTTTTGTTTTTTGGTTAAATATATAATTGGAAATCATCTGTAGTCCTTTGGATATAGTTTCTTACTTTATTGATGTGTGTTATCTTTGAAGTTTTGTATGCCTTACAGTCATTGTTGCTACAAATACAGCATTTCAGTTTTTTGTGTTTGTCAATTTAGGACGTTGTAGTGAGTGCTTTTATTGTATTTTAACCAACAAGTGATTTGGCTCAGATTCGGGATGGAAATCGTGAACGTGAAAAAGGTGCTGCTAAAGCTGCCTATGAACTGTATGAAGTTGTGACACATGAGTTGCTTTCGTCTGATTTAAGGTAGATGATTGGCTACCTGATTGGCTACATGATTCTGAAGATGGATGGAATAGTCAGTTATGAAGTTGTCATTACTTAATATTTTAATGCTCCAGGGAACAACTGGATACATGGAACCTTTTGGCAAGAGCAAGAAATGAAGGACGTCTTTTTTCTCGGATAGAATGGCCCAAGGACCCAGAAATTGTAAGCATTTCTGGGAATACTTCCCCCCCCACAAAAGTTTTTTGTTACCTCTTTTCCAATATAGCTTGCTTTTACTGGGGCTGTTTGTTTCACAGGTGGAGCAAGTAAAGCGTTTGCATCTTCTCCTCACTGTCAAGGAGTCTGCAGCTAATGTTCCGAAGAATCTTGAAGCAAGAAGAAGATTAGAGTTTTTCACAAATTCATTGTTTATGGACATGCCTCCAGCAAAGCCAGTGAGTGAAATGATGCCCTTCAGGTACTTATATCTCAAAGGAGGTGATTTTCCTTGTTAGTGTTTACTATGCCATTTTAATTTCGTTTTTTTTTTTTTTTGTTGTTGGAGAATAGTGTCTTCACCCCGTACTACAGTGAGACTGTACTTTATAGTTCCTCTGACTTGCGTTCTGAAAATGAAGATGGAATATCTATTCTTTTTTATCTTCAGAAGATTTTTCCAGGTATTTCTCTCTCTCTCTCTCAAGTATCTTTCCCATTAACAGTTAATACGTCAAAAGAAATTTTTGTCAAATTCGAACTTTAATGAATGCGAAAGGTGCTAACTGATAAGCAGGACAATGGTTACCTATGCTTAATGAGCTATTGCCTAAATGAGAATGAGGAGGGTATGTTCTTAAGCTTGTAAGATAGCATTAATGTGTAATCTTCCAATAATTAAAGACAAAATGAAGCCTAATGTCTTGAGAAATCTTATTTGGAGAACAGGAATAGGTTGCTCATTTCCCTCTTGTTGTACGCCAAACCAGAATGCACAAATCTTAAAGTGAATTAGCTCCCACAGCTAACCAAGTCTCCTGTAATAGGCCTAAGAATTGCTTGCAGAAAAGGATTCTTCAGAAAGCAACAATAAGAGAAAATATTCTGGACTTGGACATCAGATATCCATTTTTCTTGTTGTCAGGATTGGTGTTTTTTCCACAAAAAAGGGGACCTTAGGATGTATGCGTTTCTGGCCCTCGAAATCCATCAATGATCGGGACATGAACACCTCAACATAGGATACCTTTATATGAAATTCCCATCATAGAAAAACCTATAGGGACTTTGTATCACTCTCTAGATTAGAAATATCTGCCCCTTTTTCTCTAATATTCGCCATCATGTTGGAGTATCTGTATTATAATTGTTCAATGTGGAACAAATAAACTCTAACTAATCACCTTATAGAGTAGAGATACCTGTCCATATAAATTATAGGTTCATTTTTGGAACTAATGAACTCTAAATACAAAATTTTGTGAACACAACTTGAAGTTGGTTTTTTTAGGTTGAGATACCATCCATCGGTTGAAGACTAATAACCAACTGAGAATACATTGTACCCAGACGGTTTACTGCTCATTGAAAAACCAACTGAACCAGCTGAATGATAAATCAAACTTGCTGCTAAACCTCAGAACTGACTGAATACAACCAAAAGTAGAACAAGTTATTCTGGGTAGGAAAATAACACAAACTGAGGTTATTCTTGTCTTTGGTAGGACTAAAAAACCTTTGTAAGTAAATGCTACTTTTCTTCTTTGAAACTTGCTGAAGATTCATCATCAGTAACTAGACAACATTAAGCATTCCCGGAGGGATCCCAATGAATACCCCAAAGAATCAAAATCAGCCAGAGCCTCCATCAAAACAGAATTTTTGTGGTGCGCAGAGTGACTGGCCACCACTGTAGCATGGTTAACCACCGCTGCAATGATCATTATAACAGCAATCGCATGTGAAAACACTTAAACACTTAAACACATTGAAAACACTTAAACAAAGACATACGGCAACATTGATGAGGTTGACAGTGACAGCATTCTATGAGATTGATAATGCTGTCACTGACATCCAACCAGGTTTTGGCCTTAGCCTCTTAACATTAGCAGTGTGGCTTGTGATGAGCTAGAAAAAATATGGACAAGACAGAACAGGGGACGGTAGTTTTTGTTTGGTATTCTTTTGAAATTGTTTGTTCAGATATGAAGTTGAAATTAATATTTTCTTTTCAGAGGGGAGAGATTCAGTATTCATATATTTCTGGCCTTCACAATTCCTGGATATAGAAGAGAAGAAATTTAATATTATGTTAGTTGGTAGTTTCACGATAAGATTACTCATATGTACGTTTCATTTGGATACTTTGCCACAGAACAACTCATTGGGACACCTTACGACCTTCTTGAATAGGGTACTTGTCCATTTCTTTCTTATGAACGATACATCAAGAGAAATATTCATTTAAATAACAAATAATATGAGAAATAGTATCTCAATGTGGAACTTTTGGGGTTTAAAAGGACCAATTAACTGTTCTGATTACATGAGTAATATTCGCTATGATGACCTATCTTTCCAACTAGTTGAAGATATCTGCAGGGCAAATAGCTTTCCTTGTTTTTTAGATGATTTGGGTCCATGGGAACATCAACAAGGTGTACTTGCAGCATGCTGGTTTTATCTAACAAATCAAGTGCAATATTTTCATAGAGAGATTAATATCTACTTGAGACCTAGTAACCTTGACAACAAGGAAGTACACTCCATGTATCAACAAAGTTTTCGTGAATCTTTGGTGTGAAATGGGTGTCACAGTTGCTGTTTTGGTCTAACAATGCCTCCTGAGTCATTTATCTTCATCAAATTATACCCTCCATGTACCACAAGATATGACCTGTATGAGTATGCAAATGGAAGGCTGGAGGTTTGTCTGGTATCTATAAAGACCAAGCTCCAGTATGCTTTTGAATTTAACAGACTATGAACTGGATGAATGTTTTTGGCCATAAAATGTTTTTTTTTTCTTTTTTCTTTTTCAATCTTACAAACACTTCTCTGATAATTCTTGAAGCAGCAAATGTTAGTGGTTGATCCATATTAACTCCAGGAAATTCCCTATCTAAAAGAAGCATTGTTAACATTTAACTGAAATATTGTTCTGTCAAGATTAGTAGCTAGAGAAATAGTCAGACAAACAGAGGAAATTCTAATGACCATTGCTAAGTTCTCCTTGTAAGTAATAATATAGGCTTGAGTGAGATTTTTAGAAACAAACTGTTTCAGCCTGTCAAGGGAGCCATCTGGATTAACCTTCATTTTGTACTCCCATTTTTGGCCAGCAATCTTTTCACCATGTGGGAGACTACATGCCAAGTTCCGTTTTGGTGCAGGCTCTTTGTTTCCAGTTTCATTTCTTCCCTGTAACCAGGGTTTTATAGTGTCTTCTTATGGGGAATAGATAGAGAGTTCGGAGGTAAAGCATGAAAATTTGGGGGAAGATAAGTGATCAGACAAAGTAACTAGTGGGATACTTGGTGACACATGGAAAGGTACCCTTTTGGAGAGCAATAAAAAATTATTTTGATTGAGATGCTGGGTCGGAATGCATCTTACTTTGAGCATGAGAGTTACTAAGAGCAAATATTGAGAAAAAGGTTCCATTTGTATGGGGACAAGAATTGGTCATTTGGGGTCCCTAAGCGGAAGGTCAGAATAGGAAACATTTTGAGATGAGGTGGGTAAAGTACTTGGTACTTGAAGTGAAATAGGAGGGCTAGAAAATGGTCTAGACATGATCCGAGTTTATTGGGGATGAACCCAGTGGGGGGTGGGTTTGTTTTTGTATTGGACTGGGCTGCTGGAACTTTACTATGGAGTTGGATGACGTTTTGAGTTTTGAGTGGACCAAAATTACAAGTGAAATGGTGTTGTCATGGGAAGGGATTGAATTGGACTGCGGTTATTCTTATCTTAGATCCAGACATGGTAGACCTGCAAGTGAAGATCTGTGTTCAAATATTATCACATATTTGTTGGCACTGACTGATATTCTCTGCTAACTCCTACAATAATCATATAGACATCCAAAAGATTTGAGACCTCGAACCAAAAACACATACAAGTATTCCACCACACAGTGGATGGATAGTCATCAGCCACCACAATGAACATGTAATCATCATGGTGATGGTGTTATCATAATGATTATAGTGATGAGGATGCCATCAGCTTCTGTTTGAGTTTTGCTAACTGGATTTTGTTATAGAGCCAGCTGATGCAAATAGGAATAAATTGGGAACGAAAATCACAGACAAAATAGGAAGAAATGAAAAAGAGAAGGGGAAAATAATTGGTTGGTTGAGGATTCTATAGCGTTCATACTGGGTATTTGAAAACTGCAAAAGAGGGGCACAATATCATGTTTCACTTATACTATTCTAGAAAAGGTACACTTCATGTGGACATGTAGAATAGGGCTTCAGGGTTGGGGCGCTTCATACATCTTCTAGAATATTGTCATCTGCCCCTTTTGTTCAGTATGAGGAAAGAAATTAAAAAAAAAAAAAAAAGGAAAACTTATTGGTCTTCAATATGTTAACATATTATCTTATGAACCATGTCACACCAGATAAAAAAAAAAAATTTGACCTCTCTTTTCTTTAAAAAGTGTGTTTGGTCAAGGGGTTGATATGTCTTTTCTTTTATCATGGATATCAGCTCCTTCTATTTTATGTTTCATATGTGGCTAAGACTTTGTTTTTCATTTAGATGAATGGGAGAATTTTTTGGAACGGATTGGCCGAAATGGGGATACTAGAGATGCAGAACTTGAAGAGGGTTCAAGTGATTCTTTGGAGCTTCGGTTTTGGGCATCTTATCGGGGGCAGACTCTGGCCAGGACTGGTTAGAATCACTTGTTGATAATACAGGGTTATAGATTTGTTTTTGATGTATCCAAGAATTCAGGATACTTCTACTGTTTCCTATTGTATTTGTTTATAACGAGTTGGATGTCACCTAAATAAAACTTTCCATTTTCCTTATATGTTTGGTTATGATGGAAATGCAGTGCGTGGTATGATGTATTATAGAAGAGCTCTTATGCTGCAGAGTTACTTGGAAAAGAGATTGTTGGGAGGTATTTTCCTTGTGACCTCTTAAATGTTGCCAATCTTCTACTTTAGCCAACATATATATATCCTCACATTTTCTCTCGACTCTATAGTGGGTGATTATTCTCAAATGGAGTTCCCCAGAGCCCTGGGTTTTGAGTCGTCTCATGAAGCACGGGCACAAGCAGATCTGAAATTTACTTATGTGGTGTCATGTCAAATCTATGGCCAACAAAAGCTTAAAAAACTAGCACAGGCCGCTGATATTGCTCTTTTACTGCATAGGTATAATTGAGAGTTTTTACACTTTTTTGTCATTAGAATGCAAATTAGATGTTACTCTTGATTTGTCTCAACATAATGTGAATGGCCAAGGGATGATGCTACAGATCACGAATGTTTAGTTTAGTGCCATTCATGATGTTAGGTAAGTTTATGACATGGATGGCTGACACATGGTAGTCTCATGTTGAGCACTGCTATAATTTAAAATTCAGGCATAGGTGGAGGGTTATGTACGTGCAATTGAGAAGGAATATAGTTGTCGTGGTAAATCAACCTGTATCTAGTTTATGAATGTGATTCCTTGTAATATGATAGGGCTTTGGCCACTTTCGTATATATTCAGGATTGAGGATTTTAAAGCATTATGAATTCCATGGAGTGTGAACTGCACCTATGTCCGTACATATTTTCTTTAGTCCAATTTTTCATGGCATAGGCTGTAAGTTACTCCCTTCTCGTATTACAGTTTCCATTTACAGTAACTTGGAACCTTGGTCAAGTTCATGTAGGTGTCTGGTTTTCCATTTCCTTAAAGCTATGTCAATCATTATCTGGTTGTTCATATTTGCTTAGGGATAGACAACGGCAAGGTACGAAGCCTGCTGGTGGTTGCTCTGATTCTTTTGTCTTTTAGTGTCTTTTTTCAGTTGTGTACTGTTTACTTTTTTCAAACCCTCCAGGCTTCAAGTTTTCTTCTTTCTTTGGGCAGCCACCTGGAGAAAGATTCAGACGATGGATGGTTGTACCAAAATTATTTATTTACTTTCTTTACTTTTTTATTTTTTATTTTTCTGTTTTTGGGGTGGGGGGAGAGAATAAGGAAGGAATAGTCCATGTTGGGTAGGATGGTTGATGGGACACTTATCTGAGTTTTTTTAAAGCTTATCCATACAGCAGACTGTTGAAGCCAAGTATGAACTTCACTGGGAAGTTAATATGCAATTGGATGTGCTAGTTATTCCGTTTATTCTGTCATTTAATTAGCTGTCTAATTTTTTTTGTCAATTTTTGCATATGTTCCTTGTCAAACACCATATCAATTGATGTTCTTTGCCATTAGAAATGACGCACTCCGAGTTGCTTTCATACATGAAGACGAGAATAGTACGGCAGAGAAAGAATTTTATTCAAAGCTTGTCAAAGCTGATATTCATGGGAAAGATCAGGTAATCAATGACATTTTTCTAAAAGTCGCCCTGTTTTTTCTTCATAGATCTTTAGTTTCTTCCAAGAACTAATTCCGAATTATGCCATTCTCCATATGCCCTCCATTTCATTAACACATGTAGGTTACTTTATGCTGGCAGTTTTGAGTGATGGTTGATGTAGATTGAACTGATCTGATATACTTTTCACTAGTGCTAAGAAGTAGGTAGTGCTTGCTGCTTTACAAGTCAGTAGGCTGCTTTGCATGGGATTCTTTCTGTGCGTTTTGTTTTTTCTTGTAGTTTTCTATTAATTTCATGTACAGATACGCAGTTTCAGTGTCTTAACAGTTCATATGTGATGAAAATGAGTACCAACTATGTCATGCTTAGAATAACTTTCACAGTTGTTGGTCATAATCATGACAGCCTACTTTTTATGTTTCCCATATTGGTAGTTGTCTTATGAATTACAACATTTCTCTTGGCGGGGAATATCTGTAGGAAAACTTGTCTATTAAAACATTGGCCTCTTGTACTAGTGAGAATTCATATGGCTTCCCTATTTCTTGTACTGTGCCAGTTCAATGATGGTACTGTGTAAAATCTTCAATTTCAATGTTTGATTTCTATTTCATTCGGAACTTTGAAATGGCTCCTGCATTCGTTATTATATCTGCAAACTCACTCATAACCAGTGACTTTTTGCAGTTGAAAATTATTTGTTAATAGTCTCCGCATCTTGGTTCCTGTCTTTTTGTTAGCATGCTATTCTCCTCTTTTCCTTTCTTTTTACCTTGGGCTGTGGTTTGCTAATGATAGTTATTTTATCTAAATTTAGGAGATATATTCCATCAAATTACCTGGTAACCCAAAGCTTGGAGAGGGGAAGCCTGAAAACCAAAACCATGCTATTATCTTCACTCGAGGGGAAGCTGTTCAAACAATTGATATGAACCAGGTTATATGCTCTTTTGGTTAGATGAACCTTTCCTTGGTTCTCATCGGATTTTGGTTCTTATTTTAGTTGGAAAAACCAATTTGATATCAGTTGCTAAATTCTACTGGCTGCCAGTTAGCTTTTTGAAAACTTGTGATTGATTTTATATTATTTTACACGATCAGACAGATCTTTTTTCTCTTTCTTTTTTCTTTTTTTTTTTAGGGTAGGTTTCTATGGGAGATGCTTATGGCATAAACTTATTTGTACTATTAGATATAATTATTTCCCGTTCCTGTTATTATCAACAAAGTATTGTTGTCTAGCATGTGGTTTACTTTTGACTTTCATTTGGTTTTACATTAGGGTTTCTAACAAGTGTGTGGCACCTTGATTAGTTTCTTGTATATAGCTTTTTGTTTCAATGTGAAGCAAAAAATGATATCATATGATCTGTACATTGTAAGGCCCTTCTTTTCTTCTGTAGGACAATTACCTTGAGGAGGCAATGAAAATGAGAAATCTTCTTGAGGAATTTCATGGTGATCATGGCATTCGACAACCAACTATTCTGGGTGTAAGGGAGCATGTTTTTACGGGAAGGTTTGCCTTCAACTCCTCAAAACAGTCAGGATTATGTTTCCTTTGTGACCTTTATTACTCCTTACACGTTGGATGTATCAATGCAGTGTCTCATCACTAGCTTGGTTCATGTCTAACCAAGAGACTAGTTTTGTAACCTTGGGCCAGCGTGTTTTGGCAAGTCCGCTGAAGTGAGTCATATTCTTACAGAACAATGATTGGCTTATGGATCTATTTATCAAGATTCTGTTGTTAACTTCCTTTTATGGCTCAACCATGTTGGTAGAAGAGGAGAAAAGTTGAACTGATAAAAAGATGGATATGTTATATTTAATTGAAATAAATTTATTCTGGTATTCTAAAATATTGCAGAGTCCGCATGCATTATGGACATCCAGATGTCTTTGATCGTATATTTCACATAACTCGAGGAGGCATCAGTAAGGCATCACGTGTTATCAATATTAGTGAGGATATATTTGCAGGTAAGCATGGGGGAGCCCAATGATTTGCTTCTTATTTTAATGGGAATAGTAAGATTTAGTTTTTTGGGGCAAGTTGTAGTTTCTTTTGTGCCAGGTGAGGAATCTCATTTCAGTGTGATTTACAAGTTATGATATGCTATTTCTTGTATAACCTGGTACCATTCTGCATTTCGTATTGCAGTCTTGGCTAGTTTTTAATATTTGCTTTGCTTGTTGTTTAGTGTGGTTTTCAGGAGTAAAGAAATATTATATGCAGTTTTTTTGGTCCTATAATTTTACTCCCTTTGTTTAGTAGTTAATGACTTTGTTGATAAGAAGGGAAAGCTTCAATGCATAAGAAGTATGCTAGACAATCCCTAAGGATTGCATTCTGAATTTTAAAAGGTGAAGAATACAACAAAGCAGTGAAATGAACATTGCCTAAGGCATATTTTCAGTCATACAAATTCCTTAGGAACAAAGAATTGACAGATAAATATAAGTTTGATTCCTAAAGTCCAGTAATTCCTTTATTCCCTAAATGTCCTAACGGAGCACAATGAAATTGACTTTTTCAAATTTTATATCTTTTTTTTTTCTAAAACAAGTGAACAACTGACTGCAGTATCATGCATCTAATTCCAGAAAGAAAAAAGAAAATGAAGTAAAAAGTTGATCTACTGTTTCTCACCTACTCTGTTTCCACTATTGTCCAATTAAAACTCAATTAGAAGAAAGAGAAATTACTCCACCTTATGTTGTTATATCTGGAATTTTATATTTTATTTTATTTTATTTTTTAGTTTGGTAAATGAGACTTATTTTTCCTTCTCTCTTTTTTTCCCCTTCCTGGTTAAATTTTTAAGGGAATCTGATTACACCATCTGATCTAGAATGGAAGCAATGGCATATGCTCACTTATCAACTCAATTACATTGCTTTTTGCTCTATGGTCCATTTTTGTTCTGCGTAGTCTTGTTTAGCGTTGGATTTCTTCCTTAGAAAATAGTTTAAAATTATGTCTTTTCCTTGGAATATTATCTGTTTGTGTTTTGAGATTAGTGCGGTTTACTAATCACCCTGTTGGCAACTGATCCTATTTAATTATAAAATAATTTACAATTTATGTTGCAGGGTTCAACTCCACATTGAGGCAGGGTAACATAACTCATCATGAATATATTCAGGTTTGTTATGCTTGTAAAATTGTTTGTTTAAATTGAACATCTCCTTTATAGTAGTTTGATAGCCAGTTCTCCTGTAGGTTGGAAAAGGAAGGGATGTTGGATTAAACCAGATTGCGCTCTTTGAAGGGAAAGTGGCAGGTGGAAATGGAGAGCAAGTCCTTAGCAGGGATGTTTACAGGCTTGGACAACTGTTTGATTTCTTTAGAATGCTGTCATTCTTTGTCACAACTGTTGGCTATTATGTGTGCACGATGGTACTTTTTATTGTATATTTGGTTCTTGCATCAATCTAGATCATTGGAATAACTTTTTGAATGGGCTGATAATAATTTTGTTTGTAATGCAGATGACGGTCCTTACAGTGTACATATTTTTATATGGAAGAGTTTACCTGGTAATCTAAAAAAACTTAATTTACCTTTTTTGTTTCACTATTTCATTAGTGTCTGACCTGAGGCTTAATCTTCTTAAATTTATAATTATGTGGTTCTATGTGTTAAATTATAACAATCAAATATTCGAGGTTGGCTGTAAAATGTGCTGATTGTGTAAAATATAATTTGTACGACTGGTTTGGTAAGGAAGGTTGCGCATTTTTGCTGCATTTTTTTCAGGCTTGTATTACTTCAAATTTTTTATTGTAACAAAAACATTCACAGTTGAGTTATGGAAAACTTGCTAAAGGTAGCTTTAATAAAATTGTATTAGGACCTGTGGCTGCATGCAATTGAATGAAAGAGAAATCCATTTTTCACTTACAAATTTGACCTCTGTAATTCAGCAAGTAGCTATCATTTCATATTTAATAACCTTAAGATCTTTTCTTCCTCAAAAGAAAGAACGAAAAAAAAATCAAAAGAAGAATTCTAAAATGTTTATGCTATCATGGCCTGGATTAGTGTTTGGCCAAGCTCTCTAGAGGGTGTTCTGGCAGTTTCTTTATAAGTTGCTGGAACTTCTTATACCACGATAGTCAGTTATTTTTGGGAATCATGTTTGTTGGTATAATGTTCTTATCACTTATTAAAGCATGAACTTTGGCTTTTATTCTTCTTGGTCTTTATCTTCTTTTCTTTTCAGTATTAAATGAACTTGTATTTGCTGTCAGTGCTCTTCAATTAGATTCTTCTTCTGCTTATATTTGCCCTGGGTATGCCTTTGCATTAGATAACTTCTTTCTTAATCTGCTGCTGATTCTTTCAGGCTCTCTCTGGACTTGATGAACAATTCTCAAAGGAAGCAAGAGCATTGGGTAACACAGCTCTAAATGCAGCTCTGAATGCTCAGTTCTTGGTTCAGATTGGAATTTTCACTGCAGTTCCCATGATAATGGGTTTTATAATTGAACAAGGATTGCTGAAGGTTAGTTATTACTTACCAATGTCAGGCTCAGTTCTTGTCGTAACTTTATGACATTGCCTCCTGTATTTTCTATGGTGTGGAACCTTTTAGGCTTTAGCAGGCTCTATATTGATGATAATTCTGATTGCCATCTATTTCCTGGACATTCATAGGCTTTTCTTTTCTTTTCAAGAATTATGTTGCCCTACTGCGTAAGTTTTTATTTTGCTAATCATTTGGTTTTACCTAATATTTGCAGGCTGTATTTAGTTTTATTACAATGCAACTACAGTTGTGTTCTGTCTTCTTCACGTTTTCATTGGGAACAAGAACTCATTATTTTGGACGTACCATCCTCCATGGAGGTGCAAAAGTATGAACATATTTTTCTCATTTGTTTCCTTTTTGTGGTTTATTTGTTTGTCATGGTAAGGATTAATTTGCATTGTTCATTTTCACACTCACAGTACCGAGCAACTGGTAGAGGCTTTGTTGTCCAGCACATCAAGTTTGCTGAAAACTACAGGCTTTATTCAAGAAGTCATTTCGTCAAAGCGTGAGTGACATTTGCTAATGAAGGATTGATGATTAGGCCATTGCTAATGAAGGGGTGGCAGTTGATGTTATCCCTCTGAATCAGTTTATGGGTTTCTCCCCCTTCTATAACTTATGAAGTTGATTTTTGCAGGCTTGAGGTGGCACTGCTTCTTATAGTTTATATTGCATATGGGTACACTACTGGAGGTGCTGTTACATTTATTTTGATAACCATAAGCAGTTGGTTCCTTGTCATTTCGTGGCTCTTTGCTCCTTATATCTTCAATCCCTCTGGTTTTGAGTGGCAAAAGTGAGTACCCTTTTTCCTTACTTCCTGGAAATTCTGTCTCTTCTTTTGTGATACTTTAGTCCCTGCTTGTATGTTGTACATTGTTTGGTAGTAATCAAGCTGGGCTTTCTATTCTTAGAATCTTACCTTCCAATGTACAGGACTGTGGAGGATTTTGATGATTGGACTAGTTGGCTTCTCTATAAAGGTGGAGTGGGTGTAAAGGGAGAAAATAGCTGGGAATCTTGGTGGGATGAAGAGCAGGTTTGTAGCCAATACAAATACTCTTCCAGTCTTTTTACAACTTAGGCGGTCTAGGCAAAGTCCTTTGTATATCATCCCTTGAAGAGAAGACAATTTGATTACTGCTTTAATAATTTATTTTTTAAAAAAAAACTTAGCAAATGAAAATTTTCGTTATTGAGCAAAGTTTTTATTGCAATGTGATGATAGATGGACCAAATTTAGTTTAAATATATATATATATGTTAGTTTTTCTTCCCATGTGCCACAGCTTGACCAATTCTGTATTTTGCTTCCTTTGTTCCTATTCTGGATTGGATTGGATTGGATTGCGAATTTGCGAGGGGGGCAGTCATAAAGTGGGTCTCTTTTCTTTCCAGCATTGTTTGACGATAAGTGGGATAAATGTTTGCTCTGAGCCATTTTCCTCTGAGGACTATGGAATATTGCCTTTGAGCTTATATATGTGAAGGCATTGCTTAAATTTAATGCCATCCATGCATTATGAAGTCGTATGCTAACAACTCATCAAGAGGACTTTTTTATGTTGTGAATGGAAGTTTTCTGAGTAAGTCATTGGTTTTTTGGTTGTTCTTGTGGTGACTGTTCTTGTGCAGATGCACATACAAACAATGAGGGGTCGTATATTGGAAACAATTTTGAGTTTGAGGTTCCTTATATTCCAGTATGGCATCGTTTACAAACTACATCTTGCTGGAAAGGATACATCACTTGCGGTAAATTTCATTTTTCTATTCTGCAGTCATAACTCAGATATGCTACGTTTGTTACCCCAAAAAGAAAAGAAAAGAAAAAAGCATATTTATTAATCTCCTCATTTGGGAAGTTAGTTCTGGGGACAGGTAATGATTAATAAGCAGTTGCCTAAATTCTGCCATCAATATTAGGGGGAATTAAATTCGGATATTGTTTTTGTTTGGCTAGTTCTCTGGTGCATCTACTTGCATAATTTCAAATCAAAGAGCAACTAGATACCTATAATAGTGGACATCTGGATATATGTGTCATTACTGAACTGACACTTGATAAAGTGATTTATGCACGCGGAAAGTTAGATATCATATAATATTGCGACATTTCATTGTCTGAAGTGCATTGGATAAGATTCGTGATCTATATTGAAAGTGATCTTTCTCAAGTGGTCTATGAGGAGGCTTCATGAAATTGTTTGAGACAAACAGGGTTTCCAATCTAAATGTCATAAGAAGGTTGTGTGTGTGTTAATCCCGTGGTAGTGGGTTTTATAAAAGAATCTTGTGGTAAGCTGCAGCTAATGCTTTCTTTTAAGGTTAAACTCGTGCCCAACTCATCATATATTGTTGAATTATTTGCACACAATCTTGGATTTGTTAGTTTCTTCCAATACATAAAACATAATAAACAAACAAAATAGTTGCATAAGGTTTTATGGATATCATATTCTACTCTACTCTAGTTAATACTGGAAGTTGTAGTATTTCGTGATCTTGACAATCGTTTTTATTTTGTAGATTTATGGCTTCTCCTGGGTTGTGCTGGCCGCCATTGTCATGATATTCAAGGTTCGTTTGGCTTCTTGCTTAAAGTTCATTTCCCTATTTATCTTTGCTTGCTTATTTTTGCGTTGAATATATTATTGGTATTAACATCCCGTGTCTGGCAGATCTTTACTTACAGCCCCAAAAGATCAACCAACTTCCAGTTAATGATGCGATTTATACAAGGAGTCACATCCTTGGGACTTGTTGTAGCCCTCTCCCTCGTTGTTCTCTTTACAGGCCTGACGATAGTAGACCTGTTTGCAAGCATCCTTGCGTTTATTCCCACTGGATGGTGCATTCTATGTGTAAGTTAACAGAAAACAAGCTCCAATTGAATTTCATGTACACAAAATGATACTGCTTTTAACTGGGTGAACTGCTTATTTGTATCTAATCTTGATCACGTTTTTGGTCATGAAATATTTTCTGACATTTTTGTGTTCGTGGTTTCACTGAAACAGTTAGCAATCACTTGGAAGAAGGTAGTAAGGAGTTTGGGCTTTTGGGATTCGGTGCGTGAGTTTGCCAGGATGTATGATGCCGGGATGGGTATGCTTATTTTTGCCCCGTTAGCCGTGTTGTCATGGTTTCCTTTCATTTCCACCTTCCAATCTCGGCTCCTCTTTAATCAAGCGTTTAGTCGTGGGCTGGAGATCTCCATAATCCTTGCAGGAAACAAGGCTAATGTCGAAGCTTAAATGTTTCTTCCTGCATATTGCGAAGCTGCGGCAGCTGTCTGTTTCTGAATTGAGGATTCCCTTGTGTTGTATGAACTCCTTTGTATATTTGTGAGTTGCTCAGATCCGATGTGTGTAGATGAGTGTATAAGTTGTGGTAGAAGCAAAATTTCTATATACAGCCGGTGGTTGGCCGGATAGTCTTTTGAGTTATCATTTTGAAATTTAAGGATCATATAGCATGGAATCTCGAGGGTTCTCTTTTTTGTGATGAGTATGGATTTAGAGTTCTTGCAAGAGGTTATTAAGTTCGTTGTCTTAGTTCCTCTCTTTAGGAATTTATATTCAACTCAAATTTTCAGGTAGTTTTAATCCATTCCTTCTGTTCTCTGAGTCAACATTTCAGCTTCCTTCGGATTTTTTATTTCATACTTTTAGTTGGATTCTTGTCTAAAGTGGTTTTGGAGGTCGTCATGAAGACTAAATATACGAAACTATCTTAAGTAGCCGACACAAGAACACTTGTTAGTGGTTCCTATGTCGCAATTAGCACACTTAAAATAATCCCTCAATGAAAATAATTAAACGTAAATATAAAAAGGCATAAAAATGAATTATTGGTATAAGCTAGTAGTACCTAAGATCTACTTTACAACTTTCCTCATTGAAAACAAGAACATGTATTCAAGAAAACACTTTCTTAGACAGACAACAGTACGAGCAGCATGTGTTCTGACCACACGATTCACATGTATTTTGGCTGGATGTTCTAATAATAGAACGGAAGTAGAGAAATTCAGAGAAGTGGAGCTTAAGCAGGTTTGACTAGTTCAAACAGTTACAGGGGTTTAATGGAACTAGCAGCGAGAAAGGGTGTAGATTGAAGCGTCTAGATTGCTAATAGCGATGTAGTTTGTCAGGAAAGGGAAGCCAACAGACGTTCCTTCTCTGCTTTGTTCAACTTCCTGCTTTAGGGCTCGTGAATTGGTCAAATAACAAATGTTTTCTGTGGTTGGATTAGATTAATGCATGATTGCAACACAAATGGATCATAGAGGATGCCAATAGGAACACAGAGAGAACATAGGGAGGAACCTTCAATTCTAACAACAAAGCTTAGAACAGAGGACGCTAATCTAAGCGGAAAGTCAAGAAGAATAAATAGAAAATGGAATTTTGACGGGATCAAAGGAGCTCCGAGGGCATTTTCGGCGTTGCAGTTATCACACCTGCTCAGCCCCTTCCAAAACAACCCCCCACTCTCACTTCTTGTTATATAACGTATAAAGTTACAAATCCTTGGTAATGTGAATCCTATAAAAGCTAGGACCTCAAATGCAAAACTTTTTACAGAGACTGCTGAAGAGTGGCATCACTTCCACTTGCAGTCCCACAGATTCCAGCATTATCTGTTGTTGCAGAGTTGCCAAGGGGAGGATGCTGATCAAGTCCTGTCATAGACGGGGAAGCTGGGATTGTCGGATGGTTAAATTTACAAGCCGGTCCATACTTGCAAATGCCATAGCGACTATAATGTGTACAAACACTCTGATCCTGGATTGCACGGACAAGAAGCATGAGAAAGCAACTAGTCAGGCAAACATGGTATATGAGGGAGGAGAAGACACTGAAAATAGCATGAGAAAATTCTTGTCTTTTTCTATCATAACATGGAATTTTTTTAACAATAGTCTATAAAATTGGTTTCACCATAGAATAAAGACACGAAACTATATCCCAAGTCTTGACATTCGTCAAAAGTGCACAGCAGATAAGAAAAAAGCCTTACAGGTCTCAGAGGAAGGCCTTTGTCGCTGAGAGCACATGGGGGTGACTTCGCAGCCCAATCCTTGGGGTGGTGATATTTGCAATTAGATTTAAACTTACAATCCCCTGTTTTTAAGAAATAACTGCACTCAGGTTGACCAGGTCGTTCTGGATATTCATCTACCTGAACCTGCTGGTGATGTGTAAAGACATTGGCTTCTGTTGCTGTTGGGTTCATGACATATGTGGCAGGAGGATGCAAACTCCTTTCTTGTGGATATACAGGAACCTTAACAATTGATAAAAAAGTAAATTATTGGAATAGACAGACGATCTTATCAACTCTTTCTTTCTCACAATTACATAGAAAAATCTAAAACGTGATGGGAAAAAGCAGCATTTAGACAGTAATCAAGCCGGGGGGGATCAAGCTTAAAACCATGCGTAAGAGGATAAACACAATGTGTTGCATGTCTTTCCATGGATGAAGAGAGAGCCTTTGACTGGGAACAGCATTACAAAACCTGATCATTTGACCATAAAGAGTACCTGATACCCATTCCATTCTGGACTTTGTGGAGGAGCCACAGGTGGAGGTGGAAGCACCAGTGGCACAAAGGGAGCTGTTTCATGCGATGTCCTATGCTGAGACCAAGATGCAATAGGTGATGGGGAAGCACCTAATGAAACAGATCCACCATTACCATATCCTGAAGGGGCATCACTCGTAGGGTCGGGATGATTAAACTTGCAGTTTGCTCCATACTTGCAGGAGCCATTGCGCATGTAATAAGGGCATTCTTTCTCTCCCTGTCACAAATAAAAATGTAATTGATTTATCAGAATAATTCCTCCAAAAAACCATGGACAGAGACTTAAGTTAATCTTCATAGAATTTCGAGCTTGAGAAATGATTTCAGAGACATCATATATCATGGACATAAAAAGATTGTCAAGATTTTACAAATAACATACCTGTCGGATTGGCAAGCCCAGAAAGTTAAGCTCTAGTGTGGTTCCAGAAGTTTTGCATCTTGTGTGATTGTATCTACAAGCTTTCCCATACTTACACCCCCCTGATCTCAAGTAATACTGAAAAATGCTCAAGATAAGAATTACAAGACCACAAAAACCATTCTACGTACATCAAGCATACATCATGCAGATAAACAACAATAGAGAAGGACGGCAAATGCAAAAGCTGCCTAGAATATATATGTAGGAGGTGCTACACTTTCAGCACTAAGTACTTTGAAAGCAAGTAGCGATCATGTGCAATGCAGCAAATTGTGACAGAGATTATTATCACATGGTTTGATAATTGTGCATAGCTTATTCAGATTACCAGACTTGTACACAAATGGATGAGAGGTCTTTCTCACAGAAACTGTGATTACCGTGATTCCCTTTTCTTTTTTGATTTAGAAGATACAGAATTATTTAGTACCCACCTAGTAACGAAACCAAATACAGCATTCATGGATTGTTAGGAAAAAAAAAAAAAAAAGAATTCCTAGATGACAGAGAATTACCAAATCAA
This sequence comes from Casuarina equisetifolia, assembly GCA_028551475.1. Classification (NCBI taxonomy): domain Eukaryota; kingdom Viridiplantae; phylum Streptophyta; class Magnoliopsida; order Fagales; family Casuarinaceae; genus Casuarina; species Casuarina equisetifolia. Next base: position 21,935,206 of record CM052357.1, read on the forward strand.
ACCCAGGACTCACTTTTGCCAACCTACTAGGCTTTCTTGATGCATGGCTCAGGAGAGAATTGGTGGGTGGGAGCAATGGCTTTGTTAGTGGGCTTTATTTGGTAAATGGCAGTCACAATAATCCCTAGTCACCATCTCCAGGAACAACTGATAACAGGTGATTCCATGGAAGGCTATTTAGCTGATGAACCACCTCTACTTTTCTTACGACACTTTCCTCGCAAGAGCACAAATCTACTTGAAACTCAATGAATAATTTCAAGCTAATGGAACTAATTGAGAAAATTCAAGAAGTACATAAATGTTCAGGTAGATAAATAGTCCACATGAGACAAATAATCTACGTGAGAGAAATAGATGCAAACTGTCGCTAGCTGGCAATGGTCAATGCTCCTGAGACTGATATATTACATTCATATGAGCAACAAGCAAGCATTACAACTGACATACTAAATCAAATGTTTCAGAGTTTCATCAAAAGGGGGGTGTATCTTAATCACTGCTATCGACTCAAATCATCAGGAACTAGGAAATTTTCTAAACTGGGTTGCCCTTTAGGTGTTAGCTAAAATTATCAACAATGAGGTGCAGTAGGTGTAGGTTTTCAAATTTTCCTAGACAGGAATGTCACTGCATCATGAACCTACCTACATCTTTGGCATGAATTTAAAAACTTTGACTCATCACAATGTTAGAAATAAGCTGTGATCTTGGCTCTTGATACAAATCAGCAATAGTATTAACAATTCAACACTGCATCAAGGGCCCACAAATAGAGTTTCCACCCCAATATCTGTTTCCAGAATACAAATGAACCCCAGCACCCACCACTCCCTTAAAGACACCTTATGTCTTTGATGACTACACTAGGACCCCATGAGCAGTGCCCAAATTAATTGAACAGGCTATAATTTGAACTTCCAAAGTCACGTGAAAGATTTATGAATAAAAATTCTACGACCATCAATCAGCTTTATCCTGGACCATATGATCAATATGCACATCTCCAAAAGCAATTCTTAGAATATTCATGAAAGGTTTGATGCATGTTAGTTAGAAATAATTCCCGTTAAAACGATAGCTTGCAGATCTGTTCTTTGAAAAACCATAATAACAATCATAGGAACCTTGCACTCTGTCTGGCCCAGCCTCTCTGAAGTATCTTCCTTTTCCTTGACCTTCTCCTTGACAGCCTTCAAAACCAACAAAATTAAGTACCAAAACACAAAAGAATTAGCATGACAGAAACATTCGGATCATGCAAGGCCAATAAAATTGAAGCTTGAAGGGAAAGCACCCAAGGCGCCAACTGCCCATGAATTTTGACAGATATATGCACCATCCCAAAGGAAAAAGACCATCCATTAATGAAATATGAGTTAAGGAGGAAAAGTAGGACCTCGCAAAAGCAAAAAATAAAAAAATAAAACAATAAAAACGCAACAAATAGTGTTACGAAAAAGCCCAACCAACCACAAGCCCGGTATCCCGACAACATCACAACTTCTTTTCACTCCACAGCACTATTTCCTCTCCAATATTAATCTCCAAACTCAAGACATTCCTCCCCCAAAATGCCAAGAAAGAAAGACTTCCACATATCAACAACAAACTAAGAAACGATGATATAGCCAAGCACATGCATGTATAGACATTAATTAACAAGAAAAGAATTACGCCTACATAATCAAGCATACAAATACCTGGGTTTTCCTTCTAACAGGGTGGTTGAACTTGCAATTGGATCCAAACTTGCACGTCCCAGTCTTGAGATAAAAGCTGCAATCTTCGGCCTCGGGCCGAACTGGGTACTGATACTGATGCTGAAGCCTCTGGGCATTGGTATCATCATTACCATTTGTCGCATCACTTTCCTCCCCCACCACCATCACCACCTTCTCAATCGCATTATTCACATTATCGTTTTCATCGACATTCCATCTGTCCCATCCGCTCTCAGCCCCCGTCTCTACTGGCCAATTCGAATCTTCCGTCTCTTGCCCAATCCATTGCTCCTGTTCAACCTCCTTAACATCCCAGTTCCCATCTTTCTCAACCTCCTCCTTCGAAACCGGTTTCGACTCCTTCAAATCCAGGTCCCGAAGTTTGTCCTGTAAAGCCACAGTGTGATATTCCTTCGTATGATAGGAATCATCAGATGGTGCCAGATCACCATCAGAACCAGGGGGTTTAGGAGGCAGAAACCCTAATTCCGAGTCTCCGATATTGGGATTCGGAGCGTTGATTGATTCAGAGGGTTCCATTCTCCCTCCACATTTCAAACCCTAATTTCGCAGGCAAAAGGCGATGGGCGAGCTTGAGAGCTATAAATAGCTATGCGAAGAGACAAAGGGGTTGAACTTTTTGGTGGTATATATTTACATATACTATATATATACATACATACACGTTAAGGCTCCTTTTATATAGAGCAGTAACGTCCATGGCGTCTTAATACTTGCTTAAAGCTTTATTGTTTTTATAATTCCTTTGATCTTTCTATAGTTCGTCAACAGATTAGAAGAAGACTTTGATAAGAATAAATAAAATAAAAATTAGTCTCAGCAGCTGCATGGAATACGATGTGGTATTATTGGGTTTGAACAATTCAATCTTAATATAAATTATGAGTTTTGACCTTAATGGTCTTAGTTCAGAGCCCCAGATGCAGTCATTAAATAATACCACTAAATCTGATTTTCTCAATTTTATAGTGATGAAGAGATTGAATCTAAGGTCGAAGAAAGAAGAATTAAAGAAAAAAAAGTAAAACAAATAATCTACGAGAAGAATTTGAAACTTGAACATGGAGAAGTAATTAGCAGAGTCAGGACTGCCGGGACGGCCATGGACTGTTGCAGTGGTCGAGTTTCTCACATCAGTCCCTGCCCAAGCACAACCCATGGCCCCTCTCCAGCCATTGAAAAGGCACAAGATATCATGGAGTTTCGATCCAGAATGGCCTCAGTAACACAGAAAAACTGATCTCCGTAGATCAAAGAGGTGAAGAAATGGATCCAACAAATCTATCCATTAACATGAAGGGTTTTTAAAATTCAATACAATTGATCAGGTAGTTATGGTTACCAGGATTAGCATATGACATTCACTGGAGAAGAATGTTGAACATCCAAGCAATTGCTTTGGTTGCAGTAAACAACTGGGTCCAACTAAGACCACCGGCAAGCATAATGAGCAGTTGCTCTTAATGGCGACTGCGGAGAAATTCTAGTCCTACATTGAAACCTAGCTCTAAACCTAATCAATTGAACAACAGATGAACTAGCAATGAAAAATTACATTCCTCTTCTGTCTAAATCATCCCCTTCCCTTCTTGGCTGAATGACCAGTCTTCCGCTTGTGGCGACTGAAATCTGACACAAACCGGAATGTCTGCCCACAGCCGGGCTCACCACACACGTAAGGACGAGCACCTGTGTGAACCCTGATGTGCTCGGTTCGTGCCCATGCCCACTTGAACGTCATCTTGCAGCCCTTCCAAGGGCACTTAAGAGGTCGGTCATCCAGATGAACTCGCCGGTGCTGCACCAGATATTTATGTGAGAAAAACTTCTTTCCACAGCCCTTTACAGGACAGATGTTTCTTTTATGCAACACAAGCTCTTGCTTGGAGCCAAAACTCATGGTGCACCCCTCAACATCACATAAGAATTCGGCTTCCTCATCCGCCATTGTTGGATCACAGTGTCCAGCTGAAGCCTTTCCAGCAGAAGCATTCTTTTTAACCTTTTTCCTACTAGGTTGCTGCTTCTCTTTTGGTTTGGCTTCAGACTGTTTTGGGAGCTTTGGAGTTCTTTTCCTGAGGCGCGTGCTAGGTCCACCATCTGGATCCTCTTCTGCATATAGGCCAAACCGGCCAGCATTCTGTTCGGATTGATTATTCCGATGCCGAGGGGTTTGTTGTTTAATTTGCTGGGGGGTCTCTTTTTTCATAACCCGACGGGTCACCTGTTTTATAGCTTGAGAGGTCCCACGTTTCAAATGACGGGGGGTCTGTTTTTTCATCTGCTGCCGGGCCTCTGATTTCATTTGCTTGCCTCGAAGAATCCTTCTACGCTGATGGTGAGAATCGTCCTCTGGAACATCTGAAACTGCATCTTCTCTATCAATGCCTCTGGCTTGCTTTATTTTAGGAAACCTCCGGTGCTGCTGATGTGAACCCTCCCCAGGGGAATCATCTGATAGTGCATCTTCTCTGTCAATGCATTTCGCTTGACTCCTTCTAGGAAGTCTCCTGATCTGATGATGAGAATTATCCTCCTCCAGTGAATCATCGGAAGAAGCTTCTCTCCCAATCTTGCTTTTAGCAATCCTCCTAGTATGCTGATGAGAACTATCTCCAAGTGAATCATCTGAATCTACATCTTCTCTCTCTGAATATTTCGATTGCTTGCCTCTAAGAATCCTCCTATGCCGTAGATGAGAATTATCCTCCATTGAATCATCTGAAACTTCATCTTCCCTCTCATCAAAAAAGGCCTCCTTGCTTGTATAAGTCCTCATGAATAGCTGAGGAGAATTATTCTCTAATGAATCATCTGAATCCACATCATCTCTATCTATAGATTTGGCTAGTTTGCCTCTAAGTGTCCTATGCTGACGATGAGAATTATCTTCCACAGAATAATCTGAAACTGCCTCTTCTCTATCAATACATCTGGCTTTTTTGGTAGAACCACTTTCTACTATCATCTTCCTCTTCCTACGGTACTTTCTGATAACCGTCATGGTTTCACTTTTAACTGTGCTTTCTATTTTTCTCTCAAGCTTCTCATCTGGCGTTGCCCAAGTTAGGAAGCTTCTGTCTTCTTCTGCATCATCTGGATCCCTTTTTGCCAAAAGGGGATGAACCTGATGTGACATCCAGACTTTTCCACACCATTTCCCTGCCACTACTTTTTTCTGCTTGCCAGACCTCCTCCTGTAGACACTAGCTTTTCTGGGGGAGCTACCAGGCGAACTACGGCCAAATGCATTATAAATAACAAAATTGTAAGGCATCTGCTTACAGTAGAGGGTAGAGCGGCTGAGGTTGGCACTGTAAAAGAGATTGATTCCTAGCTTTACAGCCCAATCCCCGTTGCTAGGAATTGCTTCCTGACTTTCTAGAGCTGACCGGATCTTCTCTTCATCATCTTTTGAGGCATTTTTGAATGTGATATCATTCCAGAGACAATCAATTTCCAGTTCTTCTGCCAATACCCTTGCTTCAGCCTCTATCTTTGGATAATCTGAAGATGTTATTACAGATAAAATCTAGATTAGAGGACAGATAATAGCTGAGAACTGTACATGGGAAAAATAATAACAATAAAATTTTAAAAGATGCAAGGCATGCAGATAAAAAGCATTTTAGTAAACTGTGGTGGATGAATAAATAAATGAAATATAAGCATCGAGGCTATAGATGGAGGTTCAAGCAGAAAATATCCAATGCTATATCTGTCATAAGACTCCATTTGCATTGGAATAGAGATTATTGATATCATAACGTAGTGCAGATGCATTTCTTCAATATGGTGGCAGCTTGTATATTGGACCAAACCTTCCATATCTATTTTTTCTTAGCTTCGGTTGTTCACTAGGTGCACAGGGTTGAATGTGAAGCTTAAAAAGCTGGGAAGGACATATGAGAAAGAACAAATGCCCACACTAAGTATGCTGAAGATTGTTTGAACAAGCACCTGGATGACAAAGGAGCAGTATATGCACTCCTCCTATTGGACTAAGCTGCTGCTCAACTTCTATGGCATGCTCGAGACAGAATACATGCATTCTAGATGAGTCTTCATCAGATCTTGGAGCCAATGACATATTTGAGTTTTCTACAGGTACAATTGGCTTGCCAAACTTCAATTTCTCGGCATGGGCATCTGAACAACAATCTGAACTAATATGTGGTCCTGTCATCGGATTACTACCTATACCCACCCATACATTTGACTTTAGGGAAGTGCGATCATCAGTTGTAAACTCAACAGAGCGGTCAGAAGTTCTATTACTCCCATTCTTTAGAACCCCAGTCGCACTATGGCAGAAGTCTTGAATAGGAGGCAAACCAGAGTTGTCAGATTGACATATACTTCCTGATGAACAATTTATCGACTTAGTTTCATCAGCACATGTAGGAAAATTGGGTTCACCCTGATCCTCCTCGGAGTCTGATGAATTTCCATAAGTCGAAGCTAACAGGCCAAGAGCAGTAGTATCTCTCTGTGACTCGGCATCATAAACCACTTTTTGGCTTTCATTTGCCTTCTGAATTTGGTAATCAACAGATTGAACAGGGACATCATATAAACCTTGTGGAGCAGTTTTCTCTATCAGTCCTGCACATGGAAACATAAGTATTTATAAATATTTTAGTTAAATCACCATTTATTCCAAAAGGTTAAACTTTGAAGGAATACCAAATTTAATAATTTAACCATGTTCCAACTTCCTCCTCCACCCCCCCGGGGAAAAAATCCAAAAAAAAGAGAACAAACTCCTCTCCTCTCTCATGTTTGTGCTTGAATACTTAATAAGAAACTCATCACATAAAATATTTACCTAAAGTGGGAAGTTCAATTTCAGAATTAGTATTTATATCACGTCAAATTATCACTTACTAATAATAACCTAAATTGATGCAAAATAAGCCTTCAATAATATTCTAAAAATTTCAAATAAGGTTTCTTTGGGACAAAACTAGAAGAACAAATAGAAAGCCTACATAAAAAAAATTTAAAAATAAAAAAGGAATTATTTGGCAGTTAAAATCTGGTCACTAGGAAAGTGAATGAGTGTTTTGGGTATGATTATAACAAGGCATCCAGTACGTGCTAGGCTAAGCCTAGTCCCTATTGTAAAACACATCACACAATGGGGACTTCTCATGGATACTCCAGGGAGTGTCTCAACATATTTACTCCTCTAGAACAATTAAAATCAATCGCCAACAAACTTATTGCACTACATAATGATTGAGTTGCTTCCAATCAAGAGAAAAGAAGAAATGCAGGCCCAAGCATCAGAAGCGGCTACATTAGGCTGCCTATGATCACACAGATAAAAGAATAACATAATGAACTTAAGCCCCGAACACCTCATCCAAAGCATACACATTGGACATAGATACCATGTCCTGTATACAAATCTGTGCACAGCAACCAACAGAATACATATATCATTTCTTCTTGACCACAATATAAGGCCATAAATGAAGGCAAGTTTCCAATATAGATTGATTAAAAAGCTACCAGTGCCAATATCCTGACAAGAAGAAATCGCACTCCCATTAGCAATTGTCAAGCCTTCACCAGCCTTCCCAGAACCAACAATCCAATCATTAAAGAAGCTACAGTCGGCTGACATAAGGTATCTTGAAGCTGCTTCTTTTGGTTGAATGATGGCAACACAAGCAAAGCTTAGAATTCCACAAGTGACGCATGAAAATAGTCTCTGGTCCGACAACCCATCAACCTCAATTGTGTTTTCCCTTTCACTAGCTGTAGTCAGCATCTTGGAGTTTGAGGAGCACAATTCATTAAATCCACTCCATGAGGATATTCTACTCCTCTCATATATAGAGCCAAAATTTCCTTTCAGGGGAACATAACCTTTCACTTGACCAAATCCCTGGCTCCTTTCTACCACAAGATCATCAGAAACTATACTTGACAATTTTATTCCAATCAATTCCCTTGGACTGCATAAACCAGAGGCCAAGCTGGGGTTTACTCGGGATCCAACACGTAATTTCGAACAGACAGATATGTCAGAAGAACTTTGTGGAAGAAGTACCACTGAAGATCCTTTTCCAAGAGTATGAAGCAGATCATTATTCTGTACTACGTCCTGCACAAACAGCTCTTTAACCACTGTTTCTCCTTCACCCTTTTTCTTATCTTTTAGTCGAGAACTTCGAGGTCCAGTGCTAACACTGATAGGAATTCTGTGTGGACAAATTAAAAAGTTAAAGGGATTCTATAAAACAAGACAAGTATTTATTTTTCAATCCACTGTACTTCTGGTATCTCATATATAATTATGGAATGTGGCACGTTGGAGAAATTTGACAAGGACTTTACATCCTTCAGAACAACATGGAATAATAATACAAGAAATGACAATCATTAACATACCAAAGATACCCAGTAAATGAAGCAATGAAGTCCTCCGACTCAGCTTATGTTATCAGTAAGATAAAATAAAACCATCAATTTTCCTCCAGTGAAGACAGCAGATTTTATTAGATACTCATGTGAAGTCTCCGGTGAGAATCATTAACAGACTAAAGATACCCAGTAAATGAAGCAATGAAGACCTCGAACTCAACTTATATTATCAGTAAGATAAAATAAAACCATCAATGTTCGTCCAGTGAAGAAAGTAGATATTATTAGATACTCGTGAAGTCTCTGGACCAGATTAAGAAGGTTAATGAAATTGAGAAAACCTGAAATCACAGTACTGGAACAATGACAACACTATGGCAATAGTGCACAAAAACAACTATAATCATGACAAAACAAACCTCGAGCGCAATGCCAGTGCAAGATCATAAAGTAACTGGAAATGAGACACCATGGGAGGATAATTGATAGAGGCCCTTCTGATAGCAGCATCTTTAGCAACCCTCAACCATTCAGGAGTGGCAATGTTAGCTGCCTCCCCACAATTAAATCCTAAATGCCAAAAATCAAAGTGATGAAACAGTTATCCTCATCCAATAACGGCAATAACAGTCACAACTACAATTCCAAACTGAAATTGACATTAGACTAGAAAGGCATCTCACCATGACTAAATCCTGTATGATAGGCTCGAGGGAAAGTGACAACAAATTCCCCAGCATTTTGCACCAACCTGATTCAGAGAAATCCCTAATGAGTGAGAAATTCCCCAGTATCTTGAATGCATGTTAAAAGCAACTCATTGAGGATGTGGTAATTGATCCAAACAATATCTTCAGGATGTAACAGTTACTTGTTCTTTGTAATGGAAGAAAACCTATCCATAAGAATCTACTTTCTAAAAGCTTTATTCTCTTCCAACCAGAATTTTGACTTCTAACATCAATCAGGCTGAATTGCTTACAATAGGAATCAGAGCTAAAGTGATTCCTTGGCCAATAACATCATCAACATTGCAAGCCATTAAAAGTGATCCATGCTTTGTATTCAACTTATGGATGCTCGCAGAAAGCAAACAGAACATTTAGAAGCAGAACAAAATACATCAAGAGCTCACCTGCAGCATGGAACCCCTGCACTGACAAACACTTCAGGAGACATCACCGTGGTCTTTTCCCCGAGAATAGAAAAGGTAACTGATCGAAGACGAATGTAAACAAGCTTAGCAAACTAAAACAGTATAGGGAAACATAAATCCACCAAAAAACCTCCCAATTATTAAAACTAGTTGGTTCAACTCCTTGAGTCATTTAACCATTTAAAACCAGCGGCAAATTTAGAAACCAACAAGATAGTAACCCCTTTACCAATCCAACGCGTGCTAAGGTGTAGTTCAGCAGTTATAAGCATCGAAATGCAACAACTTCCAATGAGACTCAAACACATTTAGCAGCGAAAACAGGGGGGGCCCCAAAAGGCGAACTCACCAAGAGGGTTGATCTCTGCTCCATAGCCTTGAACCCTGACCACCTCCTCGAACGCGACCGCGGCGTCTCTCGGGACACCGTACCACGTCTTCCCAGCTCCCATGTGCAGGTAATTCAAGCTGTGCAAGTCGTGATCTTCCACGTGCCAAGCGAACCAGCTAAACAACATAGCTACGTATATCATCGGAGAAGTGACGCCAGGAATCTCCTCCTTCATGAACCTCAGCAGAGACCCATAGGAGCGGGACACCCCCCTCATATTCCAAGCCGTCTCACCGAGGCTCACACCCTCCCACCCTACCTCCCTGCTCTTCTTTGGACTAAATGGCACGAACGCCGAGCCCGGCATGTCGTTTGCGTACTCCACCGAGAAGGGCTTGTCCACGGTGGCGTTCCAGTAAAGGGTCTCGATTTCCAGAGCCGAAGGGTGCGTCCCCGCCCCACCTCTCTTCCCACCACCGCCAACCTTTTTCAAGTAGTTCTTCTCGAAGGCCTTGGCCTTGGCCTCGAACTGCTCGAAGGTGTAGCACTCGCCGCTCTCCCACACAGGTCTCTGAACCGGGCGCGGCCTCCTCGGGCAGAACCCGATCTGCTGCTGCCGGGTCGTGAATGTGGGCTCGGCCTTGGGGTTTCGCGCCGACAGTGAGCGGTTGAGGTTGGCAATTGCTGTCTTCTTCGGCGAGGACGGCACCGGCGGTACGATTTTGCAGATTCCATACTTGGAAGCCTCCTTCTCGATCTTGAAAATGTAGGAAATCGGATCTTGGAACTCCGATGTGGTGGGGTGGTACTCCGGAGCCAAAGGCAAGTTTTTGAGCCACGGGAGTACCTCTTGAGCCGGCTCGGAGGCTGCCATTGATAAACCAATACAAGTGGGATTTAGGTTGAGAGAGATTATAGCTTCACTTCTCTCATTAAAACCAGCCCCAACCTGTATTGGGAGTCTCACAGGGAAAAAAAAGCAGAGAGAAGCTACTTAGATTCCCTGCCTCATTTTTCGCTTCTACGAGACAAAACAATAAAGGGATTTCATTTCCTCTGTTTTCTTTTTATGTGACAGAGGAAGAGAAGAGGAGCAGACGTTGGGTGAAAATATAAGCACTGTCTGGGGAGTGGTCGAATGAGTGGGGTTTTATTCTGGGTTTGGACCCTTTTACCCAAAATGACTGTCTTTTCACATTTATTTACCGTTTCTGCCATTCGTCTTATTCCTTTTTTTTTTTTTTTACTTTTTTTTAATTAAAAAAATTGGATAATAAAGGGAGGGGCAGGTGATTTTGTCAGAACTAGTGTACTGGAGAGTAGTGAAAATGCGTTTTTTGCACTCACACCCCTTTCGACATATTATTTTCTGTTTTGTACCCGTAGGTTTCTTTTCCCACCCCCCTTAGTTTGCCGTTTTGTGGTATGGCCTTGGTTTGACGAGAAGTTTGGTCAAAGGAAGTCAAACATCTTCCAATGAAACGACGACACGTAGTAGCACATGCACTTTCAGGCGTTTTAACAGCGTTATGCGACTGGCTTATTATTACATATGAGTTGAGAGAGAGAGAGAGAGAGAGAGAGGATTTGGGTTTGATTAGTGTGTAATGCACCTGGGATAGTGACCAATACGGGGAAAGCATAAGGTGCATTTGTTTTTGGGCCTCAAGGCATATATCATCCCCGCCAACTTTCCATGATCAGAAAGGCTTTTCACTTGTTTTTTCCTCCTTTAAAACACCCCACCACCAAAAGAAAAACATTTTTTTCGATCATAGTGCATGGTTTTCGAATCCGGATCAACTTCCTATTTTTTCATTCCTTTTGCTGCACAACGCTTCTAAGTTGGCTCCATTGGAGATAACTTTTTGATTAATTCATATTTAGTAGATTGTGAATGTTGAAATTGGTAGAACAATTAAGTTAAATGGCATTATAATTAGGAGTATTTATATAATTATAAAAATTATACTTTTCTTTTTATATACGAACATAAGAAGTATAAAAAAACTTAGTAAACAAATAACTTCAAGAAAAAAAATCCTTTCAAATTGATTAGTTATTAGAAAGAGTATTTCTTATAAATTCTAAATGTTGAAAAAATCCATGAAAAGCTTAGGGGCAAGGAATTTAGACATTATTTTGATTCAAATATTTTTTAAATTTATTGTATTTGAGTATGTGTATTCTTATAATTATATATTTGATTCTTACATAAATAACACAATTTGTTCAATTTTCACAATAAAGTAATTCATTTTATAATTCGTATTAGCCATATGTGAGTTCTATAAAGTTTGCTTTCTACTTTAAATCATATGATAAAGGAGTAAATATATCAATTATTTTAAAAGAGGATATTAGGATAAACATGTATCGATTTTGAAAATGTCTTTCATCTTACTGCAAAGATATTCTTCAAATCAAAATTTAATATCATGTTATTTTCTTTTCTTTTTAAATTAACGTTTTAAAAATAAAAAATATTTTTTATTCTTTAACAGAAAATGAGGACAAAATTTAATAACATGGGACATGCCATTCTCAACAAAAAGTTTGATCATTAAAAGCTAGCTGATCATGTAAGATGACCCAAATAGGAGGAGAAGTAGGTAGCACATGTTGTCTGGATATTATTTTGTCAAACAAACACCACACTCTGGAATCTGAGGACCACACAGTTCATGTGAGGAGATAGAGGGGAGGATGTGGTTTGGGGTAAGGGCTCTGCTTCTTCACCCTCTCGGTAAATTTTATGCAGAAACATCTGTAAATTGCTTTTGTATATTCTTTCTATGTTCCTATCCTTAGTATAGGATCTTAGTTTTGGCTCATTATTTCAAAAAATGTAAGTCACAAAGGTTGTATTTAACATCCAAGGCTTGATGGGTTTTGCAGAAACAATCCCACCTCAAAAAGTAAAATGCAATAACTCAAGGTTGAACACAGTAATACTTAAAACCAAGCATTTTATCGCTTTGTGGTGAAAAACTGTAGACAGATAAAGGACACCAGTGAGATAATTTAATTCATAGATTCATTATGCTGGAGTACAAAAAGAATAAACCATTTTTCTAAATACAAACTTCGATTGATTCTGTAATGTGTTCTTAATAAATTAGACTACCGAGAGTTTTCTTCCCCCGTGAGCCATGTGTCATAGGATTCATGGAAGCGGTTTAAAGCACTCATAATGGAAAAGGCATCAAGTATAGCTTGAGATCACTACGTACAAAGGTGGTTTTTTTAAAAAGAGAAATATAAGTTGTATAGACTGTGTAGTTCTGCCTACATATAATACCCCAACAATGCAGCAAAAGCAGATTTTGTAATCATTAGATTCCACAACGACCTTCCTCCACCAATCATCACAAGATGCCATCCTTTTCTTCATGTCACGTGGCCACAAATTGACCCAACAGAAGCTGCCCCCAGTACAACTGCGAGTAAAGGTACAAAAACGATGGAATTCAAAAGATATTTTTAGGGGACTATTCAGAGACGTTCGGATCATTAGAAAAAAAAATGGAAAACAAATTCAATATTGATGATTACGAAAGAATCATCTACCCTCAATCATTGAACAGTTAATGTACTGAAAAAGAAACCCCGGTTCCCATTCTTTGTGTACAATAACGCCTGGAGTGAAAACAGCCATGGAATATGTGTGGTGTAGTTTGCAGCCTGGAATGGCGTAGTCAACTTGGTCCCGGGGACGAAATCTATTGACATTTTCCGTATTTTTGTTACGAATCAGTACTTGAAATTTGTGCAAAAAAGTCACTTTTTTCCAATCCTAGAGATTTGGTCTGGTTCCTAGAATGGGCGTTAACGATTCTTGTAAATTGGCCCATAGGGCCTGAGATCACATGAAAACTCAGTTTACTTTTTTGTTTTTTTTTTTTTGCTTTCTTGAGCTCCACATTCCAGACTTGCATATATTTTTTTTTTGTCCTTTTCTCTTGTTGAATCTATGCTGCCTTGAATATAGCTTCATTGCTAACCTTGGAGATTTGACTCTGCGTGATTTTTTGGGGAAAAACTGACAGACACAGAGACTAGAGTGCTGCCGAGGTGAACAGCTTGGGGTATTTGCCGTTTTGTGCGGGTTCCGTTTTCTAACACCAGCCATGCTTGTTTCTCGGGCAATTTTTTTGTTCTACCCTTTCTAGGGCTCTGTCCCATTTACTTATCTAATTATGGGAGACGGGGCACAGAGGGACTAAGTTCCAGTTAGAACAATGTTAAACCAGCAAAACCAGAGATCTCAATTTAAGATTATAGTTGCATGCAATCTCAAGTTGGTCATTGCCACAAATATTCAAGAAGCATCACCAAAATCCACCTAAGAGGTTTCAGTTAGATACATACATCACGAAGACTTGTCGACACCTACTGAGTTCTATATAGAAGCTTCCCCATTATTGGCATTGGGACATGCTTGTGAAAGCTCGAGTGTGACTGGGCAATGATCGCTTCCATAAAAACCTGCAGAGTTTAGGATCAATGTCAGATACGCTGTATTTTTGAAGCAAGAACATCTCTCAGTTTTATATGGTGCCATTATAGAAGATAAAGCTTCCACACATGGTGGCAAAAGACCACAGCAGCACCTTGAACTTCTGTAATAACTTAAAAGATATAAACAAACCAAAACCGTTACTGAATTCACCCCCTTCCCACAAAAAAGAAAAAGGAAAGGAAGAAGAAACTGGCGATGTAGGTAATTGCCCGTGGAACCAAGAAAATCATCAACGTCTATGCATAATGAGCCAAGGCTCATCTGCAGCAGATGAAGAAAAATGGTTCAGAAACAAAAATTCCTTGCTTGTAAGCCATATGAGGACAGTTGATGCAGTCAAGAGATGTCATGGTCTCCAGCTATTACTTGAGGTATTATATTTAAGCATGATTAAGTAGGCTGCACTAAGTTTTACCTAGATAAAGCCTCAGGTCTGGGTGGATTCAGTGTCTTTTAAAACATGAAATTTCCAAAAAATGGTATGCATCTCCAGCCATGATTCATCTGTAAGATGAAGGAAAATGGTTGAGCATACCACCTCAACGCATTGACAGTGACAAGTCACGCCCGGCTGACACTTTGGGGTTTATGTTAACCTATTAAACTGAAAACGAGAGAAAATTTTCTGATTTTGCTTTTTTTCTACTACTAATTTCGAGTACAAATTCCACATACTGCCAACAAATAAAAGTACTCTCAGAATGAAGCAATATGCACCTTCTAATTCAATCCCTTTCCCATGCATTTCACATGCAAAAATCCTATCTTTGAGTTTCTCTGAAACTATGAAATAGTCTATTCTCATCCTTTTTCCTCGATACCTGCCAGAAAACCACACATCATATATCAGACAGTTCAAAACAGCCCAAGATAGTCAGTCACTCCCCGTAGAAACCATGGTCAATTTTATATTTCCAAAGATATTCTTATTTCACATTTTCATGGTATTTCCGAGAAATATACTTGACCATCCAAAGACCAGAATAGCTGTAACAGTACAAATCTGTTAATTAAAGCCTCAATTCCCTAGATGCATTGATCTATAATATAGTATCAACTTCTTACTTCCCAATGGGATGCCCTGACCATGAGAAGCCACGCTCCATGTCCTTTTCCTTGTGTAGGAATCTGTACGCATCAATTAACTTTCCCCTGATGAAGAATCCAAATTGCTCAGCAAACAAATTGAGAATGCTTTGTGGGCGAAGATTTATTAACACAATGAAACAAATCTACTACCAGAAAGAAATAGAAGTTCAACTTTCAATTTTTGGTTATAAATATAACTAAGGGTGTGGCAAAGTTTCAAACACTACTCAGAAAGCCAGGGTCAAGAAAAGCATTTTACAATCTCACATCACCAAGATGATGCGATGGGCTTATTTTTCCACTAAAACTGGAGGGTGGGCGATTTTATTGGGGGAAGAGAAAGAAGGTGGGGGGGGGCGGTGGTTGAAGGTAAGAGGAGAAGGAGGTAGGAAAAGTAAAAGAAATTATTGGAGCAAGTGCCACAAATGCCCTTTTTCCCAATTTTCTTCAATTTCATACAAAAGCTATTTGTTTGCATGTCGTTGTTTCACCATCCTAGTTGCTACTCAAATTCAAAGAAGGAAAGGATTTTCTAACAGGATCACGCACTCTTTCAATATATTACCAAAACGCTTCCTTTCAGCCAAGGTAAATCCAGGCTGCCCACAGTCCTGCATCATTAAATTTAAGTAAAAGCAATATTATTAGTTACACTTATAAAAACATAGAGTATATAGGACAGTGCATATTTGCAGAAGATAACTTGAAATGTTACATAGTACAAGAATATTTAAGTTGATACACAAGTTCCTAATTATGAAAGAGACTTTTCAGAAATGGCTCATAGTTAACGGAAATGGTAATGGTACAAGACCTTTTCTAGATAATGAATTTTTACCTTCACTGTTGTAAAACTAAAATGAAGCAGGTGGGCATATGAAATGCACAAGGATTAGAATAAAGCATGCTTCCCACTCATTTTTTAACAGCTTATTTTCAACTATTCATGTTTTGTGATGTTGCGTCATAACATAAGTAAAGAATTTAATAGCTATGCCCAGAAAGCAACAACATCCTATCACCTCTTTATTTGGAGGAACATAACCATTGGCCTTTGCAGCACTGAAAAATTCTGGATGACTCACATCAATCTCTTCATGGCTGCAAGTAAAAAATTTGAAAGAGGAACAAAAAAGAAGTATAAGGTTCGTGATTGCACTGTTAATAGAAGTCAGAGAAGAAAAAGAATGCTAGCAGTTGGAAGAGTAGAGCAAATTCTCCTCCTCGACACCCTCCTCCACTAGTATCCCAGGTCTCCCCAAGAAAAGTAAATAAACAAAAGCTGAAACACTCACCTAACATTCAGATCACCACACCATATAAGAGGCTTATCTGAAGATTGAAGGACGAAATCCAATATTCTTTTATCCCATTTCCTTCTCCTTATAAATGAATTTTCCTCCTCCTTCCAGCCATTGTTAGGCGCATATGTATTCAATAAGCGGAATGTCTCAAATTCAGCCAAAATGACCCGGCCATCTGGTTCATGTTTTGAAGCTAGTAACAAAGACAGCTGTATGAATCAACTCCCAAACATACAATAAAAAAATTTGCATGGAAGTAGTAGATCTCAAAGAATTAATGTGAATATAGGACTTCTCCAAATATGAAAGTAACAGATGTGAGGATTAGGGAAATGAAACACACATTCTTCTTTTTATTTGGCACGTTTATAGAAATGCATTGTGTAAAACAGCATTTCACAGTACACACGTTTTGAAAACATATGGTCTGCAATCCTTTGATCAATGTTTTGGCATTATCACGATTGATGGGTTCAATGAGATGACCCGGTTCAGCAGTTATTGTACTAAGTTTAGATCTTTTATATCAAATTGATAAAATGCAAACTACAAAATCATAAAATATAAGACTCTTAAATTTCATTGTCAGTGCCTATGCAACGTCCTCCATCAATAATGATAACAATAGTAAATACAAGATTCATTTCTGTTGTCATCATTCACATGTGAGCCCAAACCTTCACCGCAGAAGAAAAGGAAATAAAGAAGAAACAAATTTATGGCACTAGCTCGTTTAAAGAAAATAGTAGCAGAAGATGCCAAAAATTGAACATTGATATCACAAGTAGATAGAAAAACATAGATAACTTCTGTAGCATGAAATTTCTCATGATAAACCATTCAAATTCAGTATTGTGAGACAAGTTGAGGTCTCAATGGGCTTCTCATATAAAATATTATTACAATGGGTAATCAGTATTGACAAATGCCTTAAGTTAGAACTGTGGATTATCAGCATTTGGCATCCACTAACATACCCACATCACAAACAGATTTATCTTCACCAATTTCGTAACCCATGGCCAACAGGGGGCCTAGAATTGAGGGTCATGCTTATGCAGACATCTGTATCCAGCTGCTTTGATACAATATAAAGACCAGATTTTCAATGGTAACAACAACAATGCCCAAAATTATAGTCAATAGTAACGTTGAGAATACTTGACTTTAATCTGGACTATAGGTAGGACTGATGACACCAAAGCTACAGTTCAAAAACCAATCACATGTGCAGCTTCCTCATTCCTCAAGATCATCCATGTGCATTTATGTAATTACAAGGAAACCTTACACAGTTGCATTGGATTACGTGCAGTGTAGATCAAAATTATTGAAGAATCTTAATCAGGGGATGCACAAACATATTGGACGGAGAAAATACACTAATGAGAATCAAATTATCCAATGAATGATTTTAACCATCCATTATATTTCCCACAAGGACATGAGATTGAAAAATGAAATACCTTTTTTGTCAAGATTGAAAAAGACTTTTTTTGGTTGGAAGCACTTCTTTACAAATAGTGCAGTTCCTGCATACTTTGAATCTGCAAGAGACCACCAAACACGATAATCTGCAAGGGGTGGGCTTGAAAGGGCACGCGTCAAAATCTGCAGGATTTCAATGAAAAGGAAGTAACTTTGGTAAACATTAGACATCAAAACTGTGAGGCCTAAAGATATTAACAGTGTCATGTCTAGGTTAAACTGCTCTAAAGCCTATGAATGAAATCTACAATTAGGATGTATGCTTCCCTCTTAGTTGAGCAAAGCCATCATTCCCAACAGTAAGAAAAAAGATAATACATTCCCATTCAATTACAAAACTGGAATTAATATATAACACCATCTTCATGTTCTCTATGTCAATGGGCAAGTCATAAAATTGATAACATACCCAACAGAGCAATTTCACAGCGATTTGGAAATCAGACAACATTTGGATGCACGGTATAAAGCAGGTTCAACTAATGAGCAACAGATAGAAATGACTGAATAAACTCAACAAACATTACAACTTTCAGTGCTTAGTACAATGTGATCACTCGACATTTGAAAATCTGCTAAAGAATTTCAAGTTCGAATACAAGTAAGTGAAGCGTTGCTGTGACTATTTGCATCGCTACTGTAGCTATAATCTTCTATGGTTAAACAATATTTCATTTTCACTAAATAAAACATTAAAAAAGGAAAGAGTAAAGGGCTTCACTGCAAACAGGAGAAAGATTTACCTGTTTTTCTTCACGGGATGAGCTCGTATCATCTTTTATTTCTCCCGGATTTTTAGGTTTACCCTTTGAACCAGCTGCAGGCACCCTTACTTCCTATTAGTTATATGTCGTTAGTTTCCATCAAAACTGAGGAAAAAGAATTAATGTGTGGTTCTTAGTTGGAATCATTGTATACCAGAACCATATTAGAAGAAGATGAACTATGCCAATTGATAGAACAACTGTGAATCATACGATAAAGCAAGCTAAACCATTCTAGGGGTTCAGCTTATCACCGCCTCAACATCATAACAACCCTTTCCTTATGAAGAGATCTCTCAAAATCTCAACCCCTGGACTGAGTAATGTGAGGCCAAGGACTAGTCAAAACAGAAGCAAGCAACGAAGCATACAACATCAAACACAAAACCCACGTACCGAATTTCGATCAGGGACCAAATACTCAAACATCCATGAGCATTTCCACAATCCATCCATGTTCAAAGAACAAAGTCTTAGATACCCATGATCCATCACACAAATTCTTTCATCAAAGTGCAGGTATATAAAACACCCACTTGCCACTACACCCATTTGGCAATGTTCACCAGTTCGAACTCGAAATCAAGTCCAAAATCGACTAGGAAACATCAAAATAGAGTGTACGTGTGTGAGTGACTGAGTCACCTGAATAGCAATGATATCAGGGTCAAAACTCGTGACAAGCTTCGTTAACTCGGGCCAGTCGTTCTTGATTCGCAGGAGAAAGCTATTGGCATTCCAGGTCAAGAACTTCAACGGCTCTCTCTTGTTGTCGCCGGATGTTTTTCTGTTCTCACCATCTTCCTTCTCAGAATTCGAAATAGAGGGCTTCTTCGGAGAGCCTTCCTTCTCAATCGGTTTGAAGAAGCGTTTCATTCTTCTTCAAACACTCAACCGATCAACTCCGCGTCGTATCTGTTCTTACATTTACTTTTTCTGTAGTGTCGCTCTCCGCAAGCCTTCGTGCAGGCCGCAGTTCCGTTTATGCCGTTGGAATTTACACAAATTTTCGGCGAATCCTTTCCACTGAGAAAATAGTCGGCCTAATCAAATTACAGAACAGCAAAGGCCCAACGACTCTTCCTCTCTTGGATGCTAACAAAACACTTCTAATAGACAAAGAAAAAGAAATATGTCAAACTTCATCTCTTTGAATATTTAGGGCAAAGAGTAACGCCTCAAAATGTTCAAATACAGGATTAAGAACACTTGCATGAGATTTGTTCATAATGCCTCATTTCTTTTCTGTATGTTGATGCGTCATGTCCATAATTCTTAAGTGAAAACTAAAACGTAATAACTGGGTCAAAAAATGGATGTGGTGATGTGGCCCAATGTTATCTTCTTTTCGTTTTCATGTTCAAAATCATTGGGCCATTGCATCGTTACCTCTTGTATCAAATTTGATACTTTTTCCAATATTTGATTGGCTGGTTTATCTTATTTTCTTTGTTGGCACTTTCCGCGACTTACATAGTTTGAGTAAAAGCGATCAAAAGCCTTCAATAAGTTAATGGCGTATTAACGCCTAAAACCAAGGTACCTTTATTTTGATTTTGCATTGCAGTTCAAATTCTGTTGCAGTCACTGGTTGTGCAAATATAACGAACACATTTCAAATTTCAAAAACGTCTGACAAAAATGCGATCGCGATAGGGCAAATGCTCGGCATTTAACAGTTTGCAGTCTAGAAAGAAAGCAAACGGTCTTACTAGCCTTTGCAGTCCTTTAGGCTTTTCGCCGGATCGCTCGGCTGTTTCGGCTGCGGAGGCGGATGGCGTCATCGGATCCAAGTGAGAGGACGGCGTTTATGATGCCTTGGTCTCGCTTCTGCGGCTCTACACTTCCTTTTCTTTAGGTTAGCCTTTCCGCTCTCTACTTTTTTTGTAAAGAAATACACGTCGAATGAGGATTACCGTTCCTCTGAGTATGAATGTCATAATTGATTTCACTACTGGAAAAGGTTATGTTCCACTTCTTGTTTGCCATGGCCCGCATGATATGGCTACCTACCCACACTTTTGGTTCTCTTTTTGGTGTTGACTATTGCCCTGATCTGTTCTTCCTTGCGTTGCCACTGTTTGCATTCTGGTGAGTTCGAAGCGTCACTTCTCTTCTTCTCATTCCACTTACTCAGAACTGTTAAGAAGAGCGAAACGGGCGACACTAAACGAATGAATACAGTTTTCAAACACTCACCCTCACTTTTGTACACGTTACTGTGTTGGACAATTTACAGGCTCCGGTATTGAACCAACCCCAATCTCACAACCTGGTTCAGCGAGAACGTGGAGAAAAACAATGTCTCCTCTTGGAACTCCATTAGCGGCGACTTGGCTCCGGGGGCCACTCCGTGGAAGCTGCCCGAGCTTTCTCATCCATGCATGTTACTACCTAGGATTGGAATCTGGGTTGTGATGAGCGCTGCCACGATTGGGGACTGGGACCTGGATTGTGGTGGTTTGATGAAGGTATTTAAAGGTATTTGGAGTCCTGCGCAACAGGCTTAGGCCTCTTGGCTTAGTGGTGGTCGTTCCTTCCATTTGGTATGAACCAGTACCATGTCACGTGTTCGAACCTCGGAAGCGGCGACCTGCGTAAAGGGCTACCTCGGAAGCATGGTGAATTGTTACGACCAAGGAATGGAACCTGGGTTGTGATGATCGCTGCCACGATTAGGGATTAGGGACGCAAGAGCACTGTTCGATGAATCTCTCTCGGAAACGTAGTGTCTCGCAAATCGGGGACTTTAGAAATTGGAATTTGTATATATGCTCAGGTACCTTCTATTACGATACTTACCAATACGTTAATTAAGTCATTATGCTACTAGCTAGCGCAGTGTTTCATTTTTGTCATCTCTATTAAGTAAGAACTATTTTGGTTTATCATGATGCTTACTTTACTGTTATCCTTATAATTTTGGTGGCAAGGATCTCTGATAATCCTCAAATTTCACAACTTTCCACTTCATTGTTTCTTTGTTATTCACAGAAGTTTGAAACAACTTTAATGACATGTTTGCTATATGATTCTTATTTAAAGGTATTGCTTTTTTATTTGTCTTAATTGCTCTCTCTCTCGCGGATATGAATTAATACTAGGCCCCCCATTAGGAACTAAATTTTGTAAGTTTGGTTATATTATGCACAAGTTGTCTTTTCATTCATTGCAGTATATGTCTTTGGTCAATTATGTGATTTCAATTTCGCGTTGGTCCTGCTAACATGCTAATATTTGCTGTTTTTGTAGCTTAGGCTCGGATTGCTTCTCCTCTAGTAGTCATGTTGGATGGGCCCCTCTTCCGTTGTTCTGCGGGTACGAGAATAGAAAGAGTCTTCTAAGTTCGGATCTTTTATGGTGCTTTCAAGTTCTCTTGGACAGATACTAATAAAGCTGTATACAGGTATTGAAATTAGTTGGAATAATATTTAGAGAATTTACTTAACTTTTTTCCACTAATTTACATTTTTAAAATAATTTATGATTTAATCTACTAATAAACTGAGTTAATTAGAATTTTCTAGGTAGTGGTTCTGAGATTGGAATTTGACTTCATAATCTTACCTTCTAGTTTTGTTACTCTTTAATGTGTTTGAACTTATTTATTGAGAAATAGGCTTTTAATATTAATTGAAATGTAAAGGTCATGATTTTCAATTCACATGTACTTTTAGGATAGCTGATGATTCAACAAAATTCATTATTATACTCTTCATTGAGGTTGTTGCAAATTGTACCTTCTTTTGGTGCTTCCATTGTATGTTTCTATATTATTTGTTCGCAGGTTACGTGTTTGAGTATCATTTCAGTCCACTAACTTTCTAGTCTACAGATTCTATACTTAATCCAGCACAAAATTATGGTAGATTGCTGGCATTGTTAATTCAAGATTTCATGCTAATAGTATCCAAGCCGTATGAGTCTTCCTTCCTAGAAAAATACTCCCACACCTTTTATCATTTCCCTGCATTTAATGGTGTTTTCCTACCTTATTTAGTTATTCTGTGCTGCATACACTCTTGGTTGTTTCTATTCTTGTGAAAAATGTCCTGAAAGGACATTTTGCTCTAACAAGCACGGGGTCTATTTAAAAGAAATTGTCAGTATGAAAGAAGTTATTTGGTGAATATAGCTTTTTCTGATTTTGCTTTTTACTCACTATCGATTCATTTGATTTTGTAGTATGCTTCAAGCTGGTCAATTTCTGGCCTCTCAATGTCAAATCTATCTTAACTTTGATGATCTTTGGCATTCTGCTTTATTGCTATTTACTTTAAGTTGTTCTTTGTATGTTTGCAAGCTGGTGGGATGATCTACTCTGTTCTATACCCTCTAAATCACCAGGTTTGATCCCAATTCCCACTTTTGTCTGTTGGACAACCAACTTCCAAATATTTTGACATTAGACTTGTGATTAATAGAAGAATCATCAAATGTTCAATCTAGTTATTGAGGGCGGTGTCCCATTTGATGAGTACTGCCACTCCATGGGAGCGGAGGGTACATGGGCTGGACATATGGAATTGCTAGCAACCTTCCTTGTTTTGCATGGTAACATATGTATGCACAGGGTTAGATCTTTTTCTTCCTTTGCAGTTATTATCGGAACTGATCTATATGAATATCATGGTTGGATTGGTTTCTTTTTTTTTTGGTCCCTATATGGTTATGCGCCTTAAAGCTAGTCTTCAAGTGCCACAGTTAAACTTGATTTGAAAAACTCTTCGTCTTGCAATTTTGAGACTGCTTCTCAGTAATTTCAACATTACTTAGTTCAAGTGATCCTATATTCACAACATTTCATTTTTGACCTTACGTAACTGTTTGCATGCAGGAATTAGTTGTCCTATCAAATTCCCTTTTTAAGGACTTTTTCGCCCAGAATCTTTAGAATCATGATAATGCTACGTGTGATGATTAATTGCTAGCATGATGAACTATGCAAATCTGCTGTAGCTTCGCATGCATGCAAACTCTAATATGATCGCACTTGTACCCTTTTCCATGCATGATCACAAATGTGCCATGCCAATTCTCTTTGCCACATGTAAGATGTCTTCTCTCTTGTTGCTTGACCTGATACTGAACATGTCACCCTGCTGGTACAACCGTAATTTTGATGGGCGTGGAGCCTGATTGGCACGTCTGAAGTAAACTATATCTTTTGTCATGAGTTTATGTATGATTTTCTTTTATTTTGATTCTACGTATGGTGTAAAACTCCCCTTTTGATTATTTTCTTATTTAAAAAATAAAAAAGAAACTTCTAAAAGTGGCCCTCAGTGGAGCTGATAGATGAGAAAGGGTTTCTTGAATTTCTTTGTCGGTTGAGTTTGAGTAATAATAATTACTTTGGCGTATGTATATTGCAGAAACAACTGTGGCAGTTCTTCAAGTGCAAGTTTGTCATGTGGAAATTGCAATATGGTAATTAAGATGCTGTCTAAAGCTTATATAGGTTCATGTTATTTAGAAATCTTTCACCGGAGAGGTGTTAGTGACGTAGTTGTTTCTAATATTTGATAGATTAAGTTGCTATCTTATCTTAGTTTGTCAAGACATGTACTCAGTTGAGTTCTGACTTGTAATATTACCAGGATTGGATGTGAAACACTAGATTGATATTGGTTAGAGATTAGAGGTATAGTGAACGGGATGAATTGTAACATTCAAAGCAAATAAGCGGCTTACACATCTTTACCTGATTATGTTGGGGGAAGAGGACAATAATAAATAATGAGGATAAATCACTTAAAAGACCTTATTTGCCCGCTAACACAAACAATACCAACTAATGATTTTGGATCCGCTGAAGATACATCAGTTAGTGCCATAGGCCATGGCAGTCACTTTTTGTTTACTTGTGCCACAAGTCTTACAAGAAAACGTTTATATATGTTTTCATGCTTGATGATTCAATTTGGACGCTCCTGTGGTTATTGATAGTTGTAATATATTCTTCTTAGCTCAATTTAGTGAAGACTTCCTCATATAATAGGTGGTGTTTTTTTTTTATATTGAAATATGATATACAAATGGTTTTTAGATCTTATCATGATGAAGAACTTATAATAGCGTACAGATAAAAGAAGACCCCCATAATGGGCCAGCTAAGCCAATCATTATCAAGGTTTATGTTCAATTTTCTTTTCTCTCTTTTTCATTTACTTATTGTTACTACAATAAGGATCTATGAATGAGGGTGAGCATTCACTGTTCGATGATATCTTGATAAGCTATAGTTTGTGAGGCTGATATTTCAGCAATAGCTCATCAACCGAAAGCTGCACTCACACGGTCTAAAGGAGGAACTGGTGAATATATTATCCACGTTGGGTGGTCCATCAAAATGATACTGGCCTTCTTTATTTTATTCGTTTTTTCTTCGTCTCCTGTAAAATTGTTGTTCCTCTTAATGGAGATGTCTTGATTTTGTACTTACTGCTATATTTGGATTGGTGGAACTTTGGAGATATTCCTGTTATCGTGTCAAGTTTTAGAACAAGTACTTGGAGATGTTGACCTCGCAATGGAGTTTCTGATAGTAGAACTAGAAGCCGAAGAAACTTGGAGGAAACTGATTCACTTCATGGTCAGATAGATACTTCTAGGGTAATGACTGGTCTGTATTTTATGCTCTAGATGATTTTATGAAGGCGTGCCAAAAATGACGTTGTTTTTCTTTTAGTCTTTGTATTGTGTTTGCACACCACTTTTAGCACATTTCAAGATGTTGTGTTTGCTGAATAGATTACACCTGACAGTAAACTCTCAAAAACTATTATGAGTCCATTTTAGTTCAAGTTAATTAGGTGGCTTTGTTGTACAAGACAAAAAGAGGAAAATGGGTGTTGTTACAATATTTTTCTTAACATGTGATGTTGCATAGTTGTTAAGGTTTCATGTGATGTGATGCTCCCAAAGATTAAATCACATTTACTTATTGGTATTAAAGGTGCTTCATCAATGACTTGGCAAGTATTCTTGTTTTTATGTATTAAAATTTTATTACTTCTTTTGGTCTATTAGTTGGTATATCAAGAAATTTAATTGGAATGTGTTTTATACTTGCATACATACATCCGTGCATAAATATATGCATACACACATACATGTAGACATGCATACATATTCATATACATGTACATGGATCCACGCATACATGCATATATGCACGTCCACACATACATGCATGCACACTTCAACGCATCTAGGCCATGCTCATCCATGCATCCACATGTACGCACATACATATATGCATGCACATACATATTTTCACATCCATGCATATGTATTCACATCCACACAAACATATATGCATACACTTATACATACATGCATGCATACATAGATGGACATATATATAAACAAAATAGAATAGAACCTTGAGTTATAGCTTGTCTAATGGGAATAAGCTGTTGTGTTGTTTTAACTTCAATAATTTTGTTGTAGTTTTCTGTGTTGGAATTTTCAGCTTCAAGATGAATGTAGTCCATTATCTAAGATCTAGAGCTTCAAGATGAATGCAATCCATTATCTAAGATTTAGAGGAACTAGAGATACTTTTGATGGTCTTGGTTTTTATGGTTTGGTAGCATCATAGGTACGTTGAATTATAACCCAATTTAATTTTCTTTTCCTTTTATTTTTTATGGGAATGCTTTCTTGTTGCACTTTTTATTTTGATTTGGATTCTTTCTTTTGATCTTTTAACTCCAATATTCTTGTTGTACTTTTTAGTGTTAAAATTCTTAGGTTCTAGATTTAAAGGAAGGTATCCTTTTGACAATCATGGTACCCCATTTCTATGATGAAATCTTGTTGAAAGGCTTTGATGTAGGAGTTTGGATGAATACATGGTATTTATGGTTTGGAAAGATATAAGGTACATTAAGCTAGATTTCTGTTACAATTTTTTTTTTTAAATGGGAATAATTGTTTGCTACCTTTTTTACTCTCTTATCATCTTATTATTGTTTTATATGTTGATTGCCTTCATGCATTATTTTGATTTAAAGGAACTAATGATCTTTTTTCGTGATTATTTTACCTCATTTCTAGGTTGAAATTGTGTCCTAGGATTGTTGATCTAACAATTTGGATTGGATGCAAATTGTTTTAGGAAGTTACGTTGGTATTAGGTAAGTAGAATACAACATTGGGTTTTTTTTTTTTAATGGAAATACCATGTTGTTGCCTTTAATATTCATTATCTTGTTTTACTTTTCTATGTTTGAATCGTCATCTTTTGGATGGATGCCTTCATGTGTTATTTAAATTTAAAGAAACTAAGGAACTTTTCAATGATGAAGTTGCTATATTTCAACAATAAAATTCTATCAAAGGGGCCTTGTGGTAAGAATCTAACTTGAATGCAAACACATACACACACACACATGCATATACATACATGTTGTATTCATACTTGCATCCATATTGCATGCATAAATTGCATTCATTCTTACATTCATGCAAACCTGCATACATATACATGTAGATAGATTCATATATGCATACATACATACACAGATACATGCATATGTACATACACAAATACATGTATACATATTTGCGTATGCACATACATAAATAATACATACATGTGTATATATATATATATATATATATATGCATACATGCATGCATTCATGTATCCATGCATGCATGCACATATATTTGCATATATGCATCTACACATTCATACTTGCATACACATACATGCATACATATTTATAAACACATACATGCAATACCGGATGATAGTTTAGTTCGTTTTCCCTAGGTTTATGTTCCAACACTCCCTGGGGTTGTTTTTCTTCTTCTAGCTCTTCAAGAGCATCTTGAAACTCATCTAAATTCTCCTTGGGCATAGCTTTTGGATCTACATGGAATCTTCTTAACTTCAAAACATGGAATACCATATGTATTTTAGCAGTTGCAGGGAGTTCTAACTCGTAGGTTATAGTCCCCACTCTTTTAGTTATCTTATAAGGACCATTAAATTGTGGCTTAAGCTTTTGTTTCTTGTGTTGGGGGACACATAGACCAATATGTATTTAGGAAGTTTAACAAGCGCCATATCTCCTACCTTATATTCCACCTCTTGTTTCTTCTAACCATACACTTTTTCATTCTATCTTGGGTTATTGGCAGGTTTTTCTTAATTATGCTCATCATAATATCTCTTTCAACTAATAATTCTTTGATGGAGGCCACTTTAGTTAATCCTTTTACATAAGATAAAAAAGACAGAGGACTTATTCCAGATACCATTTCATAAGGAGTGTGCAATGTGGAACTATGCTAACTAGTATTATAACAATACTAATCCCCATGGCAACCATCTTACCCATTCCTTGGGATGATCTCTAACAAAATACTTCAAATACATATCAAGTGTCTTGTTTAAAACCTCAATTTTTTCATCCGTTTGGGGGTGATAGGTGGAGGAGAAATTAAAGTTTGTATTTTATAACCGAAATAATTCCTTTTAAAACTTGCTTGTAAATAATGGATCTTGATCACAAACTATAGTATGGGACATTTTATATAGCTTAAAAGTGTTTTCAAAGAAAGCCTAAGCTATAGAAATGATTGTATAAGGATGGGAGAGGGGTATGAAATGCCTAAATTTTGATAACCTATCAACAACTACTATGGTCACTAACTTCCTAAATGACTTAGGCAACCTTTTTATAAAATCCATTTCAATATCCTCTCATAATTGCTCCAAGAACCTAGGTTGTTTTGCATTTTCATTTTTATTTCTTTAACACACTATACATTCTTTAATCACTTGTTCCACATTATTTCTCATTATCTTCCAATAAAAAACCACTTTAATCATTTTTAATGTTTTTTCTATTCCTTCATGAACATTAGAATGCATTTCTTTAACAATCATAAGAATAAGCAAAAAGTTGAAAGGGAGATATACCATTTCCTTTAAGGTAATGATTTCATCCTTATAATTCCAAGGCCCCAGTGTTTCTCCACATTCTATATTCTTGATTAATTCTTAAGCATTGGGATTTGACTTAATCTCCTTTCGAATTGAATTAAGCCATAGAGGATACAAAGTGGACATGGCCACACAAACCCCTAAAGGACTGCCATTAGCTTGTTGTCGTGAAAGCCCATCAACGATGACATTATCTCTCTAGGCCTTGTATTCAAGTTTGAAATCACATTCCACTAATTTGATAAGCCATTTTTGTTGAGCGGGAGTTACTATCTTTTAATCCTACAAAAACTTAAGACTCGGCTAGTTCGTTTTGATTATGAATTGTCTACCAAGTAAATAGTGCCTCCATTTATGTATTGCCATAATGATGGGCAACATCTCTCATTCATACGTAGAAAGCTTCAAATGATGCCTATATAGGGTCTTACTAAAATAAGCAATAGGTTTTTTTTCCTTAGGAGAGTACCACTGCAACTCTTGTTCTTGATGTATCACATTCCAAGACAAACGGTTTTGTAAAGTTTAGTAACCTAATACTAGTGCAGAAGTCATCACTACCTTTAATTGATTAAATGCTTATTAAGTTTAAATATCCCAAATGAAAGCATCTTTCTTCAACATATTAGTGAGAGGCTTAGCAATTCGGCCATAACCCCCGACAAATTTCTATTAATACTTGGTAGTACTAAAAAATCCCCTTACGGCCTTTACAAATGTTGGAATAGGCTATTGGAGAATAACCTCCACCTTCCCTAGATTCACAACAACTCCTTTCTCACAAACTACATGTCCCAAGAATTTTAGCTTTGTGTAACCAAACTCACATTTTGACAACTTCACATATAAACTATTTCTCCTTAAGGTCTCTAAGACTAGTTGAATATGTTGAAGATGCTCTTCTCAACTTAATTATACACCAATATGTCATCAAAGAAAAACAAGACTATTTTCTATAAATATTCCTAAAACACTACATTCATCAAAGACTAAAAAGTATAAAGGTCATTTGTCATTTTGAACGTTTTCACCAAAAATTCATAATTCCCATTATGGGTTCTAAAAGTCATTTTCTCAATATCCTCATCTTGCATTTTAACTTGGTAGTATTTAGAGCTCAAATCCAATTTTGAGAAGTAATAAGCTTCATTCAACTTATTCAATAGCTTATCAATCATAGGAATAGGAAACCTATCCTTCATCGCTTACTAAGATCCTGATAATCCACACAAAGCCTATATGAGCCATTGGCTTTTTAACTAATAATACCAATGAGAAAAAGGGACTTTGACTCGGCTTTATAATACCTTTCTTAAGTAACTCTTTTACCAACCTTTCAATTTCCCCCTTTCGAACATAAGGGTACCTATATGGCCTTATTGACGCTAGACGACCTTTTTCCTTTAAGATGATCTTGTGATCGTGACTCTACTAAGGAGGAAGCCTTTTTGGAGTTTAAAAAACATCCTTAAAATCAATCAATAAAAGTTACATGTCTTGATGTTGAACAACCTTCACTTTAGTAACACTTGGATTACTTGTCAATTCTATTTACTCCTTTTTGACTAGTTGGACTACTAATAATTGCCCATTCTTTGCTAGTTCTTAAGCAAACTATGTTTTAGCAATTAATTAAAAGGGTTTAGGGCTCCAACCATGTAGGATAACCTTATTATTTTTCATAAAGAGCTTTATCCAATGATCTAAAAAGTTCCAAACTATGTCCCCTAGTGTCTCTAACCCCTACACTCCCAAGACCACATCCACTAGTAGGGAAAGAATATACAAATCTAGCTTTGTCCTAACTCCTTATAGCTTCATCTCTACTCCTTTACATACCCTATTACTATCAATTCCTTTTTCATTTTCTACTAGCATTGTAAATGTTGAGGAACAATCAACTTGAAGCCCAAGTTGAGTAACCAGAGCATGATCAATGAAATTATGAGCATTACTAGAATCAATCAACAGTCGTATCTATTTCTTAAAGGCCTCCACCTATCCTTCCACTTTTATCATCTTTGGTTTACTAGTTCCCCTATCATAAAGGGCCATGGTAGAGATCCTTATAAAATCATCAGCCTCAAAACAATTAATAAATTATTCTTCCTTCGTATTAGGATTGGTTAAATTTTCACCATCTCCCCACCATCGAGATAAACGGCTTCATAGATAAATAGGCTTTGTTTATACTGATGGTTGGGCGTATATCCATCATTACAATGGTAATATAAGCCCTTATGCAAACATTTTTCTAATTCATTTGTAGTAAACTTCTTGGTCAGTAGGGTATGGGCCATATTAGGATTTGGTAGAGGTTTATTAGCCATGGTTAGTGGTCTATTTTGAGTTGGAAGGAGTAGTGGTATCTCCTCACCCATCTTATTGCTAGGAGGCACAAATCCCCCTATTTGGGGAAGAAATTGGATTGCTTGTTGTCCTTAAAGTTTCAAGAACTTATCCTTATAAATCAAAACATAATGCAGGGCTTTGCTTAAGGTGGTCAAATGTTTGGCATCCACATCCGTTGAATGCCAACTTTTAATTCACCAATAAAGCAATCAACAACCTGTTGTGCTATGAAAGGCCAATAGTAACTAAGGCTTCTCTAAACTACTTATAATAATGTTCTACATATCTACTTATTCTAGTTTCATTAATACGAATGGAGTTGCAAATTCTAGTAGAACCATACATGTCCATAAGGCCCTCTTGAATTTCTCCCAAGTGAGTGTTTGACCAACTCATGCCAAATCTTTGAGATAAGATTGTAAGCATGCAATTGTAGTGCCGCCAAAATGTCAAGTAGATATTTTGACCTTTTTTGCATTTGTCAAGCCATGAAATTCAAATAATTTTGTGGCCAAGAAGATCCAAGTGGCAGGATCATTATCGTTATTGAAATGAGGGGAATTCAAATTTAGCAATTCGTTCGAAGGTAGTAGATCCGAAATTCAAACCTAACTCGCTTAGATTTGACTCAAAAAAGCCTAATCCATTCCAACTTGACCTGCTAGGGCCTGACCTATTCGGAGCAAACCCATTTGCATTTGGGTCTCCTTCGCCTTGGTTTGAGTTGTTGCCCCACCTGAATGAGTGTGCACTCCCTCTTCAAAGTGATTGTTGCTATCGCTAGCTCCACTAGAGGAAGAACAATGTTGTTTTGGGATGCAAGAGCTTCTATGTGGGAGTAAAAGGTCCTTTTGCATGCGAAGGTCTCACATCTCGACGAACATGCAGGATTTAAGTTGCGAGACGCCGGATTCCAACTGTGAAACACAACCTTCCATAAGAGGATCAAATGGCTTTGATGCCAAATGTAAGAGGGGTTCCTTGGGTTGTAGCTGAATTCACCTTGCTGCCATGCTAGAATAAGTATTAGGACCTTCTTCTTGTTTGGTTGTTGGAGTTATCCTCATATTCCTTTGAGTGTAGAGAATGATGACTACGAAATGAAGAAGAACTAGAGGAGAAAGGAAAGGTTAGGCTTATTATATGGAAACCCTAACCATTGGAGATTTGCAAAAGCATAACAGAACACCAACAAATAATTGTTACAAGTAGTTTAATTTTAGGTACTTTGTCTAATAATTAAATTGCTAAGTTGAACTTATGTTGTGTCGTGTGAGCCTTAACTATGTGGTTTTGTGGCTTATGTTGTTTTATGTAGTTTAAGCCTTGTAAGACTCAGTTGTGTGAGTTGTAACTAGCCCAAAATGTAGGATATTTGTATAGGAGAAGTTTCTAAAAATGGTATTGGTTTATTGGTGTTCTATTATGCTTTTGCAAATCTTTAGTGGTAAGGGATCTCATATAACGAGCCTAGCCTTTCCTTGTTCCTCTAGTTCTTCTTCATTTTATAGTTATTACTTCCTCATACTCAAAGGAATAGGACGATAACTCCATTAGCTAGACAAGAGAAGGGTCCTAATACTCGTGCTAGAATGGTAGCAAGGTGGATTCAACCATAGCTTGAGAAACCCTTTTTGCAGAAACACAAACTCAATGAAGGGAATCTATAGAGAAATGAGCTCAAATGGGACAACACCTTTTTGATGGGCCTTAAGCCTTAGCCCCCTTACATAAGCTATTACAAGGATAACCCAAAACTGCTCATAGGCCCACAACACAACTTAGGGATAAAAGACAACCATTACAACAAAACTACAAAAGTATGAGCAAATTACATTAAATAGGTAATAACTTCCATCTACAAGTTTACATCATACCAAAATTAAAATCCACCTTGCTAAAATAGAAAAACTAAGTCCATGTTCATTGATTTTTCATAATTGCAATCTTACCACTTTTTAGAACTACTATTTCACTATTTACTGTAATTATAACTTAATCACTTCTTAAAATTATGATTTCATCATTTAATATAATTACATCTTTGCCACTATCATAATTACAATTTTACCATTACTCCCGTAATTTATGATTAACATTTTTTGTAATTAGAGTTTTCCACTTTATATAATTACAGCTTTACAACGTCATATAATTACAACTTTACCATTTCTTCATTATTACTATTTTTACCATTTCCTTGTAATTACGATTCTACCATTTCCTCGTAATTAGGAGTTTATCACTTTCATATGATTACAACTTTACCACTTATCATAATTATAATTTTTCCATTTCTTCATAATTCCGATTTTACCAGTTCCTCGTAATTACAATTTTACCATTGGCTTTAAGTACCATTTTACCATTTCCTCCTCAATTACGATTTTACCATTACATTTAATTACAACTTTACCACTAATCATAATTACAGTTTTACCATTCCTTCGTAATTACGATTTTTGTAACTACCATTTTATCATTTCACATAATTACGGCTTTACCACTTTCCTAATTGCAATTTCACCATTTAATGTAATTACAACTTTATCACTTATCATAAAATGGTACAAGAATATTGTCATTTCACATAGGAAAAGCTGGTACAGGGTTTCATTTGTCTACGCCTCATTGGGCAGATCTTCTCACGAAGCCATTTCTTTCGTTCCTTTTGTCCAATTTTGAGTTTTTAACTTATATGTTTGTAGACTTCGTAAATATTTATTGGGCTTCCTTTGTACGGTAATTGATCCATTGCCGTTTTCCTTTGCTTTGTGCGTAAGTCATGGACGATATGTGTATTCTTTGATTCTTTTCAGCAGTTGTTATCACATACAACCATCAGCCCGCGCGGGCATTCCAAAATTGTTGTGCTGTTGTTCTATATTTTTCTCTCTGCTCAAATGGGTTGTTTCATGGACGTATGTATGGTGTTGGATGAATTTTAGCAAAAGAGCGACCAGAAACAGTGTCCTTTGTCGTTGATGGTGAAAGCTTGGAAGCTTCACTCCTAATCTGAATTTCTATGCACAAGTTAGGTTATACATACTGTTTGGCAGAGCACATAGGAAACCTATGTTGTTAAGAATTAAAGGTAAAATGATGATTTTATTAACTAAGATTTTTCTTATATTACACTCAAACGTGAGCACAAAATTTTGACATGGTGAGAGAATAATTTCTCCTAAAACATCAAATCCTCGGTTTTCTTTATATTGTTGTATGCATTTGGAGCAACATCAGCCTAAATGCATAATACATGTGGATGAAGTTTTAACCCGTCTTATGAACACAAAAGACTGTTTTCACGGGGTAATTGTTTGAATGAGCGAAGGTCACCTGTATCGTAAGGGTATAAATGTGCTGAGAACCTGATAAGCTTCGACCCCTGTTCATGATTCAAGGGCGGTACGAAATGTTTACAACTATAGAGAAGGATTATTTGGTGCAAAGTGTAGAATAACAGTAATGGTGGCATCTCTTTGAATTCTGTGCTCGACTCAATCAGCATCGAGGAGCAACATGCATGGGCCCTTAAAGACTATAGATTCAGCAAAGGAACAAAAACCACGTGAAATTGCAACGGAGAGAATTTAAGGAAGATTACATGATCTAGCTTGCATATTGCTTCTGAAGAAGGCTTCCACAAAATGACAAGTCAAACCTCTCCTCTGGAGGGTCTCCAATGCAGTCAAAAACTGCGTCAGCATTTAAGAAGTCTTCATCGGCTGTGTAGCTGCAACCAAATATTTGAGGCATGAAATGACGCTGTCAAGTCTGAATAATAATTTGTTATATATGGCAGCAGGAGGGATGAAGGCAATGCAGACAGCAAAATTAAACAGACACTGGCAAATAATGAAGAGAGAAATCTGATCAATTTGCATGGTCTTGCCATGTTCAAACAAAGTATGGTTCAGGTGGGTTTTATAGATACGCGTACAATGACAACTTTGTGCTATTTATGATCCTAGAAAGTGAAGGGAGGTGAAGAGAGGGAGAGAGGAGGGGCGGGGGGGGGGGGGGGGGGGGGGAGGAGTCCTCGGACTCCCATTTGTCAATTTAATCCAAAAGGCACTTTTGTTGAATCCTGTATATTAAACTTTATTAGTATACTAACTTGTTATGATCTTAGATTAACTTTAAAGAAGGCAATAAATCTTTTAATTTAGTATCAAAGCCTCTACCACAAGTGAGACAGTGGATTGGGCTCATGTAAAATGTGTTTTCTAATACTTAAGATAGGAGAGCATATTGAAATCTAATATCTCATATTGCTAATATACTAATTTATTGTCCTTCTCATATGTTAAACGTATTTTGCTTTTGAACAAACTGGTTTTAAGGAAGTGACTCTTCTAGGGCGCGTAACCCAATACGAGCTGTCCTAAAGTTAAAGAGTTCTGTAGGCAAACCCTGAGCTTTAAAAAGAGTACCCATGGAGTTGCAGTTGTCCTCCAATTCGACTTCTATTTTTTTTTTCCCAATGATTTTTTTTTTTCCGATAAGACAGGTTGATGTAAATGTAACGCCTGCCCCCCATTCCCAACATAAAATACAGGTGGAGAAATTCCTGAAGTTGCTTTCCAAAGCAAAATGAAGCACACAGCTCAGGTTATACACATTCATGCACATAAAAGTCTACCTGAGATCCATCAACCCCTATAAATCATATAATCCAACGTCAAAATTTTATTTGTTGCAGCTGTTTAAGCGAAAAGATTCAACCTCAAGGAAAACGGTTAGTCATTTTCATGATATGCAATGCTTAAAATGCACAAGTTACCTGCTTTTTGTTATGATACACTTCATTCCAGCCGCTTTGGCTGCAGCAAGGCCAATGGCGCTGTCCTCTACCACAGCACAACTGTGGAAAAATAACCAATATGAGTTCTAAACAACTTCAAAGAATTTAATCAGAAAAGGACATACTAAACATGTTGGAACTGCATTGAACAGCTGGACCGGAAGTCAATAGTAGATTTATAACAGCATTCTTGCAATAATTAAATAATTAAACTCATCCTAGCAAGTCAATTCAGGTACTAGTGGACGCATATATTGATATAACTGCATCCATCAAGCGTGTAATATAAACAATTGTAAGAAAAATGATCAATCTTGCAGCAGATGCCACTTCGGAACTTAAGATTCAATACCTTGAAGGATCAACTCCCAGAGTGCTGGCTGCTAATGTGTAGATGGCCTGTCAAGAAGTATGAATATATACAGTTAAATGGCTATCTAAGGAACCCTCATTTTTTTCACACAATTCCATATGGTATGGAATGGCTCTAGTATCATGACTATCTTGTATAAATAACAATCAAAGGGAGTCTTATGTTCGTCAACAGTAAAACTGAGCCAGGTCGTTGCAATGGGACATGAGGGATTTACCATTCTGGCCTTAAGAGTTCCCCAACCCTCACATTATGATTTCTTAGTATTAGGTGTTGCACCCAGTATTCTAAATAAAGCAAAAACCTAAAATCTAAATGGTGGCCAGACACCACCTGAACTAATTATTGACACAGGGAGGGATGAAAAATTACTGGATCGGGCTTTTTGCGGGGAACCACATCTCCTGCAAATATCTTGATTTTTTCTGCTCGCTCAGGTCCCAACAAACATGATACTATCGCAGAGACCTAAATAAACACATACAATTTAGCTGTCAATATAAGAAGTGGTTCAAGAGTTAGTATCACAATACAATTCACCAATAAATAACTTGACCATAGTAAACTATGAACCCTAGCATCGATGCAGAATATGAACGTAATTGTACAGCACAAGTTAATGTTAATGAGATCCTTGAATTACAAAGAACGTTATGAAATCCCTTAATTTCCTAGTCATCCTCTTCAGCAATCGTTCAATAGCATCATTAGGAAACCTCTGAAACGTAAGAAGACAGATTCTAAAGCTAATGACATTCAGACCCATCATAGCGTCCTGGTTTTTAACTCTTTCAAACGGCACACATTAGATATTCTTATGAATTACCTTCTGTCATGGAAAACTAATCAAACAAGCAATACAATTTTGAACCTGACTGTGCATACCGCCTTCTCATTTGAAGTGCTACACACAGCAACATTGACTCCTTGTCCTAGAGCCTGATCAATTAGCCTGTATAATTTGATAAGAGATTACAACAAAGTCAAATTTCTAGGAATCTAAAATTTTATCTCCGTCAGGTTAGAGGTCTACTTCCACAGAAGTGTTTTCTTTTAATAATAACCAAGGTCATATACATAAGATATCAATTCAAAATATGGAATGCTCGAAGGTTCTTATACAAGTCTTCAGAACTGTTTTGATCTAACAAAATTCTTCAGAATTCCCCACTACCTGGAAACTCCAGAGAACTCTAAAGGAAAAGCAGTTTTCATCGTAAAAATTAAAATCACCCCCATATTAGAATTACGTTGCATGCCACCTAGCCGGGTTGAAGTTTAAGGATCAAGATCATGAATTTTGGTGATAATAGATGTCC
Organism: Casuarina equisetifolia; assembly: GCA_028551475.1. Classification (NCBI taxonomy): domain Eukaryota; kingdom Viridiplantae; phylum Streptophyta; class Magnoliopsida; order Fagales; family Casuarinaceae; genus Casuarina; species Casuarina equisetifolia. The sequence continues at coordinate 21,972,795 of CM052357.1, forward strand.
ACTTAATGAACAACTTACAGAAGGCCAACAAATAAGATAAGTAGGGAAAAGACAAGCAGCATCATGCACGTGCCTGAGGTCATATTAACTTGAAACAATGATGACTGTTAGCTAGAATTCAACTCAGTTCAGTAAAATTAAGTCCAGTATAAGCAAAAGCCCAACGTGTAAATACGGACAACTATAAATGCTATAGGTGCAAAGATGAGCACAAGGTCAGATAGTAACTAACTTTGCAACACCTGGCCGAAGAGGGAGCAATTTTTTCTCAATAAGGGCCATGAACAGAGCTGTCTTCCTTTTGTGAAGTGAAGCTATGAATTCTTTTCTTTCTTCTTCGGTCTTTGGGGCATTTGCTGGCCAACCCGTCTTGTTAAAGTAGGCTGTCATCCTACAAACACCAGAGTCAAATAACTACTAGTTCACTTTCACCGTCCTACAATGTAGTAGATTAGACTCCACAAATAAACTACCTAGCTAAGAATGTAACTTGACAAGAAACATAACAATCTCGCAATCATACATAACAGATATTGTGAGGCTAATGTAAGATGAAGAAGCTATACAAGTTTGGAAGTTGTTTTCTGCGTGAACCCTCTTTTTCACCATTGTTGTTGGACCAAAGTTAATAAATGAGACAAGTGGATGTTATTATTGTGATAGAAATGAAAAATATGTTCAAAGGTGTATCCGCAAAATGTGTGGAGACAACACTATTTATGAAATCTATAAGAAGTCATACCTTTCTTTTCCTCCTCCAATCTTGAGCAACTCGCCGTACAAGTCTACATCCCATGTAACACCAAGTTCTCTCTGAACCAAAATTTGAGATATGTTAGATAAGATAAGATTAATCAACAGACTGCTATGAAGATATCTGTCGGTACATATTATCAGAGCCAAAGCAGAGCAAAGCAAATCTCTCCGCATTAATACCACCTCCGTTCTCACTGTATCCAAAACAACAAGAATACTTTGTCTGTCCTAACTCGGTCGATCGCTTGATGATATTCTGCCATTTTCGTCTTCACTTAAAACGACATTCTATACTTGTTGTGGGACACGACTGCAAGTTCTAATTTCTCCCTCTTCAACATCATTTTCTCAGACCCCCAAGAAACCATCCACCAAAACAAGAAATCCGTTTGAAAAGTTCGATAAATTTCTCAAACTCCTATATCATACAACGCAATCAACCATCAAAGCAAAGACATAAAGCAAAGAGAAACAGGAAAAAGGAAGAGAAGATACGTACTTCTTTGAAAGTGTCATTGAAAGAGACTCGATGCCCGTCCTTCTCAGTATCAACGAGCACACCGTCGCAGTCGAAAAGAAGAGCCGATGGAAGAGCCGGAGGAGAAGCTGCACAAGTTATACTCCTGGAACGGTTTCTCTGGCTTACTGGTCGGGCTTTCGAGGTTCTATGGATACATATTCTTGTAGCCAGTGGTGAAGATGATAAGGTTCTTTCATGGGGTTTGAGGCAAGCAACAGAGATCTTCGTGTTAGAGAACAAAGCTGTGGGAGAAGACAATGTAGCTAAGGAAAGAGAGGAGCTCGTCGAAGCCATTAGAGTCGTTGTCTCTCTCCCTCGAAGGACCTCTACTTTTCAGTGTCCTTTTGTTAACGGTTTTGTGCCCCCAACTTATCCTCCGTGAAGCCACAAATGCATGGTGGGTGCGCATTGCGCGAACAGCGTAACTTAATGTGTAACAGATTTTTCAGGATTTTGCCAATAAATTTTTATATGTAAGATAAGAACTTCCTTGCACTCAGGATTTTGCTATTCCTGGTCTCTACTTTTGGTGAATGTTGTAAAAATTGTAGCTGCATGTGCTGCATACCCGTTGGCAACAAGAAAACTCTTCACCTTTTATATCATTACATCGATGAGTTGATGTTATTCCTGACAAAGTTGAAGGTAAGCCATTCATTACATATATGGGGTTCCATGTTGACGTTGGTGGTTGTGGGAACTTTAGGTAGGTAGGTCTTTGAGGAAGAGAAGAGAGATGAAGTCGCTGATAAAAACTTGGAATTGACCATGGCCACTCCAGCTGCGGATGCTGCCATAAGAGAGAGGATTAAGCTAAAAAGTGCTAAGATGGAAACTTTGATACTTGAGTTAGAAGAAGTGAAAATTCGTCATTCTTATCATGAAACCAGACATCAACTCGACTCTGTTAGCATAAATGATAAATAATTTAGTTTATCTCCAACCAGATGCATTGTTAATGCGCCTGATTTATTTTGACTGCATATGGTGGCCAGTGGTTAATAATTTTAACACAAGATTCCACAATCTCAACAAGAAAGTCCAGTTGTTTCCTTTAGATCTCCCAATGGGTCATCGAACGAGGAACAGCCAGCATCATTTCTTTGTGAAAAATGAACAATATTTTTCATGTCAAATTAGGCATGCTATACAGTGGTACAACTAAATTTTAGTAACCGAAAAAACTACCTGCCTTGACTAAAGTACAGGTCAGTCCCGGAGATGACATGAAGTCAAGCCATCATAGAGTCTAGACATGGATGCGGTTTTAATCATGTTGGATTTGGCTGCATCTAGCAATGGGTCTGCTTGGAGGGACTTCTCGAAGCAATACTTTGCTTCCTCCCAGAAACCCTCAGCAACAAATACAAGACCCAGATTGTTGAATGCAGGAGCATAACCAGGCTGCAGCTCAAGCGACTTTGTAAACATTGCTTTTGCCCGGTCGTATTGTTTCTGCTGTCTGTACAGATTTCCGAGGTTGGAAAAGATAGCGTGTGCTTGTTTCGTTGTCGCCAATGCCAAAGCCCGCTTGGACACTTCTTCGGCTTCAGAAAGCTCACCCACCAGTTGCAGTGAGATACCTAGTAATGCATATATGAAACAGCAAGATCGATGAATTGAAAGAAAGAACTCGCATGCACCCAGCTGGGTCAGGGAATTGGATGGGCAGGAAATCTGAAATTTTAATAAGCGCGCACATACCAAGGTTTGACCATCCAAAGCTGAAATTGTTCAACCGTGCAACTGCAGCTTTCAGGTACTTCTGTGATGTTTTGAATTGTCGCGTGCAGAGGCTATGGAGGCCAAGCTGGTGCCACTGCACAGCGTCATCTGGGTCCTCTGCTACGGCCTAATTCCAAGAGAGAAGCATGGATTTAAGGGAAGGAAAATCCCATAAGCTTGGTTTTAGCCCCTCATCCACATCAACTAGTTTCATTCTAGATAATCATATCAATGAACTACCGCTTGAAGAGAATTAGGGTCACGGGGATGAAGACCTTACTTCCCAGGAAAAAGCCATTGAGTTCACCATCAATATTAATGGAGAACCTGATAGGAAGTAAGACACTCTATAATCCATTGATCAATTACTTCCATAAAAAGAGTATGATGTCCACGCAGGAAATATCCAGGCACAAAATTCAGTCTTCAAAAGTTAAAACCGCGAGCAGAAAGACCTTTTAGGTTCTGTTTCCAGAAGACCACAAATAGTTCTGAAGCAAACCTTATCTTGCAATCATTTCATTAACACTTAAACTACTTTTGCTTTTCCTTTCCTCCAAACCAGTAAATAAATATCATTGATACTGACAGGAATGAACGTAAAGGTACTGCAGAAGCAGTGATGTGTGTGAATATCTAAACTGGTCAAGCTTAATTTGACCTATAAGCAAAGCACATGCTAGAATACACCATATGAGAGGTTACTTGTGTCATGAATCATCGGCTAACTACCACTAAGAAATATCAAGTGCATATGAGATGCTCTAGTGGGCAAAAGCTGGAATACCTGCTTTAAGCTGTTAATAGCACGATCTTCCACTTCCATTAACTCATTCTGTTTAGTTTCAAACGCAGCAGAAATCTCATGTTGTGCTTTGTGAACCATGGCAAGCCCTGCCCATGCCACCGGCAGATCAATCACAACTGGATCTCCATCCCTTATAATTGAAGCCATTTCATTTCCTGCCAAAGAAAGCTGATCACTAGAATCCTGAGACCTTTCTGCATCCTTGATCCGATGAACCGCAACAGCATATCGGATAGACATACAATTGGAGTCAAGTTTTGCAGCCTAAAGAGCAACAGCACAAAGAAACAGCTTATGGCAATTGAATCCCACAAATTAAAATAAGCAGATGAACTACTTTCTTTTCCCTGAAATGAATAAAGGTGAAACAAATGCACAAGCAGAAAGCCAGTAATTGCTAACTTTTGTACATGAACTGGTATCCAATCTTTCACAAACAAGATGATCTCCGTTGCTAGGAATCATGAGACCAATAGACAACCCCAAAAAATAAACCATAAATGAATTTAGCAATGAGCTATGCTATGAGCTATGAGCACCTTCTCCAAGCACTTGGCCGAACTCCTATGATCACCAGTCATATAATATGCATCAGCAAGATTCGCCCATATATGAGCTGCCTTTGGATCTGCTTTTAATGCTGCCAGCAAACATTCCTTTGCAACATTGACAGCTGTAACCTGCTCTACAGCAGCACCTTCACCGGCATTTGCCCCAGCACCTGAGATAGAAATACAACATAAAGATTGACAAATCACATAACTTTACAGGAGCACACTATGTTATAAATCAGTAGAGTTCATCTAACATGAAGCCAAACTTTTCAAAAGCATACCTGCTACAACTGAGCCATATTTACACAAAAGAAGGGTTGCATAGTTGATTAGGGCGGCAGGATGATTTTGATCTTTTAGGATCAACTCTTGAAAACATTTTTGTGATTGATCCAACTTTCCACTGAATGGCAAACAACAGTTAAAATTTTTGATCTAAGATAAGTGTCAACTGATAAAGCAGAAACTTTCCAGTACAGAAAAAGAAAACCACTAGAGATGTTGTTCCCTACTCATTAAAGTTGTGATATGAAGATTAACCACATCCAGTCCTCTATTGGGTAGGTCACATCTCAGTATATCATTATGAAGAAAATAAATAAACTAAATAAATTGCACTACTAGAGAATCACTAGTGTAGCACTATTAGCCATCAAAGGAATGATGCTAGAGTCAGTACATGATGGCAATCTATATTAATGAACATGTCCCTCAAGAGAAAGAACAGAAAATATAAAGCGGAGGTGAGCTGAACCATGAGTCATGATCCTTCACGACTGACAGGCCCATCATAAGTATTGTGATTATACCAAATAGAAGTTCATAGAAACACCCAAGCAATACCCAAATAACTGAAAGCTTCTAGAACGTTGAAGTTCCTGCTTCCTTAGAAACACTTCTGAGGTGTGAGAAACAATACAAAGCGTTTAAAATAACCTAAATTCAAAAAAAATCATTGCACTTTTTCTCTTTCCAAGGTTTGCCTTCTAACCTATCAGCAACCTTGTCCAGAAAACTAAGATTGAGTTCTAGGATAAGTTAACTAGTTATTATGACCATTAGTAGTGTCACAATGACTAATTATTAAAAGCTTACCCACAGCTTCATAAAAGTTTCCATCGTCAATCAATTCACACCATTCCTCTATCCTACAAACTCTATTCATCCAATTACTCTTAGTTCACATGGTAGCATAATTGAGCCTTTTTTGTTCACTTATTGCGTCAGGATGCACTATTGCTTTCTTCATCCCTCTAATTTAAGCAACTATGGGCAGCAAAATCTCAAGAGAGATGCTTCTGTTCTCATATGTAGGAAAATAAATATTTTAGTTATCACCCTCACCATTGAAGGTAAGCAATCCCAAGATTTCCAAGGCAATCATAGTTGTCTGGAGCAACAGCCAACAAAGATGATAGAACTGTAATAGCACTCTACAGAGAACCAAAAAAATCTATATCAGACCACAAAAGGGAATGTGTAACGATGAAGAAAAGAAAAAAGAAAAAAACTTATACCTGGAGACGACCAGTTTTAATAAGTATCAAGCCTAGGGAATTCCATAAAGCTGCCTGTCTGATATCTAACTGCGTTGATTCCTTCAGTTTAGAAAGAATCTCCTCAAGTTCTTTAGGTTCAAGTTCTTTGTCTGAATTACTATCCGTTGAACTCTCTAGAATAAGACACTACAGTTAATAAAGCATGTTAAGGATATTAGCAAGCAATACCATTGTTCACTTAGTTACCTGTTGAGAGAAAAAAGAAAAAGGAAAATGAAAAGAAGAAAATCTTGCATATGCTGGCAAAATTATTACGGTGGTAAGGACTACTGCACCTGCGCATGGTGAATTTGAACCAATGAAAGTAAATCCGGCCTATCAACATCTGCCTCAGAGCGGAGCAATATCTCTGCAGCCTTCTCGTATGCCGAAACAGCCTATAATTACTCTAGAAATTGATAATTTTTTCTTAAATGCATATTGATAAGCCCTACAATAGAGGTTTCAAAGCCTACCTTCTGAGGTTGACCCAGCCTTTGGTACATTAGACCAAGTATAAAATGAGCATGAGCATTTTTTGGCATCTTCCTTGCAACATGAACTAAACCCTACAAGCAAGAACTAAGTACGTAAAGAACTTCATTGCAGAAAAACTTCAAGATGCATGAACAAGTTGAGTCGTAAAGGCTCAACGCTGAAAACAAGGCTGCTTGCTTGCTACATTTGCAATCGCATGTGACAAATAGAACGGCTACATATTTCAGAAAAAGCTAAGTTCTAATGATGAGTGAAACAAACTAGAAACCCTGGCACTAGATGTCAAAGAGAACCATCAACAGGTGCATATATGAGGGTCCCTGCAACTTGAAGTAAGGTGCATAGGAATACCAAGTGGCTTTAAAATGTGCCACATTTGACAGATTGCCTTATCATAAATCTTATGAATACCCAGTTGGTGGCACAAAATTAAGCGAGCCACCAGTATTAGTCAGGAAAAAGGAAAGAAACCTTGAGAATACGTAGATATAAATACTCATGCAACATAGACACGCATTAATAAAAATCTGGAAACAGATGTAAGGAAGGAAACTCACAGTTTTTAGGCTGCTAACTTTTTCTTCACGCGATGAAGGAGCCCCTTGACCATGCTGCTCCGTTTCAGCATCAGCTCCAAAATCAGGAGAGCAATCTACCTTATTGTTCCTTGAACGGCATTTCACCAACCTGTTTGGACGTTTGACCTCGCCTTCCATGGTTTCACAGTCATTGCACATCAATGTACTCTCGTCATTGCTCAACCTACATATTGTACAATCAAATCAGCCTTCAACACAAACCCCCACGAACAACCATCTAACATGATAATTCTATTGGAATTTAAAAGAACATCGCCAAGAGAATAGAGTAAGTCTCGAGTCTCACATCATCTGTGACCTAGAAGGACAAAGACTCGCCTGAAATGAGCCTGCCCGTTCTCATTTGCCTAGCTTACGGAATTACAGTCATTATTACACAATTCAGACACTCAAAGAATTGGAGAGATCAACTCACCATTCTTTTCCTCGAGTTTCTAAGTAACCAACCAAAGGCACCGAATCACAGAAAGAGCATAAAGAAAACAGAAGGAAAGTCGGCGCAACAGAGGTAACAGAAAAGATAATATAAGAAGAACTAGACAAGGTAAAATATAGAACCTAGTGTGGTCAGGGGCTGACACATGAACGGAATCGCTGCCGTCTGCCTCAGGAGGGTCGACGTTGAGGTCGGCTAAAACGACGACCTTAGGAGGCTGTTGTGACGGCCTCTTCGGCTTCGCTTCGACGGAGCTCTCTACTGCTCCAAATTGTGGTTTTATAGGTAGTACGTGAGGTTCCGACATTTTATTCCTTCAGGCTTCCAGCTGAAGGGTCGAAGATGGAAGATCAGTAGATGCAAAGGCTGTGTTTGGCTCCGTGAATTAGGTTTTTCCTCGTTTTGTTCCTGAGTCGTGCTGCTGATGCCGCAAAGCCGATTTTCTAGAATAAGGTTACTGGTCGCGTAAATGCAATTTGTGCTGGGTTTACATTTGTTAATTTCGAACTTTCTTAATCATATTGGTCCGTTATTTTCATATCAGAAAGTCCATAAATGATTTGTTATAGAAGATTATACTTTGGAGTATTATGGGTTGAGATTTCCAAATCATCTGTGACATAAGAGAACCACTTACTATAGGAATACAATGTATAAGCAATAAATTTCTTATGATATTATGCTAAAAAATCTACTTAATTAATTATAACATCCATAATTATATTAAAAAAATCAATAGTTTTTATAAATTTTAAATTTCAATTTCGACATTTATCTCTACCGAAAGAAAGAAGACGAAGAATGTAGCCAGAGGAGAAAAATTGCACAAATGAGCATCCATTCTCTTAGAAATCCTCAGGTTATTCCAAAACGTAGTGACATCTCAACGGATTGCCACATGCTTTTAGAGGATCATGCTAAAACATAATGTCTAAACCAAAAGCCACAGCAAAATGAAGGCTTTCGAGGTTGCACTGCATCAAATAGCAGCTTCATGATGAATACTTGATCTCTCTTCATGCCTAATGAAAAGATTGTCAATAGAATTGGAAAACCAACTTTTATACATCAGCTGGGATAGTAGGAATCTCCATTAAGATGACTACAAAAGAGAGAAAACATGACAAGGAACCCGAACACCCTATATCTATACCCCGTTTGAAGCGCCGAGCACCATTTAAACAGTGAATCCAACCAACGGGTGTAACAACATACATCACGAGAATAACAGACGGAAATGTATGTTCTTCTCAATAAACTGCAGTCTGAGGTAGCGAGATATCCGTGGCTATTGAACCAAAGGATGGAAGGAGCCATCCCTTCTTCTGGGCATGCTCAACATAAAAACTGAATTTCTCCCTTGCATTTGGAATGTCAAGAGCCAGATCATCGAGCCCATCCTTGATCCTGGCGAACCCTTTTGTCATCTGGTTAATGGTGATCAGGCCTTCAGCAAAACACTCCTGAAGCAAGTCCAGCATTCTGTCGTTCTTCTTCTCCATAGCCATAACCAATGCCTTCTTCACCACCTCGTGGTTGAAGAAAGGCATGCCCAGATCACGAATACATTGGCAGGCTTCACCAACAACACCCCCACTTTCATATTCCTCTAAAAGCTTCAAGATCTTGTCCTTTGCATCCTCCACAGCCCAACCACTCCCACCTCCCCAGCACCTCAGGATCCTCTCACCAGCATGTCGGGCAGAGAGTAGTGCTCGGGCCATACGTACAGTCTCACTCCCACTGGAATCTGGTGACAACTTGCTGCTCATCTCTTCTAAATTATGTGGAACCAAGACATCATCAATCACAGCCCTAGCCAGAAAAAGAGCAAGCTCATTTGAAGCATCCAGAATGTCAAGTGCTGTGTCTTCTGCAGATTCCAGAAGCATGACGAAGCCACTAGCTATATCTTCACTTGAGAAGATCTCGCTATGAAGAGAAGCTAGCAGAACAGATGCCATTTCTTTTTCTCTATTCTTCCTATCCATAGCAAGGGTAATCAGCTTCTTTAAAAAAATTGGGTTATACTCGGGAGTTCCAAGATCCACAAGGCTCTGGATAAGTTCTGGAATGTCATCTGAGAGAAAATATTCATGGATTATAGTTACGACCTCTTCCTTATACCGCCTCACCTTTGCATCATCTGGGACCTCCCCATCTTCAACTGAAGACTTCACAAATGAAGCATCAAGCCATCCTTCAGAAATTGCCTTTGGGACAAGTGAGTTAAACAGGGCTTTTGCTGATGGAATGTCAAGAGCAAGGTCATCAAGGCTCTCTGCCAACCGAGAAAAACCCTTAGTCATTTGGCTAGAACTTATCAGGCCTTCCTCAGCTGCTTCCTTTAATAGCTTCAACATTAATGGCTCTGCTGTTCGAATCTCCATGGCAAGTACCAAAGCCTTTTTCACAACCTCATGATGGAAGAATGAAACCCCTAGTTCCCGTATGCACCTACAGGTCTCGATAGTCTCTCTACTCTCCACATATTCCCTCAACAAATCGGCAATCTTTTTCTTCACTTCCTCAACGGTGATGTGTGTGCTACCACCCCACTTCCTCTCCACAAGTTCTGCATGATGTGGAGCAGAAAGATAGCTCTTATCGGCAATTTGAATAGCCTGAACTCCCTTGGAAGATTCAGGCAGTCCCTTCTTTGCACGGGTCAGGAAAGCTGGAGGGACAATGTCGTCAACCACAGCACGTGCTAGGAACAAGGCAAGGATGTCAACTGCATCCAGTATGTCCACCGCAAGGTCATCAGCAGATTCAAGAAGCAAAAAGAATCCATCCTGTATCTGGGCAGGAGTAATTACATCAGCATACAATGCTGAAAGCAGAACAGAAGCCATTTCCTTCTCTTTATCATGCCTGTCCATCGCCATGGAAACAAGCCGCTTAATAAAGTAAGGAAGATATTCACTTGAGCCTAGTTCCCGGAGGTCAGAAGCTGCCAATTCCACATCTCCAGTGCTGAAGTATTCTTCTATGATGGACACAACAGCTTTCTTGTAATCGTCTAAGGGGTCTGAGACAGTTGATCCAACAAGCTGATATGGCTCCTGATGAGAGAAAGATAACAGAAGTGTAAATATGCATCAAAAATACAAATAATAAGTGTTGAGAACTTCATTCTGGTCAGGAATAACCTACTGCTAACAAAAAATTAAATGCAAATTAGAACTCCATGGGACAATGTCGATGTTGCTATCCAGCAAATATAAAAAAAAGAATTACCTCGCCACTGTCATAATTTGGATCATTACGATCAAGATGGGATTCACCATCAGTATCAAGGAGCTTTCCCCATGTGCCCTTACCACCACCACCATCTGGAAGAAGAGCAACAATTCATTATAGAAGGAATAAGTTAAGAAACAAATGAAAATATGAAAACAAACAAAAGGTAACTAGGTGATTCAGCACCCTGGCTAGCTTCCAAACAAAACTGGATGAAGTAATAGAGAGAAGAAGAGAAGCACTGCAAAACAGAACCTAAAAAATAATTACTTCATTTACTCAAGGACGTCTTTTTCCTTTTATTTTTATTTTCCTTTTTCTACTTTCCTCCTGACAATGAACTTGAAACTCTTTGCACGGGAACCTAATATAAGCCTTGAGTCAATGATACGAACAGTTTGCATTCCTCATTTTAGCATCTTCATAAAGCAACATATACAGTCCTATCAGATATCAGAATACAAATGGCACAGACAATTTGCACTGCATCTATCCATACAAAATTGTTAATGAATATACAACTTTGACAATTAATAGTATAATTTTCCTCAGAAAGAAAGTTGAACCCAGTTTCAACTAGAAACTAAACTATGGTACCTTTAGATCTAGAATCATTGCTGATAGAGCCTTAGGAAGATAATCATTAAAGTTAAATAAGTTATGTCATCATGTTCTAATGAATTATACTAAATCTATCAGTCACTAATCAAAAATTTATCATGACTGCATAAGGGGCATGAAAACTACAATCACTAGTTTGAGTACAAGTTTAAGAAAAATAAATTGCAATTGGTGGCAACCACAAGAAGAGCACAATGCTATTGGCAACATGTCTCAAGGATATCGAAGAAAGATACTCAAATTCCATTGAAAGGTCCAATCTGGATTTGGAAATTAACAAGATAACTATTAAGCGTATGACCATATACTGGATTCATCTCACAGGAACTACATAACTTTTTTTTTAAAAAAAGATCTTCTCGCTAGAAGGGGATAATTGAGCATCTGAAAACAGTTTTTTCCCTCCAATCAAAATTTGAAAACAAATTGCAAATGGAAAAAGGAATAATACATTATTTTAATTTCAAAAGGTAATGTGAGATAGTTTCAAACTCAATTGTTCAACTTTATCCATTCTCGGTCACAACCAAAGCAAGACATACACACAAAGAGAAGAAGCAACTTTTTAGTCTTTGCTGCTAACGGACTTCAAAAGTAAAAAGCGTTAACCAATAAGCCAAAATTTCAAGGAAGTTCACTTTTTGTGAGATGTGACAAATCTCTTCTTCTTCTTCTTCTTCTTCTTCTTCTTCTTCTTCTTTCTTTCTTTTTTTTTTTCTTGTTTTTTGTTTTTTGTGTTTTTTGTTTTTTGTATGTGTGTTGGGAAAAAACACGTACATGTTACACAGCTGACATCCAAAAGAACAAAGCCAATGTCTGATTCAGCTAAGGATAATTTTAAACACAATTTAGCAATAGAACTTTTCCAGAGATCCATCACAATAAAAATGGGGAGGAAAAAGGCATTCATTCAGCCAATTTATCTTGAAAGTCAAATTTCTAGGGCATTTATTCAATAACTTGTCTAGAAAACTTGGTTTTTACGACCGTGTTATAAGGCTTCCAGTTTGAGTAACAGGTAAAACCATGTCAACGCATTTGATTCATCTCGACACCCACTTATTGGGTTTCAATTAACAGTCATTGACAAAGTACAATGACAGAAGCTGATAGCAGGCCAAAACTTAGGCAGTCAATGAAATCCTTGTATTAATAAAGTCATAGGTTACTGGCGCCAGCATAGCTGAGAACAAAAACAGGAATTGTTTCAGTTTCCAAAAACTACTTTGCTATTAAGTTAAGATATACCATTCAAACAACCTGATTCACTCAGAGACACTGCTATAATTTTTCACCTCCTCCCTACAATTACATTTGTGTGTGTGCACATGTGCAGGTGTTTTTATGGGCACATAATGACATTGACCATTTTTACTTGGCTATCATTGGCCCATTTGGAAGATGAAAGCTATTTGGCCAGTGATGTATGTAGTACCTCTTGATCATCCTAGTACTAGTTGAAATGGAAAATAAGCCACGGCATAAAAGATACAAATTTAACTAATGAGAAAAATGTCCAAATTAAATCAAACTACAAATAGAAAAGATAAAACCCCCCCAAAAAATAAAAAATTAAAAAATTAAAACATCACAAAGGTAACGCATAAACTCACCCTTCTTCACCCGCACAAACTTTCCTGAGTGCGACCGACGCACATGCCTCACTGCAATCCCAGCAGTTGGTGCCTTGCCACCAGGAGGAACTTTTATGCTATGATCAGAAAGCAATGATGTAGGGGATTTTGGGGACGATGACAAACTCTCCACATTTAGGCTGGCTATCTTCAGCGCTTCCCTCTGTTCATCTGTCAGGAATCCTTCGTTTGATGCCATTTACACTGACAAATCCTATACACAAACTGAAGGGGAAAAGAGGCATTACACTCCATAAGGCCACAAGAAGAATATCAGATAGTTAATTTCATATAATAGAAAACGGTAATAATATAAAGAACGCAAATATAGGAACAATATCGGATACTTCCTGCTTGGTTTCTGAGAAAACAATCCAGCCTCATATATGCATTATTTAATCTCCCAATCATTCTTAACCCCATTTTAGATATAAAATCTAGCGGTACAGCTATCTCTATTCACAGTGGAAAGTAACATAAGCAAACATAAAATATTCATAATAAATTCCAGAAAAAGCAGCGAGCCAAAAATATCTGTAAATGCGATACGCCCTTACATTCATTCCATTTGGCTGCTACTAAGCTGGAAGAGTTATCGAGAGAACGCAGTGGTAAATAAGAAAAAATAGAAAGGTAGCCGTATCGCTCAAAATAAAGCCCAAGATACCATTTCCTCAAATCACAAGCAATACGAAAATCAAGGATATGTACTTGCCACAACCTTCTTCTGACACATTTTCTCATAAATCAAACACAATATTCGCACGCAAGCACACGCACAGAGACACTAACTAAGAGATAAGGAACCTTTGTATCACAATGAAGTCAGAGAATACTGAATCCGGAACACGAAACTGATGCCTCTGTGCTTGGCCCGGATCTTCGAGCCAAGACAGGAGAGAAGCCACCAGATCTCCCAATCACGCCACAGGAAATGAACAACGAAGAGAGGAAACGACAAGAAGATCCGAAGCCCTAGATCAAACGGCAGTGATTCGTCAAACCGGAGATCCGAATCGCATCCGTGGGCGCGTTTTTGTCTGTCTCTCAATCTGTTAGCGAAACAGAATAAGAGCAAGAGAGAGCGAGAAAAGATGAGAACGAAAAAGAGTGGGATCGAGTGCGATATTTATAGGGAGGCTACCGTTACGATTACACGTCACCGGCGGTGTACCATTCCTTAGGGTGTCCACGTGGCACTGGCGCTAACGCCAGTCAGGGAGGCGCGTGGGCCTATATTTGCACTGCACCCGGCTCACGCCCAATCGGTTAGGGTTTTGGCTGTCTACTATTTACGGAACTAGCCCTCTCCTGCTATTTTAGGCACACTTTAGAGGACTGTTCTTGTTGCTTGCCTGCCAAGGCATCGGGAGTTATTGGTTTTATCTGAGCTGGATGGCTAAGTTTTGTTATTGAATAAATAATGATACCACTATACAACACGAATTAATTATAGATTAAAAATATCTAAAGAGATACTGACAATTTAAATGCGAAAATAATTTCTTTTCCTGTTATTCTTTTTCGATAAATATAGTTAATATGGATACTTAAGTAAGTGAGTATATATCTCCAAAGTTCCATCTGATGCAGTATCTTACATAGTATCTCGTGGAAAAATTGAAAAGTTCCATTAAATGATGTAAAGATAGATGAAGCGGAGAAAGAGCCTGTGCATTGATCTAACTAGTATTACAAAGCGCCATGGGCAGGAGCATAACTGTGAGTTCTCACTTGTCTTTTCTTGTACTTCCAGAACTCATCTTTCTTTCCCTTCTTCTTCGCTTTCAAGATACCTTTTTGGCTATTGATTATACCAAGTATGGCGCTCTTGTCCTTCCTGTTCTTTTTTGCAACTTTTACATCCAAAATTGCTCTAAGCTTCTGATATGACTTGGCATCAGGAACTTGTCCATCTTTTACCATCTTTTTGTGGTAAAAGAATGCCCTCCTGAAGTCACGGACTCGAACAAAGGCATAGATCATGGTTGAGTAAGTGACAGAATCGGGTTTTAGGTTCAGAGCTGCCATCTCATTCAACAGCTGTGGTAACTTCAAGTGCTGCCCTCCCCGGGCATAGGCATTCATCAGCATGTTATATGTCATAACAGTTGGCTGCAAGCCTAGCTTCATAAATTCAGAAACCACATCCCTTGCTTCGATGTACTGACCTTGCTTAGCAAATCCGTCAACAAGAATGTTGAATGTCACCCGGGTCCCTTCAACTTTTTCCCTGATCATCAGTTTCCAGATTTTCATCAATGTTTGGGTGTCACCGGCACGCCTAAATGCATCTAGCAACGCAGTGTATGTTTCAATTGAGGGTTTAATCCCCTCCCTTTGCATGTTCTCGAATGCAATATATGCCTTCTCATGCCAGCCACTGATCGAATAAGCATGGATAAGAGCTGTATAAGAATGTGAGGTAGGTTTTATACCGACTTTCTTCATCCTTAGAAATGCATCTGCAGCCATGTCGCTTAGCTTCTTTTGCCGCCCATAAGCACTAATGAGGCATGTATATGATTTGGCGTTTGGCTTCAAGCCCATATCCTCCATCTCCAGTAACAGCCTCTCAATGATCTTTGGCTGCATTCTTCTGCTGTATGCATCCATTAGAGTGCTATATGTGGCAGCTGTGGGTTTCAGGCCTTTCAGTTTCATCTCAGTGAAAAGACCTTCAGCTTCCTCAATTTGGTTGGATTTTCCAAAAGCATGCATCAAAGTGTTATACACTATCGTATTTGATAAGACCCCTTTTCTTTCCATTTCAGCTTGGATGATAAGGGCTTCATTCTTCAGCCCTTCATCACAGAATGATTTGATTAAGGCACCCAACACCTCTGTACTCCATTCAACTCCTTTCCTGTTCATTCGCTGAAAGAATTCCCACGCATCTTTTGCACATTGGCCAGTTTTTCTCATGATTGTAATCATAATAGAACATGTCACACGGTCTGGACGAACATTATTTGTTTCCATTGCCTTGTACACCTCCCATGCATCATTATACCTGATATAAATAGGCACAAATCAGCAATGAACAGCTCTATCAAATTGCAACACTTAACAGGCTTTGCATAAGAATCCTTTTTTGTAAGAAACTAAACATCATAATTTAAGATGCTATCATAAGAAATTACATAGTCGTAGGTTTGACTAAAACTTGATAGTGACTGATAGGAAAACAAAAGCCTCAATGTAGATTGCAAAAACTCTGAGGACATTTTTGCCTCTGTTATTGTGAATGCATACAGACTCATTTGTTCTGGTGTTTCACGGTCATCTTAATTTCTCGAAGTTAGCACTATCCAGAAAAAGTGGTATTGTTTCATGATCTGACTCTGATGAAAATAAAACAAGATTAAAAAAAAAAGATGATGCTATTTTATCTCTCGTTATCTTAAGGAGCGTATTAGTGTTACAATTATACCATTTCCAAGCTTCTTTTCCCAAAGAAAAAGTCCCTTCAATTAAAGATGGACGTAATCAAGTGAAGAAGTTGGTCAAGCAGATAAAAAAGAGAGGCTATCGTGAACGATTACAACCATTAAGCTACACTATTGGAAGAATTGGCACAACCGAAGCCAAAAAGGGAAGCTATTTTATGCCATACTAATGATAGGAATTTCAATAGAAAGATCGAAAAGTTTAGCATTTTATGGTAGTAAAACATTGTTATCAAGAAAGCAGCTACAACCAACCATAGGCAGCATGCACAGTGCTAGCGACTGCTTTCAGCACACATTAAGGTAAGCATAAACTAAAGCAACAATGCAAAGAGTGAAAATTCACGTTGAATTCTTCCATGGCGTTTTCATGACAGCCGTGATTAACTTTTACAACATGCCATGGCTTTCTGAAACACTATACTGTCGGAAAGGAAACATGCTTCACAACAGTTGATACACAAGCAAAAATTCTGAGGATACTAAATCACTGCACTAAGAATATGGAAGTAGGTTTCCCTTCATCCAAGTCATTTTGTTGAGGCCCCATATCTTCTTGACAAAAAAACCGGTTCACAAGAAGTTACCGGGGCAACGACAAACAGCGACCAGAATTAACAAGAAGTAAACTACAGCTAAGACCAAGAATCCCATACCTTCCACTGCACACAAGCCCTGAGATTGCGGAATTATACACACGAACATCCCAGAATTCCTTCCTGGACGGTAAGTTCCTAAACAAGACCATCAACTTATCGCTCATTCGTGCTCTCCCCAACACTGGGAACAATACCAAACATGCTTGAGGCGTAACAAGAGACGGTTCCTGCAAGCTCATCCATTCATAGAAATGCAAGCAACCCATCGGAAGACCTTCTTCACCCATTAAACCCAACACTTCCAAACACTCTTTCTCAGCAACCCTTTTCTCATAACCCCCCAATAACTCCCCCAGAGTCACATTCTCTGGCAAGTCCCTTGCAATTTGCACAATCTCACCCACAACGCCATCGGGCAATATGCTTGAGTTCGCAGAGCCCACCCGTTCTTTTCCCTGAATGATTATGTTTTCCGAATCAACTTTAGTTTCGTGTTCCTCGACAGATTCAATGTCGGAAGCTAGGTGCCAGGAGGAGCGACGATTCTTTTGGAGGGAGAATTTGCCTTGGCGTTGGGGGTCTTGTGTTGAAGCTGACGTGCGAGACTTAAAGAATCTTATCATTGGGTCTTCTGCCTCCTCATCCTCTTCTTGCCCTTCTTCCTCTTCTTCCTCTTCTTCCTCTTCTTCTTCAAGGGCTTCTGGGCCTTCTTCCTCTGCTAGTTGTTTTTCTTGCAGAAAAGGGAGGAAAATGAAAGGCGAAGAGTGAGAGGTGGTGGAGGTGGGTGGAGTCGCGAACAGAGAGAAGAGCTTCGCGGTTTTCGGGGGCAGAGGAAGGTACGTCTTTGAAGGGTGGTGGTTTGGATACTGACCGGGAACGAAGGGGAATGGAGGTCGGTGTTGACGTGTGAAAGCCATTGTTTTGGATAGACTGCCAGTCCGCACGCCACTAAAGGTTTTTGCCGATGGACAGCTTCTTTTCTCTCAGGACGTTAGACTAAGCGGTCGAGGTACTTCTTACTACGACAGATCGTTAGCGTCGTGGGACAAACTTCAGAGTTCTTCCCATGTAATCGGCTCTCGTTGAATAAACTGCACCGTTCCCTCAGGCTAACCAAGTTCAAAAATTTATTAGCTTCAAAGAAATGAAAAATCCAGTGAGCCAAAAATATAATTGTACGAAGGGTCATCATACTCAAGAGGGTCATTTTTTAAGCACTGTTGATTCAAAATGCAATTAGCACGCGGCATTTTAACGGTGGAGAAATAATTTTATCAGATCAAATGGCGAGCCTAAAATTCTGAATTATTCATTAAAAAAGTTTGGCAATTCCAACAACCAATTAAAGGATTGAACTTTAACCGTTGACAACAAGCGACTTCCGACTATTGGTAGCTTACAACATTCACAAATTATCCTGTTTTCAATGATAATTCCATTCTTCTTTCAAAGGACAACACAGAAGACCACATGTTTCTTGCTCAAATGCTGCCTTTTCTGCTGAAAGTGTATCCGAATTGGAGACATAAACTATACCATATTGGGCCTTTGTGGCAACAGGAGATTATAAAACTTATCATGTAAGAAGAAACTCCGTCCCTTGCTATCGACAGCCTTTTTCCACCCACACCATCCACCATTTACTATTTTCTTGATGTCATCATTGCCAGTGTAGTGGGGATCAAGAATAAGAAATGCGCAGTCTCCCGTTGCTTCATTGAAATCAACTCCCAATAGGGTATATGCAAGAACACCTCCACCTACGTTTTTTGAACACTTCATAAAGAGACAGTTTCTAACGCTTTGACCAGAAAATGCACACAAAATCCAAGACAACTTGTGGTACAGCCAACAAAATAATCTTAACTATGGAATGAGTTTTTCAGCAAATAATCATGCCGACATTACAAGGTATGGCACTAACAAGTGCCATCATCTTTACTTCAGAGAACCCCACAAACAAATGGCAGACAAATTAAAGAAATACTGACCAATCATAATGGGTGTTCCCTGATTCTCGAAGTGGAAGGCCAGCTCTCGGCATCTTTCAGGAAGCTCAACTCCAGATGCAACGTTAATCACCTTGCAGCTTACCTGTTCAAAGAAGCGTAACAAAATCCTGTCAAACTCAAAAACGCACGTTTCTGAACAGATACAACTAATTTCAGTCGACCACTTTGAGTGTTTACGCCTGTAACATAACGGATATTTTTCCCTCAGGTTAAGTTATACCTCCCTTATCATCGTCAACATGCAAAGTGGGGACAAAAGAATCAATGTTTACTGTTAATGACAATCACGAAAGCAGTACACTTACACCAAGAAGTTTGTCCAACACAAAGCTCAGCTCAATCGCACCAATCCACTCACGTGACCCGATAAAAGAAGGATCTTTATCACCAATCTCTACAAGTGACTGCTGTATTTCCCTGATTAATTCGATTGATTAGTTAGCTTTACTAAAATGACACACAAGGTCCCCACTCATATAATTGTGATTTCCATTCCATGTGCAACAGTAATAATAATAAAGCACAGATAACAGATCAAAACTGACACAACTTCAGGTTACATAATCCATCAAAAATGAAACACGTAAAGCAGTAAGTCCTGCTGAGTACAAGTCAAATAACTGAAAAGCAAACCACCTAGACGGGTTTAAAAGGAAAAGAGAAATTATTCTGGAGCTACATTACCTATGTGAAGGAACATCTATGGATGTGTAGTGTTGGAGCCTGAACCAGGAAATGATAGTCTGTAGAGAGCGGTAAGCACAACCCCAGCCCTTGCAAGTGAAACATAAACCAATTTAGTGGAACTTGAAATACCGATAATGACTATGACAGATGCATTGGTTCAGAGAAGGATAATTTTCATTAAGAAGTTTATGCCATCAAATTATACATTTTTGTCTGGTTTATTCTAAAAGACATTAGAAGGGCAAGTATACTTGATCCAAGCAGAAGCAAAGCAACGGAAAATGAGCCCAATTATCTTGTGAGTAAGGGCGCCTTGTCTACAGCAAAGCCATTTACCTTTTTGCTTAAAAGGAGAATGAAAAAATCTCAAACAGAACAAATCTCTATAATGTCGCAACAGAGTGTTTTGATGCAGACAGGGGGCAACTCTTTTAAAAGAAGGAACCAAGGGATTCGGTTGGATGAGTCCTATTCAACAAAAATAATGGTTCAGCCAGTCAATCAGGTAACCACTCACCCAACCATTCAATAGCTTATAGTCAAATTCTTCAATTACAGCCATTATGCAGATTACCTGGTTGTTTATGCAGACTATAGTAGCCAAAAAGAAGATATTTGAAATATAGCTGACATTTACTACTTAACTATTTGCAATATGTTACCAGTCTTCTAAATATGATTACTGTGTTCCTCAGTTTAGCATCTGAATGAATAAGTGGATTCCAATTCACAAGATATTTACCTTAGTAGATGTCACAGATAAATAAGCACTTCCATCAAAATGTAAAGTAAATTATTGAAATAGAGAATTAGCATTACTGAATCATTAAAACCATCTTGAAGGTAATGATGGTATTCATAGGAACCTTGAATCAGAGATACAGTGCCCCCTTGAACTGCACAAAACAACAGAATTCCAAAGGAAATATAACTAAGAGGAAGCAGGGAAAAAAGAAGGAAAAGAGAGAAATAGCAACCACTAACCCCCACTGCTTGGAATCCCAACATGTACATCTTTAAGTAAAGTACAGCCTGAAATCACCAAAAAATAGACATCGAAGCGCAAGAACAACACATGCAGAAGAATGAAGACAGATCAGGCGAGGGGCTACTACAAAAGGATAGCTACTCTTTTCAAAGAATATGGCCTCTTTAGTTGAGAATTGTTACCCTTTTCCTTTGGGTCACTCCTTGCACTGTCCTTTTTTGTAGACAAATCCAGGGCATTAGCAATTCTTAAGAGAGGAAAATCAGAACGTAATCCCAGTCTCAAATGTAGGGATTTTCTAATTTCAACTGCAGAAAGCAAGCATGCTCAAAGTTAGGGTGAGATTGAGAGTGTCCAATGTGATACGTGTAGAATTAAATAAGAGGGGAGCGGGGGTGTGGGTTTTATTTACATCAATTACCATATATATATTAGTAGGTTGATTCGCTCTGCAGTATTCATTCATAGAAACTATAAGCTTTTCCATTGTCAATAAAAACCATTAGACTAGAAAGTATATTGGCATTTTTTTCGGGGGCAGGAAATCCTACTCAAATATGTCGCTTTATAATTCGCACAGACAATCTTATGCGTATCTTCTGAGGAGTTGCATTTTAAATATTAAAATGGAAGCTTCTCATTACGTTGGCAAGAATATCTGCCCCATCCCTAAGCTTTTTCATTTTAGTTTTTGCATTTTTTCACTCAATCATGAAGGTTAAAAACGAAATTCTCTGCATGACTCAGCAATGAGATCAAATGTTTCACCAACTCAAATGGTAGGTGCGACTACTGAGGGGTAAAGCACAAGAATCTAGACTAGAAGGCTCGAGTTCAGAAAGGAAAAGTTTCAGTGAGGTCATTCCACCTTTTTTCCACTCTTAACAGATAAGAAGTACAACAATATTTTATCGCCTAAGGCAGGAATTTTTCAACCAAATAGCCACCTACCTTGCTTCATTTCCGTCTCCCCATAACTGAGTTCATAGATAACTGTAATTGGATGCAAAACTCCAGGAGGATTAAAGTGATAAGGACGAAGCTGCAAGGGCACCAGCAAAGGTCACTTGAAAAACACCATTTGATAAGGACACCTTGCAAGTTATCGTGACAATGAACAAGCACAAGGCTAATGGTTCTTGGACACCTTGCAAGTTATCATTCATAAAGCTTGTTATACTTGTTACATATCTGGAAATGCAAAACCTCAAAATTCATCTAAAGCTAGTAGCCGGAGGCCTGATTCTATAAGCCACTTTTGAGCTTTATTCTACCATTTATGTTCATTTTCTAAATAAAATCTGCTAATAGAACCAGCCTACACTTGGGTGTTATTTGCAATATTTGTACCAAAAGTATTTTTTGGCTCCTACTCACTGCACACATATTAAACACATCTGTACCTAGGATATTTTATTTTCAAGAACCTAGGTCCAAAACCAAATGCATGTATTTTAGTTTGTCCTAATATACATATATAAACGTGAACTTTGAGTGCACTGATGCAGTTAAAGGTAAAGCAGGATTAGAGCAGGTTGAGAGGCAAAAGTATGGTACGAGAAAAATTCCCAGGAATTTGAATCAATGGAGAAGGCAAAAGTATGGTACGAGAAGTGTATACTAATTTAAAGCAGGATTAGAGCCCTTTATTTTTTTATTTTGGTGGCCAAGCGTATACAAGCAACGGACGTATCCATGGGAATTGTGAGAACCAAGGATTCACAGTCCACTAATCCTTGAAAAATCCTTTGTCATCAAAAGAATCAGCAGTGGAAGATGGAAGTCAGTGCGAGAGAAACCATGTTGTGCTAGTAAGATATCTGCGAGCAGGAAGATTCTAGGATTATTTCATCTATCCAATGGGTTGTCACCTGGGGATGTTCCATTAACAGATTGGGCAAAACAGCGTTCTTCATTGAATTCAGCTGATCAACTAAACTTGGGATGATTAACTTAGAAACTGCATATGTCACTGGAATCTCCTTGGCAGCATAACAGAGCACATCTAGCTTAAAGTTCACGACTATAAGCTTGGTTTCTTCCAAAGCTGGAAAGACACAGTTCACAAGTGAGTTTAAGACAGCAACTTAACAACAGATGTAGAATAGAAAAACTCTTCAAATGCACAAAAAATTACAAGATATCATTTAGCTGACAGTGAAATCAACACCTGGTATATATTTGGCAACAGGTGCTGTGGAATCTGGAGACTTTTCTGTGCTATTAATCAGAACACTTACTTGAATGGTATCTGCATTCTAAACAAAAGGACTTGTCACAGAAATATAAGTCGTTTTTTAGTTGTGACTGCAAATGAAGGACACTGTACAATAAAAAAGTTTGCCAAATAAAGGAGAAACTATTAAAGTTCCATAATATCTCATACAACCAAGATAATGCCCCAGGGAATCTCACAACTTAGTTTCTTACCTCTGCAGAAAAAATTGGTGAGTCAGATTTACTTCTCAAACAGAAGTGAGAGCATGGCAGAAACTTTGAGTCAGATTCCCGAGCATCTTTACTCAAAAGCTTGATATTTGGAAAGGATGAGTGAAAATCCAATTCTAGCCCACGAATAATAGCAGGTTGAGGTGCTTCTGCAGAGACTTTGCTCAACCTTTCTACCATGTATACAACCTGTGGGTCTTTAAGCTTGGAAACAACAGCTTCAGTTGCACGTGAAAACATCTTCTTGGCGTCTGATAGGCAAAAGTAGTACACAGGTAAACAAAATATGGAAATGTATTTGCAATCGGTCACACTGATACACTTCCAAGAGAATGGTGGTAAGTACTTAGATAATGCCAACATGAAACTGCAAACGGGTAAATCCAAAAGCTTAAACAACTGGATTAACCAACAAAGAAGTACCAACTCAATGAAACCATACTCGGAAACACTAAAGGCCAGTTCTCATTCCAGTCTTCTATTGTCTGAATCAGCCTATTTTAACAAGTCTATCCAACCACATTTCTTATATGACCAAAGAACATGCTGTTTATGGCCTAATTTCCAGGTTAAATTGATCTAAGGGATGTGAGTTCCAACTTCACTCTGGAATCATTTGATGGAAACCATCTCTCCTCCCTAATGGCTGATAGCCACCACTATCTTCTATGATATCCCACAAAAACGCTATTAAGCAAGAAGGTAGTCTGGGAACTACTAGTTTCTTGAGATAGAAGTCTTTTTAACTTCATGCCAATCACCTCTACAATAATCTTCAACTACTCGAGCTGTCCCACCAATGCTTAGCTTGCGAAATCATTATACAGAGTCATCTTTGCTTTTGTGACAATCAAAATAATATGCAAAATTTGAGAACTAGGCAATACCGAAGCTCAATGCTCAACACAATTTAGATAAGAATACTAACTTCATACTAGACATCCTGCCCCAAAACCCGAAGTAACTATCAAATCAAACTTCATATAAGCAAAGAAGCAGATAAAGATCAAATTCTTCTTACCCGAGGGATTTTTCAAAGGAAAATAAACTGGAAGCTTAATCGGAAGTTCGCAGCGCAGCAAACAACCCGTTTCCCAAAAATACTTCTCCGGGTGGTCCTCATACAGCACGGAAGTAATCAGTTCAAGGCTCGTCGAATTCCCTGGTTCCGATACGAAGAATTGAATGTCTCCAGGATTACTCGTATCCCCGACTGCACCAATCGTTTCTCGATTCTCATCAGAGAGAAGCTTTCTCAAACTACAAGTGGCATCGATTGCCATGCGCGCATTCTTTTCGGAATCCGAGTCTTCAATAGCTAATGCCCCCACAACGTAAAATCCTTTCGGCAGTAACGTCCGGAGATCCTCTGTTCAGATTATCAAATCATAACCAAAAACGTAAATTTAACTCCTTTTTAATGTATTTGAGTTCGTTTCACAGGAAACAGACGGAAAGTTGATCTACCTGATTCCTGTAGATAATCAGAGGAGGGAGTGGCGGGGTGGATGCATC
Source organism: Casuarina equisetifolia (assembly GCA_028551475.1). NCBI lineage: Eukaryota > Viridiplantae > Streptophyta > Magnoliopsida > Fagales > Casuarinaceae > Casuarina > Casuarina equisetifolia. The sequence continues at coordinate 21,997,425 of CM052357.1, forward strand.
GGACAGTGGAGAGAATGGTGAGCGGCGGGAAGAATGGGGATCCAATTAGCCATTGGAGGCCCGGCTCATTCCTGAGAAGGACGAGCTTCGGGCACAGAATTCGTACGCTTCTGTTTTCTGTTCCGCTCTCCATGGCCACAGAGCTCCGCCACATTGCGCTGGTCAGAGTAGCTCTGCGCCTCCTCGATTTAAGTATGTCAACAAGCGTCGTCGTTTCACTGGATTCCGTGACTTATTATTCAAAGAAAGGGTTGATTCTGCATAAGTTGTTAAGGCCTACAAATCAAAAGTGGATGGGCCTTAGACGTTCTGAAGAAATGAAAATTGCGTAAGAAAAAAAAAAGATAACAAAATGGGAGTTTTTGTAAAACATGTTGTATTTACTTTATATGACATGGAGTTGTACTGTAATCATTTCACTATCCTTATGTTCTACTTGTAATTTTTTTTTTTTGACACTGTAAACACTGAGTTCAATAGAAAGAATCATTCAACATGATATCTGGATTTTTTTTTTTTTAACCCCGAACAGATTCAAACTCCAATATAAATAAAAATTAAAATAAAAAACTAGTGCTTACAAAACCACAAATAAGTAGTCTCCAAGTGCTTCTTTCTTAGTATTCGTAGTGAGGGTTCTTGTAAATAACTTCAGCTGGGACAGTGGGGCATGCAGCTTGCACAAAAGTGAGTTTGGTAAGTTTAGGCATCACAAACATCTTTTTCTTGTAATTTCCATTTCTCCTCTCACTCCAAAGTTCAAGCTGTGAAATCACCTGATGTGCGAAGGAGCAGGACATAACAAGGCTGGGCTTTCTTGATTATACAATCCAACTTTAGCAATGTGTTACGTTCAAGGGTGACAGATTGGGTGATGGGGCGTTGGGGTTGAAGAAAGAAGTCTACGTATTGCTTCTTCTTCCCTATGTTTATAGATTCACAGGGAACGAGAATGATAAGACTCTTAGAAGGAGCCTAACCTCCTAGACTTGAATTCAAATAGCTTTCCTTCTTCTTACATGTAGCTCCATTTAAAAGCACCTACTGACCTTTCTTACCGATAACTTGTGACTACTCTGCACCTACAATGTTATGCAACCAAGACGTGGTGCAGAGTCTTGGTATAGTGCCCACTTCCTCTTAAATAAAGGACATTTCTTACAACACAAAAGAGGGGTGTGCTAATCCCTTTCAATACAAAAGAACAGAGCTAAAAAGGACCCGTACTGACAAGCGTGACTGACTTGACTGACTTAACTGCAACAGCTAGGAGGAGGTGAAACCAAGTTTCCCGCTTAAACACAAAACTACAAGATAACATGCATGCTTCTGCCACATCTCAAGTACCTTCTGCCACATGGAATCCCCCCTGGTAGGTTATGTGGTTGGCCATAATAAGAGTTCCCCTCCGTTTTTAGACCTTGTCCCCAAGGTCGAACATGGGAAATTGGTTGGCGATGTCTTTAGTGCGGTGCCAAGTGGCATTCGAGGGGGTAAGGCCTGTGCCACCAAATTAAGACTTCTGCTTCCTGTTGATGGGTGCAACGGCCTAGAACAATGCGTGGTTGAGCTGAAAGAGTGTGATTTTCTTTTAAGAAGGCAGGTAAGTGATCATCAATTTGGTCAGAGGGCCTTAAGCATTGTTTCAAGCGGGAGACGTGAAACATTGGATGGATGTGAAAGGTTGGAGGAAGGGCTAGTCGATATGCAACACAACCTACCCTTTCCACAATTTTGAATGGTCCATAGAAATGAGCTGCAAGTTTCACGGCTCGACGAAGGGCAACAAAAGTCTGACGATAAGGTTTTAGTCGAACATAGACCCATTCTCCAAGCTGGTACTCAACATCTCAGTGGTGTTGATCATAAAACCTTTTCATGCGTTCTTGAGTTGTAGCTAAGTTAGCTCTAACTTCTGTTAGGACTTGCTCCCGAGTTTGTAATTCTTAATCGACGGCCTGTACTCGAGCAGTGCTAGGAACATAGGAAAGGAGGGAAGGTGGGGGCCTACCATAAACAACCTCGTAGGGTGTCTTTTTGGTGCTGCTGTTAATGCTAGTGTTATGGTAGTACTCCACCCACGCAACCCATTTCATCCAATCTTGTGGTCAACCCTACATAAAGCAGCAAAGGTACATTTCCAAGGACCGATTGATCACCTCAGTTTGGCCATCCGATTGTAGGTGATAGGCTGATGTGAAGTTAAGGTGCACCCATGCAATTTAAATAATTCCTGCCAAAAAGCACTATTGAAAGTAGAACCATGATCACATATAACAAAGCGTGGTAACCTATATAACTTAACAATCTCAGTAAAGAATAGTTAGGCAACCGCTGCAGCTGAAAAAGGATGAGTGAGAGGAAGAAACCAGGCATATTTGGAAAGCTTGTCGACAACGACAAGGATGAAGTTCTTCCCCTTAAACACTAGCAGACTTTCTATAAAATCAATGGACAAATCTGTCCAAATGGCTGCGGGAATAGGAATGGGTTGTAAAAGTCCAATGGGAGCCCTTGTGTCATATTTGTGTTCTTAGCAAGTGGAGTAGGAAGGATGTAACGCTTAAGATCCTCCCTCATTGTTCGCTAAAAGAATATCATGTGCACTTGCTGGTGGATTTTATAGAAGCTTTCATGTGTAGAATCATGAAAATCCTTAACAATAGCTGTGACTAAGGAAGAGTTGGCTAAAAGAAATATCTGTACCTTAAAAAAAGTTGCTCCATTCTTGAAGGTCCATGGCCCACGGATTCTCCCTGTTGGATTCGGGTTGCAATGTCCCTCATTTCAGGATTTTCACAAACTTCATCTTTTATTGCCGAGATCCATGTAGGCATAGGAGTAGTGATGGCGTCACAACTGGCTTTGACTACTCTTGATTCTACAATTACCACATCAGCTCTATTTACCTTAGTTTCATGGGGTTGAAATAGAGAGGTTGCAGAGTTACCATTGGCCACTTCACAATGGTGTAATAAAGCATCCACCACCTTATTTTTTAAACCTGGCTTGTATTCAATGCTAAAATCAAAACCCATGAACTTCACTAACCATTTTTGTTGGGCAGGAGTGGAGATGTGTTGCTCTAGTAAATATTTCAAGCTTTGTTGATATGTACGCATGATGAAGGGACACCTCAAGAGATAATGATGCCATTGTTGGACAGTTAAAACAATGGCCAACATTTCTTTTTCATAAATTGAGGCATATCGATGCTTGCCTTTAATGGCCCGATTGAAAAATGTTATAGGATTACGTCCCTGTGAGAGCATGCCACCCATGCCTTGCCTAGAGGCATCACAATCCACAATGAAGGTTTGACTAAAATTGGGTAATGCAAGCATGGGGGTCTACACCATTGTTGACTTGAGTTCGTTGAAGGCCCTTTCAGCTTCATCATTCTAGTGGAAGGAATCTTTACACAGCAAGTCCATAAGTGGCCATGTAAGGAGTCCATAGCTTCTTACAAACCGACGATAGTAACCAGTTAACCCAAGAAAACCCCGTAAGGCTTTTAGTGTCTAGGGTTGTGGCCAACTAGTAATAGCCGAGATCTTGTCTTGATCCACCTTAAGGCTGTGGATTGATATCACATGGCCTAAGAAATGAACCTCAGATTAACCAAAAATGCGTTTAGTATGCTTGACATAAAGTTGGCGCTCTCGAAGAGTGGTAAGGGTGATTATAAGGTGGGCCTTGTGATCCTCCCAATTGCGACTAAAAACTAGAATGTCATAAAAAAAAAAAACAAGGATGAAGCACCTCAAATATGGTTCAAACACTGAATTCATCAAGGATTGAAATGTTAATGGAGCATTTGTAAGCCCGAAAGGCATTACAAGAAACTCAAAATGGCCATGATGAATGCGAAAAGCCGTTTTAGCAATATTTGTAGGGGCCATCTGAATCTGGTGGTACCCAGAATTAAATCCAGTTTTGAGAAAAAAATAGCTCCATGTAATTCATCGAGGAGTTCGTCAATGGTTGGAATGGGGTATCTGTCCCGCACAGTCAGTTGATTAAGGGCCCTAAAATCAACACACATGCGCTAGGACCTATCCTTCTTACGCACAAGGAGCACTGAAGAAGAGTAAGGGGATGACTGGGATGGATAATGCCTGAGTTAAACATTTCAGTTACCAGTTTCTCTATTTTTGACTTCTAATAGTGCGGGTACCAATATGGCTTGACATTGACTGGCTTTCCTCCCTCCTTAAGAGGGATGTGGTGGTCATGCGTTCTAACTAGGAGAAGGCCCTTAGGTTCTCCAAAGACATCCTGAAATTCTTCTAGGAGTTCCTTTAAATCTAGTTCTATGATAGGTTCTAAAAAAACACAAATGTTAAGAGCCATAGCTTCAATTTGTAAAAGGACTGCTTGTTTGCCTTTTCGCAGTTCCTTGCTTATCTCATCTCGATTAACAACCCGATTGGGTGGAGTTGTGGCACCTTCTAACATTACCCAGTTACCTTCTTTATGGAAGACAACCTGGAGTTTGGTGAAATCCCAAAGCACCGGGCTCAAGCTAAAAAGCCATGGAGCTCCCAAAACAGCCTCCGTTCCTTGGAGTGCGAGCAAGAAAAAATCAGCAACAAAGTTGACTCCTTGGATCGTAAATGAGACTCCCTTGCACAGTCTTGTGCTGGATATTTTCTCCTTGTTGGCCACCATAACCTCAAAAGTTTCATCAGTCTCACCTTGAAGGCCCGCACGCACGGCTACGTCTTGGTTAAGGAAATTGTGTGAGCTACTTGAATCCAAAAGAAAGAATACCCTGGTTCCCTTTGGTTGGATCTAACCTTCAACCTTCATGGTTTGCGGGCAACATAACCCATAATTGGCACCAAGAGAGATGCATGCCGGTGGATCTAGTTCTTCCTGTTCGAATAGTTTGGCTTTTAATAGCCACATTCCCTCCGCACCTTCTTCCTTTGGTTTAGGAGCTTCTAGAAAAAATAAATGCTTGCACCGATGCCCCGGGGTGAAGCATTCGGCATAATTGTAACAAAGGCCCTTGGCCCTTCATTCCGCCATTTCAGCTGAGGTGAGCTTCTTGATCTGCACTGAAGGTTGATCTGTTGGAGGATGAGGGGGCAGAAAACACAAGTTTGCATATCTGGGTAGAAGTTGAAGCCCTTGCCGTTAACCATCGTATCTCATACAACCTGACCAACCCAATAGCAGCGGACAAGGTTGGCAGTTTGGTCGCTTGAACATCCACTCGGATATTGTCCTTTAAGCCTGTGGTGAAACAGCTTATCTGTTGCTGTAGGGAGATTCACCCAGCTTGAACAAGTAACTGCATGAACTCCTTTTGATATTCATCCACTGATCCGTGTTGTTGGAAGCAAATAAGCTCACCATAAAAATCAACATAATGGACCATTTCTTTCTAATAAGTCAGCTGTTAACATAGGCCAAGAAAGCTCTTCCTTGCCATGCTCTTCCTGGAAAAGCTGGAACCACATTTGTGCATCCCCTTCTAGATTCCATGATGTAATCTCCACCTTATCCTTTTCCGGTGTTCAGTGGTATCTGAAGAACTACTCAGCTCTATAGATCCATTCAGTGGGATTGTCAGTGCCATTATAATGGGGGAACTTAAGCTTGGCTTTTGGTTGGCGATCATCATGTGGAGATTAGACACCTTTAGTTGGAGAGTCTTGGTAGGTTGGTTGGCCTCTAGGACTTCCATCATGATTTTGGTTCCCTTGAGAGGACCCGACCCCTTAAACCTTGTCATGCAGCACTAAAAACATTTGCTATAGAGACTCTAAAATTTCACGGAAGCGATGATCCATCTCTTGCCCCAGGTACTCTTTCATCCTATCAGCCATTCTAGTTGACCCAGAAGGCATTTTTGGAATAGATGTTGGCTCCGATGCCACTTTGTTACATTCAAGGGTGACATATCGGGTAATGGGGCATTGGGGTTGAAGAAAGAAGTCTACGTATTGCTTTTTCTTCCCTATGTTTACGAATTCACAGGGAATGAGAATGATAAGACTCTTAAAGGGAGCCTAACCTCCTCGACTTGAATTCAAATAGCTTGCCTTCTTCTTACATGTAGCTCTATTTAAAAGCACCTACTGACCCTTCTTACCTACAACTCGTGACTACTCTGCACCTACAATGTTCTGCAACCAAGAAGTGGTGTAGAGTCTTGGTACAATACCCACTTCCTCTTAAATAGAGGACATTTCTTACAACATAAAAGAAAGGTGTGATAATCCCTTCAACATAAAAGAATAGAGCTAACAAGGACCCGTACTGACAAGCGTGACTAACTTGACTGCAACAGCCGAGAGGAGGTGAAACCAAACTTCTGGCTTAAACACAAAACTACAAGATAACATGCATGCTCCCGCCATATCTTGAGTACCTTTTGCAACGTGGAATCCGTACTGGTAGGTTACGTGGTTGGCCATAACACAATAAGAATGATACCACTATTTTTTACAGTGCCAGCAATTGGTTTATGGCTAGACAGTGATACCCTTTATACATGGGGAGGTTTCTAGATCATGCATAGCAATCTCAGAGTTGAAGTGCCGATGGTACAAATTATTACATTGTTCTTCGTCTTCCTCATGTGGTCAACTATGATGGTATCCTTGTTACTGAAAGAAGCATTACTAAAGGATTGCAGAGACACAATAGGTATCTTTTACAGTGCATTTGATCATACCCTTATGTATATATCTCAACGCCCTTTTTCTTTAACACTTTATTTCTTTATCTAGTAACTTAATCGTTGTGTAGAAGTGGTAGTAGAAAACTCAAAATCTATTTCAATAATTAGCTCTTAAATTAAGGAAATATTTTTTTATATTTAAATGTGACAAATGATGCTGTATTGATCTGGATTCCTTACAATAAAAAACAATAATTTTCATAAAAGAAATATGATAAAATTATGTCTCTATTAAAAAACTTGTTATTAAAAAAATCCCAAGAACATTACACAATTCACATGATAAATTGAAAAATAAATCTACTTATAACTATGAAAGCCTTTTTAAAGGACAACTACTACTAAAACCCTAATTGATAAGAGATAAGTATATTCTAATTGATAAGAGGTAAGTGTATCCTTTTTTCTTTTTCTTTTTGTGTGTCTTCACCCAATGTATCATTATCTCCTCTTCTCCTCTTCTAAATCATTATCTCCTCTACTTTTTCTAGAATCAGTATCTCTTTTACCCTCTTCTAAAATCATTATCTCTTTTACCCTTCTAAAATCATTATCTCTTATATTCTTTTAGAATTTCAATCATGATAATCCTTGCCCTTTCAAACAATTTTTATTCTTAATGATCAAGTTTGAACATTTGAAATTGTGCCCTAATGTACTAAATATCTTTTTAAGTGAGGTTGGTGGCTCATTACACTTTTTACGTCCCACATGGAAAACATAAAATTTTAAAAAGTAATTTATAAAAAGATAAGTTCCTCTACTTAATATCTTAGGATTTTAAGTTAGATATAGAATATGGATAAGCCTAAAAGTCATGCGTGAAGTGGAAGTTCCTGTGGGAAGTGTTGCCTTACACTTTGGGTGAGGAGGCTGAGTTTTAAGTTAGATATAGGTAATTCTTTATAAGAATTTAACACCATTGAAATAACAAATCAATTCCAAGTTCATCTCCTCTTCGCATCGTGTGGCAAGCTAATATCTTTAATGGCTCAACTAATGGTCTATCTTCACCATCTAATTAGGGCACCTAGGGATACATCTTGCAAGTTTTCCCACTAACTTTTTCAATTATTACACATGAAAATTTGGATGGATGGTGGTAGCCAGGGGGGTTAAGGCTAACTTGTAGGCTACCTTTCCTATTTGCAAGGTAAATCATAAAAGAATCATAATAACAAAGGGATAGCCTATTATTTATTCTCCATGATAGGAATGATTATTAATAAAGCTAGACCTTCAAGTACACTAACTTTCCTACCTTAAATTTGTGCTCTATCTTATTCTAATTGGCATAAGCTTCTATTCCAACTTGATTGGTTTGAAGATGAGACTAGATCAATTGCACCCTTTGCACTCACCCTTACAAGAAGTCTTTAACACCCTCCTCTTTTGGGGACCAAATTTATGATATAAGGGTTGGCTTGGCCTATATGTAATGGACTTGGAGAAATTCATTCAGCACTTAGGTCTTAGTAATGAACTGAGTTAGCTTTCTAACCAAGATCATTTTTATGAGAGAACTTCTAGAGAACTTACAAAGAAAAAGATAAGGAACAAGAGGAAAGCTTGAGTGTTTGAGTAAGGAGAAAGGGATCGGAAGGTTCCCTTTATATAGAAGTTAGCCTTATCATAGGAATTAAATGGACCATCGGTTACACATTTATAGCATTGTGATAAATGTGTAAACATCACATAAGATTTAAATAAGGTTCATCGAATCAGGACACTTTATAATTCTAAACCATTAAAATACTCATAAAGAGTTAATGTTACAGTAGTAAATGATGAATCGTAACCATTATATTATAAAATATCAGAGTCATTACATGTTCAAGAAAAATGTTTTCCCTATTAAAGAGGTTGGTTACATCCTCAAACATAAAAGTAGTGGAAATACAAAAGGAATAAAATGGGGCACCAACTAAGTGGATGACTCGACAACAAGGAAACTAGGCGGGTCAGACTCGTACTTGCCATCTCAGTCCATCAGCCCATATTGCCAATCCAGTACATAGAAGTTCAACTTATACTCCCTTGGCTAGCCCACTGGCTCGTATTGCCAGTCTAAAACATTCTCCCCCACCTAATTTGGTGACCCCTTTGTTGCCTTCAAATAATTGTCGATGAGACCTCTGAACTGCTAGAGATCATCTTCAAACTCCCATGTTGCTTCACTTTTAAGCAATCCTTTCCACTTGATGAAAAATTGTTGCCATAGATAAACTCTCTTCTTTTGGAAGACACGATCAAACAAGATTGCCCTTGCATCCTTCTAAGAGGATCTTATCATTATTGGAGAAGCCTTCTTTGGCTTGCTCTATTTTGCATCCACCTTATTCTCGTGGAAAGGCTTCAACATGCTCACATGGAAAACTAATGGATCTAGAGGTTAGTTAGGAGATTTATCCAGTAGGCCACCTTCCCAATTTTTCACACGATCTCAAATGGTCCTTCATACTTACATACCAATCCCTTATGAAGGGGATGGTAAGCCTTGTATTGATGAAGTAGGAATTTTACCAAGACATATTCCCTAATGTTGTAGTCGGCTAGCCTTCTCTTCTTGTCAGCTAACTTCTTAATTCTTTTAATGGCTTTGTTCAGATATGATTTTGCCACATATGTATTCTTCTTCCAAGATTTAGCCATTTCATTGGCATTAGGACATTGACCTGATGGTTTGGACACCAAGGTTGGAGAAGTCAACGATTGTTGCCTTGTCACCAACTCAAATGGGCTTTTGTTTATGGACTCACTCCTTCGTAAGTTGTAAGAAAATTAGGCTACATCCATTAACTTCACCCAATCCTTTTGGTTCTCACTCATAAAGTATCTTAGATATAACTCCACAAGGCTATTCACCCTTTTCGTTTGCCCATTTGTTTCAGGATGGAAGCTCGTAGAGAACCGTAACTTTAAGCCCAACAAACTGAATAGCTCTCTTCATTGTTGGCTTGTGAAGCGTGGATCTCTGTCACTAATAATGCTTCGTAGTAGTCCCTAGTACTTCACCATATGTTTGAAAAAGAGCTGGGCTGTAACTTCCGCTAGACGCTCCACTGGCCAGTACAAAGGTAGCTTATTTAGAAAATTGGTCCACCATCACAAGGATTGATCCACACCCATCAACTTTCGGTAGTCTAGTGATAAAATCTATGGAGATGCTCTCCCATGGTTGGCTTGGTATCGGTAGCGGTTCTAATAATCCTTTAAAAGCTCTTCATTTTAACTTATCTTGGTGGTAAATGAGATAAGTTTTAACAAAAATCTTAATCTCATCACACATACCAGGCTAAAAATATAAGGCTTCTACAAAAGCCCTCATCCTTTGTTGTCTAAGATGTCTTACCCACTTGTTGTCATGGCATTTTCAAATGAGTTTGCAGTGGATATTCTCCCATTTAGGAATGTACAAGTGCCTTTTCTTTATGTAAAAGAGTACGTCTTCCATCCAGAAGTACTTCATCTTACCCTCTTTCATGAGTTGCTCCAAACTGTTTGGCCATAGAATTGTGAGCCATTCCTTCTCTTATAAGTTGTAGCGTGTTTCCCACAACTACACTCATGGTAGCTAACTCGGCGTTCTGGCTAGAAGCATCAGTAACTATGTTGATTCTTCTTGGCTTGTACTTGATTATGTAGTCAAACTCAATAAGAAAGTCCTGCCACCTAGCTCGCTTCGGAGACAGCTTCTTCTGAGTATAAAAATAACTCGTGACCACATTGTCCGTTTGGATAAAAAATTATAAGCCAAGTACATAGTGATGCCATGTCCTCAAACAATGAACTATGGTTGCCATCTCCTTTTCCTAGATCGTATACTTACACTTTACATCGTTCAACTTTTAACTTTCAACTTTCAACTTTCGAAAGAAGTAGAATGCCCCTTCTACATGAGTAGACCCTCAAAAACAAAGTTAGAAGTATTTAAATGTACCTCAAATTGTTTGGAGAAATCTAGTAATGCCAACACTGGTTCTTTTGTTATAGTAACCTTTAAGTATTTAAAAGCTTTTTGGCATGCCTTTGTCCAATCCTAAGTCTTAGACTTCTTTAGCAATTCTGTCAAGGGTGTAGTTCTTGCCAAGAACCCTATTAATAAATTGTCTATAATAATTTATTAGACCAAGGAAGGATTTCAATTTCATTGTCTTCAAGGGAGCTTCCTATCCCTGAATTGCCTTCACCTTGGCCTTGTCCATTTATAGAGTTCCTTTAGTGATGACATGCTTAAGAAACTCCACCTTTTCTCGTGCAAAGGAACATTTTTCTTTCTTCAAGTACAACTTGTTCTCCCACAACATCTTGAATAGTACCTTTAAGTGCTCGACATGCTCCTCTTAAAAGTTTTGTACACTATTATGTCATCTAGGTATACTACCATGAATTTGTTTAAGTAGGGATGAAGTAAGTTGTTCATCAAAGTATAGAAAGTTGTTGGGGCATTAGTTAAGCCAAAAGGCATGACTAACCATTCGTAGGAGTCGTATCTTGTCACACATGTTGTCTTTGACTCGTCACTTGCAACAATTTGAATTTGGTGGTATCTTAATTTCATATCCACCTTGGTAAAGTAACAAACATTGCCCAACCTATCAAACAAATCCACTATTAATGGAATAAGGTATTTGTTCTTGATCGTTACCTTATTTAGCGTTAATTGCATTGATCCATCCTTCTTTGCTTGGAAAAGCATTGGAGTACCATATGAAGACTTCGAAAGCTGTATGTACCCTGCATCAAGGAGTGTCTTCAACTGTTTCCTAAGTTCCTCCAACTTAAGTGGAGACATCCTTTAAGGAGCCTTCGTTGGAGGTTTCATCCCTAACTCTAACATGATTGCATGATCAACTTCCTTCCTATGAGGTAGTTGCTTTAACATTTCTGGAGGTATCACATCCCTATTTTCATTAAGGAGATCATGAACAACCTAAGGAAGATTGTCTTCCTTCACAATCTCTTTCTTTTCCTTCAACATGACAAGATAAGTCTCTTTGCCTTTTCAGATGTCTTTCTTCTGGACTCATTGCTTTAGTAAGGACCATACATGACATCTCCCCTACACAGATATGCAAGTAGCTATGTGTGGGGTAAGTAAAAACCTTAGCTTCGTGGAGGAAATCTAACTCGAGGCCTAGCTTGTAGTCATCCATCACAACCACTGTTGGATCTACTTTCCCCTTCCATTTCCTAACACATAAGTCCACGCCTTGGACGATTCTAGCCACTGGCCATGGAATATTGTTCACCATCTTTAGTGAATCGATATCTTTCTTCACCGAGAGACTTAACTTTTTAGGTTCCCCAAGTGTAATAAAATTATGGGTGGCAACCGAGTCCACCATTACTTTGGCACTCTTGTTATTGATTGCACACTTTACATACATCAAAGATCTCATGGTAGATCTTGGGGCCTTCCTTTCCATCAAATTAAACATTTGAAGGGCTACCATATACCTTTCATCTGTAGAGGTTTCTTCTGGAACCATATCTTGCTCCATTGCATTCAGCGATCCCTTCTTTGGACAATCTCTCAAAAAATGAGGGCCTCTGCAAATGAAACAAGAAAGATTACCTTTCTTTTTATTGCTGTCATGGCTAAAAGATGGTTTGCCACCTTCATTTTGATTAAATGAGGCTCCATTCCGATTGAATGATGGTTGATTCCCTTCATTTCTTCTGGAATTGTCACTCTGGATAGGTGGGCTAGATGAAGCTTCAATCCGTCTTCGATCTAGCAAGGATTCCATAATAGAGATCATTTGATTTATCTTGTTCAGATTTTGTTTTTTTATTTCATCCTTCGCCCATTTCTAAAGCCCACTTATGAAGAAGAACAAGAGAGTCTTCTCAGGCACATCCTTGAGGTAAAGACTTGCCTCAGTAAAAGCTTTAACATAAGCTCGTAGGGTCTTGGTGTGCCTCATATTACACAATGTTTTGTAAGCCCTCTAGTCTACATTCTTGGGAAGGAATTGCTTCTTTAACACCTTTTTACATACCTTATAAGTGTTGATCTCATCCTCTTCACTTTCTATCTCTTGACACTTCCTATGCCACCACACGTTAGCATTATGAGTGGGATAGTAAGAAGCAGTTTGTACCTTTACTTGATTATCTGTGATATTAGCAATCTCAAAGTATTACTCCATCTGTCATAGGAAGTCTTTAACTTTTGTTGCATCTCATTTTCCACCATAGCTCTTTGGCTTAGGAATATCTCTACGAGGAATATTAAAGGTAGTCCTTGTTTGGAGTTGTTCATGAACTTTCTCAACATATCCTTTCAGCTCCACCACTTGTTCCTCAATGTGAGAAACATAACCTTCCAATAAAGCAATTCTTTCCTCCATAGACACTATCATTTCAGCTTGCATCCTTTTTTGCTTTGCTCTCTGGGGTTAGTGTTGCAATTCTCCTACACCTTTGGATGCCATCGTAAGAATCAAACTTACCTCAAGAGTTAGGCTTTAATACCACTTGTAATGGACTTGGAGAAATCCATTTGGCACTTAGGTCTTAGCGATGAACTAAGTTAGCCTTCTAACTAGGATCACTCTTATGAGAGAACTTCTAGAAAACTCACAAGAAAAAGACAAGAAACGAAAAGAAAGCTTGAGTGTTTGAGTGAGGAGAAAATGGACTGGGAGGTTTCCTTTATATAGAAGTTAGCCTCATCATAGGAATTAAATAGACCATCATATGTACATTTAGAACATCACGATAAATGTGTAAACGTTACATAAGATTCAAATGAGGTTTATCAAATCAGGACACTTTATAATTTTAAATCATTAAAATACTCATAAAGAGTTAATGTTACAATAATAAATGATGAATTGTAACTATTATCTTATTGAATATCAGAGTTTTTACATGTTCAAGAGTAGTGTTTTCTCTATTAAAAAGGTTAGTTACATTCTCATACATAAAAACAAGAGAAATACAAAAGGAATAAAATGGGGTATTATCTAAGTGGATGACCCAACAATAAGGAAATTAGGCGGGTTGAATTTGTACTTGCTAGCTCAATCCATCGGCATGTACTGCCAGTTTAGTACATAAAAGTTTGGCTCATACTCACTCGACTAGCTTGTTGGCCCATGTTGCCAGTTTGAAACATATATCCATATAAAGTTTCAAGGAGAGAAGTGTGATAATTCATGTTGTACCACCACTTTGCATTAGTTCAACTTTTGTTGATTCTATCAATTACATTAATTTTAAAGTTTTGTATTTGAATCCAACTCTTGTAATTAGGTTCTACACCTATAAATGAGATTGAAATTATCGATTAAATTAGGTTTAGAAATAATTCATCCCTCAAACACATACCCTTTCTTTTTCCTTACAAATTTCTTATTTTTACAAAGAAAAAATAAAAAATAAAAATAAAAATTGAAACACTTTTAGTTGACCATTCAAAATGCATACATCTTTTGCTTTTTAAGCTAAAGACCTTAATGAGGCCTTAACTAATAACGTGTAGTGATTTTCTAAGTTATGGTTTGTTTTTCTTTTTTCCCAATACCTTTTCGCAATCTCTTACTTAGACATTCTTACTGCAATAGCTTTTGTGCACACAAATTTAGTTCAAAGTAATTGATTTTATCATGAAATCCATTCCCCACTATCCATTCTTTGGAATTTTTTTTAGGTCCCTTTTATGTTTTTAATTTACTTCAAACTTTTGTTTGATAGTTTTATTTTGTATACTTTCAAGAAGTAACAAATTTTTTTCACAACAACTTAAGTTATATTTGTTTATTAAATTTAACATAAACATGTGCTTGAAACATTTCAGTAATAAGTTGGAAAAGAGTTGTTTGAAACATTCTAGTACACAAACACATGCCTATTAAATTTGACATAGATTTTAGTAAATGCTACTAGTACAAATGGTTAAGGGATGGGATAAATACATTGCCAAGATAAGCTATCATCCAAAATCATAATGAAACAAGTTACCTTCTATTATTTCTTCATGGCTTGAAATGGCCATAAGATGTGCTTAGGCCCTTTTAAAGTCTCTTTCACCATCTTAAGTTGATTCCCCAAAGATGAGAGGCAATTGAAGCAAATGGCAACCGCAAGGTTGTCTTACTTCAATTTGACAAAAGACAAGTTAAGCATAAACAATTTAGCCTAATCTAATTTCACATACATTTCTTAAATATATCCCTATATCTCATGTGCTTCTTTTGTCAATAGAAGCTTGGTAACGATGTCCTTAGTGTAATAAACTAGTCATCTTCAATTCTTAGTGGTAGTGGACTTGGGGAAGCTATATCACCTATAGGTGTGGTAGACATAGTGGTTGGTCCTTGGGGATCAGGACAAGGTCTTGATAATTGTGCAAATGGAAAAATATTCTCATGAAAAACAACATCCCTACTAATTAAGAAACGCCCCCCCTTAATGTCATATAGGCGAGATCCCTTTTGAGTGAGGGAGTATCCCATGTGGACACACATGATTGCCCGGTGTCCAAACTTATCATGTTGTGTAAGATCAGTGGCATAACACAAGCATCCAAAGACGCGCAAGTGAGTAAGAGAAGGTGCATGCCCATGGAGGATCTCAAAGGGAGTTTTCCCTTTAAGGATAGGAGTAGGTGTCCTATTAATCAAATAACTAGCAGTAAGTATGCACTCATCCCAAAAATGAAGAGGAAGTTATGCTTGAAAACGTAATGCACATGCAACATTTAAAATATGACGATGTTTCCTTTCCACCACTCCATTTTGTTGTGGTGTATTGGCACATGAACTCTCATGAATAATGCCTTGGGATATTAAGAAAGATGTGCATTCTGAGCTAAAGAAGTCTAAGGCATTGTCACTTCTCACGCGCTTGACTGAGGTCTCAAATTGGGTTTGTACCATTGAAAAAAACTTTTAATGTGAGTGAGGGTTTCGGTTTTGGCTTTCATAAGGAATGTCCAAGTGCCTCATGAAAAGTCATCTACAATGGTAAGAAAATAACGAGCTCCTAAATATGTAGGAGCCTTGTAAGGACCCCAAATGTCAATATGGATTAGTTCAAAAAATTTTTGAGTGGAGGTAATGCTAGTTGGGAAAGATGAGCGGGTTTGCTTTGCTAATGGACAAACAGGGCAACTCTTAATGCTATCTAAAGTAACATCTTTAGAAAAATTAGAAATAAATCGCATAACAGAAGATGATGGATGTCCCAATCTTTGATGCAAAATATTACAATCCATGGAAATAAAAGGTTTATTACATGAATTGTTTGAATGAAAAGGTACTACAGCATTAGCAAAAGGTATGACATTGTCTATGGAATTATCGTGGTGAGTTTCTTCACCACTAGACTCTAAGAAATATAGCCCATCCTTCACTATATCCCGTCCCGTCACTTTCCCAGTTAAGATGTCCTGTATCACACAAAAATGAGAGTAGAGGTAAATTATGCTATTGGTTTCGGTGGTAAATTTAAAGGTGGAAATGAGATTTGATGTGAACATAGGAGAATATAAAACAATTTTTAAGAAGATGCCATTAGGTAAAGTCACGAAACCAATATGGGTAATAAGAACGTGGGTATTGTTAGGCAAGTGTATTGTCCTACATTCATGAGCACATGTTCGAGGAGACATTAGACAATTAAAGTCACCAGTAATGTGATCACTAGCACCTGTATCTAAAATCCAAACTGAGGAAGGTGTAGATGGTATACCTGCCATGTTGGCACTAGCACTGGCAATGACATTGTTGTTGATAAGGGTCACAATCTGCTCAAGTTACTCCTTAGTGAAGCCAGAGGGCACATATTGGTTTTCTCACCATGATACCATCTTAGAGAGTGAGAGTCAACATAAATTTTGAAATAAAACCTCTTTTCTTAAGAACAAAAATATATGGTTTTCTCTATATACATTTGGGATACATAAGAGGATGATTAATAAAGTAACCTAATATCAGAAGGCTAACCTATTGGGCCAAGGCCATATATGTACAAAACCTTGACCCAATGGGTAATGACAATGTATACAATGTAACATTATTTTCTCAACACTTACAATGGATGGACTGCACAGACTTCCTTATCATCCTTGCTAACCTCCCCTATTACGCAACCTCCTCCCTGAAAAAGGAAAAGGTTTGATGGAAGAAGCTCTCCGAGGTAATCACTCTGAACAATCTTCGAGTGAAGCTGGCCATGCAGCGTTACACGCAAACTCAAGTTCCTTTGAGTCAAGCACGGCCAGCGCAACAAAGAGACTTCAACCACTCAGCAGCCACACGGAGTCTTCGGAGCTAGCTACACCAACCTTTGTGAAAACTCGAGAAAGACAAAAAAGGACAAAGGATTAGTTGAAGACCAGCTCGAAGAGGCTGCACCAAAATCTGTGAACCGGGGTATGCGTTGCTTTCCTGGAAAATCATCTACCAACCATCCTAATGTCATCCGTGAAGTGCGGCAGTTTGAAGAACTCCCATCAGCAAGCAAGAAAAATTGCATTAACCTATCTACCATCAAATAAATTTCAGTGAAAGTGTACGACGTCCACACCTATAACAAGTGATGTAATGGACGATAGTTAAGCTAGTCTAGGTGCCTATAAATGTGTGTATTACGAACGTTTAAGGCATCCTTTCGTGGCTTATAAGATATTAATACATCGTACGTGATGTGACGTTGTGCCTATATTATCTTCTTCCCGGTTTCCATCGAACTATTGTTATTCTTCTTTCTCACAGACAAATTCCACAAAAGGTATTCACGGCTGGGTGCTGACCTGGATTGCATTCCTTGTCAACTTGACTTACATTTAGGATCTATAACACACTTATTAATGTAATGGCCCCAAGAAAAGAGAAGAAGTGATGTAATAACCACCCTCGTGTTAATTCTTTTCTTCAATAGACCCACAATCTCGTGATTTTCCCACCAACAATGACACCACAGAGCACCCTTTTCCATCACTTGAAAAATATTCTCCACAAGTAACCATAGCAAAACATAGGATCGTAATAAGACAATTGAAGAAAGCTTTGTTTTTCCTTTGGGTTTAGAATATTGCAGTCCCAACAGACCCATTGTTTGCTTGTTAGGAAAACGTCAAATTCCAAAAGAACTTTCCAAGAAAAATTGAGAAAAACCATAGTCACAATGACCAGTCATAATTTGGGTGCAAATCTCACACCCTAAAGAAAAAGTCGTTCGAGCCTCGTCAAGCCGAGGTGTTATGCCGCCTACTGGGAGAGCGCGCTGAGTGGCCTTGCTACGCTCACTATGTGGTTCTTGAGGCATTCTCTGTACCGAATCCCTACTCTTACCACGACTTTTCGGCACCTCTTGGAGATTGCATTAAAAAAGTGTCTGTGTTATATTATTTTAATTCTGAAAATTATCTTTTACAGGATTTTTATATATAATTTAAACTTAAGAAAAAGAAATATTAAGACCTAACAGATTAAACACTTTTTTTTTCGGTACTCACTAAGTTACTCAAGTACTCACATCCCAGCAAAGTAGGAATCTCCATCATATGTTCTTCCTGCTCATCACACTTGATTTTCACTATCTACGAGACGAAGGAAGCTCAATGTTTTGAAGTGGAATTGAAATTCTTTTCTTGGTATTTACAAAGCAGTTATAAAATTTAAGCACTTAATTATTTCTTTGATAGATTAATAATATGTTACAACTAAAACCTGAACAAAGGATGCATCTTCTTAACTTTAACATTGACCATAATGAAACGAAAAAGAAATTATCAATAACTAGAAGATGGCCTATTTGAAAACCAAACAAATAAAATTCAATATACAAAAGTATTAGACAAGATGAGGTTAAGCAAATAAATTTATGAAAGATTGAGAAACCAAAATGGAATGAAGCTAATCATGGATGCCATGAGATCAATCTCATGGCATGTGTATATTCTTTAGCTATGTGATTATATTAAAAAGCTCATTACTTAAGTCAAAAATCAATTTATGAGGTAATAGAATCTATTATCTTATAAACAAAATTATTAATATATTATTTAGCTATATGAGACTTATACATCTTAATACACTCATTCACCATAATAGTCAAATTATAGGACCATCATGGTTTGTATCACATGGATAATGCAAGAGTTCAAATCAATGGGGGTCCATAGGGATGCTACAAAAATCCTAACTTTGATATTAAGAAGTTTATTATCCAAATCAAAAATCAACTCAATGGTTGATGGGAGCCATTGTTATATAAGTAAGAATCCTAATATATTTCTTAACAATGTAAGACTCATTAGACATATCTTAACATGCCCTTTCATTGGTGTCATATTAAGCAGGCAATGCATGTGCTCAAATCAATGGGAGCTTATAAGAGTACTAAAGGAGAGCTTAACTCTAATATAATATTAAGAAATTAAGAAATTTATTATCCAACTCAAAAATTGACTCAAGAGTTGGTAAAACCTATTGTCATATAAACATAATTATTAATATAATATTCATTAATAATGTGGGATTTGTTGTCTACATCTAATATGCCCCAAATAGTTAAATTATTAAACTATTATGGTGCCACATTATATGGGCAAATTGTGGACTCAAATTAATAAGGGCCTATAATAATGTTAAGGGGATCTTATTTTTGATACTATATTAAAATGTTTATTATTCAAACTAAAATTTGACTCATAAGGATAAATGAAAATTTTAAAATATTTTTAAATAATGTAAGACTTATTATCCATGTCTTAATAATTGATATCCTTTCAGATTGCTTTCTAAAAAGGCATAGGAATCTTGGCCTCATTTCTTCCTTACTTTACATCTTAGAACAATCACCAATAAAATTGGCTAGGATGATGGGGCTTTAGGCCTTAATTTTTTTTTAGTTAAACATAGTCACAACCTTCACGCCATTTAAAAGACACGCAGGGCTAGCGTAGGCTTAAAGTAAGGGATTGGACATCTAGGAGCTCAACTCTACAAAAAATTACTGAATTTTTCCCACAAACTTCAAATCAGACTCGCATCACATCTGATGTGACTTCAAGTTGCGCAGGAGGTAGTTATTACGCGTTGTTATTAAGGTTACTTGCATATCGTTGTAGATTTCATGGATTTTTCTTAGGTGGAAATTTCTGTCTCGGCATCGTAATGCAACTACTAATGTAATGTCCCCAACAAAGGAAAGTAGAAAGTGATGTAATAGTCATTGATAGACATAATCTCCAAATAAAGTTGGGAGAAACTCTGAGTTGGAATTCGATAAGGAGATTGGTAAACTTGTAAGCTAGCCCTTATCTTCAACAAGACCACCTTCTTGTTGATTTCTCCGCCAACTAGGGCACCACACAGCACCATTTCCCATCACCTGAAAAATATTCTCCACAAGTAACCATGGCGAAACATACGATACTAGTGAGACAATTCAAGAAAGCTTTATATTTTTCCTTTAGTAGTGGAATTGAAATTCTTTCTTGGGCTTTACCAATAAGTTATAAAATTTAAGCACTTAATCATATCTTTTGTGCATTAATAATGTCAAGTAAAACCAGTACACAGGTGTATATTCTTAACTTCAACTTTGACCATAATAAAAGCAAAAAAGAAAAGATCAATGATAGAAGACGGTCTATTGGAAAACTAAATAACTAAAATTCAAGATACAAAAGTATCAGACAAGGAGAAGTTAAGTAAATAAATTTATATCTTGTGACTGTTTTCTAAAGGGCATAGGAAACTTTGGCCCCCATTTCTTCCTCACTGTATATATTAGAATGATCACCAATAAAATTGTTTGGATTTTCGAAACTCTACGATGGAGATGATGGTGGTTTGGGGGTTTAAGGCAGGTGCTGAACCGGGAAGGTTATAGGAGGTTGTTAACCACGTACATAATAGTTAAATTTAATAGTTATAGATGAAGAAGAGATAAAATCGTAAGAATATTTTAAAATCAAGCAAGGAAAATAAAAATTTTATTTTTTATTTCACTTACATGTTTAAGTCTTGAATCTCTAGATAGGAATTCGAAAATTAAGAAAGTGAAACCTATAAATTGTAATAAGTTTTTTCAAGAGTTTTGAAATTTGTCAAATTCAGTTTTTGAATCACAATAATTATATTATAATCAAACAATTTTATATTTTCTTTGGTGATATATACTAAATCTTTTACCAAACAAAAAAAAAGAAATTGAAGATAAAAGGAAGGGAAGGATTGCACATTTGGAAGCTGAACTTCATACAAAGTTATTGAATTTCTCACGTGAAAAATTGAACTTCAAATCAGACTCACATCACATCCAATGTGACTTCAAATGAGCAAGTCTTTTTTTAATTTGTCGTGGGGTCTCTGGCCACCTTCGACGGCTGACCACTCACATGAATCACATGACCCTCTCTTCTCTATAAAAGGGCGAGCTCTTAGAATAGAAGCACAAAAAACCAGAGGGTTAGCTTCTGAATAAAAGAGATGGCGATGATGAATGTTGAAATAATTTCTAAGGAGAAGATTACACCATCATCTCCGACACCCCTGACCATAGAATCCACAAACTTTCTTTCTTAGACCAGATTGCACCCACTAATTACATTCCTATCATCCTTTTTTATCAAGCCAGTGACAGCCATGATATTGATCAGGTCGAAAAATCTAGCCGACTTAAAAAGTCCCTGGAACAAACCCTTACTCGCTTTTACCCTTTGGCTGGAAGGGTCAAAGAAGCCCACTCCGTCGAGTGCAACGATGAGGGGGTGGAGTATTATGAAGCTCAAGTTACTTGTAAGTTATCGGAGGTACTCAAACACTTCGATTTGGAAATCTTAAACCAGTTTCTGCCAGTCACAACCTTTGGTGATGAAGATAAAGCTGGAAGCCCTGAGGTTCTCTTAGCTGTCCAATGCAATAACTTTGATTGTGGTGGAGTAGCCATTGGTGTCTG
Organism: Casuarina equisetifolia; assembly: GCA_028551475.1. Lineage (NCBI taxonomy): Eukaryota > Viridiplantae > Streptophyta > Magnoliopsida > Fagales > Casuarinaceae > Casuarina > Casuarina equisetifolia. Next base: position 22,019,041 of record CM052357.1, read on the forward strand.
TTTTTCACACAGGATTGCTGATGGAGCTTCAGCCTCCGCATTTCTTAATGCCTGGAGTGCTGCATCTCGAGCAGAAGTACTTGAAGCAGTATGTCCGAAATTCAATGGGGCCACGTACTTCCCACCGAAAGATATATCTTGGGGACAAGGGAACATTGGTATCAGAAAGGACAAGATCGTCACAAGAAGATTGGTGTTTGATGAATCAAGCATCGCAGAATTGAGAGAAAAAGCTTTCTCCGCTGCCAGTTTCGCAGTGAAGTTCCCAAGCCGCATTGAGGCCGTTTCAGCTTTCTTATGGAGGCGTCTCATGATGATATCCAAATCAAAACAAGAAATGCCAGGAATTTCCATAGCACTTCATGCAGTGAACTTACGAGAGAGAATGGTCCCTCCCATGCCGAAGAATTCCCGTGGGAATCTCTGGTACTTCGCTGCTGCAGTATTATCGCAACATGAGCTTGACCAGGACAATGATGGTATTCTAGTGAACAAGCTAAACAATGCAATAACTTCAATCAATGGTGATTACTTGAAGAAACTACAGAACGATGCGATTCCAGATTCTCTTACTAAGATGGCGGAGTTGGCCACCAAGGGTGATGTAGGGTTTTATAATTTTACAAGTTGGTACAGGTTTCCGCTTTATGAAGCTGACTTTGGTGGGGGGAAGCCTATTGGATCTAGTGCCCCAGTTTGCCTTTTAAGAATCTTGTCGTCTTGACGAGCACAAGAGAGGGAGGTGGGATAGAGGCAATTGTTAACATATTGGAGCAAGACGCGATCATATTTGATCGTGATCCTGTACTTCTTCCATATGTCGCTTGGACAGTTGCAGAGTGATGAATACTCGGGCCAGCTTTCTGCTGTGGCGTGTCAAATAAACCTTGTTTAGTCTATTTTCTTCTAAGTCAGAAATCTATGTTACCTTGTATCGAAAGGAGCTGATGTATTCTGCTGAATTCCTTCAATGTCCGTTTCCCTATCTTACTTACTCCAAATTTCTCATAGTTTTCTTAAGCAAAATGTAATACGGTAAAATCCCAGTTATCTCCAAATGCCCCTCCATTTCTTAGAATTGATAAACTCTTTTAAGAGAGTTTTTTGTTTCTTCCATTTCTTGGTAGTGCTAGAATTAAATAATGTGCTAAATAATGTGCTAGAATTTCCATCCTCATATTCTCAACTTTTCATCTATATCTATATGCATATGCATATAACTGTTGTAGATTTTATTTTCTTTTACAGAAACGAAGATTTAACTTGGCTAGGGAAGATCATATCTGATTTAACTTTTTTAATATCATCATCAAACATAAAATTAATTATATGTTCATTGTATCTTAGAGATGGATTAATGCATGCATCCCATGGAATTGTTAGGATTGGTGAAACAATTAAGTTAAAGGGTATGATTGTCATTACAATCAAGGGTCTTTATGTAATTGTAGAACCAAGGAATATCTTCTAGATGTAGTGGGTTTCCTGGTAGTATTGGATTAGGATTTTTATCCTTATGTGGAAGTAGGTTTTCCTAGTGGTATTCGACTAGGATTCCTTTAGGGTTTCTCTATAAATAGGGGAAGTATAGAGAAACTTAGTGGGCGAATTGAGAGAATCCCTATGGGGGGCTAATTGTTGGAGAAGGCCCCTCTCATAGATTCAAGTTAATGAGAGAATCCATGAAACACCTATTTAAGGAGAGGGAATGTATGAGAGAATCTAATGAGAAGAGACTACAGGGGACGTAGGAGATTACGATGTTCGAACCTCTTAAATCTATTATGTTTGGGTGTGTGTGTTCTTATATTTGTGTGTTCAATCTCTATGTAGATGATGCAACCTTATTGAATTCTCCCAACAAGTAGTATTAGAGCCAGGTTTGGATCCTAACAAGTGGTATGGGAGATAAGCTTGGTTCTTAACAAGTGGTGCAGTGAGCGTGGATGTGAAAGATTGGGACCATAGGTGACGAATCGAACGTGGTGAACGCAATTGAAGAAGCAGATTGATGTGTTTTGAGGTGAGATTTTTTCTTTCCCTAAATCCAGTTTGATTTTGATGATATTGAAGTAGATCAACTGGAATATATTGTTGGAGTTGTGGATTGAGGTTTGCAAAGTGCATATCCATGTCTCTGTGTCTATATCCGAGCATTTATAAGCCAAAATTAAAGATTTTTGTTGAAAAACATGACATTTTGGAGATGATCAGTATTTTTGAAGTTGTTGGATTGAAGATCAACCTAATCATATTGTTTGTGGTAGTTGTTGTGTTTCTTTGGCTTAAGTTGTGGCATTAGATGATAAAGAATGATGGAGATATTGATGTTTGAGGGGGAGTACTTTGTTGATTTTGTTGATCAATTGTTATTTGAGAGGGAGCGTGCGATGCTCTTATGTTGAGGTGATTGATGAAGTAAAAGTTTAGGATTTTCAAGTTTGTCGATATCCAGATGAGGTGTATTGAGACTCCGATGGTTGATTCTGGGGAAGTATCAACAATTTTGGATGGGAGATGGACTCTTCGTTGGGGATTTCGAAGAGTTATCTCAATTGTTGTGGAAGTCCTATGATTTTTACTTTTATTAAGGACCTCATGGTGGAGGATACATTTAGATAGAAAAAGCCCATGATGATGTATGGATGGTTGGAGAGAAACACGGCCTAGGAGAAATGTAACCTAGAAGAGGCTGCAATGGAAATGCCTAAGGAGGTATGACCTAAGAAAGGCACGGTTTAAAGAAAAGGCAAGATGGTACAGTTGATGCGGGCTTGTTTTAGAAGAGAGTTTTGTCCAATCTTTCTCTATAAAAAAGATCGTGGTTACAAAAGTTGAAGAGAGTTTTTGCGATCTTCTCTTTCAAAAGATTATGGTGAAAGAGAGTTTCTTTAGTCTTTCTCTGTCTAAAGACTATAGTTATAGAAGTTGAAGAGAGTTTCTCTAATCTCTCTTTCCAAAGATTATGGTTGTGTAGTTGATATATTTGAAGAGATTTTCTATACTTTCCTATGGTGTAGGGATGTTGCACCAAGTTGTTCCAAGGGAGAGATTGTTATGATTGGTAGAACAATTAAGTTAAAGGGTATGATTGTCATTACAATCGGGGATCTTTATGTAATTGTGGAACCATGGAATATCTTCTAGATGTAGTAGGTTTCCTAGTAGTATTAGATTAGGATTCTTATCCTTATGTGGAAGTAAGTTTTCCTAGTGGTATTCGACTAGGATTCCTTTAGGGTTTCTCTATAAATAGAGGAAGTATAGAGAAACCTAATGGGCGAATTGAGAGAGTCCCCATGGGGGGTTAATTGTTGGAGAGGGCCCTTTTCATGGATTCAAGTTGATGAGAGAATCCATGAGATACCTATTTGATGAGAGGGAATGTATGAGAAAATCTAGTGAGAAGAGACTACAAGGGACGTAGGACATTACGATGTTTTGAACCTTTTAAATCTATTGTGTTTGGGTGTGTGTGTTCTTATATTTGTGTGTTCAATCTCTATGTGGATGATGCAACCTTGTTGAATTCCTCAACAGAAATTAATCTAGTGCTTGTGCTATTATTTACATTAATATCATCTTAATAAAAATAATCATAAAACGTATCTAAAAGCATTCTAACATCTTTGACAAGAAATTCAAAACTCGGAGTAGAGAAGAAAGATCCACGAGTAGGAAGAAGAACATGAAGTGGCTTTGAACATGAAATAGCGTTTACATGCTATGTTGAAATTTGTAATTTTTATTTATTTATGAATTTATAAGTTAATTTATAACATTAAAAGTATTAGAAGAAAAAAATTATCTCATCCACATCACCATGCCTTGTCAGCATGCCACATCATACCAATTAGCACTCCATGTCAACAATGTATCAAATCTTGCCACGTCAGCCCCACCACCCGCAAAACCCCTTTCATCATCTTTAGTGAGTGCCGAGCGTGCGCCAGCTGATCCCACCTACCGAAATTATGACTGGCTAGGAAAAGAAAGTGGTTTCTTCCATGGATGTTTCTTCTTGTCAGCCGCATCACTAGAATGGAAAATCTTTCCATAATCACTAGTGCTAATAGCGAGATCAAACATAAACTCTTATTCACAATCCATTTTCGGTGATGCCAATTCAATGTGATTGATGCCTTAATTTGGTTTCCCTCTTTTGAGATTCCATTCCTTCGAATAGCTACTGTAATTTGCTAATAAATAGTATCCACTTTGAACGGACCTAGTATCTTGAATCAATCAAATTCATTCTCCTATTTTTCTATGTTCATATCAATTTTAGGGTTCTTGACTCTAACGAAGAATCAATCAAAATATCTTTGGTTTTTTGTGGATTTCTTCTTCTTTCTAAAAATGCATTAGCTTAGAGGCATTCGTAATATTATAAAACCCATCTATGTATGTGACAAAACTAAGGATAGAAACCTCCAACTATTACTTAATAAAATATTTACATGAAAGGATTTAATGTTTTTAAATAAAAATACCTTCACTTGTATTACTTACCTTAATTTTGTCAACAATTACGAGATCAATTAACTCATTTTGAAAATTATCTCTAATTACATTCAATCATATAAATTAAACACTCAACACAATGATAACATAGTCATTTGTTCCCTCCAATAATGATGCTCTTATTGATAAGTGTGCTATTATTATGATGCATAATGGCCTCAACTCATCAAACCATATTCCCTCTAGTGATATCTATTCCTCTACACAATCTTTTTGTCTAAATAAACTATAACATGCTTTACCTTTAAGCTCTCCTTACTTCAATATATTGAAAAAATATTTACATTTATCCAACCATTCCTTAGAGTTTACACCATCAAACATAAAAAAAAAAAAAAATTATATGTGACATTTTAATAGACAAAGAAGTTTCCTTTTGTCTATATCATGATTTTGCTATATAAGGACAACTATTTTAATGTCCTTAATGTCCTTAACCTCTTTTCCTTCCAAAATTAGGGCCAAAAACCTCTTTACCCAGTGGCTATCACGATAGCTCTATAATAGTGATGACACATGACAATGATGTGAGTCCAAAGACCCTTTTTAAAACTTGGAAGATCTTCCCCACTCTTTTTTGCCTCTAATTTCTTGACTTATGCAAGCTTTTTCATTCAAATCTACCCCCTAAAACCTATTCTCATAAGGCCCTAAATCTGCTGCTATCAACATTATTACGAGCTATAAATCGAATGGAACCCCTTCACTTTCTAGTGAACAACCTAATTGGCTGACTTTTTGGCCCATCGAAGGACATTTGGGCTCATGGGGTGGCCATGGTGACCACTAAGACCCATGCTTTGTTATTCCAACTAGACTCTACCTAAATGAGAATGATTCAATCCATCTTCCTTTAGCATTAGGCTAGGTTTCTGATGGTGTTATGATCCTTGATCATCATTAGTCCAAGTCTTGATGATGCTTTAGGTTAAGAAAGTTAACCCTATTGGTTAGATGAAGTTAAAAACACACTATTCAACTAGGTAAAAGGAAAGTTACTAGTGTTGTAGGGTTTGCAGAGTAAAGGTGTATCACTAAAGGCTATTAGTATATCCAGTTTTTGTAGAGGGGTGATAGAGTACCCATAGTGTGTAGTAGACCAACTTAGGGCCATTAATATGACTCAATTAGAGGGGATACTAGAGAAAATGATGAGAGAGTTTAAGGAAGTGTTTAAGACACCTACTTAGCTTCTACCAAGTCAAGAGTTTGATCACCATATTCCCTTATAGGCAAAGAGTAAGCTAGTTAATGTAAGGCATTATTAATACCTATATGTGCAAAAGGTAAAAATCAAGAAAGTGATGGAAGAAATGTTAACAAAATGGGTCATTAGTCTCCAATGTTAGTGGTTAAGAAATATAATGGGAGTTAAAGATTTTTGTTGAAAAAAGATATGTTTTGTTATGACAAATTGTGTTGTTAAATGCATATAAATGTTTTTCATATGTTAATGTGCAAAATAGAATTAAAAGAAGTAAAAAGTGTGTAAATTATAATATCAATTAATAATATTATATAGCTAGGTTCCTACATTATTATATATTGTAACCTTATTCAAGTCCCAAAGAAATATTTCTTATGCAATAAATAAAAGGGAAGAGAGAAAATATTAGCTACATAATATTTTTCATTAAAGAGAATTTGATTCTAGAATATTATTGCAGGAAAAATAGTGGTAGTGCAACCTGAACTAAAAAGCTAATCTTAGTTAGAGAGACTTAACAGTTTTACCCAAGTTTGATCCAAGAAGCTCAAGCCCATAAGCAACTGAGTCTGATTCATGAAGCTTAGGCCCGTAGGAAGTAGGCTAGTCTAGGCCACTTGCAAGGAGCAAGCTGATCTAAGCCTACAAGATGCGAGTTAACTCGAGCTTGCATGACACGAACCCATCAGAGCTCTTAAGTGAAGGGATGCTACACTCACTGAAACAATGTCGTTTAGCTAATGGTTAAAGCACCTTGATTTTTTTCATGCAATTAAAAGCACTACCTTCCATTCTACCTAAGACAATAACGTTGTCCTCTCTCTACAACCGCATGTCTACTCCTCCAACAAGAAGATTTGCAAAAGAGTTTATTGTTTGTCAAAAAAGCTGTTCAGAATGATTAAGGGTTTGATTTGAAACCCTAAATGATGAAATCACTCTACTTTCTTAACACGAATAAGCTTTTGATGTTGTCAAGTTTGACAAAAACCTCAAATAAGTTTTTATTATTTTGAATCTCATATAAAAGGGTTCAATTCTACGGTTCAAAGCAGCTTTTGGATGAGATTATTGTGAAATCAAATTGAGAAATCAAGATTGAGTCTTACATTGCGATTCTGTGAAAGGCCTTGGTGATATTCTTTAAAGATCATATTTTTGTGATTATATACTCTTGTATACACTTGTTTATGTCCTAATTGAACTCTAATAATTATTTGCACATAAACTCTATTGTCAATTCGAAACCTTGATTTGCTAAAATTCAGGGGTTTCATGATTAAAGCTTGGATTTGTACTCTATATCTTAGATAAGCTCTCTAATTAGCAATATCCCTCACAAACTATATATCATTTAGGGTTTTCTCTTGTAACAAGGTTTAAACAACCTTTGGTTGTAATCCAAAAGTTATCTAATTCCTTTAAGGAGGAATTGGAAGGATTAAGCGAATGTTTCCCTAATCAGTAAGTAAAGTGGATTTCAATTGTTTAAGTTGAAAGAAAAAGAGGGTGGATGTAGGTGTGAGTGCCAAACCACCATGGTAAATCTTAAGTATGTACTTATTGTTCATGATTGTTTTGACTTACTGTTTATATTCTCACTCGGTGTGTTATTTAAGGTTATTGTTTTCGAAGAAAACCAATTGATAGACATAAAGCTAAATAACCAATTAAACCCCCCATTTTTGGTTGGCCATTATACCTAACAATTTTGTATCGATTACCACGCCTTGAATGAACTTATAGTTAAGGATAAATTTTTAATATTGGTGATTGATGAACTTCATAAGGCAACTTGGTTCTTTAAGTTAGACCTAAGATCAAGGTACCACCAGGTATGAGTGCTTTTGCCTTACATTTTAAAATTAACCTTTAGGACTCACTAAAGCCATTATGAGTTTCTTGTCATGCCATTTAGATTAACTAATACTCCATCCACTTACTAAATCTTTATGGATCACATTTTCAACCCCAATTGAGGGAACTTTTGTTTATCTTCTTTGATAACATCTTAGTTTATAGTCTAACTCGGGAGAGTAACATACAACATTTATGAGCCATTGTACAACTTTTGAAAAACCACCAATTATATGCAAAGAAAAGTAAATGTACATTTGCTAGAAGACGAATTAAGTACTTAGGACATATCATTTCTAGTGAAAGGATTGTGGTAGACCCTAAGAAGATAAAAGGTATGGTCTCTTGGACTCAATTGATGATAGTTAAAGGATAGAGAGCGTTTTTGGGACTCGTAAGTCAATATTAGAGATTTGTTAAGGACTATAGACTATACAAAGATTTTTTAAGGAATATGACTATATGAAGTAATTTTTTAGCTTAGAAAAGTGTTATGCAATCTGGTGTAGTTCTAGTCCGTTTGATGTCATCATGTAGAGCAAATCTCTAAGCTTTGGACAATCACTAGAAATGACGTGATAAGGAAACAAATGCTAGGTTGAAAGTTAGGTAGAGATTTAACCTTAACCTTAAACCTAATGATCTAACCTAGGTAGTGAACCAAAGGAGAACCAATTCGAGCCATCACTTGGATTTGGTCCAAGTAGCCTAGATAAGCCTCCTTTTAGTTAGATGGGCTCCATCTAGGCCTAGTCCCTACTACCTAAAGTGATATGGGCTTGATTGATTAGGGCCTAAGTGGTTGACTCAAGCATGTTTTTGCCATGGTTTGGGCTGAGTTTGGTTGGCCTACCATTAGAAGTGTTAGGCCTAAGCAAGAAAGCCTTAATTGGTTTATCCTTATCCATGTTGTCGAAAAACAGGTTGGGCCATGTTGCGTTACCCCTAGTTTGGCGAGGCCAAGTTAGGTTGCTCCTTATTGGGTTGAACTATGCTTGGTAGAGTAAATTAAGGCTATATTAGTTGAGTCAAATTGCTCAAAGCCTAAACTTAAAGGAGAATCTAGGCAATCCTTTACAATTAAGGCATTTTGATCTTGAGATTTCTTGGTCTTGGAAACTTGATTTTCAACTTGATAAAGGTAAGAAAGGTAAGGAAAAATTGTTGTTGATGTCGTTTTTTTTTCCCTTAGGTATATATTGATTTCCCACTAGAGTTGTAACCTTATTTTGCAAGTTTTGTAAGGAACCTTTCAACAAGAAGACCAAAGAAATAAAAAGAGAGAGAGAAAAAAAAATGGACAACTGAGAAAAACTTTGTAGAAGTTAGACAAGGAAAAAAAAAAGCTCTAATATCACACCATAAAATAAAAAAAAACTAGGAAAAATAGAAAGTTGGGGGAAAAAGCTCTATATTTTATATGTTTATAGAAAATTAAATGTACATAAGCTTTATTTATAATACAATGGGTTGTACAATAAAAAGAATAATAATACAAAAGAAAGGAAAGGAAATAATTTCTTATTTGTACATTAACTAAATTCCCAAAAATAACCAATTCCACCAATCAATGATCCTAATGTATGGAGAGGATCTACAGCCTAATCATAGAAGATAATGGAACAAAGAAAAACAACTCTATTGAACGAGTCCATAACCTCTAGAGTCTTAAAGGGAGACAACCACCTTAAGGAACAAACTTTAAGCTTTTTTTCTCCCTTACGTTTTACAAGTTTTAAAACATGTACCCTGCTTCATGACTCTAAACTAACGTCTAAGACATTCTCAATATTATAAAACCCATCTATGTATATGGCAAAACTAAGGATAGAAACCTCCAACTATTACTTAATAAAATATTTACATGAAAAGATTTAATGTTTTTAAATAAAAATACCTTCACTTGTATTACTTACTTTAATTTTGTCAACAATTAGGATATCAATTAACTCATTTTGAAAATTATCTCTAATTACATTCAATTCATATAAATTAAACACTCAACACAATGGTAACATATTCATTTGTTCCCTCCAATAATGATGCTTTTATTTATAAATGTGATATTATTGTGATGCATAATGGCCTCAACTCATCAAACCATATTCCCTTTAGTGATATCTATTCCACTACACAATCTTTCTATCCAAATAAACTATAGTATGCTTTACCTTTAAGCTCTCCTTACTTTAATATATTAAAAAAAATTCACATTTATCTAACCATTCCTTAGAGTTTACACCATTGAACATAAAAAAAATTTATATGTGACATTTTAACAGAAGAAGAAGTTTCCTTTTGTCTATATCCTGATTCTGCTATATAGGATAACTATTTTAATGTCCTTGATGTCCTTAGCCTCTTTTCCTTCCAAAATTAAGGCCAAAAACCTCTTTACCTCGTGGCTATCATGGTAGCTCTATAACAGTGATGACACATGACAATGATGTAAGTCCAAAACCCTCTTTAAAACTTAAAAGATCTTCCCTACTCATTTTTGCCTTTGATTTCCTATCTTATGGAACTTCTTTCGTTCAAATCTATCCTTTAAAACCTATTCTCAAAAGGCCTCAAATATGCTACATCAACATTGTTACAAGCTATAAATCCAACCAAACCCCTTCACTTTCTAATGAACAACCCAATTAGCTGACTTTTAGCCCATTAAAGGACATTTGGGCTCATGGAGTGGCCATAGTGACCACTAAGACCCATGCCCTATTGTTCCAACTAGATTATACCAAACAAGAGTGATTCAATCCATCTTCTTTTAGCATCAATTTAGGTTTTTTATGGTGTTAGGATCCTTGATCGTCATTAGTCCAAGTCTTAATGATGTTTTGGGTCAAGAAAGTTAACCCTATTGGTTAGATGTAGTTAGAAACACATTATTCATCTAGGTAAAAGGAGAGTCAGTAGTGTTGTACGGTATGCAAAGTAAAGGTGTATCACTAGTGGCTATTAATAGATCTAGTTTTTGTAGATAGGTAATAAAGTACCCATATTGTGTAGTAGACCAACTTAAGGCCATTGATATGATTCAATTAGAGGGGATACTAGCAAAATTGGAGAAAATGATGAGAGAGCTTAAGGAAGTGTTCGAGACACCTACTCAGCTTTTACCAAGTGGGAAGTTTGATCACCATATTCCTTTATGGGCAAAGAGTGGGCTAGTTAATGTAAGGCCTTATTGATACCCATATGTGCAAATGGTAAAAATTGAAAAAATGATGGAAGAAATGTTGACTACATGGGTCATTAATGATAACACTAGTCCATTTATGTCTTCGATGTTAGTGGTTAAGAAACATGATGGGAGTTAGAGATTTTGTATTGATTACTATGCCTTGAATGAACTTATAGTTAAGGATAAATTTTCAATACCAGTGATTGATGAGCTTTTTAATAAACTTCATAGGGCAACTTGGTTCTTTAAGCTAGGCCTAAGATCAAGGTACCACCAAGTATGAGTGTTTTTACCTAACATTTTAAAATTAACCTTTAGGACTCACTAAGGCCATTATGAATTCCTTGTCATGCCACTTAGATAACTTTAAAGGCATGTGGTGTGCCACGCCTGTTCCCCCCTCTTGCCCATGCCCTAGGCATCCTTCATGCCTAGGGTGCTCCGTATCTACATCAACATCCTTGAAACGCGTGGTGCATGTAACCCTATCCTCACCTTGTTGTTCATCTTCCCACCTTTTGCTCACGCCTCGGGCATCCTTCATGCTTGAGGTGCTCTACATTTGCATTTTTGTCATGCCTTAGGCCTCTATGGCCCTTGAGGTCACCCTTCTTCCTCGCTCCCCACACCCATCCCTTCTCTTCGCTTAGCACCATAGGCATCTTTAATGCTCCGTATCCTTGTCATGCCCCTGAGGCATCCCCTACCCCCTCATTCCCTCTTGACCTATTAGTTTCTGGAGAGGCGAAGGTCCTCTTTCTTCATGCTCAGTAGTCCAGGTTCAATGTCGCATGATGCTTCCACATTTCCTACCCAGATCTGTCAAGGATGACGCACAAGGATTATGGTCTGTCTAGAGATGTCGCGGCCCAACATATGCAATGGCAGCCTAAGCCTAGGCTATAGACATGCCCATGGAGATGTTGTTGCGATCATGGCTAGTAGCATGCGCCCTCGTGGTGTGCCATGACACCTACGTATTCCTAACATCAGCTTGTGGGCTTCCCATTCGGCCTATTTTAAAACAATGACCAAGGAGTCTAACATGTGTGCGAGTTAACGGGCTAGCAAACCCATAAGCATAAGAAAGCTGACTAGTGAGATCCCCTTGGGGGTTGCACCATCGACCAACCTTGATCTTCTAAAAAGGGTTTAAGTGCGAGCATACTTGTTGGAACTTGAAAGATGGTGAACTATGCCTAAGCGAGGTGAAGCCAAAGGAAACTCTAATGGAAACTCGTAGTGATACTAACATGCAAATTGTTCATCTGACTTAGGTATAGGGGTGAAAGACTAATTGAACAGTCTAGTAGTTGGTTCCCTCCAAACTTTTCCTCATAATAGTTGGAGCTCAAGTGCGAGTTCTATCAGGTAAAGCCAATGATTAGAGGCATTAGGGGCATAACACCTTCGACCTATTCATAACTTTTAAATTGGTAAGATGCTGCAACTACTTCATTGAGCCATGACAAGGAATTGAGAGCTCTAAGTGGGCCATTTTTGGTAAGCATAATTGGCAATGTGGGAAAAACTGGAAGCCAGGTTATAGTGCCCAATTGTGCATTAATCTAGAACCCACAAAGGGTGTTGGTGGATTGAGATAGCAAGACAGTGATCATGGAAGTCAAAATCTGCTAAGGACTATGTAACAACTCACCTATTGAATTAACTAGCCCTTTAAATGGATGGCACTATGCTTGTAGTGCCTTGTCTCACACGTGCACTATGTAGGCACGGACGTGCTGTGTGCACAAACTATGCGACCAACGCCTTGTCGCACATGCACTAAATGCCCTAGGATCATTTGGCCTCGGATAACATCATATTTTCACCTTGCCAAATTCCTTTTTTTGGTTCCTAAATTCATTATAAGACATTCTAGAGGTGCCAAAACAAAAGGATCCAAATTTGGACCCATTTTCCATTTTCTACAATTTTTCCAATGTTATGGCTTTAGAAATTCATAAAAATTAAATTGTGGGTCAGAAAATTGTGAAACTTATGGTGCTTGAATTGTCTCATTTTTTTGATTGTGTGCACAAAAAATCACTTGAAAAGTCAAAGTCCTTCATAAAAAAAAGGCATGCAACCTCTTAGGACATATTGATGTTTCCTGGTGTTGAAAAAAGTTTAGACTTTAGAGCTCTTTAGGGGGGTGAGTAGGTTGAGCCAAGGTTGGTGCAAGCCAAGCATGCAAGGACTTTTAGATTTTTCAACTTTTGGCCAGACAACCCCCAATTTATGACAATAGTGAAGAATATTTGGCAACAAAGGGTTGATGGCACTATAATGTACAAAATAATGATAAAGTTGAAGGAAATGAAAAAAGAGTTGAGAAAGCTAAATAGAGAGGAATTTGGAGAACTACCAAGGAAAACAGAGGTAGCAAGAAAGCAGCTACAAATAGCACAAGCAAAGCTCTTTGATGATCCTTCAAATACCCAATTGCGCAATGAAGAAAAGGAGTGGTTAGAAAAGTTACTAATATATAGCAAGCATGAAGAAATACTTCTGAAGCAAAAATCAAGGAATAATTGGCTGAAAGAGGGAGATTGTAATAGTAAAGTCTTTTTTGGAAGCATGATGAAGAGGAGAGCAAAAAATCACATTGTCAAGCTGGAATTAGATGATGGGCAACTTACTGAAGATCCTGAAATGATAAAGAACAAAATTCTAAATTATTATCAAAACTTGCTAGGGAGGGCAAACCAACCTCAACCATCAGAAACAAGATTAAGAGAGTTATTTCCTATGGAAATTCCAGAAGAGATAAAGAGAAGCCTTATAGCAGACGTTCAAAGAAAAGATATACAAAAGGTCCTTAATACTTTTGGTGATTACAAAGCTCCAAGTCCTAATGGATATAATAGCTTCTTCTTCAAGAAAGCATGGAGTATTATAGGGAGTGACATAGAAGATGCAATAATAGCTTTCTTTCAAAGGAGACAGCTACTGCGAAGCATAAATTCAACAGTAATCTCTTTTGTCCCTAAGAAAATTAATGCCACCAATATGAAAGATTTTAGACCAATATCTTGTTGCAATGTGTTGTACAAGATCATATCTAAAATTGTGGCAGGAAGACTAAGTTTAGCTTTGCCTCATTTCATACATCCGTGTCAGACAGCTTTTGTGCCAGGAAGGAACATTAAGGAAAATATTTTGTTGTGTCAAGAGTTAATGCACAATTATCACAAAGATATTCATGGGAAAAGGGTGGCAATTAAGGTTGATATTATGAAAGGATATGATTCAGTAGACTGGAATGCAATCTTAAATACACTGGAAGTTTTGAAGTTCCCAGACAAATTTAGATTGCTGATTGAAAGCTGCATCACTACTGTAGGATATTCTGTGAACATCAATGGCTCTCATATAGGTTTTTTTAAGGGGGCAAAGGGACTTAGACAAGGAGACCCTCTCTCTCCTTTTCTCTTTGTTATTGTGATGGAGATTCTTAACAGAATTATACAAAATAAAGTATCTTCTGGAATGTTTAAATTTCACTGGAAATGCGCCAAAGAAAAGATCACTCATTTATGCTTTGCTGATGATCTCTTTTTGTTTGCTCATGGAGATATTGAGTCCATATTATGTTTACTAGATGCTATGCAAGAGTTTGAAGATATAACAGGTTTGAAGATGCATCCAGAGAAGTGTCAAATTTTCTTTTCAGGCTTGTCAGAACAGGAAAAGGCTTTAATACTTGATCATATTCCTATCCAAGAAGGCCAACTTCCCATAAAATACTTAGGAGTACCATTGATTACTAAAAGACTCTCCAACCTAGATTGTATTATCTTGACAAAAAAGATATTGAGAAGAATTGAAGGTTGGGAGTCTAAGCATATTAGTTATGGGGGGAGACTGCAGCTAGCCAAAAGTGTTCTGTTCTCATTGCAAACATATTGGATGCAAATTTTTCTACTGCCAAAACAGACCCTTTATGAAATTGAAAAAATGATTAGAACTTTCCTTTGGACAGGTAAATCTAATGGACGATGTGTAGCGAAAGTGGCATGGAAAGAAGTTTGCTGGCCTAAAGTTTTTGGAGGACTAGGTTTGATAGACATTCACACTTGGAATAAAGCAGCAATTAGAAAACTCCTATGGTCTCTTGTGCACCCAAATTCAAACTCCTTATGGGTTAAATGGATGATAACAGAAAATTTGAAGGAAAGGAATGTATTAGAAGTTGAGATGAAAGGATCACTAGCTTGGAGTTTTAGGAATATTTTACAAGTAAGAAGTGAACTAACACAACTAGTGACAGACTCAGAATACAATATTGCCAAGAGTTATGTAGCACTAAAAGAGAACAGAGAAGATTTCAAATGGGCAACACTTGTTTGGAAAGAAGGAGTACCGAAGCATAATTTTATATGTTGGATCATTTTAAGAGACAAACTATCCACAGCAGATCGGGTGGCAAAATGAAATAGTTCAGTGGATCTACGATGCAACCTCTGCCAACAAGAAGAAGAATCACATGAACATTTATTTTTTAAGTGTAGGTTCACAAACTACATCTGGAAGGCTTTGTTAGGCATGAATGGATTAACTCGAAGAATTGAACATTGGAGAGCTTAAATATGTTGGATGATCAACACTGTTAAGAGGAAGAGCTTTGCAGCTACTTTGCTTAGTATATCTTTCAAGGCCGTATTGTATCACAAGGACCCCCCTCAGCATGGGTGTGTGGCAGGGGGGCACGCCTCATGTCAAGACCCTTAACATCCCATTCCCGCCAATTGTCGTTTGTTGTTGCCAATGCGCTACTCACAGCATGGCTATCCCCCGCGAAGGGGTTTCCCCCTTGTCTGATATATGCAACACTTGTTCTTAATGTCTCTTTGGCATGCTAATGCCTTAGCAACAAGGTGCGTCTTGCAGCTGGGGATGCACCACCCACACAAGTGCGCCAGAAAGGCGCCTTGTGGAAAGGGAATGTATCCACGCTCCTCAATCACCCAGGTCGAGGGTATCATCTTCATGTCCACCCAAGCAGCAGTGGTTGTGGACTGTGGCCATGCCGTGCAACTTTATAAGGGTGTGGGTTGAAATGGCTTGTGAGACACACTACATTTGCCTCATTACCTTCCTTCAAAAGCATACACTAATGTAGGGTTGCATGCCTTGTGCAAGGCATGCTAGGGGACTTCAACTTGGTTCCTAGGTGCTCTTGCTCCTCGTGTTGGGCAAGCATAGGCAAGTCGCATACATGTTTATTGCTCTCATGCCTCCCACCTATTGAGACTCTCCCAACTTAAACCACCGTCCACCACCTCGCATGGTCCCATGGGTTTCTAATGCCCTTAAGGTTGACTAGCCCTTCCTTTTTTCTCCATTTCTCCTAACATTATCATGCCTTGGGTGAATGTTACCCTTATCATTGGCTTTCCCTGTGTCACAGAGCACACGAGCTAGGAACATCCACTGTAAGTCTCTGAATGTGTAGGGTGTGTCACGCTTGTGGCGCTCACTATGTCATGGAGCATGCAAGTTGTGAGCAAATGCAATAAGACATTGAAGGAGCAAGGTGTGCCACCCCCGTTCCCACCTCTTGCTTGCACCCCGGCCATCCTTCATGCCCAGGGTGCTCCGCATTCACATCAACATCCTTGAAATGTGTGGTGCACATGATTGTTCATTTTCTTGCCTTTTGCTTGCACCTCAAGTGTCCTTCATGCCTAGAGTGCTCTGCATTTGCATTCTTGTCATGCCTCAAGCACTTATGGCCCGTAAGGTTGCCCTTTGCCCACTCTCCATGTCAATCCCTCCTTTTCACTTGGCACCTTGGCATCTTTAATGCTCCACATCCTTGTCATGCTCCCGATAACTAGGGAGCATAGACACATACCCTTTCCACGAGGCACCCTCCTTGTGCACTTGTATAGGCGATACAATCCCCAACTTGCAGGACGCACCTTGTGCCAAGGCATTGGCATGCCAAAAAGACATCAAGAACAGGCGTTGCATATATCATACCAGGGGGGAGGAACCCCTTTGTGGGGGATGTTGTGCCATGAGTAGCGCACTGGCATGCTTAAGGTGATCTAATTGAACAGGCACTGGCATTGGCAAACAGCAAACGACAAACAACAATCAGCAATTGGCAGGAATAGGACATTAAAGGTCTTGACATAAGGCATGCCCCTTTGCCATACACCCATGCTGAAGGGGGTCCATGTGCACCTACTCTGAACCAACCCTAGCTTGACCTACTAAACCTCTTAAAGATCTCTTAAGTCTAAGTCCCTTTCAGCACTAAGAAAAATCAATATGTCTGAGGAGGTTGTAATCCTTTTTTTGATTATGAACTTTGAGTTTTCATGTGATTTTTTGTACACACACTTGAAAAAATAAGAGGATTCAAGCACCATAAGTTTCATAATTTTTTGACTTGTCATTTAAATGTTATGAATTTCTAAAGTCGTAACCTTGGAAAAATCTTAAAGGGGTATGCAAAGTAAAGGTATATCACTAGAGGCTATTAGTAGATCCAATTTTGGTAAATGGGTGATAGAGTACCCATATTGTGTAGTAGACCAACTTAGGGCCATTAATATGACTCAATTAGAAGGGATACTAGCAAAATTAGAGAAAATGATGAGAAAGTTTAAGGAAGTGTTTGAGACACTTTCTTAGCTTCTACCAAGTCAAGAGTTTGATTACCATATTTCCTTATGGGCAAAAAGTAATCCAATTAATGTAAGGCCCTATGAATACCTATATATGCAAAAGGTAAAAATCAAGAAAGTGATGGAAGAAATGTTGACTATATGGGTTATTAGTAATAACACAAAGGTAAAAATCAAAAAAGTGATGGAAGAAATGTTGACTATATGGGTCATTAGTAATAACACTAGTCCATTTACGTCTCCGGTATTAGTGGTTAAAAAAAATTATAAGAGTTAGAGATTTTTGTTGAAAAAAGATATATTTTGGTGTGACAAATTTTGTTGTTAAATGCATATAATTGTTTTTCATATGTCAATGTGCAAAATAAAATTAAAATAAATAAAATACGTGCAAATTATAATATCAATCAATAATATTATAAAGTAGTTGGGTTCCTACATTCTTATATATTGCAACCTTATTCAAGTCCCAAAGGAATATTTCTTATGTAATAAATAAGGGAGAAAAGATAAAATATTAGATGTATAATATTTTCTATTAAAGAGAATTTAATGCTGGAATATTATTGCAAGAAAAATAATGGCAGTCCAACCTGAACTAAGAAGCTAATCTCAATTAGAGAGACTTAACAGCTTGACCCGAGTTTGATCCAAGAAGCTCAAGCCTATGAGCAACAAACTTTGATCCATAAAACTCTAGCCCACAAGAAGCAGGCTAGTCTAGGTCACCCATAACGAGGAGGTTGATCTAAGCTCATGAGACATAAGTTAACTCGAGCTTACATTACATGAGCCCATCAGAGCTCTTAAGTGAAGGGATGTCGCACTCACTAAAACAATGTCATTCAGCTAATGGTTAAAAGTGCCTTAACTTGTTTCATGCAATTAGAAGCCCTAGCTTCTATTCTACATAAGACATCAATGCCATCCTCTTTATGCAATCGCATGTTTACTCCTTCAATGGGAAGATTTGTAGAAGAATTGATCATTTGTCAAAAAGCTGCTTGGAATGATTAAAGGTTTGATTTGAAACCCTAAATTTGTTTTACTCTCTAAAAAAGAAGAAGCCTCTGATGTTGTCAGGTTTGACAGAAACATTTAATTAGCTTTTATTGTTTTGAATCTCATATAAAAAGGTTCTATTCTATGGTTCAAAGTAACTTTTGGATAAGATTATTGAGAAATCAAACTAAGAAATCAAGATTGAGTCTTACATTGCAATTCTGTAAAGAGCCTCGGTGATATTCTTATGATTATATACTTTTGTATACACTTATTTATATGCTAATTGAACTCTGATAATTATTTACACATAAACTCTGCTGTAAATCCTCAAACTTAATTTGTTGAAATTTAGGGGTTTTATGATTAGAGTTTGAATTTGTACTCTATTTTTTAGAAAGCTCTCTAATTAGCAATATTTCTCACAAACTATATATCATTTGGGGATTTTCTCTCATAACAAGGTTAAGACAACCTTTGATTGTAACCTAAAAGTTTTATAATTCCTTTGAGGAGAAATTGGAAGGACTAGGAGAACATTTTCTCCTAATCAGTTAATAAAGTAGACTTCAATTGGTTAAGTTGAAGGAAGAAAAGGGTGGATGTAGGTGTGAGTGCCGAACCATAGGGATAAATTTTGTGTATGTGCTTGTTGTTCATGATTGTTTTGACTTGTTGTTTATATTCTCACTTAACGTGGTATTTGAGGTTATTGTGTTTGAAGAATACCAATTGATAGACATAGAGCTAAATAATCAATTCAACCCTCCTTTTTTGGTTAGCCGTTATACCTAACAATTTTGTATCGATTATCATGCCCTAAATGAATTTATAGTTAAGTATAAATTTTCAATAACAATGATTGATGAGCTTTTTGATGAACTTTATGGGGCAACTTGGTTCTTTAAGCTAGACCTATGATCAAGGTACCACCAAGTATGAGTGTTTTTGCCTGACATTTTAAAATTAACCTTTAGGACTCATTAAGGCCATTATTGTTGGGTTTTATGGCTTAACAAGAAAGGGGGTTGAATTGTTATAACTAGCAATTTAAAAACTATTATGTTAACAAATGCTCAACTCAATATGCTGGACAAGTCACACAAATAATATCAATATAAATTGGATAGATTTCAAACATATGATGCTCTATTTCCAAGTTAAACAACACGTTATCAAGAATATTATCACACTTATATGTATCAAATGTTCTAATAGGTGAGAAACAAATAATTGACAAAATATGAGGTAGCAAATATTATAAAAAGGTTAGATCAATAGTAAGCAAAGAGATTAACACCAAATTTACCACGATGGTTCGGCACTCACACCTTGAGTCCTACGTCCACCCTCTTCTCCTTCAATCAAACTGATTGAGGTCTCCTTTACTCAACCAAGTTAAAAGAAAACATTCTCCCTAACTAAAACAATTCCTCTTCAAGGAATTTCTTGTACAATGTTACACAATATGATTAAAAGATCACAAATCAATTGCAAATCCCAAATAATATGACAAGTTGTGGGATTTTGTAACCTATAGGAGCTGATTTGATGTAATTATAATAATTCTAAGCTCCTATCACAAAAACCCTAAATTAAAATAAATTAGGTTTTCGAATTCCTTTCAATGTTTATGTGCAATAAGTATTTTTAATGAAATCAGCACATAAACAGAATTATACAAGATCCAATCGATGATATAAATGAACGAATAAGTATTTAATCATAATATCACCGTAGGCTTGTACTTCACCAAAAGTTACAAAGATTGAATGATCAAAAGATGAGCTTAATAGTTGATTCTTCACTTAAAGAGAACTTCAGATTGTTGTTAGTGTTGGACCCTTTTCCATAGAATAGCTCTTTTTAAATATAAAAATTAAAGCTAGGGTTTCAAACATTTCAAACCTCAATGACGAAGCTATCTTCCTGTTGGAACAGTAAATCAACCTTCAAATCTTCCTTCTCCAGCTCAGATCAGACCATTCTGACATCAATCTCTTCAGAAATCCTCTTGTTGAGGATTCGGTTACCAGAGGCACCATTCCTCCATCTCTCTCTCTCTATCATTTCGGCAATTGTCGATAATGTGCTCTTAGGGCATCAGGTGAATAAGTGAGATTTTATATAAGTGAAACGGTAAGTTTCATCACTAGCTAAGCTTACTTATCTACTGGACAAATAAGCGAGTCATGGGCGAAGAACACAGCCAGGCTAAGAATAGAGATAGGTCGAGAACATAACCAGGCCAAATATAACCAGGCCGAATACAACTAGACTGAGAATACAATATCAATCCAAGAATGATATAATATAAGTTCTTAATAGAACTAAGGTTTGTTCCAAAAATAGAGCCGTATACTTCAACCTTCATCAAAGTAAAAGCAAGTATCATTTTTTCTCAATCACAATGTATGACATATTTAATTTCAATTTGGTAAACCTTGTTCTCAAGACATTATATAATGAAATTAAATAAACCATTTCTTAAGAGCATTATATAGTGACATTATATCAATAAATGTAGGAACTCGGTTACTTTATAATATCATTAATTGATATTATAATTTATACACCTTTTACTTCCTATGATTTTCTTTTGCACTTATGAAAAACATATTTCAACAAATATATTCATAAATACATTTTGTCACAAACAAAACCTTTATTTTTCAACAAGTATGAGTTCCTTGTCATGCCATTTAGATTGACTAATGCTCCATCCACTTTCTAAGGCTTTATGAATCACATTTTTCAACCCCATTTGAGGGAACTTGTGTTTATCTTCTTTGATAACATCTTAGTCTATATTTTGACTCGGGAGAGCCACATATAACATTTATAAGCCATTTTACAACTCTTGAAAAACTACCATTTATATGTAAAGAAAAGCAAATGTACATTTGCTAGAAGACGAATTGAGTACTTGGGATATATCATTTCTAATGAAGAGATTGTGGTAAACCCTAAGAAGATAGAATGTATGATCTCTTGGACTCAACTGATGATAGTTAAGGGATTGAGAGGGTTTTTGGGACTCATAAGTCAATATCAGAGATTTGTTAAGGACTATAAACTATACAAATGATTTGTTAAGGACTATAGACTATACAATGATTTGTTAAGGACTATGACTATATGAAGTAATTTTTCAGCTTAGAAAAGGATTATGCAATAGGGTGTAATTCTAGTCCATCTGATGTCACCGTGTAAAGAAAATCTCTAGGCTTTGGATAATCACTAGAAATGATGTGATAGGGAAAAAATGTCGGGTTAAAAGTTAGGTAGAGATTTAATCTCGACCTTAAACCTAATGAATCTAACCTAAGTAATGAGCCAAAGGAGAACCAATTTGAGCCATCACTTGGATTTGGTCCAAGTAGCCTAGATAAGCATCCTTTTAGTTAGATGGGCTCCTCTAGGCCTAGTCCCTACTACCCAAAGTGATATGGGGTTAATTGATTAGGGCATGAATGGTTGACTCAAGCATGTTTTTGCCATGGTTTGGGCTGAGTTTGGTTGGCCTACCACTAGAAGGGTTAGGCCTAAGCAAAAAGGCCATAATTGGTTTAGCCTTATTTATGTTGCCAAAAACAGGTTAGGCCATGTTAGGTTACCCCCTAGTTAAGCGTGGCCAAGTTAGGCTGCTCCTTATTGGGTTGAACTATGCTTGGTAAACTAAATTAAGGCCATATTAGTTTAGTCAAATTGCTCAAAGCCTAAACTTAGAGGAGAATCTAGGCAATCCTTTACAATTGAGGCATTTGGATCTTGAGACTTCCTAGTCTTGGAAACTTGATTTCAACTTGATAAAGGTAAGAGAGGTAAGGAAAAACTGTTGTTTTTTTTTTTTTTCCCCTAGGTATATATTGATTTCCCACTAGAGTCATAACCTTATTTTGCAAGTTTTGTGAGGAACCTTTCAACAAGAAGACCAAAGAAATAGAAAGAGAAAAAAAAAAAAAAGGTACAACTAAGAAAAACAATGTAGAAGTTAGACAAGGAAAAAAAGAAGCTCTAATATCATGCCATAAAATAAAAAACTAGAAAAAAAAATAGAGAGTTTGGGGGAAAAAGCTCTATATTTTATATGTTTATAGAACATTAAATGTACATGAGCTTTATTTATAATACAATGGGTTGTACAATAAAAGGAAGAATAATGCAAAAGAAAGGAAAGGAAATATTTTCTTATTTGTACATTAATTTAATTCCCAAAAATAACCGATTCCACCGATCAATGACCCCAATGTATGGAGAGGATCTACAGCCTAATCATAGAAGATAATGGAACAAATAAAAACAACTCTATTGAAGGAGTCCATAACCTCTAAAGTCTCGAAGGGAGACAACCACCTCAAGGAACAAATTCAAGCTTTTTTTCTCCCTTATGTTTTACAAGTTTCAAAACATATACCCTGCTTCACGCCTCTAAACTGACGTCTGAGACATTACCTTTACTTTTGACTGTTTGCTTAATACAAGCTATATCAAAAGAGACATGCAAATTACCCTTACATCCTAGCCATTCCGTTCTAACTAATCCACTATCTTCCTTACAATGGATGGACTGCAGAGACTTCCTTATCACCCTTGCTAACCTCCCCTATTACGCAACCTCCTCCCTGATAAAGGAAAAGGTTGGATGGAAGAAGCTCTCCGAGGTAATCACTCTGAACACTCTTCGAGTGAAGCTGCAGCGTTACACGCAAACTCAAGTTCCTTTGAGTCAAGCACGGCCAGCGCAACAAGAGACCTGACCAACTCAGCAGCCACCCGGAGTCTTCGGAGCTAGCCACACCAACCTTTGTGAGAACTCGAGAAGGACAAAAGAAAGGACAAAGGATTAGTTGAAGATCAGCTCGAAGAGGCTTCACCAAAATCTGTGAACCGGGATATGCGTTGGTTTCCCGGAAAATCATCTACCAACCATCCTGATGTCATCCGTGACGTGGGGCAGTCTGAAGAAGAACTCCCATCAGCAAGCAAGAAAAATTGCACCGACCAATCAAAGAAATTTCAGTGAAATTGTACGACGTCCACACCTATAACAACTGATGTAACGGACGATAGTTGAGCTAGTCTAGGTGCCTATAAATGTGTGTACTATGAACGTTAAAGCATCCATTCGTGGCTTATAAGATATTAATGCATCGTACGTGATGCGACGTTGTGCCTATATTATCTTCTTCCCGGTTTCCATCGAACTATTGTTATTCTTCTTTCTCACAGACAGATTCCACAAAAGGTATTCACGGCTGGATGCTGACTTGGATTGCTTTCCTTGTCAACTTGACTCACATTTAGGATCTATAACACACTTATTAATGTAATGGCCCCAAGAAAAGAGAAGAAAGTGATGTAATAACCATCGTCGTGTTAATTCTTTTCTTCAACAGACCCAGGATCTTGTTAATTTTCCCACCAACAATGGCACCACGGAGCACCCTTTTCCATCACTTGAAAAATATTCTCCACAAGTAACCATAGCAAAACATAGGATCGTAATAAGACAATTTAAGAAAGCTTTGTTTTTCCTTTGGGTTTAAATTTCTAACGGAATTTGAAAGGAAAAAAAATATTGCAGTCACCAGACTCATTGTTTGTATAAGAATGGGTCCTTTGTCCTATTAAAACTCACAAATAGAGGAAACCCATGTCTTATAAGGCACAAGTACTTAGCTCTTCATTCTGATGTGGGACTAGCTCTCTTAACAGTTTGCTTATTAGGAAAATGGCAAATTCCACAAGAACTTTCCAAGAAAAATTGAGAAAAACCATAGTCACAATGACCAGTCATAATTTGGGTGCAAATCTCACACCCTAAAGCAAAAGTCCTTCGAGCCTTGTCAAGCGGAGCTGTTATGCCGCCTACTGGGAGAGCGCGCTGAGTGGCCTTGCTACGCTCACTATGTGGTTCTTGGGGCATTCTCTGTACCGGATCCCTACTCTTACCACGACTTTTCGGCACCTCTTGGAGATTGCATTAAAAAAAGTGTGTGATATATTATTTAGATTCTGAAAATTATCTTTAACAGGATTTTTATATATAAATTAAACTTAAGAAGAAAATATATTACGACCTAACAGATGAAACACTTTTTTTTTAATGTACTCAGTAGGTTACTCAACTATTCACATCCCAGCAAAGTAGGAATCTCCATCATATGTTCTTCCTGCTCATCACACTTGATTTTCACTTTCTACGAGATGGAGGAAGCTCAATGCTTAGAAGTGGAATTGAAATTCTTTTCTTGGTATTTACAAAGCAGTTATAAAATTTAAGCACTTAATTATTTCTTTTATAGATTAATAATATGTTACAACTAAAACCATAAAAAAGGATGCATCTTCTTAACTTTAACATTGACCATAATAAAACAAAAAAAGAAACTATCAATAACTAGAAGATGGTCTATTTGAAAACCAAATAAATAAAATTCAATATACAAAAGTATCAAACAAGATGAGGTCAAGCAAATAAATCTATGAAAGGTTGAGAATTTAAAATGGCATGAAGCCAATCATGGATGCCATGAGATCAATCTCATGGCATGTATATATTCTTCAGCTATGTGATGATATTAAAATGTTCTTCATTTAAGTCAAAAATCAACTTATGAGGTAGTAGAATTTATTATCTTGTTAACAAAATTCTTAATATATTCTTTAGCTATATGAGACGTATATATCTTAATATACTCATTCACCATAACAGTCAAACTATAGGACCATCATAGTTTGTATTACATGGATAATGCAAGAGTTCAAATCAATGGGTGTCCATAGGGATGCTACAAAAATTCCAACTCTAATATTATATTAAGTGGTTTATTATCCAAACTAAAAATCAACTCAATGGTTGATGGAATCTACTATTATATAAACAAGAATCCTAATATATTTCTTAGCAATGTGAGACTCATTAGATAGATCTTAACATGTCCTTTCATTAGTGTCATATTAAGCATGCAATACATCTGCTCAAATCAATAAGAGCTCATAAGGGTACTAAAAGAGAGCTTAACTCTAATATAATATTAAGAAATTTATTATCCAACTCAATAATTGACTCAAGAGTTGGTAAAACTTATTGTCATATAAACATAATTATTAATATAATATTCATTAATAATGTGGGATTTGTTGTATACAACCTTCACACCATTTAAAAGACATGCAGGGCTAGTTTAGGCTTAAAAGGGAGGGATTGCAAATCTAGGAGCTCATCTCTATACAAAAAATTACTGAATTTTTCCCACAAACTTCAAATCAGACTCACATCACATCCGATGCGACTTCAAGTTGTTAGGGCGTAGTTATTACGCGTTGTTACCAAGGTTACTTGTAAATCGTTGTAGATTTCATGGATTTTTCTTAGGTGGAAATTTCTGTCTCTTCATCGTAACGCAACTACTAATTTCATCTCCCCAACGGAAGGGAAGTAGAAAGTGATGTTGCCATTGATAGACGTAATCTCCAAATAAAGTTGGGAAAAAAATCTGATTTGAAATCCGATAGGGAGATTGGTAAGCTTGTAAGCTAGCCCTTATCTTCAACAAGACCACCTTCTTGTTGATTTCCCCGCCAACTCGGGCACCACACAGCACCATTTCCCATCACCTGAAAAATATTCTCCACTAGTAACCATGGCGAAACATATGATCCTAGTGAGACAATTCAAGAAAGCTTTATATTTTTCCTTTAGTAGTGGAATTGAAATTCTTTTCTTGGGCTTTACCAATGAGTTATAAAATTTAAACACTTAATCATATCTTTTGTGCATTAATAATGTCTTACAACTAAAACCAGTACACAGGTGTATCTTCTCAACCTCAGCTTTGACAATAATAAAAGCAAAAGAGAAAAGATCAATGATAGAAGATGGTCTATTGGAAAACTAAATAACTAAAATTCAACATGCAAAAGTATCAGACAAGGAGAAGTTAAGCAAATAAATTTATGACGCCAATCTCGGATGCCAGAGCTCAACCTCGTGGCATGTATATCTTGTGACTGCATTCTAAAGGGCATAGGGATCTTTGGCGCCCATTTCTTCCTCACTGTATATATTAGAATGATCACCAATAAAATTGTTTGGATTTTCGAAACTCTATGATGGGGATGATGGTGGTTTGAGGTTTAAGAAAGGTGCTGAACCGGGAAGGTTATAGGAGGTTGTTAACCACGTACATAATAGTTAAATTTAATGGTTAAAGATGAAGAAGAGATAAAATTGCAAGGATACTTAAAAAATCAAGCAAGGAAAATAAAAACTTTATTTTTTATTTTCACGTCCACCATTATGTCCTAGATCATTAGATAAGAATTTAAAAATTAAAGAAGTGAAGCCTATAAATTGTAATAAATTTTTTTAAAAGTATTAAAATTTGTCAAATTTAGTTTTTAATCCTAAATGTTTATCTTATAACTGAACAATTTTATATTTTTGATAATATATAATACTTCACTTTTCATTATAAAAAGAAAAAAAAAAAGATAAGAAAAAAGGAATCAGAAGATAAAAGAGAGAAACAAAGAATAAGACCATTGTGCCTCGCTTGACATTGATCTATTAGCTGGTGGAACGGGAGGGAAGGGAAGGATTGCACATCGGGAAGCGGAACTTCGTACAAAGTTATTGAATTTTGCGCGTGAAAAATTCAACTTCAAATCAGACTCATATGGCATCCAATGTGACTTCAAATGAGCAAGTCTCTGGCCACCTTCGACGGCTGACCACTCACATGAATCACAAAACCTCGTTTTGTCAATTTCTGTAGTCTGCCTAAACTTCAGCTTGTTTTTGATGGTTAAATTATTGTCTCACTAGCGAATGGCCAGCACTCCAATTATTTGGATAGATTCATAAATTGGAGTGAGTCAAGAGAGAAGCTTCTTCAAAAAGATACTAACGCCATATATAGATGCTTATATGCATATATGACGTGACGTCTTCAACAAAGTTAGTGCCGTGCTCAAAAGGGAATTCAAAGCATACCTGCATGTTTTATTTAAAACTCAAACGACGTACCATCTCATCTCTATAAAAGGACAAGCTCCTAGAATACAAGCACAAAAAACCAGAGGGTTAGCTTCTGAATGAAAGAGAAGGCGACGATGAATGTTGAAATAATTTCTAAGGAGAAGATTACACCATCATCTCCAACACCCCATGACCTTAGAATCCACAAACTTTCTTTCTTAGACCAGATTGCGCCCACCACTTACATTCCTATCATCCTTTTTTATCAAGCCAGTGACAGCCATGATATTGATCAAGTCGAAAAATCTAGCCGACTTAAAAAGTCCCTGGAACAAACCCTTACTCGCTTTTACCCTTTGGCTGGAAGGGTCAAAGAAGCCCACTCCGTCGAGTGCAACGATGAGGGGGTGGAGTATTATGAAGCTCAAGTTACTTGTAAGTTATCGGAAGTACTCAAACACTTCGATTTGGAAATCTTAAACCAGTTTCTGCCAGTCACAACCTTTGGTGATGAAGATAAAGCTGGAAGCCCTGAGGTTCTCTTAGCTGTCCAATGCAATAACTTTGATTGTGGTGGAGTAGCCATTGGTGTCTGTTTTTCACACAGGATTGCTGATGGAGCTTCAGCCTCCGCATTTCTTAATGCCTGGAGTGCTGCATCTCGAGGAGAAGTACTTGAAGCAGTATGTCCGAAATTCAATGGGGCCACGTACTTCCCACCGAAAGATATATCTTGGGGACAAGGGAACATTGGTATCAGAAAGGACCAGATCGTCACAAGAAGATTGGTGTTTGATGAATCAAGCATCGCAGAATTGAGAGAAAAAGCTTTCTCAGCTGCCAGTTTTGCAGTGAAGTTCCCAAGCCGCATTGAGGCCGTTTCAGCTTTCATGTGGAAGCGTCTCTTGAAAATATCCAAATCAAAACAAGAAATGCCAGGAATGTCCATAGCACTTCATGCAGTGAACTTACGCAAGAGGATGGTCCCTCCCATGCCGAAGAATTCCCATGGGAATCTTTGGTACTTCGCTGCTGCGGTATCATCACAACATGAGCTTGACCAGGACAATGATGGTATTCTAGTGAACAAACTAAACAATGCAATAACTTCAATCAATGGAGATTACTTGAAGAAACTACAGAACGATGCGATTCCAGATTCTCTCACTAAGATGGCGGAGCTGGCCACCAAGGGTGATGTAGGGTTTTATAATTTTACAAGTTGGTGCAGGTTTCCGCTTTATGAAGCTGACTTTGGTTGGGGGAAGCCCACTTGGATCTGCTGCCCCAGTTTGCCTTTTAAAAATCTTGTCGTCTTGACGAGCACAAGAGAGGGAGGTGGGATAGAGGCAATTGTTAACATCTTGGAGGAAGACGCGATCATATTTGATCGTGATCCTGAAATTCTTCCATATGTTGCTTGGACAGTTGCTGAGTGATGAATACTCGGGCCAGCTTTCTGCTGTGGCGTGTTGAATAAACCTTGTTTAGTCTATTTTCTTCTAAGTCAGAAATCTGTGGTACCTCGTATCGAAAGGAGTTGATGTATTCTTCTGAATTCCTTCAATGTCCTCCCTATCTAACAAACTCCAAATTTCTCGTAGTTTTCTTAAGTGAAATGTAATACCGTAATATCCCAGTTATCTCCAAATATCTCTCCATTTCTTAGAATTGATAAACTTTTTTAAGAGAGTTGTTTGTTTCTTCCATTTCTTGGCACTGCTAGAATTAAATAACGTGCTTAAATAATGTGCTAGAATTTCCATCCTCATATTCTCAACTTTTCATATATATCTATATGCATATAACTGTTGTAGGTTTTATTCTTTTACAGAAACGAAAATTTAACTTTGCCGGGGAAGATCATACTCTGATTTAACTCTTTTAATATCATCATCAAACATGAATACGTTCATTGTATCTTAGAGACGGATTAATGCATTGCAGCCCATGAAATTTGTCTGGTGCTCGTGCTATTATTTACATCAATATCATCTTCGCAAAAATAATCATAAAACGTATCTAAAAGCATTCTAACATCTTTGACAGTAAATTCACAACTCAAAGCAAAGAAGAAAGATCCACGAGTAGGAAGAACATGTAGTGGCTTTGAACATGAAACAGCGTTTACATGTTATGTTGAAATTTGTAATTTCTTTTATGAATATATAAGTTAATTTATAACATTAAAAGTATTAGAAGAAAAATTTTATCTTATCCACGTCAGCATGCCACATCACCATGCCTTGTCAATATGCCACAGCATACCAATCAGCACATGTCAACAACATATCAGATCTTGCCACATTAGCCCTACCACCCGCAAATCCCCCTTCATCATCTCCAGTGAGCACCGAGCGTGCGCCGGCTGATCCCACCTACCGAAATTATGATTTTGGCCAAGGAAAGCGATTTTGTTATGATCCTATAAATGTTGAAGTATCATGAGTAGCTACTAGACTACTCTTTTGGGAAAATGATAACACATATATTCACTACCCAATGACTAGTAACAAACTTGGGCTTATAAGGGGTTAAGGTAAAGTTGTTGGGGTCGAAACTTATGCTTATGAAGGCCCAAGGTGAGGTTGTTGGGGTTGAAACTTATGCTTATAGGGCCCAAGTAAAACTTGATAAGGATGTTGAATAAAAAATGTGCAGTTACATCACTACAATGGAAAATCTTTTCATAATCACCAATGCCAATAGCAAGATTAGACATAAACTCTGATTTTGTAATCCATTTCCGATGATGCCAATTCAATGTGATTGATGCCGTAATTTGGTTTTCCTCTTTTGAGATTCCATTCCTTTAAATAGCTATTGTAGTTTGCTAATAAATTGTAGCCACTTTGAATAGACCTAGTATCCCAAATCAATCAAATTCATTCTCACATTTTTCAGTATTTATATCAGTTTTGGGGTTCTTAACTCTAACGAAGAATCAATCAAAATTTCTTTGGTATTTCATGGATTTCTTCTTCTTTCTAAAAGTGCATTAGCTTAAAGGCATTCTCAATATTATAAAAGCCATGTATGTATATGACAAAACTAAGGATAGAAACTTCCAACTATTACTTAATAAAATATTTGCATAAAAGGATTTAATGTTTTTAAATAAAAATACCTTCACTTGTATTACTTACCTTAATTTTATCAACAATTAGGATTTCAATTGACTCATTTTGAAAATTATCTCTAATAACATTCAATTTATGTAAATCAAACACTTATCACAATGATAACATAGTCATTTGTTCCCTCCAATAATGATGCACTTAATGATGAATGTGCTATTATTGTGATGCATAATGGCCTCAACTCATCAAACCATGTTACCTCTAGTGATATCTATTCCACTACACAATCTTTCCTTCCAAATAAACTATAGTATGCTTTACCTTTAAGCTTTCCTCATTTTAATATATTGAAAAATAATATTCACATTTATCCAACCATTCCTTAGAGTTTACAACATCAAACATAAAAAAAAAAATTTATACATGATATTTTAACAAAGGAAAATTTTTCCTTTTGCTTATATCTTGATTATGATATATAGGGATAACTATTTTAATGTCCTTGGCCTCTTCTACTTCCAAAATTAAGGCCAAAAACCTCTCTACCCAGTGGCTATCGTGGCAACTCCAATAATAATGGTGGCAAATGACAACGACATGAGTCTAAAGACCCTCTCTAAAACTTGGAAGATCTTCCCCACTCATTTTCCCCTCTAATTTCTTGACTCATGCAAATTTTTTCATTCAAATGTACTAATAACACTATTTTTATAGAGTTATTTTAACTATTTTAAGATATAAATAATACAAGTTTTACAAGATAATATTTAAATTTTTATATATTTATGTAAATTTGTGTTATTTATGTAGCAAAATCCAAAAAAGTATGAGAAATAAAGGAAAAGAAAGGTACAAAAAGGCACGTGAAGAAGAAAAGGAAAGAAAAAGAAGTCAAAAGAATAAAAGAGGAGGCAACGTGTAAAGTAGCAAAAAGAGGAGCAAAATGACAAAAAGGACAAGAAAGGAAATAAAGGAAAAGGGGCCAAAAAAAATGAATTACTAAGGGAGAATCTTAAGGCACGTGTCCCAAGATAGCATAAAAGGGCAAAGTAACGTGAATTATGACAGGGGGAGAAGGTGCCGCACAAGAGAAGGAGAGAGAGAAAAGAGAGAAAAGAATAAAAAGCCGTTTGTTTCCGCAAGCGAGGAAGAAAAAAAAAACTAGAGAAGAAAGAGAAAATCAAGGAAGAAAAAGAGAAATTGAGGCGCAAAAGCTTCCCTTTACTTCTTATCACTTTTGAATTGTAAGAATTTTATAAAGAATTCTTAAAGAGAGGACAATGTGGTGACAACTTTCCTGTTTTTTTATTTAAGATGTTTTGCTTAATTTCTACTATTGCTTTAGTTTGTTATTTCATTATGTTCTAAACTTCTTTTGTTATAGCGAAGATGTAGCCTAACTATGATGATGTAAATTTTATAAGTTTTTATGTTTTACAAGATATTTTATTTATGTGAGTTATATATTATTATGCTTAATGCTTTTAAGTGATTAGCCACCACTTAAATGATTTGATGTACATGTTAAAGACTGAAAGGTAATAATATGCAATTGCTTCTTATAATATATAACCATGAATTAAATGTGAATAGACATATATCATGTTATTTGTGTGGCTTTTGGTGATAAGATGATCGAAAGATTTATTATAAACTAGGAATATTCACAAATCCTAATGCATTTAGTTTGTTTCAATTCACATATAGAGATATAATGAATTAATGAACTAAATAGGTTTACTATACCTAGACATAGGATAGTAAATAAATTAGGAGATTCCACCATCACATAGGTAATATCATTCTTGCAAGCATAAATTATGGAAATTCATAGCTAGTAGTTATGGTGAAATCAGAAGCTTTAACATGTCTCATCTTGATTTTTCTTACTTGGATTCAATTTTAATTAGTCTTAAGTTTTTATTTTAGAAATTTTAAATTTTAATTCATCATCAACAATATTTTGATTTATTAGATAAATTTTAGGATTAATTCATCATTAGTACTTAATTAGTTTAGTATTCACTAATCTTCATGGGACGATACTTTTCTTATCATTATATTACTTATTCGACATGTTCACTTGCATATAAATTTTACTAAACAAGTTTTTGGCGCCGGTGCCAGGGATTGGTTCTTTTACTACTGATTAATATTAATATCGGATAATTCTAAGTTTAATCTAGCTTTTATTTTATTTTCAAAAAAAAATCAAATCAATTTTTTTGTTTTGTTAGATTTTATTTTTCTTTTGCTTTATTATTGTTATTTTCCTTTAAAAAATTAATTAAAAAAATATTTTTTTTTAGTTGCTACTTTTTAGAAGTGTTACAAACGTGCATGACCCGTAGCCAAAGAGAAACTTGTTAATCTTGACCCAGAAATTGAACGTACAGTTAGAAAGCAACGAAAGGAACTAAGAGAACAAAAAGTGAAGCTAGAAAAATGGCGGAGAATGATGATCTATGCAAGCTTCTAAAAGAATATGTTGTACCAACAATTCAAGGTGCCACATCAAGTATCAAGAGGCCTGCAATTCAAGCAAAAAACTTTGAAATCAAGCCAACACTAATTCAGATGCTTCAAAATTTTGTGCAATTTAGTGGGCTACCAAACGATGATCCAAATGCTCACATTGATGCTTTTCTTGAAATCTGTGACATGATTTAATATAATGGAGTCACAGATGATGTTGTTAGGTTGAGGCTATTCCTATTTTCTTTAAGAGACAAAGTTAAAAGTTGACTTTCTTCTCTTCCTGCAGGATCAATTACAACATGGGATGATTTGGCTCAGAAATTTCTTAGTAAGTTCTTTCCCTCAGCAAAGTCTGCCAAAATGTGTAATGATATTACCACTTTTATGCAGATAGACAATGAATCATTGTATGAAGCTTTGGAAAGATTCAAGGAGCTTTTAAGAAAATGTCCATACATGGACTACCCATATGGTTATAGGTATAAACTTTCTATAATTGGTCTAATACAAATCTTTGTTTTATGCTTGATGCAGCTGCAGGAAGGGCTTTGAACAATAAAACACCAGAAGAAGCATATGATCTTTTGTAGGAAATGATAAATAATAGTTATCAATGGCCTACTGAAAGGTCACTAGTGACGAAGTTAGTGGAATTCATGAAGTAGATGCTTACATTGCAATGTATGCACAAATTGAAAAACTCAACAAGAACATAAATAACTTGAGTGCTCCAGTCATGAGGATTCAGAACATATTATGTGATCATTATGGTGGAAGACATGCAAGCATAGAGTGCCAAGTAGGTAACACCTTTGCTCAAGTTAGCGAAGATGCTAATTATGTTGGAAATTCAAATAAGCCCCAAAATAATCCATACTCCAACATTTACAATCTGGGATGGCATAACCACCCAAATTTTTCATAGAGTAATTCTAATGCAATGAGGCACCACCAGGATTCAGGCAACCAGCAGAAAAGAAGCCTAATTTAGAGGAAATGGTTGCCAAGATGTTACAGAACAACGAAACAAGATTGCAAAACCAAGAAGCTTCAATTCGAAATTTAGAGATGCAAATAGGTCAGTTGGCTAATACAATTTCAGGAAGACAACAAGGTTCATTGCCGAGTAACACAAAGAAGATTCCTATAAAAGATGCAAAGGTAATAACCTTGAGAAATGGCAAAGAAGTGGGAAAAGATGACGTTGAGAAGGAAAATGTCAGGGATAAGGAAGATGATGTTAGCACATAGCATGAAGAGGCAACCAAATGGACATTATTCCTTGATAATCCCAAGCCTTATGTGCCTCTAATTCCATTTCCTCAGAGACTCCAGCAACAAAAAATAGATAAGCAATTTTCTAAATTTCTTGATATATTTAAAAAATTGCATATTAACATTCCTTTTGTAGATGCATTAGCTCAAATGCCCAGTTATGCAAAATTTCTTAAGGAGATATTGAAAAGTAAAAGGAAGCTGGAAGAGTATGAAACTGTGAAGCTAACTGAAGAATGCTCAATCATCTTACAAAACAAACTGCCTCCAAAATTAAAAGATCTAGGGAGTTTTACAATTCCTTGTACTAATGGAGATTCTCACTTTGATAAGGCATTATGTAATTTAGGAGCTAGTATTAATCTAATTCCTTTTTCTGTTTTCAAGAAATTAGGATTAGGTGAAGTGAAGCCAACCACAGTGTCCCTACAATTGGCTAATCGATCAATTAAATATCTTAGGGATATTGTAAAAGATGTATTGGTAAAAGTTGATAAATTCATTTATCCTGCAGATTTTATAGTACTTGACATGAAGGAAGACTTTGAGGTACCACTTATCTTAGGTCAACCTTTTCTAATAATAGGAAGAACTTTGATTGATGTACAGCAAGGAAAGTTAATATTAAGAGTTTAAAATGATTTTGTCACTTTTAATGTTTTTACTGCTATGAAACATCCCTTTGATGATAATTCTTGCTTTAGGGTTGAGACAATTGATAAGTTTGTGAATAAGATCTTTCAGGAAAAAGCTTTCAAGGATCCATTTGAAGCATGCATGGTTCACCCAAAGAATGAGGAAATTGAAAGCGAAGATACAGGAGTATGCCAATCTCATGGAGGCAAATCCATCATATTCACAGCAAAAGGCACCAAAGTTTGAGGAGTTAGGACAACACATGACAAAACCTAAGCCATTGATTGAAGAGCCTCCAACTCTTAAACTCAAGCCCTTACCTTCCCATTTGAAATATGTTTATTTAGATGAATTTTCTACTTTGCCAGTAATTATATCTTCTTCTTTGACAGAATCAATGGAAGAGAAATTACTTCAGATGTTGACAGAGCATAAAGGAGCAATTGGATGAAAAATAGTTGACATCAAGGGAATTAGTCCTTCACTTTGCATGCATAAGATTTTGATGGAAGAGCAGTACAAAGCTACTGTTCAACCTCATAGGTGATTGAATCCAAAGATGCAAGAATTGGTGAAGGCTGAGGTAATCAAGTTGCTTGATGCAGGGATCATTTATCCTATCTTAGATAATCCTTGGGTAAGTCCTGTGCAAGTTGTGCCAAAGAAAGAAGGTATGACTGTTGAAAGAAATGATAATAATGAATTGATTCCAACTAGGATAGTTACTGGATGGCGTGTGTGTATAGATTATAGAAAACTGAATGATGCCACTAGAAAAGATCATTTCCCTTTACCATTTATTGATCAAATGTTAGAAAAACTTGCAGGACACGAATTTTATTGCTTTCTTGATGGGTATCAGGGTATAATCAAATTCACATTGCACTAAAAGATCAAGAGAAAACTACTTTCACTTGTCCTTATGGTACCTTTGCTTTTAGAAGAATGTCCTTTAGTCTTTATAATGCACCAGCTACTTTTTAGAAGTGTATGATGGCCATTTTTTTGATATGGTTGAAAAATTTATTGAGATTTTCATGGATGATTTTTCTATATTTGGTTCATCATTTGACATTTATTTAAATAATTTAGCAAGGGTCTTACAAAGGTGTGAGGAGACTAACCTTATTTTGAATTAGGAGAAGTGTCATTTTATGGTGCAGGAAGGAATAGTGCTTGGGCATAAGATATCTAAACAAGGATTAGAGGTTGATCAAGCTAAAGTTTAGGTCATTGCAAAATTGCCCCCACCAACATCAGTGAAACTTGTTAGAGGCTTTTTGAGGCATGTAGGATTCTATAGGTGGTTCATAAAAGATTTTTCTAAAATTGCTAGACCCCTTTCAAGTTTGTTGGTTAAAGATCTGAAATATAACTTTTTTTTATGAATGTTTGTAGGCTTTTAACACTTTAAAGGAAAAGCTAATATCAGCACCAATCATGGCAACACCATAATGGGACTTACCTTTTGAGCTAATGTGTAATGCTAGTGATTTTGCAGTAGGAACTGTTTTGGGACAACGGAAGAATGGAGTTTTTCAGACCATCTATTATGCTAGTCCAACCTTGTCAAATGCACAATTGAATTATTCAACAACAGAAAAAGAACTTTTGGCTGTAGTATTTGCTTTTGATAAATTTTGTTCTTATCTAATTGGTTCCAAAGTTATTGTTTATTCTGACCATTCTGCTCTTAAGCATCTACTTGAAAAGAAAGAATCAAAACCTAGGTTAATCATGTGGATTCTCTTGCTACAAGAGTTTGATTTGGAGATCAAGGATAAGAAGGGGACCGAAAATCTAGTTACAAATCATTTATATAGAATTCCCAATCTAAGGAAGAAGATCAACTGATTATGGAACAATTTTCCGATGAAAACATTTTTGCACTCCAATCTAACCAAATTCCTTGGTATGCTGATTCGATGGTCTGGCCCTTTCATAGTCACTAAGGTATTCCCATATGGAGCAATAAAAGTTACAAATGACACCCAAGGCACGTTTAAGGTGAATAGTCAACGTTTAAAGCCCTACTTTGAGGGAGTCAATATGCAAAAAACTACCATTGATCTTCTTCCTCCTTAAGTAGCAACATTGAAGATAGTTTGGTTAAAAACTATAAAGCAAGCGCTTCTTGGAAGGCAACCCAAGAATTTTGTTGGTTCTTTTGTTGAAAGTTTTGTCACCACCATCTCCTCAGAGCTCTTTATAGCTATCACCTACAATCAATAAAGGTTTCTCATTCTTATTTTACCTTTATTTTTCCTTTATTCTTGCATTATTTCTTTTTTTACATTGAGGACAATGCTTCATTCAAGTTTGGGGGTGGGAAAATAAATCTTTTCTTGCTAAATCTAATTAAATTTTTTTTCTCATCTCATGATTAAACCCTTTGTTTTGAATTCTTAGCAATTCTTAGGAAGATGTAGATTCTATTCAAACCTGCAATTGTGATGTGAGTTAAGTATGATTCTGATTATGTTGATCCATTTATTAAATACTAAAAGTCTTTCATTTTTGAAATTATGTGTATTTCTAGAGAACATTTATGTGAAGTATGTGATTTTCTTAAATCTCACCCAGATCTTAGAATTTGCTTGATTTCCTCTTAAGACAAAATCCTAAGCTGCATCTAATTGAGAAAATGATTTAGGCCATTCTTTGGATTGTTAAAGCCTTTCAAGCCAACCTTATTTATTTATCACTAGTCACCCTACTGAGCCTTGATTCATATCCATTTTTTTGTTTAACACCCACATATATATACCCTTGAGCCTTTGATAAATTATCTTTTTGTCCCACACACTTGAACATATTGATTTTTAGGATATAAGTCTATTTGAGTGAAGAGAAGTCGAGGGGAAGGATGTTGATTGCAATGATTATGTAGCATAATATATTACTTTTGTGAATGCCAAAAAAAAAAAAGGGAAATGCAACATCTGTCCAAGAATGGAATTCTCTTATTGCTTATTGTCAAATTCAAGCCACTCAAGGTTCAGAAATTGGCTTTTGCATAGTAGTTGGATGTCATCAACAAAATAAGATTATAATGGTTACATTTCTAGTCCTACTACTTGCTTTATGATTGCAAGCATGATTATGACTTTTATGAGTGTCAAAATCCAAGTGAAATCAAGTATTTTTGGGAAGAAATGAAGAGAGAAGTGGTGATAGAAAGATCATTTGTGAAAAAAAAAAAAAGCAAAGAAAGCAAAGAAAGGAAATGACAAAAGCTCAAATTAGATCCTAAAAAGCAATGTGTTCATGGGTGAGTTTAGCCTAAATGACTTTCATCTTACCCCTAGCCCAACCTTACATTACAAGCTTATAAAAGTCCTATTGATTCTTGGTTAAATGATTGGCCTACATTAGTGGAGAGAGGAATGAAAAGCAAACCTATGAGGTTTGGTTAAAGATTTTGAGAGATTGCATATTAATGTGGATCTATTTATAGTGCATATAGTTAAAAAGATAAGGACTCACACTCACACACACGAACATGGTCAACATAGTTAGGAGTTTATCTTATCTTATGAACAATTGTTGTGTTTGGATGAAAGTTATATTTTTTCTTTGAATTGTTAATTTGAGTAATTTTGAGTGAATTTCAATGAAAGGTTTTGTCCAAAACATATATTATCTCCTACTTTTGCTCAAGGACTAGCAAAATGTCAAGTTTGGGGGTCTTGATAACTCTATTTTCATAAAGTTATTTTAACTATTTTAGGATTAAATAATATAAGTTTTACAAGATAATATTTAAGTTTTTATATATTTATGTAAATTTGTGTTATTTATGTAGCAAACTCCAAAAGAGCATGAGAAATAAAGGAAAAGAAAGTTACAAAAAGGCACGTGAAGAAGAAAATGAAAGAAAAAGAAATCAAAAGAAGAAAAAAGGAGGCAACGTGTAAAGTAACAAAAAGAGGAGCAAAAGGACAAAAAGGACAAGAAAGGAAATAAAGAAAAAGGGGCCAAAAAAATGAATTACTAAGGAAGAATCTTAGGACATGTGTCCCAAGATAGCATAAAAGGGCAAAGGAACGTGAATTGTGACAGGGGGAGAAGGTGCCACACAAGAGAAGGAGAGAGAGAAAAGAGAGAAAAGAATAAGAAGCCGTGTGTTGCCGCCAAAGCCAAGCAAGGAAGAAAAAAAGCTAGAGAAGAAAGAGAAAACCAAGGAAGAAAAAGAGAAATAGAGGCGCGAAAGCTTCCTTCTACTTCTTATCACTCTTGAATTATAGGAATTCTGTAAAGAATTCTTAAAGAGAGGACAGTGTGGTGACAATTTTCCTGCTTTTTTATTTAAGATGTTTTGCTTAATTTCTACTATTACTTTGGTTTGTTATTTCATTATGTTCTAAACTTCTTTTGTTAGAATGAAGATATAGCCTAACTATGATGATGTGAATTTTATAAGTTTTTATGTTTTATAAGATATTTTATTTATATGAGTTATATATTATTATGCTTAATGCTTTTAAGTGATTGGCCACCACTTAAATGATTTGATGTACATGTTAAAGACTGAAAAGTAATAATATGCAATTGCTTCTTATAATATATAACCATGAATTAAATGTGAATAGACATATACCATGTTATTTGTGTGGCTTTTGGTGATAAGATGATCGAAAGATTTATTGTAAACAAGAATATTCACAAATCCTAATGCATTTGGTTTGTTTCAATTCACATATAGAGATATAGTGAATTAATGAACTAAATAGGTTTACTATACCTA
Organism: Casuarina equisetifolia; assembly: GCA_028551475.1. NCBI lineage: Eukaryota > Viridiplantae > Streptophyta > Magnoliopsida > Fagales > Casuarinaceae > Casuarina > Casuarina equisetifolia. Next base: position 22,058,661 of record CM052357.1, read on the forward strand.
GACATAGGATAGTAAATAAATTAGGAAATTCTGTCATCACATAGGTAATATCATTCTTGCGGGCATAAATTATGGAAATTCATAGCTAGTAGTTATGGTGAAATCAGAAGAACATGTGTCTCATCTTGATTTTTCTTACTTGGATTCAATTTTAATTAGTCTTGAGTTTTCGTTTTAGAAATTTTAAATTTTAATTCATCATCAACAATATTTTGATTTGCTAGATAAATTTTAAGATTAATTCATCATTAGTACTTAATTAGTTTAGTATTCACCAATTTTTGTGGGACGATACTTTTCTTATCATTATATTACTTGTTCGACATGTTCACTTGCATATAAATTTTACCGAACATGTACCATATAAAACCTATTCTCAAAAGGCCCAAAATCTATAGCTATTAACATTGTTACGAGCTATAAATCAAATGGAACCCTTTCCCTTTCTAACGGACAATCCAATTGACTGACCTTTTTAGCCCATTAGAGGACATTTAGGCTTATAGGGTGGTCATGGTGACCACTAAGACCCATGCTCCATTGTTCTAACTAGACTCTACCTAAACAAGAGTGATTCAATCCATATTCCTTTAGCATCAAGCTAGGTTTATGATGGTGTTAGGATCCTTGATCATCATCAATTTAGGTCTTGATGATGCTTTAGGTTAAGAAAGTTAACCTTATTGGTTAGATGTAGTTAAAAACACACTACTCATCCAAGTAAAATGTAAGTCAATAGTATTGTAAAGTATGCAAAGTAAAAATGTATCACTAATGACTATTAGTACATCTAATTTTTATAGATGGGTGACAAAGTACTCACATTGTGTAATAAGCCAACTTAAGGGCATTGATATGACTCAATCAAAAGGGATACTAGCAAAATTGGAGAAAATGATGAGAGAGGTTAAGGAAGTGTTTAAGACACCTACTTAGCTTCTACTAAGTCAAAAGTTTGATCACTATATTCCTTTATTGCAAAGAGTAAGCAAGTTGATGTAAGCCCCTATTGATACCTATATATGTAAAAGGTAAAAATTAAGAAAGTGATAAAAGAAATGTTGACTACAAGGGTCATTAGTAATAACATGGTCCATTTACATCTTTAGTGTTAGTGGTTAAGAAACATTATAGGAGTTAGAGATTTTGCATCGATTACCAGCCTTGAACGAACTTATAGTTAAGGATAAATTTTCAATATTGGTGATTGATGAGCTTTTTGGATGAACTTCATGGGGTAACTTAGTTCTTTAAGTTTGACCTAGGATTAACTAGGTATGAGTATTTTTGCCTAACATTTTGAAAATAACCTTTAAGACTCACCAAGGCCATTATGAGTTTCTTGTCATGCTATTTAGATTAACTAATGCTCCATCCACTTTCTAAGGCTTTATAAATCACATTCTTTGACCCCATTTAAGGGAATTTGTGTTTATTTTCTTTGGTAACATCTTAGTCTATAATCTGACTTGTGAGAGCTACATATAACATTTATAAGTTGTTTTACAACTCCTAAAAAACTACCAATTATATACAAAGAAGAGCAAATGTACATTTGCTAGAAGACAAATTAAATACCTAGGACATATCATTTTTGGTGAAGGGATTGTGCTGGACCCCAAGAAGATTGAAGGTATGGTCTCTTGGACTTAACTAATAATAGTTAAAGGGTTAAAAGGACTTTTGGGACTCAGAGGTTAGTACCAGAGATTTGTTAAGAACTATAAAAGGTGAGTCAACCTTTAACATAGATGTTGAAAAAAGATAGTTTCCAAAGGTTGAACAAAACCCTTTAGGCCTTTAATAAATTTAAACTAGCAATGAGCTCTATACCGTTTTGGCAACTCTAGATTTTAATAAGCATGTTGTGTTAGAAACTTGTGTAAGTTATGGGATATGAGTAATATTAATGCAAAATGAAAGAACAATAGCATATCTAAATAAGGTAGTAACACCAAAACATTTGGGTTTCTCTACATATGAAAAAAAATTATTGACAATTATGATAGCCATGCAAAAGTGGAGATTATACATACTGATCATAATATCCTAAAACATGCTAGAATAAAAAGTGACCACCTTGGCACAAACTCCTTGAATTTGATTATGAGATCCAACATAAGCGTGGAGTGAGAACAAAGTTGTGAATGCATTATCAAGGCTACCAAGTGGTTTGAAATACTCAAAACTACAAGTCATGTCAATGTTATAGCTTAGTTGGATACATGAGGTGATATAAAGTTACAAAGGAGATTCTCACATCCAAAATATTATAGAAGAATTGGTAATTGACTTGTCTACTCACCTAAGTTATAGATTAGTTAGAGGGATACTAAGATTTAAAGACAAGGTTATGGTGGGAAGCTAGGATTCCTTAAGGGAGTAGATATCATAGTAGTTGCATAACTCAAGCATCATTGGACATTTAAGGATTAAAGGGACCTTGAATAGAGTGCAACAACATTTGTTTCCAAGGCATAAGTTAAATGGTAGAAGCATGAGTGGCAAAATGTAAGGTCTATCAATAGTACAAGTTTGAGTGAGTGTTGTATCCTAGGTTACAATAACTCCTACCCATGCCTAATCAAGCTTAATAAGACATCTCCATAGATTTCATAAAGGGCTTATCAAGTAAGTAGTAAGGGTAAAGACACCATTCTGGTGGTCATTGATTGTTTTACCAAGCATTGTCCATTTCATTAGGTTAAGTCATCATTTTTCCACAACTCAAGTGGCAACAACCTCTATTAATGGAGTAGCCAAATTACATAGGATCTTTAGAAAAATTTTAGGTGATTAAGACCCAATCTTTGTTAGCATTTTTTAGGAAGAATTTTTCTAAACCTTAAGAGTGAAGCTTTTATGTAACATGTCATACCACCCATAGATAGATAGTTAAAAGGAAAGTCTCAATGAATGTATTGGGTAGTACCTTTGTTGTTTGAGTGGCGGGAGACCCAAGAAGTGACACTCTTGGTTACTTTTAGCAAAATGATGGTACAACACTAACTATTATATTGCCTTAAGGATGACACCCTTCAAGGCATTGTATGTTTATCATCCAAACCAACCTCTGTATCATAACTTTGAGCTCATTCGAGTTCATAAGTGAATAACATGTGGATGTGTTTTTACAAGAATAATCCCAAAAGTTGCAATTGATTAGATCCCATTTGCTAACGAGTCAAACATAAATGATGTCAAATGCAAACTACAATTGTTCAAAGAAAAAGTTTAAGGTAGGTGACTCAATATATCTAAAGGTGTAGTCTTGTTGCTAGTTTACATTGTCCAAGAGATGAGATTACAAGTTGTCTTCGTGATACTATAGGCCTTACATGATTATAGAAAATGGTGGGGAAGTCATGTATAGGTTGGTTCTTTCACATGATACCAATATAAACCTAATTTTTCACATATCTTAACTAAAAAAGGTAGTTGGGTGGAAATGTAAGATTTATGTGGAAGTTCCTCTCATGAATGGGAAAGGTAGGTTGTCAATAAAACCATAGAAGGTACTAGAGGACATAAAGTATATAAGGTGCTAGTTTTTATCTTTCAAAATTAACCCTTGAGGACAAAGTTTGTTTAAAGGAATGGAGATTGTTAGAATCTTAAGGCAAGGCATGGCATGGCATATGGCTTATTAATAGGTAAAAAGGAGAACTTACCAAGGAGCTAAAAAGGCATGATGTTAAGTTCAAAAACTAACAAAAGGTAAAAGAGAAGCAAACTAGGGCATTTATAAACTTGTGGTATCTTAGAGGTATAATTTGGCAGCCAAAAAGCATTATCAAGACTCAAACATAAGCTATGGAAAAAAATGAATGTCATTTGCAAAATTTAAAAGAAAGCCTATCCATTGTGTTTATTATCTCGGAAGAGATCTTTTGTGCACTATAAATTTGCATGCTAACTTAACATTTTAGCACCAACCCAAAACCATTAGTGGCCTTACAAGCCAATGGAGTTGCCATTTAGGCCTCAACCTAGCACTTAGGCAAGACCATAGTAGCTTATAATAACATCTAATGCTTGCAATAGGCCATGATAACCCATCGTGCCCTCCTTCTATCCTCATCATGCTTAATTGGCGAGTGGTGAACATGTTGCACTAGCTTGTCACCATCAAAAACCTTAACAATGTTGAATCATTGCCTCACACCCCACAAAAGCTTGTAGTTCCTCACAAACCCATTGGGTCATCAACTTATAAAGTTAACCTGGTCTCGAATCAAGGGGTTTTCAACCAACCACTATCACATGATCTCCCTTGGATCAATCTATTGCCTAACATCATTTAAACAACTAATCCTATCTCTCAAAACACTAAGTTAGGTCAACCCATCCCTAAATCATGATTATTCCATTTCAGGCCAACTAAAAGATCCTCCTTGGTTGAAATTGCCACCCTAGGGCTTTCAATTGGCCATCGTTGCCTAAGATTACCATAAATTGAGTTGTGAACAAGTGTCTTACTTAAGCACTAGCAAGGGTTGCCATAGGAGGATAGTTGATGACAAGATGTTGGCCACTAAGACCACATGCCACTATCATTGGACCAATTATTGTTGTTGCAATAGCCAACAGTATTGCAAAAGCCTCATAATTTAGGGGCTTAAATTTTGCACAGGCCCTTTTCTCATAAGCCAAACATAAGATCAGGACTAAGTCAACAATGCTGGAAAAATGGTTGGGGGCCCAATCAACAAGGCCAACCAATGGGCTAAGGGCCTAATTCTAAGGTTAGCAAATACATGTAATTTTGGATTTTTTCCTTAATGTCCTAATTTTCCAAAGTTTAGGGACTCCAAATCTAAAGAATGTATTAATAGTTATGATTTTTATTTCTGTCTTGATCTTATGGATTGTTGAAAATATTTTGATGTTGACAACAATTGAAAAAATATTTTCATATATATATATATTATTTTATCCATATCTTGTGCCAATAAAAATGTAGAACATATGTAAAAAAAATCAAGATGATGATTATTTGTAAACAAAAACTCCCATATACTAAAATGACTTTGTTCGTTAAAATGCTTTATCTAGTCTTTTACACACTAGTAGTTTTTTATACAATTTAAATTCAAATTGATTGTAAAAAAAGAACTTGTTCATATGCATTAAGGCCTAAAATAAAATGTTCAAAATTTGAATGATCGTATTTTGGAAATCGTTGATTTGGTGTATTGAATTATTTAAAAACAAATTGTATATCGTAAATGAATAAAAGAATAATTCATATTCTAGCATACAAAGAGAAAGCAAAAACAAAACAAAAAAAGGAATGAAATTATACATGCCTTTTGCTACACTCTATGGCCGAATTTTATACCTAAATGAAACGGTGTCTTTTACTTGGATGGAAGGCAATATATATACATTCAGTCGAAAAAAGGGTAGGGCAAAATGGGTATATGTCGACATCTCTATGTTCTCCCTTTTGCCTTATTTCCTTTCTGTTCCAAGACATGTAGATACTCTTTGGAAGCAAAAATCAAACTAAAATGGAGTTTTTCAAGAGAAAATCGAGAAGCTTTGATAACTGAACAATATGATTTTTGTTTTCCCCAAACGGTTTGAATAAAAAGCTTATATAATGATGAGTGGGGTTTTGTTTTGTGTACACATAATTTGAGAAAGCATCTATCATACTCTTAAGCAAATACTTTGTGAAATAGTCCTCATTCTATAACTATACAAGTTGTGCGGTAATCTCTTTCTAGTTTTAAGATTTCTTGATTAGTTTCATTTTATAATCTTACAAGTTGATTTTGGCTACAGTAATTGTTTCATGAAGTATTTTGAAATAGTTATTTGATTAGACTTTTTGTTTGCTCTTAAGATATTCTAATTATGTGTCCTTAGCTAGACTCAGCTTAAGAAAGATGTTTGTGATAAGTTTGCTATAGAGGATTGGGAAGGAATAATGGAGAATTTCATCTATTTAGGCAAATTCCACAATGCTCACTTATGTTCATAAATTTGATAGATTGTGAGATACGGTATTGGCAAAGAACCCAAGATGGATAAAGGCAAGATTCTTAGAGGCCTTTTTAATGGGGTTAAAGGAAAATCTTAAATGACCAATTATGGTGTCACAACCCCACAACTTAAAACATGCATCCAAGTTAGCAATGATGAACAAAAAAATTACTTAATCAAAGGACCAATGGTTGGTTATGACCGAAATGAGCATAACCTACCCTTAGGTTACTATGACATGAAGGACCAATGGAGATAAATCTTAGGGGCAAAGGCTCTTAAAACTAGTAAGGATGTGTTTTTTTACAAGACGCTCCTAAAAGTAGTAAGGATTATGTTATTACTATGATAAATGGTTGTCAAACCACAACTTAACTTGATGGGCTTGCAACTGTTATACCCTTAGTGTGGGGTAGGTAGTGGACCCACCTAATGGTGCTTGCAATTGATATTCCCTAGCATCAAATGGGTAGTGGGTAGACCCCTAGTGTGAAGTAGGTAAAGAGGCCCACCCACATCATTATTGACATGGATTTGGGTGAGAGAAAATGCAATGAACCTAATTCTTCCACATCAAAAAAGTAACTAGAATGATTTAGTCATATAAAAGGGCTTGGCAACTCCTCTCATTAAAGTTGACTTTTTAGGATGGAACTAAAGTCCATGACAAGATTTATCACATGCCTCAACCATTGAACCAAAAGACCTAGGTCTCTTGGTCAATCTAAACATATTTTATTTGAATATCATCCCTAACTTGGACTTTCATATACTAGAATCTATCACAAGCCCTTATAAGCCCATGACAAACCACCACACTCTGTATTTAACACTCTAATGGCCCACTCTATGATAGCTCCACCAGGCGGCTCCATTCTGACCTAATGTGTTTAGACACCCCTTTGGCATGTAATGTTTTAGTCACCAAGTAGCCTTTTATGTAACCCTTTCCACATTTTACCTTTTTCGTGGTTCAAACTTTAGATGTGGAGTTAGCTTTGATACTATATGTTAAGATCCTTGACCCTTACGCCAAAAGCCCTAGAGTTAATGGCTAATCAAGGATCAATTCATTTGAATACTATCATCAACTTTGGCTCCCATAAGTCCAAGCTCATCATGATCATAAGACGTGATAAATGGCCCTTAATGACCCTCTATTCATCAATGTGGCCCTCTTTCCTCTTTATGTTGCAACCTTGCTTGGTTTTCATTGAAACAATAAATATCATAGTTATAGTCTTCCACCATTTCATCCTTGATGGTCATGTACCCATAAGGTACATTGACTACCACCTAGACTTCACCTATGTGAAGGTTGATGATTCCACCACTGCCTACTTCCCCATATCTTGGTTTTGTGGCTTAAAATCTGCATCCACCTTTCCTTGTGAAGTCCAATCTTTCTCACTTCCAAAACTTTCAAATTTTCCTAACAATTTTCTCATTCAAATGACAAGTTGAGAGTTAGAAGTGCTCATAGCCTCTAGTTTCCTAGTAGTCTCCTTGCTTATGCCTTTATTTTCTTCTTTGAAGCTTCCAAATTTCCAACATTTTGTTTTTGTACATGCCTCCATTTTATTTTATCTAAAACTTAGAAGTGAGCATCCTAATTTGTGTGCAAGTTTTCATCATAGTTTCCTAGCCTTTTAATTCCAAATGGACGCTTTGAAATCACCTTTTTTTTTTTGGAAAAAAAAAAATGGATCCTTTTGATATTTAAATGCATCCAACTCACACACATGGGTGTTGAATTCCAAAACTAATGGTTGGAGTTCCTACTAACTCACCATTAAGTTAACTCATTTCTGCTACCACTTATACGTTCCTCACAATAGAAATAAATAAATTCCAAAAGAAAAATTCAACATTGTTTTCCTATTGAGAAATTTGTTCTTAGAACAATCCAAGAACATTAATTATACAATTCATAAGGTAAACTAAAAACTAAATCTACTTGTAACTACGAAAGCATCCCTATGAGAAAATCATTACTCAAACCCTAATTGATAAGAGATAAGTATACTATGTTTTTCCTTGTGTCTTTTCCCTTTTTTTATAGAAACCTTGCTCTACCTATTCTCTTATTCTATAATCATTATCTCCTCTACTCTTTTAGAATCATTATTAGTTACTTGCAACTTAAGTGGAGCATGAAAGGCTCCTAGTTGATTAGGGGTTTCAAATTCACCCCCCTTCCCCCCTTAATAAAAAAAGTTTTATTAAGTATATATATATTATCTAAAAATCATATCTTTCTAATGTAATTTAAAGTTAAATAAAGTAAAATAGATGCTCTTCTACAAATCAAGTATATTTAAAAGGGTCAAAGTTAGACAAGGGTTGGAATAAACTAACCTGAACTCTTATACTATTTCAAAAAGCTTAAAGTTTAATTCAAAAATTAATTCTTAACTTGGAAGATCATTTTTTATATGCAAAAGTTACTCAAATATGTACCTTTTCAATGCGAGGAGTGATTGTATCTATCCACAAGTACAATAACCTCGTAGGCATGTCTCTTGGTGGCCTGGAAGAATGAGGATGGGCATCATGGACTTGCAACCATCGGCAACACGTAATGCAGTGGTTGTCAATAGTTTACTTTGGAGATGCAGCAATTAGGATGCCAATTGCTTTTACCTTGGGCAGAACATGTGAGAATCTATGTATCGCTGGCTTCATCTTAGAGTGCCCTATCAATTACTGAACAATGTTATGATTATGAGAAAATTGGATCCGGATGCGAAATGTCAAAGATAGGAATCTCACTACTTAGGAATGCGAATCATTCCCTTGTCAGGTAGCTTTGTGTATCAGGAAACATCCTTTACTATAAGAAAGCCTATAAATCCTGACATTATGATCTTAAAACAGTTAAACCTACACCCACTTTGCAGAAATCCCAGAAAACAGCATATTCAGCAATATTGTTCAGCTACTCGGCATTTGCAATTCAAGTTGCTACATCACTCCCGAAAATGGATAACTGGTTTTTTTATGTGCTACAAGTTAGATTAAAACCAGTAAATGACTACCAGAATCAATACTTGTTAGCTATATATATTTTGATGCTCCAAGAGTGAGCTTTCTTGGAACATTTCCAATCAAAAGAATACTCCGATATGCGCTTCAGAAATGAGCAAGAGTTATTATCAAAGAAGCCCCATTACAGCCATCAAAAAGTAATGTGATCTGTCCAATATAGCTCAGCTATTTGGCAGTGGCACAGGGAAGTATCCGCCCCACCAAGTCGGAACCTTGTCGTAAATGCCTTGGCTGCCAGGCCTGCAACATCAACACACTTCATCTGGTCATAAATTAGCAGGCAAATCGAATAAAACCTACACATGAAATTTCCTATGCCCGTTGTTTTACTCTAATACCTTCTTTTCAGGAAATGTAGGTGTTCTCCAACAAAGCACATCTGAGTTCTCCCTCAGTCTGCGAAGCGGCAAGAAGATCTTCAATAAGAATATAAAGACTTTAAAGGCCATGCGACCAAAAACGGAAAAACGGCAATTCAGATAACAAAACCTCTAATCGGGTGAACAGAATTCAGGACAGTCTATGTTGTCGCCTCATTAGGAGACTAGACAAAAAGTAGCTTGATGTAAAGATGAATTACTCCGTAAATTAATCCCTCCGTGAAACATATTTTTTCACTTGATAGTTCTCTTACAGTTGCAGTCTGCATTATTTCTAAACCATACTAGAGGATGTGTACATCAAAAATGAGGAGAAAAAAGGCAGCAAAAAGAACTTACTCATTATCATCTATGGAGCTCCTAGAATAGTTGTTTGAGCTCCTGCAGAAAACATAAGGATCGTGGGCATTACATGCTGCAAATGATGATGTCCCTGGTGTAGAAAGTGCACGTTTGTTTTCTTCTCTGGTACCTGAACAGCTCATCTGAGAAGAGTCTAACATATGTGGTCTCTTCTGAAGCCTTAGTTTTCTCGGGAAACAATTTGGCTGATTCTCTGGTTCTTGAATAGATAAAACCTGATTTCCATTGTTGCTTCCCTCTTCCATGGAAGAATCAACCCGTAACATAGGAATCTTCGACTTATCCGTCTGTAAGGATGCATGGGATGAGCCTGTTGCTATGCTCAGTGCATTTCCTTCACTATCTCTCAAAGTCTTCACCACATCTGCTCCGGAAGAAGAGTCATGTGGCATCTGACAAATCCCATTTGAAGAGGATGTTAAAATAGGCCAATGCCTTATCATTTCTTTATTGGTTGTGTAATCAGAAGGGTCTGAATCACATCCACGTTCAGTGGATGATTGCCACATCCACCGCAACCTGTTTGAACAACTAAAAAATTTGAAAGATGGCTTCCTCACTTTCACATACTTTGCACCAGAAGCACAAGCTACAAGATTGATCCTGATCTCTACATTACAACCCAGAATGAACTGAAGCAAACTTGCAATCTGTTTCCATGACTTTTCGGCCCTACATGCATAGTTAGGATGGTTGAATTCCAATTCAGCTACTGCAATACCTGACATTTGCAAAATTGCTCAGCTTTTTACTCGAAAAACAGAAAGAACCCCAGCAAACATCCAGAAGCACAAAGCTACAAAAATAAAGACCAGCACCTATCATGTACATGAAATAGTTCAATCAGCAAGAAATGTCCATATATATCCAAACGAGCCCAGCCGATTAGACCAGAAATTTTTGAAAACATCCATGTAGCTGACCCAAATTGGATAACCTCATTAACACTCTAGGTACGTCTAAACCTGATCACCTAATTCTTGCATCCTGTATATTTCAGTGATTAGCAGAACTCAACGACCTTCAACAGAACATTCCTCTGTTACTGAAGGTAACACTTTCCATTTCTACATAATGAAATGGTAGAGCAATTGCTCAGACGCTTGTTTGATCATTAAGTTAAAACACATAAACGGTTGGTCTTGAATCCACTTCCCTCTCTCCACCCCATTCTCATGGGGGAGATGCAATTGAGTTAGAGCTCATTGGCATTACATTGGTCACAATTGATTACTATTATCATTGTTCAACTATCACTATGTTACCTCATCTTTTTATTTTCCCCCCTTGTTGATACACCATACTACTAAGAACCCAAAAAAAAAAAAAAAAACAACAGCAACATGAGAACCTGGATCTCTCTCTTCCTCACATTCATTCTTACTAGTAGTATGTATACCTTTCCCAATATAGAAATTCAAGAAAGAGTAGGCCACCTTAGGAGTTATACAGATTTACTATAGCTTTAAATAGGTACTGCCGGTCAGTGTACCTTGACTAATCGAAAGAGAAGACAATTTCCCTTGTTTCCTTAGAAGTTTCTTGAGTGAATTAGATTGGCACAAGTCTGTCATTTTCTTCCATATGGATTCCAGCTGTTTGGCACCCTGTCCGATGGAAGACAGGCTGCAAAAATCACCATCTGCATCCAAGAACAAACTTGTATTTGAAACTTTTGTCCCAGTATCTCCCCCTGCCGCCCACAAAAGAAGAAAACAAAAAGCACCCGAGGTGAAGAACGAGGGTAATTTATTAAGCAATAATCATGATGACACTCACCAAGGTCCTGAACAGTGCTCAAACATAACTTTGAATCCTTTGAATCCAAGGAAGAAGTCTCCATAGAGCTCAACTGAAGAAGAGCTACAGTAAGCCATGTTGATTGATTCTTAGACATCCTAACTTGCTTCTCAGTTTCAGAAAGAACTTTCAGTGCATTACTCAGTTTCTGCATGTCCGCTTCAGCTATTACTCAGAAATTTCCAATAGCTCAAAGTCAGTATTTTTATAAGCAAATGATAACTGGTGAAACACAAGTGTAGACAGGTAAACATTATACATCTGCTACAAATATTAAATAAAAAGCAAAACAGTTATACACATGCATACACAGTTTCCACTTTTTGAGAAAAAAAGATGGAAAATTGTCTTCATGATTCAGCTATCCACAATCTACCATAACGTATCAGCAAAGGAGAGGCAGAATGTAATCTAGTACTGCATTGGCAAGAGAGCAGTTCAACAGGTTAAGGGATCGACAAGACATTAAGCGATATGGTTTCTGTTCATCTAAATGCATATATGGTTGTCAGCAGAGCTGTCTATAGAAACAGGACGCATTTCTCTGCCATCAAACCGATGAAATTTCATAAGAAAGAGACTTGATTTTGGCACCCTTTGGGATGGAGGTATCATTTGGATTATATATGTGTAATACAAAAATATAAGTTAGAAATGAATGTAATAATTGCAACAAATTAAAATAAGATCCAACTTGATTGTAACTTATTATCAAAGACTAATAATAATGCAAACCATGCAAAACTGAATCCCTTTGCTCGAGATCAAGAGAGCAAAAGAGACAGAACAGAGCGGAATAAACAGAACTAACAAAGAGTTGCTTGTTAATGACAAGATCAAGATTTAGTTGTTATCTTCAATGGCCATCAAAACGACATAAAGCAAGTTGCTTCTACAGCCTGCACAATCTTCTTGCTCCCCCGGAGGTTCATAATTTTGTCAAATGTTGGAGCAACAATAAAACAGTACAAGAAAAAGATAGTTCTTTTACATGAAGGGGGTGAACCAGTTCAATGTTTGAAGGGCAAGTTCAAGTCGTTAATATGCTTTAATAGCCATAGGTCAGAACTTGGAACACCGGTTTTACAATAAGATGAAACTTAAATGATATCCAGTGATATCTTTTCTAAATGTCACGAGAAAATGTAGTCTGAAAAACAAGAAAAGGCATAGAGAAGAGGTCTTGCAAATTTACCGTGAGCGTGGGACAGGAACATTAGTAAAGTATGGTAGAAGAATACCAGCCTTGACACAACTTTGAAAATAGAATTCAATTTGCAGTAAGTACAGTTCACAAGAAATTACCAAACAATAAATACGTAAAAGTACTCCTTAGAAAAATGCCGGGATTTCCATGTAGGAAAGAGATCCATTTATTGTGGGGCACCCCACGAATACACAACACCAATTTCGTAACTCATCAAATGTCCAGTGTCAAGTTGTATGAACTGGTCTGTGTCTACTACAACTCCCGGATTTTCAAAAATCAGTCAATAGTGCCCATTGAACAAGCTGAGAAGAAAATCAAATTCTAGAGTTGGTGAGATATCTATAAGAAAGTGAACATTCTTGTAGCGAACTAATGCTATTACCATATATTTCAACCAGACCCATCGACTTGAAAGCCGACATTGTGCAGTAGCAGATTGTAAAGCAGAATAAATGCAGCCTATAATACTTACAAATATGCTGGTTCGAAAACTTTCTTCTGATTTCAGAACTATCTTCCTCGGATTTACCCGCAAGAATATCCATAATGAGATTCGCCAGCTGTGATATAAGTTGCACAGGATCAATCCTTGATCTCATCAGCTCCCTGGCCCTTAATACTGTATTTGAAGTGTCAGATGATAAAGCCAAATCCAGCAAATCAAGCAATTCGTCATCAGAAACAACCCCAATCTGCAGAACAACAAGAAGGGAAATTCTATTATATTTTGCTAGAAGAAAGGCTCCAGAAAAAATTAAGGCTCTGTAACAAAAATATCCCTGCACTTACAAGCTCATAGGCCAAGGTCATTGTGATCCTTTTACCAAGCAAACTCAGCTGATCAAGCATCATCTCTGCATCCCTAAGTGAACCATTGGATTTAGAAGCAATGAAGTCTAAGGCAGCCTGATCAAAGTCGAGCCCTTCTTCGATGCAAATTTTTTCCAACCTACTTGCAACATCAGCATCTTTTATCTTTGGGAAATGATATCTTTGGGACCGTGATACTGCACTTCGTGGAACCTTATCCAGGTCAGGAGTGTTCATTACAAAGACAACAAATTGAGAAAGGCTGTCTAGGCTATTCAAAATAGTTGCCCATGTTTCCCCGTTCAACAGTTGGCATTCATCAACAATAAAAACCTTGAACCGCGAGAAAACGGGAGGGACGACAGCACTCTTAAGAAGAGATCTTACCCTGTCCACACGATTAATTCTCACAGAATCCACTTCCTTAACATCCCTGCTTCTTCCAGAAAAGAACAAAACACATTCTCGACAGAGACCACATGGCCTATGCTCAGGTGAAAGACAATTCAGTGCTGCCGCAAATATCCTTGAAGCAGAAGTTTTGCCAGTACCACGGGGACCATGGAAGAGATAAAATGATGTTATCCTACCTTTAGAGATGGCACCCAAAAGAGATCTTGCCACCGCATTCTGTCCTACCAATTCGTTAAATGATTTTGGCCTGAATTTCTGACTCAAACACCTAGGAGTTTCTGAATATGGAGTGATTTGATTACTGATGTGTCTTAAACTCCCCTGTTTATAAAATGCAGGTCCATCTCCGTCCCCAGATAGCAAGGGATGTTCTTCTACATCAGAAGAAAGATATGACTCCCGAGATTTAGGAGTCCTAGACCAGCAACAGCTTATGCCACACCCATGATGACTGTGATCTACAATATCCAACTCTTCATTCGCATGTAGTGTTGTACTGTTGCTTGAAATAGCACCATTTGCAGATGGAAATGGATAATCCATATGACTTGCAACATCAGCTGCTACCTGAGATGCTGTCAATTGATTCTCATACTGCAACTTTTGTTTTGACACAATGTGACCAATCTTTGCTGCTTGTGATAATCCTACACTCGGTTCATAACATGAATCAACATCCTCCAAATGATTGCCAGAGGGCGTGGTGCATGTCAAGTCCAATCCAATATCCCCATGATTGTCACCGTATATTTTGCTCAGTGATTTATTCTCATAAGGCCCTTCCTGAATTGACGCAGGATAGTCCAAACCTTCTAGCCGTTTGGTCTTCCTAGGAGGGTCACTCTTCCCCACCAAACTTAAATCCTCACATGAAATCAACTTAGATTTTCCCAAACCGTTACTTGATTCAAAATCATCAACGTAGTCCTCCCGAAGTTCATTTAAACATGAAGTCTTCGATCTCAACGTACCAAGACCATCAGAGCCAGCTTCTCGGCTATCATTCATGATCCGTAAACATATCCCATTACTGGAATCGGTTTCCCAGTTGACATTGTCAACCAAAGCGGAGAATTTACTCATAGAATTAGTAGATGGATCCCTCAGTGACCTCACTCTCCTTAGTGCTACCAGAGTTCTTGAGATAGGAATATCCACAGAGTGCCTCCTCCCATCCGTCATTTTCAAAACAGACTAAATGCTCCAGTCAATAAAGTTCTATGCACACTGCAACTTGCCCGCTCCAGTATCACTCCCCGCAAAAATAGGGAACTGCAAGAGAAACGCAAAAACAAAACAATCAAAACGAAGACCTAAAATAGGAACAAAATCCTTCTAGCTTTATAGTTTAAGAGACAAAGAACCAGTATCATGGAGAAAAGAAACCAAACAGTGTCAGGTTGCCACATTCATCGTTCAGGTTATCTTGCTTCTACCAAAGGCATTCAGCATTACCATTCATGGACGATAAGAACCACAATTTCAAGATCCCAGCAAACTTAAGAGGCAATGTGGCCCTGTTTTTTTATCAGAGAATAGCATCATAAAATAAAATTTAAAGAAAAAAAAAAACACGTTTCTCCTTACCTCCGGATATGATAGAACAAAGTCCACAACGAGACACCAGCAGTCCCAACCCCTCTGCCACTACAAAGCTCGAGAACATAAATGAGAAGAGCTTCCAGAGAGAGAATTTCACAGAGAGAGAAAAAGAATCTGCAAATTCAAAACTGCAGAATAAAAATATGCAAGTAAAAACAAAGAAAGGAAACGACAAGTTTGAAAAACCCCCACACTGAGCTCTTCGAGGTTGACGAAATGCGAACCAATAGCGTACAAGAAGGAGCAGGCAAACCCCAAACCTAGAGCAGTGGTCCTGGTAGTTGAGCTTCTGAAGCCTAGAGGAGGTAGCGGAGGCGTAAGTGGCAAAGTAGTAAATGTCATTAATGCAAGGGTTTGTTTGCCACGCCATTGCTCGTGAGCCAGCCGACGTGTACAGAGAGAGCGAGCCGGAGAGAGAATTATGTTCAGAAATCTTTCTTCCCATACTGCAGACTCCTTTCCGAGGGGTCGGCTCACCTCTACTCTCTGATCTCGACCGCCGAGCCCGTGGGAGGGTCTCTTTCGTAATTTCGTACCTCGGCGGTTTCAGGTGAAAAAAGCTGCAACTCTAATCCTGTTACGTTCCCCACCTCCAACTTTCGCTGCCAGCGCGTCGTGAACCGCACAATGAAACGTGATGCGCCCGGGAAAGTTTTAAAAATAATCACGCGAATTGCCACGTCACCTCGCGCGGCCCGTAACACGTGCACGAGACAGCAGCGTGTTTTAGTAATTACGTGTATCTGCAAAGCGCGCACAGGTTACATGTCAGTTATCCTATTGAACGACTCTGCAAAAGCTGTTCAAAGGTTTGCGGGTGGTGGGATCCTCCGTAATGCAAGTATCTTAGGGTATTGCAACCGCTGGATCTTGAATCGTCAATCCTAGCGTAGTTTCTGATGGGAATGTGAGGTCAAATAACGGTCACGACTTGACTGATATCATGACGTATCGGTTTTCGAAGGGACATGGATTCTTTAGTTTTCATGTTTATCCAAAGTTAATCATTTACAAACTGACTATTATATCATAAATAGGCCTATTTATTGCTTTAATAAATATAAAGAATAGCTAGATTCAATCATACTTGTTTTCCCAATCATTTTTTTCTTGGAAAAGTTTTATAAAAAACATTAAAACTATTAAAATGTAAAATTCATTTTAAAACTTTAAGATATTAATTAAAAAATCCTATTATTTATAAATTCAAGAATTTATTCTTTCACATCTAATGCAAAATAACATTGATCTTTAATATTCTTCTCATATATATACTAATATCAATATTGTACATGAAAATAAATTAACTTCAAAACATGAGATTTACAAAAACAAAACATTGTATTTATTTTAACATTATATTAAAGTATGAAAGTTTATTTCAAAATTTTAAAATATTATATAAAAAAAAGTTTCATCACTTATATATTTAATAACTCATTCTCTCACCTTTAATGTAAAATGACACTCGTCTTTAACAAAAATAATACTTATATTATTATTAACACATTCTCTCCATTGTCTTAGAATTCCTTTACAATGCAAAATATATAAACCTTAAACTTTTACTTAACTTGCAATATTTTCATGTAAAGAACATAGCATATTTCCTTCAACGGTGCGGACATTGTTCAAATTGTTTGTTTGATTCCCCTCGTGTTGGTGTTGGCATCACGTAATCTTCTTTCTTCACTTCCATTAGCAAGCACATTATCAGCGTTACTTCAGCCAATGGGATAGGGGATTCACAACATTCCCATTTCTATTTTTCTTTCATCGACGCGGGGTCGCGTAATCTTTAACCCCAGTGGTTAGGCATTCACAAAGAGCTTCGACGCTGGCTGAACTACGGCTGCACTTACTCCTGTTAACATGCAGGATCCGGGGGACACGCACTAGTCGAAGACAGATAATTATTGTGGGTTAGGCAAGCGGTAGGCACAAAAACTGGCTGAAACCATTATGAACGCCTAAAAGCCGGTACAATTTTGTCGCATGAAGGGATGCATTTAAAGACCCCGATTTGCAGTCCTTATCCTGTCCTACCTGACAACTTCTCAGTCAACCGGTCTACCCCGGTCAGGGAAGTATAGGTTTGCTTTAGCCCGGCGCATCCTATGCATTTCAGTAAGTTCGCTCGGCGCCACAGTTGCAGCCCACGCCCTGCGGTCACTGTTGGCCCTGGTAAGTCGGAGTCATTCACTGGCCTTCTCACTTTTGTTCTCCGAAATTGTGCTGGCTCGAAACCGCATGTACCGGTTGAATAAAGCCTGTATTTCTCTTTTTTGTAGTATGCTTGGGAAATGTTTTTCTACATGTTCGTTTTTATACAGAGATGACATCTGCACCAAGCGTATCTACCGTTGTAAAGCAAGCAAAGAAAGGTCATGGCTGGGCAACACTTGCGCATATATCGGCAACTGCACAGACGAGAGTAATGTAATTTTACATTGCTATTTCAAACAATTGAGGGAACCTCTAGTACTAGAGAAATCAGCCTTTTCATCCAACCGCTCTCTTCATTAGGGCCATAGGAAAGGAAATCCTGTTGACCATTACATGGTCATATAATATTCTCTACCATAATCAGGTCCTCCTTCACACATAAAAGAGTACAGAAAATGTCCTATAGAGAAAATAAGCGATATTAGGGTTAGAGGATCATCCAGATCTCTAATATTTTACACAATCATTCCAATCTCTTCAGATTGAATCAGAAGAGCAATATGTTTCTCTCCACAAAAAAGGCTTTTCACATCACTGATTTGGCTTCCACCAGCTTTTTTCAACTTGCACAACAATTAATCCCTTAATTGTTTTGAGGGATGCATATTTTAATGACCAACCAAGGCACCACTTCTCCAGCACCAACATAAGGAACAGCTCAAGGCGGAGGAAATTATAGAAATTTGAGAACTTGAGGGTAATTACCGCACTTAAGTGTGCAGAAAGATCCTCATGTACCGGCAGTGAGGAAGTGTTGGTGCATGTGTTTTAAGAGGACTCTTTTCAGGCATGGTCCTCCTCATCCTCTCCATCATCTTCATCAGAATCAGCAGAAGTAGGTTGCCCATTAAGATCCACATTCACACCATTTACTTTCCTCACAAACTGTCCCCGTACACGAGGCCTTCTTTCTGCGAGTTTTTTTCGGTTAACATACCTAATCTTCTTGTCAAAGCATCGGTCCTTTCTTTTCTGCCTAAACTTGATCAATGCTGCTTCCCTTCTATCCATTTTATTCAATTTCACTTCAGGGGAAGATGAACTTCCCACTGATGGCCAACAATGAGAAGTAGACATTTGACCAGGTTGCAAGCATATATTAACAGGGTAATATGGGTATGGTCCCACTCCGTTAACCTTGGGAGGGCATTGCGGGAGATGATGGTACTGAGACATCATAGCTTTAGATGCATGACTTTGCAGCTCATGCATATTCTTTTGATAGAGTTGTGCTGCAGATGGCATCATAACTTGATTTACAACTCCTGAAACGCAATATGGAAAAGGAGCTTGTACTGGTAAGCCTGAAACATCAAGTTGATGGTGATTTCTTGGGTATGAAATCAATTGAGAGAACTTGTCGTCCTTAAAGTCCCTTTGCTGCGGGTGTTCCATTGATGCAGGTGGGGTACAAGACCTCTCCATTGAAAGAGAATCTGGGACGCTGTTACTACTTGGGAAATCATCCCCCTGTGAATAGCTTTCTCCTGCCTGCCCATTTTCATGTATTTGGGAATTAGTAACCACCTGTGGACTGCGCTCTTGATGTTTCTCTCCCATCCTCAAGTTTTGAGCAGCAATATCATCAATGTTGGCCACCTCTTGAGAGTTGTTTCTTGCAGTGCCTGATTTGATGTAAGTAAAGAAGGCAGAAGACTCGCCAATCTTTAGCTCACTCTTCCTAGGGCCAGATGAAAAGTGACCTACAAGGCCTCAAAGAATTTTGAGGGAAGAAATTAATAAAAAAATAACAGAGAAATTGACTGAACTGAAACTTTGTGTGCTTTATAATGATATTTAACTTTTCATTTCTTTCTCAATGCTATAGTAAACTCCAATGGACAATAATATGTAAGAAACGTCAGATCACCTTAAAGATGTCATGTAAAGAAGAAGTATCTGTGGCACCTGACGTAAAACAGGCTTCTAAAACAACTCTTACTACAATAAAGTTTGAAAGATAATGACAACAAAAGAATTGAGGTCTGGAAAGAAGCCAGGCCAAAGGGTGATATTATAAATAAAAAATAAAAACCTCACCACAAAGCCAAATTGAGAAAAGAATGCACAACTCCTAAAGAGGGGAGGGAGAGAAAGAGACAGTCTCCACAGTTTACTATTCAAACGCAATTTCCATCCCTAGGTGGTGAGCTTTCTTAAAACGAATTAGGGAAAAAGAGTATTTAGGGGAAGAAGAGAGGGGGATGCTTATGCTGATAGGTTTTGGTTAGTGATCTTATACCTTCAAACTAAACCTGATTCAAACTTATCACCCAAAACCAAGATTGACAGTTTCAAATGATAAGTAATATTCTAAAATTTTCATGCTAAGAGATTACTAGATAATATTGGTAAAGTAATAAAAAATAGGCTCACCTGTTTGCCGGTCACTAATTCCTGGTACATCAGGCCGACATTCCACAAAATCAATATGTGGAGGCTCTGGAGAAGCAAACTGAAAAGGAAAACAAATGAATATACTTAGCACATGCAATCATAATACAATTACATAAGTACAGAGAAATCTTTGTACACCACATAACATTACTCATCCCATGCTGTTTGCCTAAACTAGAAAATCCAATTTTGTAAGGGAAAAGCACTCAATGCATTGTCTTTGAAATGAAAAATGTATAGGCTTTCAAAGACTATCTTCCCTAAAAAATTCAAGGAACTAATAAACTAATTCAAACCTCATAATTTTCGGTTCTTTTTAAGAGAAATGCTAAATTTTGGTGCAATGGGGTTCGATCCCTCTCT
The DNA here is from genome assembly GCA_028551475.1 of Casuarina equisetifolia. Taxonomy (NCBI): domain Eukaryota; kingdom Viridiplantae; phylum Streptophyta; class Magnoliopsida; order Fagales; family Casuarinaceae; genus Casuarina; species Casuarina equisetifolia. Next base: position 22,079,265 of record CM052357.1, read on the forward strand.
CTTGCATTATGATAAGTGGTTAAAGTTGGAAGCAGTTTTGGACATTTCCAAAGGGAAACTGGATAAACAATATGGTATCAGGAGTAATTAACTTTGCATTTTGAACCAATAAAGTAACTTGTAGCTGATAATGAGGAACTAACAAAAATCCCATTCTATATATTTTTGTATTCTCACACAATCGCAGATCATAAGTTGCTTATATGTGAAAACTAGTTTTTAGTTTATTTCCAGCAATGAGTCATAACCTACTTTGCAATTCTATCTTTTACTTGAAACTTCAGAAAGATAAATTTATCCAAATGCCAGGATAAATATGAGGTCATCCAAGAAAACAAGAATGAATCCTGACTTCACAAGGTTCTTGTTTTAATTCTAGTTGTTAATAATATGTTGTCCAGTCTCTACCCAGGATCTACTGGTTTTAGAGAGTATTACACTCTCTCTGTGAAATAAAATGATGTAACATATGCAATGGTGTCATTAGCAGCTCTCTACTGACAAGATTCTCCCTTTAGGTTGGATCTCTCTAAGCAGTTAAATTCTCTTTGAAATGGTTGCCTGTAGATTATTTTCTATGGAATTGGGTATCCCACTTTTAGAAAATATCAATTTCAGTGTTTTTCAAATACAGACAGACACGTATTCATCCAACCCCCAAGTTGAACATGAAAGAAAATAATGTGCAAGATTTCTCATCAGAAATCAATTACTGTGGCAAATCAGTTTGAGAGTGCCTGAAACAAACTAAGAATCTGTTCTCAATTATAAAATAGGAGTGAGGGATGTTAGTACTATCATCTCCTCCAACTACACAAATGATGAGCAGGGCATCTGGGCCTTTAGAGTGGGAATACTACATGAGAACAGTTCATTTCGATTAAATATGGGCAGTAAATGTGCAGTTGAGCACTCCAAAGAACTATCAGTTTTAAGCCTATCATCCATTTCAGTTACCGAGCCCATCCATTAGACCCAAAAGACACTAACGTGCAAAAACTCAGCTTTTGAAAGCAATAACTAAACCTGTAAAGTATATGTAAAACGGATACAAATCAATCATCACCTGCACATATTTGGGTTCATTTTGGCCAAGGATGGTTATATTTCACAAATAGGTTTATTCAAAATAGAGGTGATCTTATAATCTTGAGCAAGCCAAGCCTATATTATGCTCACCTCATCTTCCTGATGGGTTTGCACTCCCATCTCAGGATTGGTGCTTCGGTAAGACCTGTCATCTGTGTCATCCGAGAACAAAGTAGTACTGTTTGTGTTAGCATCACTAGGGTCCGAGACTACCAGATCCAATTCATAGCTCAAAATGTTCTTCTCTGCCAGTCCAAGCTGCCATCATAATAAATGAACATCTCAAATCACTCCAGGGAGGGAAAAACCAATAAATGAAACTCTCAAGAAATGATTCTGGTGATATGTAACACCAGAAGTCCACTGAAATAGAAAAGTGATACACATCACATAAGGCAAGCACCTATGAATTCTTCCTAGTTCCCAGAAAAGCCATGTTCTATAGATTAAGAGCCTTGAACAAAGAGTTTAACAGTGTGAGATCCATATCATTTTTCTGTAGCACAAAAGATAACTCTGTTTTTTGCCTGTGCTTTATATATTCCTTCCCATCGTTCATTATTGATTATAAAAGTTTTAAGTGGAAATATATCTGGATTGCAGGCTGAATAGACATAAGAACAAAATATCAGTCATGTTAAAACAAACCATGCGCCTTCTTCTCCACATGTGCGTCCACAGGTTTAATAGCTCATTAGTGCGTAAAGGCTTTACAAGATAGTCCGCTGCTCCAAGCCTCAAGCACTTGACAACAACAGAGACCTCATCTTGCGCCGACATCACTAAGCAGAGCAAAAGAGATTATTAAGCCAGCTAAGACAATAATTTACCATGAAAAGAGAAGTCTTGTCAAGGGATATGGCAGCAAGAAAAACAGGACAACTTACTGATTACAGGAATACGACGTAACTCTTTATCCCGATTGATGTACTTCAACAACTTCATGCCTTTGGTCAATGGAAGGTCAAGTTCAGCTAGTATTATATCTATATTAGCTCCCTCTGCATTTAGTGCATCAATCACCTGTCTAGCAGACTTCACTGGAGTCACTGCAAAGCAAAGAAATCCAGAGTTGAACCAAACTCCTCCCTCAAAATATAAGAAACAGAGAGTGGCATTAGAATATGAAGGACGCCCAGTTGTTGGACAACAGAACTATCTCATACTTCAGATCTGAGAAAAAGCATCAAATTCTGTCAAGGTTTTACTCCATACTAGCTAGATCATCGATTTGCTTTGAAACAAGGTTCAGAAGAGTTCATAACTGCACTTATTAAAAAGCAAAGGCTGTGCTAAGCATTATGGCTGATTAAAGTCTAAGCAAGATTTATACAAAAACAATTTTATTGTATTCGCTTGCATTTACGAAATCACAAACTTTAACATCAAGTTTGGATATTCAGTCAATATCAAGAAGCATCTAACATCAACAGATTAAAAGGAAATCACAAGATATGGAAATGTAATACCCAAAGAATGAAATTCACTGTCCTTTGTTCCTTATTATACAGGGTTCCATAGCATACTCATTATTTTTAGCCATTTAAGCTTTCAGAAAAGCTGAATATTCAGTCCTGATGATGGCATCCAATAACTTGTTTCCTAGTGTCTTGATCTAAGCCTTTCTAATATGCATGGATTATACGTACTTACTGCCATTTTTGCTCAATATGTGTGAAAACAAATTACCCTCAAACGGTTACAGATATGCAAGGGTGCTAAGGAAATTGAGGCAAAAAAAGAGGTTAAATATAATACGTAAAACATTTGTTTCTTTCTCCATAACCAAAGAGACCCAAAAAAAAAAAAAAATCCAACTAGATGGATTTCTTTAGATTCAGTCCAGCATTCCTAAAGTACAACACCATACAGAATACTTTCCACTGCATACAACATAATGTTCCCCCGAATTTTATTTGCAGCTATCATCAGGTTGTTCCCGTAGAAGACAAAATTATCAGCTCCATCCCATGTTCTACCTACTCAGCCGCCATAAAAGGTCTAAATGTAATTACAACTCTCCGAGTCCTAAGAATCGGTCAAAGAATTTAATCTATACTAAGTTCAAGAATTGTGTAATCACCAAGATTAACAAATGCCTAGAGGCCTCAAGTCAAAGCCCTTCATCAAGAATGCCCCAAACAGAACCATCAACATTTAAAAACCATATACAGACTAAACGATCAAACATAGACATTAACCCTTCAATTCAAATAACCAATTCGAGTTCCAAAACCACAATTAGAGGACAATTATACCCACACCAAAATTAAAACGCAAATCAAGTAGCTTAAGCAAAGTAAGAGAAATTAATAAATAAACAAAACAATATACACCTTGATAAGAGCATTTCAGAAGAAGAATCAGAGCCTCTTCCAAGCTCTTGGAGTCGTTATCGCACAACAAAATCCTCACTTTACTCCTATCTATAAACCCATCGCCTCCCCTACTACTATTCCCACCGCCACCGTCTTTGCTCAAATTCAGCTCCTTAGGCTCCATTTGGCACAGCAGGACGCTCTGAGAGCTCCGAATTCAGCCTCTCCTCAACTCCCCTCAAACTCTCAGATGCCTTTTCTTTCTACTTTTTCGGTCACATCAAAATCTCAACTCCAAAGAACTTCCATGGACTCCAACTGTCAGAAGACCTCAGGAAGGATTAAATTTAGGGTTAGAGTTTCAGAGTCTATGGTTTCAACTGGAGCCTCCTCCATAAAAATTAAAAATCCAAGAAACTTCCTTCCAGAACCAAAAAGGGAAAGATATTTCATGAATCTCTTATGTCACCAGCGGCGCACGTTGTCTCTATCAGAAACATCACCACAGAGGTCAAGAAAATACGGATTTACCAAGCGAAGGGTGGGGATTGAAGAACAAGGTGGAGGGCCAGTCCAGAATCATCGGCCGGATTCGGATCACCGGTCGACTGCGCAATTTATCAGAACACAGGCCTTCACCGCAAATAGAGTGAGAATTAAGGCACGATATGATATCTCAGCTCTTTGCACCTAATGACAAAACATTTATAGGATAAAGTATTTAATAGCTGTCTTCGACTTTAATTTAGTGGGATAGTGTTTCGGGGCTAACGTACGCCGGTTGGGTCCGGGAACGAAGGGCTGCGATTGGCGGCAGATGGGGACGAAGGCTCCACGCGCAGGATAGCAGAGGTGGAGACGTGGAAAATGCGAGAAAAGGGGGACAGAAAAGTGCGAAAAGTGCGAAAAGTGAGAAGATAGTTTGAGAAAGATAGGGAGGAGGGGATGCCACGTGGAGATATTTGGACAAATGGGGAAATGAAATGTGATCGAATTTCCGCGGCCACGTCATGCAGATATTTTTTTAGGCTTTACAGGCTCCGTATAGATTCCCTCAAGAAATTGGGTGATTTTTTTGGGAAAGAAAATGTGATTGAATTCCAAGCTTCCAGGTTGGATTTTTTTTTTTACTTCTTTATTTTTTTGGGATATTAGGGTGGGGGATTTAGTAAATTCATTAAAAAAAGTTTAAAATTGGACATATATTTTATTTAAAAGATTACTCAAATAACATAAAACACTTTTTTATATTATTAATATAAATTATTTTCGTACATGGAAGAATCATTAAAAGGAAATCGATAATGATTTCCGAAAAATGACGTGAGGACCACTTGAAATAACTCTATTAAGAAGTAATGATGGAAGAAGTGTCAGCGAGTGGGGAAACGAAGGGCTGCGATTGGTTGTGGGGGTCAAATGGGCGAGGCGCGTGTGGTAGGAAAAGGGGAAACGTGGAGCGGTGGGGAACAATAAATAGGGAAAAGTCGAGGGGAAAGAGGATGAGTTGGGTAGGAATAGGGTGGAGGACAGACACGCCACGTGGAGGACAGCGACTAGTTAGGAAATGAAAAAGTATTCCAATTGCAATGCCACGTCATGAAGATATAATCTGCCACCATGCAGATAAAGGAAAAGGAAATATGGTGGATTCCCAAATATCCAGAATGCCCAAAAAGAACCAAAGAGCGAGTGAGAAAAAGATTGAGGCCACCCAATGTGGGCGCGGTTTGGCCACCGGCGGAGATGGTGAGACATGGCCGAACATTGTGTCTTCCCGGCACATGGATCTTATACGTGGTTTTTATCATCTGTTCTAAGATTCACTCCACTTTCTTTTTTCTTGCTTTTTTTTTCCCTTTTTTCTTCCTTTCTTTTGGAGATGTGGTTCTTATCTATTGCCCTAAGATTCACTCCACTTTTTTGTTTTCTTGCTTGTTCTCCTTTTTCTTCCCTTTCTTTTGGAGATGAAGTGGTATGCAATATGTTATTGTTAAAAAATAGAGAAGGAAAGGTAGGGAGTTTGTAAAATTTGTATATTGCTTCCTTTGTTTAAATGTTGTACAAAGAGTACTATTTATATTAGATATAAAGGAAATGATACATAATATCAAAAGAATCTCATACCTAATCATCAAAACAATCAAGAGACCATTAAGAAAATAATCAAGAATGAGCAACCATAGTTGTAACGATTATACGATGACCCTCAAAGCTTGTTTGCTATGCACATTATTAACAAGTTCATTAGGACATGTTTAAATATAAGAAGGTATTGCATTTCATTATCTTAATATTTTAAGATAGTTATGAGTTTATAATATAATATGACATTTTAAATTTTTCCTTAACATTTTCATAGGTTATGCTTAAGTCAAAAACTTGTACTTATATAATACCATGTGGTTGTATACAAGTCTAGAACTCACACAATGAATGAATGTGTTAAAAAATATAGTTTTGTTCTTTACATAACAAATGAATCCTTTAAGAACCTTTTATCGTCTTTATGTTTTAATGTAGATATAGTCTATAACAATAAAGACTGCCTTACAAGATAATTTTATATAAGAAATATTCTTCTAATATAATATCAAAGTTTATGGTTCAATTAAATAATCATATTGTAAATACATGGTTCTTTCATGAGAGAAGTATTGAAAATGAACTTTTTAATACATTAGTTGTAATGCTACTATATACAAACGGGTTTATAATTAGCAACTAGTCCTCCAAAGCCTACATAATTTAACATGATGAAGACCTCCTTGAAACTTAGATTTGGGTTGTTGCCACAGTCCAAGCAAAACAATAGTTTCCACACCTTTATTAGGATTGTAGCATTAGAACCTAGTTCATGGTGGCCTTGGAGTTGTGGGGCCTAGGTTTTTACATAATATTCAAATAAAATGATCTTTAATTAGTTATTAGCTTTGAAAGTTTTGGCATAATAATTTTGAATTTGTAACAAATGTTGTTAGAATTTGCCATAAATTTCAAGTTTGAACCATAAATGGGGCAACCCAGGAAAAGGGCTACCTAGAAGTGTGTAAAACACGCAGATAATCACCTAAAATGGAGCCATCATAACTGAAAAAAAGACGGGCTACTAGGGGTGTCAACTCTAAATTGTGATGATTATTATGATTATAACATTGGAACCTGGATCATGGTGGCCTTGCACTAATGACCTTGACCCAATCGTCTATATCCAAAGGAATACACTGTTTAAATCTTGCCTACCACAGGTCGCGTCACTCCCCATTTGGTATCTGTCCTGCTATTAGTGGATCTTACTGTCTTCGTATGGCCAAGTCAAAAGGCAATCGTTCAAATCACTGCTCAGTTTGATAGATAATGATTCCCGGATACAGTCAAATTAGAACCAGGCTTTTTAGACACCACTTTGGACGGTAAGACTGCAAAGGAAATATTATTTTTTTTGTTTCAAGTAGAATACTGAGGTAAGTTGATTCGAATAATGACCTTAGGTGGTCCCTGCAACAAGTTTTTGACTCCTGATAATCTATGTGAAGCAAGCTGATTCGTAAAAAGGAACTTCAATGGACTTTGCAAGTTCAACTTGCCCTATTTTTTGAAGCACATGTACATAACTTCTCTGGACAAAACATTTCACTAATCTTGTTGAGTACTTGACTTGTTCTGGATCTCCACTCCCTAGGAACTTTCTCAACTTTTATTCAAGGTCCAAAAGCGATATTCATGTGGGATTCACTAGCAGTCGATGCCACCTGAAGAGCCATTCCTGTGGATGTATCTCTGTCTCCGTTCACGCTCCTATGAAAAAAAAAAAAAAAACTATAAACCAAGTATCTTTGTAATTTACTTATAACAAGTTATAAGCAATATAAGATATTTTAGTATTTCCCATGTAATTATCACGAGGCAAAGTTTTAGGTTCTTTAACCAATATCTATAAAAATTACTAACTGTTCATCGAAGGGATACCTACCATTTGTACATCCATAAACTCGATAGCTCTTCAGTGCAGAAAGGCTTAACCAAATAGCCAGCCGCTCCAACCTTTAAGTACTTGTATATAAGAGAGGTATGGTCTTGTCTTGACAACACTAAACAAAACACATGAACCTTGATATTAATGAAAATAAAAGGAATAGGAAAGAAAGCCTCTAAAAATCTCTCTTTCATAAGCTTTTCAAACAGTTTAAACAATTTTCCCTTCCCATTCTCTAGTGTGTGCCAATGGCAGAGAGTAAATGAGAAGAAAAGCTTACTGATGATCGCTGGAATGTGTCTGAATTCTTCATTCACGTACTGCAACATTTTCATGCCGTTGTCTATGTTAGCATCAACTCCAAGAAGCAGGATGTCAACATAAGGCCTTTCGGTATTCAGTACATCAACCGCTTCCAAAACTGAGCTAACGCAGATTACTGAAAATTCAAGAAACCAACATTAGTACAGATAACTAGAACAAAAAAACGAATTGTAAAAGGTTTTTGCTTCTGCAAAAGTTAATAAGAAAGCTGTGGGTGTCAGAAAGGCTATGACTTCTAAATAATTAACTGCTTTTTGGGTACATATGCGAGGGCTTTGATGAAAATGTTCAAATTTTGTAAAGGGTCTTCAAGGATTTCCTTTCTATGTCTCTGTTTTCTTTTCTAGACAAAGGAACCTAAGTTACCATTTCATCGTGCATCGAAGCTGTACCTAGTTTGAATTTGCAGGAAATTCATGCAATCAACTGAATGCCAACGTGATTACTCCAAACCCAACAGCTATACATTCTTATGGTTGTATTCGCAATGAATTTAGAGCCAGAAGAAATAAAACTTTGAAGGTGATAAAGATTGAATAGAAAGAAAGAATACCCTCATAACTGTACTCTGTCAGAAGGGCGGATACCTCTTCGCAACTCTCAGGATCACTGTCGCACAACAAAATTTTTAGTTCGCTTCGATTGAGAAAAACATCATTAGTCATGCTGTTGCAGTTGCTGCTACCTATACTACCATGGTTCTCATTGTTGGTGATCATAATCTGTTTACCCTTGTCCACTGTAATCTAAGGAAAGACAAGGCTTGGAGACTGTTTTATGCGAAAACATCCCATCTTTATAGAGCTAGACAACAAAAGGTTTGGTCTACGAATAATAAAATAAGTCTTCTTGGTTTTAGCTGATAAAGTTTCTGTAAGCACTCCAATCCTCTCTAATCTCTCTTTCCAGTAGCTTAAGGAATTATGATTCCAGCTACTCTTTTTCATCACGGTATCATGCCTAAAGAGGCATGTTGGGAGCTTCTTGTTGAGTATCTTGACGTTGCTGTTGGACCAATTATGGCAGAATCTATCAGAAGTGTGTAGAGACCTGTCAAGTGCAGAGCCAAGCTTTGGTGTCTATATACAGGTATGTATCTGTTTGTAAGCATAGATTCCTCTATCAACGCGTCTACTTGAGGTATATGCACGTTATCGCTCCATTATCAGCCAAGAATCATCATGTGACACGGCTTTAGAACTCCATTTCATCACGTTTTATTTCCTTATTAGCCAAAACTCTTGACGTGAAACTCTTTTCCTCCAAATCTGCACGAGTTAATGCACATTTTTTCGAGCACTACGGTTGGTGAACATCCCCAATTTGCTCAATCACCACCGTCAGAGTTTAGTTTTTCCGGGATACCCCAGTTTGAATCACGTTTCTTTTCTGTTACTAGCCAAAACAATCTTCGGATCAGCTGGGTTTTGAATTTGGTCACATTTTATTGCCTTAAAAGCTAGAGATGTTGCTTGGCCTCTACCCTACTTTCCAAACTGTCCCTCCTTTTTTATTTCCTATGCTATTTTCTGTTCTTATGTTCCGTAGCCTGCAATCCTACGCCTCTTGGCTTATGCTTATTACACCCCAACTCGTGGACGATGGTTGTAAGCTCATCTTTTGGAGCAAAAGGATTGTCAGCTCGTCTAGTTATTATTAATACTTGATCTTCACAAGTAAAATTACCTTCTTATCTTCACGAATACCTATATGGATTCACAAGTAAAACCCTATGAAACCTTAACTTGTCCTACTTGTGTATAAAGTTTTATTTTAGTCTTAATATATGAATGATCTAAATGATGTCACATCATCAATGTGTTTGGAAAATTAAGACTATCTTTTTTCTCTTTCCCCAGTGCCAACCCTTACCTCATTTATGGTTATTGTAGCCCCGCCACCAAGCTACTCCACTGCCATATTGCCACCACTATCTCTCTCTATGAGCCATAAGCTCACCCTCTCCCTCTCATTGTTCATGTGGATATAAAAGGAGAGTTGAATAAACCGTAATGGTTTGACCCATATTAAAAAGTTATTGAGGATGAATTGATATTCTAAAAATCCAATTTATCACCCCAAAACAACTTCAATGGTGATTCAATCGTTTTTAGAAGTTCATTTAACCCATCATTATGGTCAAACAAGATGACCACTTAACCATTAGGGGTGATTGTTGTGAGTCTTTGAAGCACCTCTATTGGTGAGGAAACTACTTGACTACTACTAATGTGAAGTAAAAGTCTTCAAGCTATTTCTTTCATCTTAATAATTATATATCATAACTCCTAGATTGAAATGATAATTGTCCTAAATCATATAGGAGAAAGGGAGATCTTGGGTTTCTAAAGGGAGTTTGGCAACACCACCTAACATGCATATCTTTTGAATTTAAAATTAAGCCTATATCAAGGTGGTATAAGAACCTTCCCCTTTTATAACGCCTATATCCCTAAGCATGGAGGGGACTACTGATCATGACTTTAGAGAATCTCTTTCCCCATTGCTTATCTTCATAAGTCATTGTCAAAACCTTTTAACATACTTCGGTCTTATAATAACAAAGAATATAATTTGTGATGGGCATTTGTTTCTATAATTCCCTTGGTCAAAGCCCAAAGTGATTCGTGTAAAATTCATAAGTTTTGGTTGTTTGCCAAAATGTTTTTTACATGATCTAACAAAATGAGAGACTTATTCTTCTTGTTCACAACAAAATGATTGCGTAGCGAATTCATGCAAATAAAACCATTCATCCGTATATAAATATGTTATGGTTTTATAGCAACATATGGTGAGATTTCTTCCATACAAAACTTTCTTTATAAAATTTATCTATTCAAAAACTTTACATACAAAGTAGATATATTGGAAGAAACCAAATGCTTATTTAACTAGTTGAGGTTTGAAGACAATTTCCCAAGAACAATTTATAGGGATCTAATCAAATTCTTTGGATAGTAAGTACCAAACTATCTTAAGTTTCATTTGTTATTTTTGCTCTCCTTTACTTCTTTGTGTTTATGTTTTACTATACCTCTTGGCTTTTATCCACTTCAAAGTTTAGATTGTAGAGTTTAGATTTTCTAAAATACTTAATGTCATGATCCATTCACTTATAAGATACGAAATCTAAAAAGAAAAAGATAAAAATTGGATAAAGCTTTTAGAATGTTCAAGATAAGATGGAGCTTTTAAAATATTAAAACAAGATAAATTCTTTAAGAAATTGAAGAAAAATTATAGAAAGATTCTAGAAGATAAAAACATAATTACAATTGAATTCAAGAAATTAGATGATAACGCTTTATAAAAAAGGATTAAGAGTTAAAAGAGAAGACATCTAAAATACAAAATCAAAAGTATTCTAGTAGCTTTATTATTTAGGATTTAAATAGTTCTTTAGTGTAATTAACTTTAACTAATAAGTCATTTTTTGAAAAAGTTTTAGTAATAATTAATCATTTTTTCTAGTACTATTTATGGATATTAGAATTACTAAAGACCTTATTTTTATCTTTTTTTTTTCTTTTCCTTACTTCTTATATTTCTTAGGCTTTATAGCAGTTTTGTTTGGAGCTCAAGGTTGGTGCAAGGCGACGAACCAACAACCATTGCCCTTTGTGATTTTTGTGAGGTTTTCCTATACATTTGTGTTTGTCCTGGGACAACAACTGTTCAAATCTGACTTGGAATACCGATCTTCCACCCGTTCCAATTGGTTCGGTTTTGCTTGCTGCATGCTCCATTGCTTTTCTCTAATGGTGTCGTCTCTTATGCTCATCCTATGGCAATGGCTCACAAGGCCTTAAAGGTTCTCAAGTCATTTTCTCTTCTATTTTTGAGCTTTATGGATCCTTTGGTAAGGATGGCTTTTGGTGGGCCTACATATAGTTAAATTTGCTTAGAACTCATGTAATTAGGTCATTTGGCCCAATAATGTAAAGTTTTGTAAGGTCATATCTTTTAATCTCAAGTGATTTTTGGCTAAGTTCTAAACTCTTTCAAGTATTATTCTAATAGATTCGAATGATTTCAAATTCTATAAGGGTCTTGTTCATTTTATTATTAATTTTTTTAAGATTGTTAAAAATAAAAATTGTTTAGAACTATTAATATTTTTAATTAATTTATTTTTTAGAAATTTTTTTATTTACATTAATATTAAAACTTGAGTTCAAATATAATAATTCATTCTTTCTTGTGAATAATTTAGGTTCGAAGTAATAAGACATTAAAATAGTGATTTACCACATTGTCAATGTCACGTTCTTGCACTCTTTTTTATACAGGGTTTTTTGTTCTCTTTATTATTAGTTTTAAAAGATAGAGTTTTTTCTTCGACAAAATAATGGGTTCTTTTATTTTCAATGTCGTGTGATCGACATTAAAAAAGCAACATGATTTTCCAAAAAAATTGAAAAGAGAAATGGAATGAAGGAATAGTTGGGAAAATAAATATAAGATTTTAAAAAGGGTCATGGTTTTCCAACAAAATTGAAAAGAGAAATGAGATGAAGGTATAATTGGGAAAATAAAAATAAAATAAAGAATGTGAAAAACCAAGAAAGGTATAGGTCGCAGCCTTTGACAAAACCTTCGATTCTTAAAGCACAGCGGCTACAAAAACCCCGGGAGTTGCTTGGTGTTGTAGCTCGGAAGCTAACAATGGCGTCCTCAAGGGTCGTCTCGAGATTATCTTCGCGATTGCAGGCCACTCGCTCTCAAACTCGGTAGAGTACCCCACGTGCCCGAATTTTATCCGCTCAAATCGTGCTCTCAATCACAGGCTTCTGCCTCTGCCGGACGCGTTTCCCGCATTTCTCGGTGAGATCTCTGAACTTTCATCTCTCAGTCTCAGTTTCTAATCTTTCGTTCAGTTCCCTCTAAAAAAGAGGAAGGCAAAGTGTGAATATTAGAAGGCCAAGCATAGTGCTTCCATTTTTCTTTCCTCAATTTTCTCTACAACTAAATGGAGAGTTGCTTTTGTCTTCGTCGCTATCCATTTGAGTTTTCTTTTGATGGTTAGATTGCCTCTGGAGTTGAGCAGCGTGGAAACGATGATGCCATTGCACAGTGCGATAGCTTCGGCGCGACTAATATCGAGCTTGTCGGCCGAGTCAAAGAGCTGGTGTTTAGTTCCGCAAGGTGGGTTATGTGTTCACATTTATTTGATGTTAATCATGTCTTGATGCTTTATTGGTAGATTGATAGCTTGGTACGGACTGTTAGTATGTTGCGTTTTTCCAGAAAGTGTAAGAACAAGAAGTTTAGGACACGCCACCTGCTTGTATGAGTGACTAAAAGAAGCGCATTAATGGTATTTCCTAATGCAGATGAATTTCTGTGTCATTGGGTCTACATTCATTAGAAGTTCTCCAATTCCTGAAAATTTTGGGAGAACCCGAGTTTCTAGTCCGTATGATGGGATAGATAGCGATTATATTGACTAGATATAGACATTTTGCAGTTTCGTAGGCTTGGGATATGAATATTATGGCAATGTGCTATAACATAGTAGAATATTTTTGTACGTTTCATATGTGCTTGCTTAATTAATGGATGCTGTTAAATTGAAAAAAAATCACCAAACCGCCACCCCATCCCCTTCACTTGGCATAGGGGTTAGAAATTCCAGATTTTTGATGAGGCTCAGTGGCGATTTTGCAACCAAGTATTATTGATGCTTTACTCCCTTCTTAAAACCATATTATGAGACTAAAAGCCTGCTCATAAAATTCAAGAAGGGCATTGTGTAAATGGAATGGGTGTATAGAAGAGAGGATTTACCTTTATTACGTTCTTTTTCATTAAAGGGATGAGACCACTGATGGAGAGAAAAGCTAACAAGCTATTTCATTAATCGAAAACTATTTGGGATGATAGAACTCTCAAAGCACGCCTAATGAGAGAATTAGAACTAAACTCTTGACTTAATTTACCAACACCAATCTGCAGAGTCCTCTTATGTTATGTGACCTACAGCTGCAGTTTTTTAGCAAATTATGGAAAGGGGGAAAGGATCCCTTAACATATATCATTAGTAAATTTATAGCATTAGTATTGTCTTTGTAAAAGATTTAAATTATTTCTGGATAAATTTAGTGGCATTATGAATAATTAGCTTGCTGCTTCTTAGTGTAGTTAGGGGGACAGAGTTCTGAGTGAACTTGTGCTTAAGTGGACAACTAGAGAGGCGTTGTGGATCTGCCAGTACACCATTCTCCTCAAAAAATTTGAGAATCCTAATAGAACTTACTATTTCTGTGATGAACGGGAATATAAAACTTCAGGAGTTATGCCCACCAACAAATGTATTTTCTTTGACAGTACGGAGCTCTCAAGATGGGATGCAGTAGGGGGATGTTCAAGTCTAATCTTCGTCTTATTTGGTTTTAACTTTTAAGTTCAATTTGAATCTTTGTTTTGCTTGTTTTGCTTGTTTTGCTTGTTTTGCTTTGCTTTGCTACCAACGTATTTTCTTCATATGAGCAACTGCTCAAAAGATAATTATCTCTTGTGAGGATGCACTTATTTCATACTTAATTTGGACTATTATTTCAAGTTGCGACTGCAGATAGAAAGATGAAACCGTTCTTGTTAATATATAGGATAGGCGATAGTCCAACACTACTTGCGTGCTTTTTTTTCTTGAGCTGCAAAACACCCTGCGACATAGAGACGGAAACAAACAGCAATTTCTGACAGTTCTTTCTCATCATTCATGATTCAACCAGGAATTCTGGCCTGTGAAACAATTATGTTAGCTCCATATGATCCATTTTTTATCGCATGTGTGCAGAGCAAGCAAGAATGTTTACAGCATCACGTTTTCTCGTGGTATTGGTACCCCATTTAATACTCTTTGTCCACGTTACAGGGAAATCAATGCCTTTATGACCGCGGGCTCTGAGTTCTAACGAGGCGGCACTTTTGTTTGACAGCAATGTTATATTGTTGTGACTTTTCAAGCCTGTATTGAACAGTTGTTTTATTTATGAAGAATATAAGCCTCAGCTGATGATGTTTTAATTAGTGGTTAGATTGTTCTCATTCGCCTTTGTCTCTTTTATATCATCTTGAATCTTTGTCTCCAGGAGCCTGGATGAGTTTTGTTACCATAATAAAATACACATTGTTCTCTTTTTATCTACACGCTCTATTTACAATTTTCACGGCCGTTTTTTATACTATTCATTTCTATGTACACTAGTTATTTAAACAATTAGGATTGTGTTGGTGGTCGTGACAGGCTTCTTGTATACTAAAGAATGGGTTCTCACAGTAACGAGGCAAGACTCTCTTTACTGTAATTACAAATGAGCATGTTCCACGGCCATCTAGAAGTCAAAATTAAAATTAAAGATTTTATTTGTTAATACTTTTCGTAAATTTTTTATAAATGAGTTTTTGAAAAATCAAAATGTAAATTATATTATTCTGGGAGTCATCAAAGTGACTAAGTAAGAAAAATGTGAGAGAAAACTTCTTCATATCTTAAAATTCTTAAACAATAATAATTCTTGTGTTGTGAATATAAAAAAAAAATTGAGACGGCATAAATTTTTGGTATTCCTTATATATATATATATTGCTGGGAAGGGAAATTGAGAGGTACTGATAATCCAGCAAAAACGATAGGAATCTATTGCTAGGAAGGGAAATTGAGAGGCAACATCTATCCTTAGATCTCAATATGTATTTATCATGACACCCAATGAATCTCTTCGCCCATTGCTTATCTTATCTTATTCAAAACCTTTAAATTTACTTGGGTTTAACAAAAATGAAGAATATAATTTATTATAGGCTTTTGTTTTAATAATTCTTGTGTTTAAAGCCTAATATGATTCATGTACAATTCACCTATTTTGATTGTTTACAAATTGTTTACTATACGATCTGGGACTCAGAGGGAGAAAAATGTATGACTTGCCAATGTCAAAGCAATTTCTTCATTATTTTCGAATCCAAGACTAGTTAAGAATTCGGAATTAGGGACCTTAAAGCATGTATTAAGCAATGATATAGACCCTGCTTGGCTTTGGATCTGCTAAACTCTCAACCATATGTTTGATGTATCTAACAAGTCCTTGGATAAAATATAAAGAAAAAGGGAAGATATACCAGCCAATTCAATTTGAAGGCCAAACATAACATTAACAATCAAATAAATTATATCTTCCAGCCAATTCAATTTGAAGGCCAAACATAACATTAACAATCAAATAAATTATGTACCACAGTCAATCATCAGCAACCATTGTGCTTTGCATTCTAACCTTGAATGCAAGAAAACCTTTTTCCCTGTGAATGTTAGTCAACTTCAGTGCTAGTTTATTTATTCACATGAGTCTTTTCTCATCAGTTGGAATTAATAATCAATTTCCTTGCCACCAACCGAATGCCTGCTGTTTGGCTAAAGTCATATGGATCCAAGGAAAAGAATGCGTCCAAAAAGGTGCCAGGAGTGAGTAAGGGTTCAAGATCTGCCGGATCAAATTCACTGAACACAAGTTTATGCACGGTGCCAGAAGATTCTTCTTTGTACATAGTTGTTAGATATGGTCCATCATCTCCACTTGCAGATTTTGGTATGCTGTCGTCACAAGGGAGTCAGATATCGAGTCAGGCTACTCTTCAATTAATTACATTATAACACCCAAACATTAATGCTTCATGTGCTTGTGATAGCTACACAAGAAACAAAAACTAAGGCAGTTAACACATTTAAATGGCTGCAACTGTTGGAAGTCAGAATATCTTCTAGGCTCATTTTATAGAAACCAAATGAAAAAAAAAAAAAAACACTTATTCAAGTCGTATGCTTCAGTTATGATATGGCTATGATATGGTGGTACTTCTCATTCTCAAGAAGAATGTAGACAAACTTAACTATACGCTGATGTATTAACAGCCATGTGCAGATTTCTCAGGCTGTCCTAACAATCTATTTTTCCCTTTCATTATGTGATTCTTAGATAAGAACCACAGAATAAATCAAGCATAAGCAGTATATATCAAGCTGCTCCTAATTGTACACTAAATTACAGTTCAAAGGCAAGTAATACTAACTCCAATCCTTTGGATTGAAATCTAGACTTTCATTATGCTGCTTAAACTGATATGCAGAAATACCCCTTTTTCCTAATTGATAGAGAGAGAGAGAAGAAAAAGGCAAAAGAATAGGACAAAACTTACTTCAATCTCACTGTAGGGTAGTTGGCAAAGCCATTTTTCCTGCTCACAATAGGCCTCCATTCAGAGCTGCTACCAGAATCACAGTAGAGTTTCTGAGCAATGCTATCACACGAATCGAGAACATTACATAAAGCCTGTGATGCATCAACCACAAAGCTCAGCCGTGGCTTGCCAGTATGATCAAGATACTTCGTACTTAACCCAAATCGCACTTTCAGATGTGTACAACCAAGCTGCAAAATGACGCCTTTGTGCAGCAATTGTATTCTTTGACTCCCACTATAAAATGTAACAAAAGACGCGTTAATAGCAGGAATAGAAACTTCATCAGGATCTAAAAATCCCCCCAAGTCACTGTTTGCTTCAGAGGTAGCTGTGGAAGACATCTCAGAAGAATCCGATGTTTCTTCCATGGTGGTGTCCAGTTCAAGGGATTCAGATTCACTTCTTAGTAGGCTCATGTCAAAAGGATCTCCTCGAACGGCACTAGGTTCAGCAGCTGCTGCTCTGCTGCGAGTCACAAGTGATAATATTGGATGATTTTCCTCTGCTTTTCGACTCATAGGAGATGGAACAGGGTCATTTTTCAACTTTAAAGTTGACGAGGAGGGATTCATATCTCGGACCACCCCCTCAGGTGAAGAATCTGCATTTCTACGACTTCTTGTAGCAGCATTTGGAGAAATCCAGCTGTTTGCCGTAAGTACGTCTGGAAGGCTTGACTCCTGCATGTTTGCCACATTTTCATCAATAAGACTAAAACCAACTTTAGTAAAAATGGAAACCAATCAGCCAATCTTTCATCCCGCCAATCAAACACGGATGGATTGTCTGAGATAAATTATGTCCAAAGAAGAACCAAGCACTTAGAAACACACTTGACATAAATAAACAAGAATTTGGAATAACAAAAGATTGTTTAGATGTTCATTGATTTCTCCTCGTAAGGCTTGCCCAATTCAGTGTTTATGCAGTCAGTCCATTTCAAGAAAGGGATGGATAGTTCAGAAGTTTAAAGAGGCAAAAGTAATACCACAGGGGGTTAACTGAACTGCCACTATATTGTTTTGATTGCAAAATAATCTATTTAGGATATTGATGATGGAGGCTTCTGACTCTGAGATAAGTTATATAGCTTATAAAAATAAAAAATTACCAAGAATAAAACAGTTGCGCAATACTTTAGAACTTCAAGATTCATCCGAACATCATCCAGGCTCCTGAAGAATAAACAATAACATTAGTTATCAGGAAACGTAACATATCGGGATAATCTAGAAACAAAGTGCATGTAAAACTGTCCAGGCCGATTTTGTCAAGTACCTGTGCGTCTGCTGTCCAAGCCCAAAATATGTCGCAAGAGTGGCCATCTGCATTGAAAAATACAAGTATATAACACGACTTCAAAATCCTACAGCAATCAAACACTAAATACAACAATTTAGCCTCAAAAATCTCATCCAACTCAAATCTAACTAATCATGCATAAACAGCAGTAATAAACTAAGGGCATTGCTAATGCTAAGAGGCTTCAGACAGAAAGCATCTGTGCACATGCCGACGTGGAGGAATTCCAAATATACTAAAAATACACCATATTTCACTGATTATAGTCAGTGTCTAACTAATTTTCACAGAAAAATGAAAAGACCGGCAGCTGAGTCAATTCAGTAGCATGCCTGATTAGCTTTTTATTTATTTATTCCTTGAGGGATGAAATCTCATAATTAGCCTCACAAGAAACAAGGAGCTTGCTTGACAAGTTTTTTGGAAAATGGTTCCACTTTTTTTAATTCAAAATGTTGTGTAGTTGTGATAGAAAATTGAAAAGCATTTGCAATTAGTTCCCGATTTGAAGAAAATATTTACTAAATCTTTTGAAAGGGCTTTATGTTTAAAAAAAAAAAAAAAGAATGGATTTTGTGATAAAACAAGTGATATATTCTTAGGTATGAAGTTTAGCCTCTTCTTTATAAAAAGAATATCCAAATATGAAAAAAAGATATAAAAGAAAAGGGGTGGTTGCTTCTTTAGAGCAAATTGCTATGCCCACTTATGGTATTTTTTTTATTTGTTACTATGAAATTAATAAATCAATCTCCACACCTAAAAAAACAAGCAAATATCTTCTTAAAATATTTCTGAAAATATGTTGTGTTTTACTTTTTAAAAGTTTCTTCGTATGTTGTTTTTGAAACATGTTCTTGCAAAGAAATATGTTTCAGAACTTGTAAAAACAAAGCCATGAATTTCCATTAAGAACAACAAGAAAGAACATATTTTATATGTGCAGAGCTAACATTTCACGGAGAATTAATAACTAACAATAATATACCTATTAACTAATACGAAATTGTTTTGAAAGAATCAAAACTCATGAAACAGACTAAAGGAGGTTAAAGCCATACACTCATAATATAAAACAGACAAGGTTGCAGAAATAATTAATTAAATTGGAGAGCGTTTCATACCTTCATGTCACCAGCTCTTCTTCCAAACCTCTGAGTCAACAATGCCAATGAATCAATTGTGCCCTTTGGCTCCGGAGCTGGCCGACCAATCTCCGCAAAAGCCTCCCGTATGCGAGGACAATCAAACCTCAGTATATTGTGACCTGCCCATATCCGTCCTATACACAGAACCAAAAAAGGGCAAATTAGATTATAGTTTGAAGTAAAAGTACAAAACTGTTACCGGCAATATAAACTTTATTGGCTTCTTCGTTTCAACGAAGGAAGAAAACGAAAAAACTCTGATACAAAGATTAAATGTCTAGAATCCACACAACATAGTAGAAGAAAAAGCATTCACCCAATTAAGCCTAAGAAAACTGCTACGCCTAATCTTGAAAACTTCACCGAACCCATTTAGAGCCGTGTTTCTTTCATCGGGAAAAAAATTTCGGAGCGCGAATATGAAATTATTGTGTTATATAGCCCCACAATACGTAATTCTCATTTCAAGAGACCCTAATTCAACTAGTTTGGCCTAGTTAAAGTTTTAAAAAGCGACCATTCAGCAAAAATCCTGCCGCTTCTTCTTAATTTCCCTCACATTTGTCGGCAACAAAACTGAACAGGAAGTGAACTATTAGAGAGAGTGACGACTAACCATGAAGAATGTCGTAGACCCGATCAGCGATATCGCGGAAGGTCGGGGCAGACATGACTGCATCACGGGTGATACCGTTGCAGCGCACAGACAAGGAAGAGATGAGCGAGAGATCGGCGGGTTTGACCAGGGTGGAGTAGCTTTCCAGCTCCACAAGCTTCTTCGGGCACACGAGGATGGACCCGAATTCCAGTAACGCGAATCCCTGCCCAGTCCGGTTCGGCACCGTCGTCTCCACGTCGAAGAAGGCGATTTGGGATCTTTCGTCGCTACCCATATTGATTTTGCCCAATTACAGCTCCGTCTCCAATTCTAAGTCCAACGTTAAACAGGAAGCATAAGAGCGCCAAGCCTCTCCCTCTATATAATGACGTACTACGTTGGGATTCGCTTTGGTTGCTTACGCGCCAAGCTTTGGTTGCTTCCTTTTGGGCCCTTCAAAGCCCAATTCTATTCATAACTCTTTTTTTTTTCCCCTTTTTCTTTTAAAACATATTATATAAGGAAGCCCTCAAAATTGACTTTGATGTTACAAATTAAGCATGAAAAAAGATGGATCTTATTCTCTATATGATTTTAGTCTAATGACAATGCCTGATAGTCTTAATATAAACGGTCTTTAAAAACTCATCCTTCTAATACTAATTTGTTAGAAGATAAGAGCCACAAAGTGCAGCAAAGACAGTATCAAATTCGAAAATCACAACCAAGAAGTTATAGGCAAAATGCACAC
The DNA here is from genome assembly GCA_028551475.1 of Casuarina equisetifolia. NCBI lineage: Eukaryota > Viridiplantae > Streptophyta > Magnoliopsida > Fagales > Casuarinaceae > Casuarina > Casuarina equisetifolia. Next base: position 22,100,017 of record CM052357.1, read on the forward strand.
AAAGTATCTGTTCCTTGCCGGTATGTGCAACCAAGGGCTTCAATGCCCAAAACTACAAGCAATACCTAAAAAACACACAAGGGCCTTCGCCTAATCTCCACGTCTCCCTTTTGATCTAATCCAAACATTTGAAGCTAATCTTTGTATACTTTTTGGATTAATAATCACTAACCCTTTAGGATCCTTCCGAATATCCTTGGCTAGTCTACAGCTGTAAAAATATGAAACCCCAGACTTTGATATGGTCATCGGTCCAAAGCTGCCGTCTCCCAGACGCCGTCCGGCTTGCAGGTTGTGTGCACGGCAGCTGTGGCATTATTCTGCGCATGAGGAATCTTTGTGCCACCCAAGACTGGTGGTTTTGAGTGCTCTGGAAGTTCACAAACCATTTTGACTTTGGTAAAGGAGATGACGGGTTTGTGTAGGCAACATGCTGTGTTGTGTGCACGTCTTCTTTTGTCCATGGCTAACTCCTGAAGAGGATTTGCATTTACTTTCTTTATTCCTCAACATGCAAGAACTCCTCTATTACATTCATTTCATTGGTTTCCTGCTGGGCATGTCTCGTGATCTCACCACGGATCTCATATATTAAAGAAAGATGCTTATGGGTCCTTTCACCAGCAACAAAATCATGAAGGGTTCCATCAATTTGGACCCAACTCCGGCCTGCAGGCTTTTTTACACCCATCTCAACCATCTTCTTTCTCACAGTGACAACATCTTTCCACCTTTTAGCGGCTGCATACACATTAGACAAGAGAACGAGATAGCCTGCCGCCTGGTCAGGGTCAAGCTCAGCTGACAATTTTTGTTCAACATGTGAGGCAAGTTCCACATTCTTGTGAATTCTACAACCGCCAAGGAGAGCACCCCAAACAGCATCGTTTGGCCTGATGGGCATGGTCTCCACCAATCTATATGCTTCATCTAGGAAACCAGCACGGCTTAAAAGATCAACCATGCATCCGTAATGCTCAATCTTTGGCATGATTCCCCAAGTTTGATTCATGTGCTGAAAAAGATGGCGGCCCTCGTCAACAAAACCGGCATGGCTGCAGGCACATAGGACCCCAATGAAAGTGATCTCGTCAGGTCTTACTTGATTTATTCCCGAACTAAGCATGGACCGAAAGACACGAAGAGCTTCTCCCCCTTGCCCCTGCTTTGCAAGACCCGCAATGATGCTCGTCCAAGAAACAGTACTTCTGCATGGCATCTTGGTGAACACTTTATAAGCTTCATCAATCACTCCACAACTAGTGTACATATGTATAAGAGCATTGTTCAAAGACACCAATAATGGATGGTTCTTTACGACCATTCTCTCTTCAATATATCTGTGAATCCACCTTCCCAAATTTAAGTTGCCTAGTTCTGCACAGGCTGACAAAGTTGCAATCAATGCAACCTGGTCCAATTCCACGCGGGCCCTCCTCATCTTACCAAACAAAGACAAGGCTTGCTTAAACCTCCCATTCTGAGCACACCCTGAGATCATGATCGTCCATGATACAACATTCTTCTCTGGTGTCTCGTCGAAAATTCTTCGCGCCTCATCAAAGTCTCCACACCTAATATACCCCGCAAGCAATGAATTCCAACTCACAACAGTTCTCTCGCCCATTTCATCAAACACGCTCCGCGCATACCGGAAACCGTTGTCCCCTCCACCCACCGCGTACAAGTTAAGTAAACTCGTCTGAACAAATACATTCGAGCAATACCCAATTGTCAAAAGTCTCCCATGCACCTGCTCCCCCTCTCTCAATAACCCTGCCCTCGTACACGCACTTAAAAGAAAGGAATATGTAAACCCAGTAGGCTCAGCCTCCGCTGCTACCATTCTATTGTACAATTCGATGGATTTTCCCGGTGTTTCACCCCGAGCATGCCCTCTGATCATCTGGTTCCAAACGGTGGCACTTGGTTGCTGGATGTCCTCAAAAACTCTGACGGCATGCTTGAGATTACCAGAAAACGCGTAGAATGATAAGAGCTTGACAAGGATGAAGTTCTTCTGGGTCAAACCATTGACGACAATCTGGGCATGAATTTGTGAAACCTTTCTGGCTGTACTGCAGCTCACTAGTAAAGAGAAGAGGTACTGTTGTATAGCCCTGGAGCTTGCTGTCGATTTGGCGGGAATCGATCCTTCAACTAACATTTAAAATATCGATTATCCGAGGAAAACAATTTGCCCGTCGAGATGAATCCCCACCCAGTAAACAATGGGACAGGATAAATCCAACGGATACAGATACTGGCTTTGCATATTCCCCCAATTCATCCTCGCTTCTCCTTTCGGGATCGGCCCTGGAAATCGCTTCTAAGAAATGAAACCACTGTCACACTTAGGAATATACGAGATAATTATACTAATAACGTGACATAAATATATTTGGATATGTTTCTTTTAAACTTAACTAAATTTGATTTGTAAATAAAATAAAAAATATTAATATCGTAAAAATACTATTCTAATTTCATTAAAATCAATTTTGTTCTTTCTTCTTAAATAAATAGTATGGGATTTTTTATACACATTATTAAAAAACTTGTTAAGAATCTAGATTTTATATTCCACTCCTTCCCCTTCATTCATGAACAAAAATCGTTGTATAATGGCTCGCCCTTACACTTGGAATGAAAAGCATGTTAAGTTAAATATTATAAATACAAAAGTTTTAAAATTAGTTTTATAAAGATATTAGTTTTTTCACTTGATATTTTAAGGTTTTAAATTTAAAATAAATCACTTCTTACAATGTTTAATATGATATTAAAATCTAAGCTTTTTATTAGCACTTTTATAAATATATGTAAGTAATGATCTGGGTTGGACCATTATTAACAATGTACGTGTTAAATAAATGGTGTGAAATTATTGTTCTATATTGCTAAAACATTTATTAGGAATCCAAGTTTTATAATTTGTCCATTTACTTGTCTCCACATGCAAATATAAGAGCTTAAAAAACTAATTACAAATATGTGAATTTTTTTACTCAATATTTTAAAAGTTTTAAGTTGGTTGATAAAACTCATAACCTCTCAACATGCATCCCTACACTATGATGTCTTGAATGCTGTTCAAGTAGCATGAGACCCGATTTAGATTTATTTTCCACCGTGAAAATGAACATGTTTTACCCAGCTTGCCAAAAGTGCACAACAAACAAAATTTTTGGAGTAAACATGTTGAATAAAGTGTACTTTTCATTCAAAAGGAAGGCTTAACACATTTTTGTCACACCAATTTGCCTACTCCTAAGTTTTTTCTAAATAATCAACCCTTCATTCTTTCCATTATGTATCAAGATTTTTATTTATATATGTTTTAAAAAATCCGAACTTATTAATGTCGTTTAAATGGATCAATCAAACCCCCGTCGTTTTGGCCGGTCCTCACAGATGAAAGTCGTTTATCCCATGGAGCATGCATGTCTGGTTTTCAGTCGTTGCTGAAGAAAGAACGGAGCGGCAAAGCAGATTGATGGACGAGCAACGTTTCACCTGAGAAATGCCGAAGCTATTTCTTATAAGAACTGCGCTCGTCTATCCCAAGCTTTCCCCTTCGACAATTTCAAGAATATATTGTTCGTCGCGGTATTCTTCTTCTTCTTCGCTAATATCTACGCCCCCTTCTGATCCCACAAACGCTATTCTCAGCTGCCGATCCCCTCATCAGGCCCTTGGGTGCTTCAATGCCTCTTTGAACCGAATAAATCCAACCCAGAATTCCCAGCCTTTTTCCGCGACCGTCCACGTCTTAACCAGAGCTAAATTGTACAATAAGGCCAGGTGCTTGATAAAAGACCTCGTCCAGAAGCTGTTAAAGTCTCGGAAGCCGCACCGAGTCTGTCATCACGTTTTCGCTGCGCTCAACCGGTTAGAGAGCTCTAAGTTCACTCCAAATGTGTTTGGAGTGCTAATCCTTGCGTTTTCTGAAATGGATCTAGTTGACGAAGCCATATGGGTGTATAGAAAGATTGGAGCTTTGCCTGCAGTGCAGGCGTGTAATGCGCTCTTAGATGGGTTAGTGAAAGGTAGTAGGTTTGAGTCTATGGAAGAACTCTATGGGGACATGCTCTCACGGGGGTTGAGTCCTAATGTTGTGACCTATGGCGTCTTGGTTGATGGATGTTGTAAACAAGGTGACATATCAAAGGCGCGTAAGTTATTCAATGAAATGGTTAGGAAGGGGATTGAACCAACAGTCGTGGTCTACACAACTCTTATACGCGGTCTTTGCAGCGAGAGTGAAATGGCGGAAGCAGAAAGGGTGTTTAGACTGATGCGGCATTCTGGCGTCCTCCCTAATTTGTACACATACAACATTCTTATGGATGGTTACTGCAAGATGGCCAATATCAAACGGGCTCTCAACTTGTTTCAGGACATGCTTGCTGATAGTTTGTGGCCAAATGTTGTTACATTTGGTATCCTCATAGATTCGCTTTGTAAATTGGGTGAACTCAAGGCTGCCAGAAGCTTTTTCGTTTATATGGCTAAGTTTGGTGTTGTTCCTAATTTATTTGTGTATAATTGTTTGATTGACGGCCATTGTAAGGCCGGGAGTTTGTCTGAAGCAATAAGTTTGCTCTCAGAGATGGAAAAGTTTGAGATTTTACAGGATGTCTTTACTTACAGTATACTCATAAAGGGTCTTTGCAGCTTGGGTAGAGTGGAAGAAGCGGATGTTCTGTTCAAAAGTATGACAGAAAAGGGAGTCCTAGCAAATTCAGTGACGTACAATTCACTAATCGATGGATATTGTAAAGAAGGCAATATGGAGAAGGCTTTAGAAGTGTGTTCTCTAATGACCGAAAGGGGTATTGAACCCAATGTCATCACCTTCTCTACCCTAATCGATGGTTATTGCAAGAGAGGAAAGATGGATGCTGCCATGGGTTTGTACTCAGAAATGATAATCAAAGGTCTTGTGCCTGATATTGTTGCTCACACAGCTCTGATTGACGGATATAGTAAAAAGGGTGACATGAAGGAGGCTTTCCGGCTGTACAAAGAAATGCTAGAGGCAGGCCTCACGCCCAATGTGTCCACATTTACTTGCTTGATTGATGGACTCTGTAGAGATGGAAGGACTTCTGCTGCGATCACACTTTTCTTGGAGATAACTGGTGCTTCTTCTGCCGGAGATGAAATCAATAGGATGTATCGGAGCCTCTGTTCACCAAATTATGTGACGTATACAACAATAATTCAAGGTTTGCTTAGCGAAGGACAGATTTTCAAGGCCACTAAGTTTTTCTCAGACATGAGATGCCATTCTCTCAGACCAGATATCTTCCCTTACATCATCATGTTGCAGGCGCATTTCCAAGCCAAGCATATTTTGGATGTGATGATGTTGCAAGCAGATATGCTTAAGATGGGTATCATGCCAAATTCTGTCGTATACCATGTTTTGGCAAGGGGTTATCAAGAAAATGAATATCTGCAATCAGCTCAGAGGTGTTCTGAGGATTTGCGTGGAGTTTTTGAATCAGGGGGACCGATGCCAAGATCTTTGTTGGTCAGAGGAAGCAACAGTAATGATTGACGACCACACAGAGTTCTTGGAAGTAATTTCCTCCGCCGGAAGGTTGATATTAAAGCACCACCGAAACCTTTGAGTTGATGGGCAACAGCTCATCTCTCTACTAATGGTGTTGCCTGAGCATGGCATGGCCATCTTTGTGGATTGGTCATAACTTTAAGGAGCTCTGCAAGTATACGGCTGTTTGATGCAGATCGATAATATGCTAAGAGCTACAAATTGATCATGAAAGAGAACAATCGAGATTGACTTGGCTTTTTAGAAGACTAGTGCTATCAGTCCTCTAGACTGCACTCAGTTCAACAAACTAATTGGTGTAGTACTTGGGCCTGAATCTGATCTTTGGTGCAAATGAGGCTATTGAGAACTCAGCATTCAACATACAATAAACAAATTTTGAATTTCGCCCTGTTTTCTAAAAGTCTTAGCTATACAACTTTTGCTCTGAAATGGGTCGTTGTGGTTTTACGTGAACGAAATCTTGGGAATGCAATAGATTGGTCAAAATCAGCAGTTTAATGATCTGATGATGTTTTCGTTTTTCCAATGGTTGTCTTTGTCAACAAAGCATTTCAAAGTTCCCTCCTAGTCAAGCGTTTGGAAGTTTGCATAAAAACACATTATGTGGTATGTCGCGGTCCTCCGTCCCGCAGCATTCCGTGCGATTGAAGTGCTTAGAATCTTCTGCCTTTTGATGGGTTTAGCTGAGTAAGTTCTGGGTTGATGACAACAATATGAAGATTCACATGGACTGTCTTCGGTATACAATTATGTCAATCAAGCACCGTAAGTGCTTATGACAATTTGATATTGGGACATAGATCATGAGGTCCTCGGAAAGGTTACCATTAGTCACAACAAGGGCGATCAAGTCCTTGGCAATGGTTTATCATCCCAAAGTTGGACTCCATAGTCAGTTCAAACCGCCAAAAGCAAACCAAACTCTTAAAAGTTTCCTAAACTCCAGTTGTACCTCCAAGGCCCTGTTGTTTTTTGGAGACCTTTTGAGAAAAAACTCTTCTGCAATTGATAGCTTTTCTTGCTTGTTTGCCCTCAAAGCTTCCACCCAGAAGCATAATGCAATCGAGGGAAAACAATTGCATGCCCTTATCATAAAATTTGGCTTTGAATCCGTCGTTTACCTCCAAACATCTCTCATTAATATGTATTCAGCACGGGGAAATTTGTTAGATGCAAACCATGTGTTTGATGAAATACCTTGTCAAAATGTAGTCTGCTGGACGGCCTTGATCTCTGCTTATGTTGACAACCAGAAGCCTGATAAAGCACTTCAGCTATTCAGGCAGATGCAGATGAACAATGTGGAACCTGATAATGTCGCGGTCACCGTTGCTCTCTCTGCATGTGCTGACATTGGGGCATTGGAGATGGGAAAGTGGATTCATGCTTATCTTTATAATAAAAAGGGGCTTGATATAGATTTATCCTTGAAAAATGCCCTCATTAACATGTACGTAAAATGTGGGGACATTGTGACTGCGAGGACGACTTTTGACAGGTTAGAGAAAAAGGATGTCACAACTTGGACATGCATGATTGTCGGGCATTCGCTTCACGGACAAGCGGAGGAAGCCCTTAAACTTTTTGCAGAAATGAGAGGCGCAAAAGAGAAGAGGCAGAATAAGAAGTGTATAGGTGATCGTGGGAGTTCTTTGATTGTACCGAATGATGTAACATACATTGGCGTTCTAATGGCGTGCAGCCATGCAGGAATGGTGGAGGAAGGGAAGCAACATTTCAAAAGCATGAGTGAGGAATATGGTTTAAACCCCAGAGAGTCTCACTTTGGTTGCATGGTGGATCTTTTCTGCCGGGCTGGACTCCTAAAAGAAGCTTATGACTTCATTTTGGAGATGCCAATGCAGCCAAATGCAGTGGTTTGGAGGACATTCTTTGGCGCATGCTGCCTCAAGGGAAACATTGAACTTGCCGCAGAAGTTCAGCTTAGGCTGCTAGAGTTGGATCCAGGCCATGCCGGTGATTATGTCGCGATTTCCAATATTTATGCTGCTAAAGGCATGTGGGACAAGAAAATTGTTGTGAGAGACCAAATAAAACAGCGAAAGGTTCCTGGTCGTAGCTCAATTGAAGTGGAAGCTGGAATAAGTGAATTTGTTGCTGCAGATGAAGATCACCCCCTAAGGTCTCGGATATATGTGGTTCTCAGGCACTTGCTTATCAATATGATGGCTTCTGGGTACTCTCCAGATCTTACAAGCTTAACAGAGTACTGATCATGACAAGTTATTGAAATGCGACACAAAAATGCAGACCTTTACAAACATTGTGCCAAAGCAATCTTGTTTGCTGGGCCCAAATGATTCCTCAAAACAGATACTCGTGCACAAAGAAGGGTGGGATAAGAAGAAAGAATGACTCTTCAAAACCCATAGTTGCCTCCCGATGAACAGCAACCCACAATGCCACCAGCTTGAATTTGGCCTAACCATTCACTTGCTGTGATGGAATGAAGTTTGGACTGCAGGAAATCTCTCTTGTGGAATACAGATATCAATCGCGATATCTCTTCGGAAGATGGCATCTGCTAATTAAGTTCGGGCTTCAAGAAATCTGTCTTTGGATACAAACATTATTTGTGATTTATGTCTTGGGAGGATAGCAACATGGCAGCCTTGAAATGCACGGTTTTAGTAGTTAAAACAGATGCTTGCCATGTAATGAAACAGGCCTTCAATCTTATATGCTTGTGTTCATAGTACTACACTCTTTTCATTCGGCCTTTGTTTCTATTTTTATTCCTGTAATAGATATAACTGTATTTAAGAAAAAGAATACTGTCTTGGCTAGTTCTTCTGAAAACAAAGAATAAGAGTTATTTACTGGCGCAAAATTACCAATATTACACTGGTGAATATGGAAAATAGATCTATAAAATTTCGGTAAAAGGATTATATATGTGAAAGTTATTTATTTTTTTAAAAATATTAGCATGGGAAATTTGATGTCATTCAATTATTAATAACCTTTAGTTAGTACAAAAAGGGTTTCTGTCAGCGAATTGAAAACCCCGTTGCCCCAACCAAGCAATTCTTTCTCGTCTTCAATGGCCACCAATGCCACTAGCCCAAAAGTCTAGGGCCCTCATATCCTTGAAGAATTCAAAGACCTTTTCTTCCCTTCAATGATTGAAGTAAATCTCGCCAGTCTCTGCTCTGGTAGCGAATAACGTTCCGGCTCGGACGCCTGCGGTTCGAGCCCCGTTTGGCCGTGCCTTCCGGTTATGGAGGATTCAGCGTTTGAGGGGGCTAGGTCTTTCCGTTGTGTACCGCGGTTCATCGTGTGCGCTCTGTCCGGAGCTCTTACGGGCTTCGTCGCCGTTGGTAGGTCCCTGCCATGCCTCGCAAGCACGTAGGCAGGCTAGGTTGTTTATAAACACGATTGCTCTGTAAGTTAGTATTGATGTTAGTGCTGGTTGGGAATTTCATTTTTCTGTGGTTTCTGCTTGAATTGGGAATTATATGCATGGTTTCTGCTTGAATTGTTCCTTTTTTCCATTTCTAGAAATGTGGTTGTGGATATGATATGTTGACCTTCTAGTATATGCCTCTAAATAGTGTGAAATTTTGGAGGGATGGAAAAGAAAGGAAAAGGACTATATATGGGGAGAACATGTAACTTCATGTTGTTATTTTAGATCACTGCAGCTACTTATGTTTCCTTTTTGTATTCCACTTGAAGCTGGAGCATTCACAGGAGCTATTGCTGGTGCTCTAGCTGGTAAGGCTTCTGATAGTGGTGTCCTTCGTGGAGCCGGACTTGGTGCTATTGCTGGGGCTGTGCTCTCTGTAGAGGTACTGGAGGCTTCACGTGCCTACTGGTGCCTGGAACGTTTTGGATCACGGAGCGCATCATCAATGGTTGGTTTTGAGGCCTTGTTCTTTGCTTGTCTCTCTTGGTTTCCTCTGGGGCTGTTCTCATGTTCATGATTTATTACCCGCAAAATGGGGCTTTCGTGACTTTTATACTGAAGTTATCAAACATGGTTTGGAAACCTAGGTTTTAATCATGGTATGCTGCCAGAATTTAGGGGCTGTAAATAGCCTTTTTTTTTTCTTTCAGTATTTATTTTTCACATGACATCGTTGTTGAGTTTCGTTAATATCCATCATGCTGATTTTGGCTTAATCTTTAGTGTAAGAGCCAAATGTCTACCCATGGATGAAACCTGTATGCTTATTACCATTCATTCTCTCATGGTTCCTCGTAAGCAAGTGGTGAAAAGTCATCTTGTTTTATTACTTAGCTGTAGACCAATTACGTACCTTTTGGGTCCAGGCAGATTTCATAGAGGAGCTATTTCATGGAAGGTTTGTGGAGGAACAGTTTACACCAGCAATGTTAGCTGCTTATCGTTGGGAGGTTTTTACTCTGACTTTTTCTTTCTTTCTTTCTTTCTTTCTTTCTTTCTTCTTCTTTGCTGCCTTCGTCACTTCTTCCCCCCTACATGCTTCCTGAAAGCAGTAGCCAATTGTAGTGTGCACTTAAATTCATGAATGCTGTTTGTAATTTGCCATTATCAGTGAGGTTTTCGTTGCATGCCTTTTCTCTCTTTCTTTAAGTACAATACTCCGTGGTATAAAATTTGTGTTTATAGACTTTACATACACAGACATCTGTTCATCATAAAACATTGTGAGAAAAATCTGGTATATATATTTTCTTCTTCTGTATGTTAATCTTATTTTGTGATAGCTGTTAATATGATTCTGCATGCCTCGTATGTTCATATTTCCTGGGATTTCCTTGAGGCAGGGCATTGGCTGCACATGGCCTACGGTTGATGATGTCTTTCTGGGACATCTTAGTTTTTGTGAAATTATGTTTTGTAAGCCAGACAGTTGTAGAACTCATAGTTAATTTCAACTGATTTCTGAGTGTTAACTTTCAAATGTCTTTTGTTGGAATGGCTAGGTTAGTATGGCTAGCGCAGGATATGATGAGATTTCTGATGTCAATGGAGTTGCATCCAGAGGGTTGTCAGATGATTCACTAAAGAAATTACCTTCCCATGTGGTCTTGGAGGAAGTGGAGGCAGCACAAAGAATTAGTTGTGCAATATGTCTGCAGGTATTTCTCCTTTTGTTATGATTCGGATCCTTTAATGGTGTTTCAAGTTGTTGAATTAATTTTGTAGCAGTGGCAGTACTGATAGTGGTAGGGGGTATTTCTATGGTCAGTAGGAATTTACTTCTAATCGGCTAGAATAATTAGTAATTACTAGTCTCTTTAAGTTCTGAATCGACTTTATTTCGATGGATAATTACTACTTTGTGTCTGGGAAATAACCCTTTATGATAAAATTTTGCAGGATATTGAAGTAGGAGAAACTGCGAGGACCTTGCCTCAGTGTCATCACATTTTTCACTTGAAATGTGTGGACAAATGGCTCATCCAACATTGTTCATGCCCGATCTGCAGACAGGAAGTTCAAATATATATGTGATTTGTGTATGTGTGCGTACATATACCAATGTACACATGCGTGTAGATATAGGGTCCTATTTTTGTACAGAGAGAAGACTTGTTTTTATTTGTTTGGTTCTCTTCATATGTAGAGTCTGTGATATTGTAGTTGTATTAAGCTGATTGCATGGCCATATAGTTGAATACCTGTCCTAGAAAATTAGACAGTTTGTTGGGATTGCTTTTTTAGTTTTTTGGTTGATCGGGGATCGTGTTTTTTGATCTCTTACATTGCTCCTAAATTGTTGAAGCTTGACTTCGGGCAGAGATAAATAAAGGCCTCCACTAATGCAGTGAATAATGCATGTCCTACCAAACCAAACCTACACGAGCACAAGTTGAACCTACGTGCTTACCACAAAACGTTGAACTCTATTTGAGATCTTTTGGGTTGTCTTGCATTGTTTAAAGGATTTTTTTTTTTAAAAAAATATCTCTTCTTTTTAATATCTCAAAACCTTTTCCAAGTTTTATATGATGGTTTAAATTAAGGAGGGACAGCTTATTCCAAAACATGCTTATGTAAGTTAGAAATGCTACTGAGAGAATCTAAATTTAGATTATTTGTTTTGTAAAATTTTCCACGTGAGTTTCTTTTACCATCTCAATTACACTTTAGGGGGCAAAAATCTATCTTTTTTCTTATGAGTTCTTTTTAGTAAGTTTATTTTAAGAAAGTAATCAACGTATTTACAAGACAGAGAGACATAACCATCCATTAATGCAATGGGAAATGACGAACTAATCCCATATTAGAATAGTGTCGATTTCTTTGTTCTCGAAATGGTAATCATGGCAAGTAGGTAAGTGCAAGGTGAATGCATTCCTAATGAACAGGAAATAGTGAGCTTCATTCCTTTCTTTTGGTATATATATGAAATGCAGATGTATTTCGAATTGGCACATGGAGTTGGCCTTGGGCTAACTAACATTTTGATTATCCAAGGAGGAAAAAAGAGCAGGAACGAAAAAATATAAAACTGGTATTTTATTTTTCATTTTCCCTTCGCATATTCAACTGATTTGAGAAGAAAATAGACAAGAAAATATGAATACTGAGCAAAGTTACTAGAACAATTCCTTTGTTCCAGAGTAAAGAACTGGAAGTTGCATTGTTAAATCCTCATCCAGTATATGGTACACAAACAACCCCATTGTACTACTCCTGCACATTTGATCTCTTTGACAGGGAAATTGCAGGAAGTCACAGCACATCTGGAAACTGGAAGCTAGCAGTAGGCTGCTTATTAACACGGGTGTATTGTCTGCAAGTTTGAAGAAATCGGGTTCAAAATAGGTAGTAAAAGCCTCAGAAGAAGAAATCATGCTACTCAAAAAATATCATCAGAGTTGCTGGTGTCCTTTTAGCGGTTCTGCATTGTACAGAATGTAATAAACAAACTGTTATCTGCAGGGACTGTTTCCTAGGAGTCATGGTTCTTTTTTTATCACCAATAGTATAAACTCATCTATCAATATCTAATTAAAAACTTCTAAGTGAGAAAGTAAACGTACATGGAAATGAAGAATACGATATCACGAGTTGCATAGACTAAGATCTTTTTGAGGTCATTTCACACTGCAACGGCAACAGGCTTTTTGCTGGTTTTGATCCCTCTTATAGCTGAAAAATGATAAATTTAAGCAAAAAATATAGTTACAGCACATCAACTTATCTGCATTAATTTGTAACTGTAATTTTTTTTTTCTCCATGGACGAACAAAGCTTCAGTTTTGCCATACCTTCAGCATAATCTTTGGCTCCGAAGACAGCAGAACCAGCAACCAGGGCATTAGCTCCAGCCTCAATAACCTACCAGCATATAGAAAAGCTATAAGTTGGTCTCGTAAATGAAATTCCAGGCTGCTGTTCAGCTTGACACACCAGGAAGGCAAAAAAAGGAAAAGGAGTTGGCTCATTCAGACAAAATTCTCAACATTAACTCGATAGATTCCGATGTTCATCAAAGCAAAATGAATTTATATTAGAGACCTTATAGGCATTTTTGGGACCAACTCCTCCATCCACTTCGATCCATGGGTTCACTCCCTGCAAAAAGTAATAAACCAACAAAAAGCCAATGGTTTTGAGTTCATATAAAACATATAAAAGGAAGCAACTAAGGATAAAATTATATGGATAACTAGACCTTCTCCGCACACAATCTTCTCAAGTCTGAGATTTTCTTAACTTGGCTCTCAATAAAGCTCTGCCCACCAAACCCAGGGTTTACGGACATGATCAAAACCAGATCAACCACTGTTGACATAAAAAGATCTTTAGCTTCATGATATCCAACAAGACAAATCCCAAATACTTGGGATGGTTGTATACATTTTGAACTTCCGTGAACTGTCCTTCATCTTTTCTGACCACTCCCTCCCTTTTTATCAAAGAAATTATTGTGCTTTTACAAGGTCAAAGCAGTAGGGAAAAACAGAAGGAAGTAATCTCTTTCACAAAATTGGTGAAATTGATGTCAGTAATAGTAACCTTAGTATCAGTTAAGTTTCTAAAATTACCATTCACACTATCTATCAGTTGGGATCATTTATAAACAATGTTCTTCTTTTGGAAGCTTAGCAGCGTACTAGAACATACTTAAAGACTGCCTTTCCAAATGGTTTTAAGGTATCGGTTTTTCTCCACTCAGCCTAGTTATTTAGCATTGCCAATGACTTAAGAATAGCATGCAGGCAACGCTGGACATTTGTGCACACCTTATCTAATGGGAAAAGTGAACATTAGCAGAAGGAACAAGCTTAACAATAAGCCTGACAAGGTCTCTATGTAATATCATTAGAGACTTCAAGATAAGTATATTGCATAAAAATAAACGACTAAGCAAAAAAGAGATAAATGGCTCACCATCAAGGACATATTCTATTGCAGTTAGTGGGGTACCAGGGTTTAAGACAACTCCAGCTTTGGCTCCCAAACTTTTTACCTATGTCACATGAGAAGAACAGAATTATGAACAAAGCACTGCCACTAGGCAAAGGATCCCCCAAGTGAGCTGCTTTTGAAGCAGAATGAGTAGACACCAATGGCATTGCTAACCTAATTTGGAAGCTTAGACTTTCATGGATGTATTATGACTTCTAAGTTCTTGGAATCAAAATATTACAATTGAAAAAATAAACACTACTTTCATTACAAGAGAAAGGTCATACTTGATTAACTGTGCGATGCAGATGAATGGTAGAGGATTGCTCGGCGTGAACGCTGACTATGTCAGCTCCTGCCTTGATAAAATCTGGTACTCGCTGGTCAGGTTCCACAATCATCTGCAGTACATTGATTCCATATTAGCAACCCAAAAAAAAGAAAAAAGACCTCAACGCCAGCACAATTGACAAAAGAACATGTAGAGAGAAAGAATACCAAGTGCACATCCAAAGGAAGATCTGTCACTGGGCGCAGGGCATCAACCACAAGAGGTCCAATTGTAATATTTGGGACAAAACGACCATCCATTACATCAACATGAATCCAATCACAACCTGCCAACTCTACTGCTTTTACCTAGACAAAGGGAGAGTCAAATGCTTATAAAACCTATGAAAATCGGTAACTATTTGACAAAAATCTGATGAAACTGTTCAACCACTGTCCAATTGATAAAGAGTAAGAAGTTCTTCTGGGAGGGTTTGAAAACAGGCACATCAACGCTGTAGATTATTAATAAAACAAAGAGCACTGGGGTGGCAAATTTCAAAATGTAATGTAACCTGCTCTCCCAACTTTGCGAAGTTGGCGGAGAGAATTGATGGAGCAACTATGACATCAGTTTTTGAAAACTTATCAACCCGAGCTGTAGCCTTCACCACAGTTTTACATCTCTTCCTGAAATCATACGGCAACAAGTAACAGCATATCATAAACAATCAGAATCATCTAGGACACTAGGGAAAATTTTAAGCTGCACCTTTAAGCTAAGTCCCCACGGCATAGAAAGCCCATCGTTGACATGAATCAATGTCTAACAGGAAAAGGTAATATTGGAAACAAAGAAGAAAAATAGTTGCACTATGAAAAAATTTTCAATATTTGAAATGACTCTTCCAACAACAGTTAACAGTTATCCATAAACTGATACTCGGAGAAATCCTTACTGTTCATTAGAGTTCTCTAAAAAAGAGCCTTTCGTACCACTGCCCTATTTTCTTTAGATATTGAATAAAGTAACAACAGAAACTATCCATGTATAAAGAGACATAGAGAAACCAAACAAGCTAAAAGTTGCATACAACTTAGCATTTGAAAAAACAAAAGCAGTGTAGGCTATAGAAAGAGTGAAATACGGGTCTTATTAAGATTTCAACATCAGCTTGAAATTTATTAAGGATAACAATCGTGTTAACCGTCAACAATTTGTTATTAGGAAAGCCAGACCTTCAGGATTTACCCTTAAAATAAGATTCCCTTACCTCATGCCCTTGCAGGCATAGTTCCTCATAGTTAGAGACTTTAAGATTAAAAGAAAAGAAAAGAAAAGATGAAAGTCGATATATAAAAGAATCTGGTTTAGGTAGGATAATTCCACCCCAGATGGACAGTGATCTCTTCAAAGAATAATAACCAATGTAAACAAGCATTGAAAATGGAAGCATATACCAAATCATAAAAACTTTCATTCCAAGCTAATATGATAAACTTTTATTCTGAATTCCAAAGCATGAAAGCACTCAAGATGTCAAACTATAATAATATGAAACCAGAGGACTCAATTATATACAAATTCCATCTTGTTCCACTGTAAACCGTTAACGTCGTCACCGCCAAGTTCTCTATTGGTCACGATATCCAATCATCTCAAACGAAAGTTAAAGAACAGAAAAAGGACTGGAACCGAAACTAATTTCCCAAATCTTGTTCCTTCAATGATAGCACAAATCAAACCGCCAAGTCTTCAAATTAACACTTCAGAAACACAAACTTATGAACATCAGCAACAAGTTTCCTTCACCAATGTCCACAATTGTACTGCAATAATTTCTTCCGTCTCCGGGGGCTTCATGGTTCTAAAGGTAAAACAAACAATCGCCTCTGAACCAGGTCTCACTCTGACACACAAATTTTCCGTCCTAGCCCCCATAGATCCACTAAAAAGCAACACCCAATAAAGATCCCAAGAGGGAAAAGCACACCGAGTTAAACGAATGATACCTTGTGAAGGTAAGCGGAATGGGTTGTGAGACAGCCGACTTCTGAAGCTTAAGACCCCCACCAAACCCAGTAAATTGGGATTGGATTGAAGAACACAATGAAGCTGCTGACATATTTTCCTCCTCGTCTCTGTTCTGAGCGTGTGTAACCGGTGTCTCTTGGAGGCCTCAACGGTTAGGTAGTGAGAGAAAGTTTGGTACTTTTTCTTTCTCTCACCAATACTTCAGCATTAGAATTGAAGGAAAAGACGAAGGAAAATCTTAGGAGAAATTTAGGAAAAACTTGTGTGGATGACACGTGTCCTTCGGTCTCGGGTGGGATTTGCTTATCTGCAATGGTTGGCGCTCTATATTGCTGACCTGTTAAAGAGAGAGAGAAGGATGGGGAGAGAGAGAGAGGAGGGAGGAGAGGTACGTTTTATAGGTTTGCTTTCCGTCTGCCTTTTTTTTAGGCTGCTACTTGGATTGCAGGCTTGTGATATTTTCAGTCGGCTTGTGCTGTGCCCATGTGCTTCTGCTGCAAATTCAGAACTGTTGCATCCTAACCACACCAACAAAAGTCTTCAGCTTCTCTCTGATGTCAAGAAAGTGTTCAACTTTACAAGTTGAAACAGGGAACCAAATGACCCAACAAACTATGGACAAATGAAATTGCAGAAATGTTTGGGTGACAGAAATGTTTGGGTGACAGTAATGTCTTGAGTATTTGTGTTTGCTGTTTCATCCTTACATCGACTTGGGAAGGGTTTGGTCTTGCAAAAGGATTATCTGATACAAAGTTATTGCACGTTTAAGGTTTGACAAGCACATTGATTATACAAATATTTCTAATAGTTTGGGACTCCAAATGTAGCTTTCTCTTGTCTTTTTTTTCTTCTCATCTTTTTAGCTGTTTTAAAAATAATAGTTGTCTTATATTATTAATGTTTTAATTTTATATATTTTTTATATGTTCAAATATTCTCATATTTTAAAGATAGCTTTTAATAGAAGGACTTGAATAATTTTAATGTAATATTAAAGTTTAAATACAAAAATGACATTTTATAGATTATAAAGTAGATTTTTGTAACTTTATCACATTCCATTATTATTTGTAGATAAAGTTCTCGTGATTTCTTCAAGTATTTTCCTTTTTCAATTATATTCCTTGCAAATTATGGTTAGCGAAGTTAGCTAATCAAGTGTTGAATGAAGACCAACTTGGCAGATACTGTCCCAGTCGAGAGATTTTCTGTGCTTGAGCCTGTCTGAAAGGCCAGATCTAAACCATAATGGCTTTTCCATACAACAAGAGGTGCTGCCTGGAAATGGGGTCAAAACATGGAAGACCCGCCTGTGAAAGTGACATGAAATGTTCCTTTAACGTAGGCAACTTGATATAAATGTATGACTTTGAACAAATACGTATAAATGTGCTTTGGAAGGTCATAATGAAATCATTAAAGAAAACTGCGGCCATCATCACAATGATCAATACAACTTCAAACAAATAAGATGAGTAGAAAGGAAGTAGAAGAAAGCTTCCATCACTAACAAATCTAGAATTTTTCAGCTTAATGATAGCCAGTAGTATCTTCCTCTTGCATTTTCATTCCCTTTCTTTCTTTCTCCTCTGCCTGTCCTATACTTTCAAATAAATTGCTGGAAAGGTTGCTGGGAATGACAGATGACACACGTGAAAGTTTCTTCAATTTCGTGTTAATCTCGTCTGCACTCGTGCATGTTACCAGGATTCTGAGCCAACCCTTTTATGGATTTTCTTACCAACGCCAGCATTGAATCAGATCAAAGGGTCCTTCCAACAACAGTAACAAGGACTTCTGCAATGAATAAGCTTCGAAGTTCTTTCCTTCTGTTAGGGACTTCAAGCATATTACTTGATCAGAAAAAGTATTGGGGCACTTCCAATAAAGAAATCAGGAAAATACTGGTTCTACATAAAGAAATACCATGGGACTTTACCAAGACGAGACAAAGCCCACCTAAAACGAAAATCCGATACATAGGATCACGCCACCGACAAACTAGGCACTACATAGAAAATAGCGAAATACCATTTAGTGCAAGAGAGCTGCATACAAAATCCCTGCCTTTGAGCCGTGAAACTGAGAATTGCCTGAAAGAAAAATCGTCAAAATTCTGCTTCTGAGAATCCAACTTCCTGGTATTACTCGCACGAATCAAAGCTGATTCTTGGCTTTTTGGCTGACCATAGAAATCATAGGACTGTCATCAGCGTATGATATTTATCTATAACGTGTCCCATAGTAGAGCTCCTAGTACTTACCGACAACATACGATCCTTGCCACTATCACTGCCCGTGCCCTAAAGGTTGAACCAGACAGGCCGTAACTTCACAGTTCATAGTCGAACACTTACAGAACCACTCTTACAAAAATCGAATGCCCATTTGGCTCAACCGCACCCGAGCCTGATATTGGCAACATCCAGATGAGAGTTTCACCAGTATGAAGAGGTTTAGGAGAAACCCGGATGATGATCATGATTTAGGAAGGCATCCGGATTCCGATGGCCTTTCTGTTCTGGTAGATCCCGATAGGAAATTGGCATCCAACCCACTGAGGTTGATGGGGATCATTGTGGTCTGTTTGATGGTTGTTTCGGTTCTGTTTTCAGTGTCAGTGGTTCTCAGTGACCCACCTTCAGACAGCATTAGGGAACCTTCAGAGAAAGGGGTTCTTCAGGTAGAACCCGGAAAAGGTACTTGTTTCTTGAGTCTTTGAAGGTTTTAGTGCTACCCTCGATTTGAGTTTAATATTAGTGCTAGTGTACTTAATTTTTTAGCATCTTCTAGTTTTGGTTGTTTGTCATTGAAATTTACATGAGAAAAATGCTTCTCTACCCTGTTGAATCGTTGCGTGTTTGTTTTTTGTTTTTTTTTTTGTTGGTTTTTCTGCTCTTCATTATGATTATAATTGAGAATCACGTTTTTGTCTGTGAAATGATGCAAGAACTTGGTCGGTTTACATTCCTGAAGATGTAGCATAAAATGTTTTCCTAGATTTCATTAATCTCATTGCTACTGAAAGCAACTTAAACACAAAATTCACTAAATCAAAGAAGTTCTGTAGCCTGTGATTACTTGGGGTCGGCTATTTTAGTCCCTTTTCACCATCAACTTAATCTAGGGCCATGACTTTGGCCTAAACTATCACCTATTGGGGGTTTTCCAACTGAATCGACTCTTGTTTTGGCTACATCTAAGCTTTAGTTAACTTTCACCCTATCAGTGCTATCAGTGCGGTATGTTGTTCACAGGCGAGTAAGCCAAATGTCTCAGACATTTTCACCGCTTATTGTCCACGAGCTTCTCATCCTCAGCTCCTACAACTGCATTGTCTTCCATTCTGTTTCTTCAATTTATTACTTGTTAATCTTAATGTGCTGATTCCTGTAATATTAACACTGTGAGCAAACCAACTCTTTACATTTTTGGTGTATTTTACAGTCTTCCTATTACTTTGGGTAGACTCTTTTGAGGGTAGTTATATTTAAGACCCACTTGTCATATTCATATAACTATTGGATTAAAACATATATCTGTAAATGAAGAATATTATAAAAGATCCAAATACTGTATTTGCTTCATGCGGAACCAAAATGATAGTCTGTAGTCTTAAATCCCAAACATTACTTAATCTTCTAACCATGTAAAGGTTCTGTCAATGCCAAAAGTAGTTTAAGCAAGAACTACCAATCAAACACCTGGAGAAGATATTTTTGGAAGTTATGTCTTAAGTGGGGAACGAAATAGTATGTTTGAATTCTATTCAACCTAAAATATGTAGGATTTCACTTGTTTCTTACTTTTGAAAAGCAAAAAGTTATCATTGGTTGCAAGAGTAGGTATATGCTCTTCCAGATAATTACATCCCCTTACTTTGATTTATCCGTCCCTACTTTCTATTTGTACGTAAGAACTGTATCTTCTTTCCAGTTCTAGCTTGTTATGGTTCTCATTGTTCAATCCCGTTTCCAACCTCCTGAAATATCATGTAGAAATGGTAACATTTTTATCATGCTCGTGACTTAACATAATAGTTTATTTGCTAAACTTACCACCCATTAATCCAGTCTCCGGCTGCCCAACAAGTTGTGCTGTATTCGTATTGATCATCATTTGTTGGCTGTCTTACTTGTAGCACTGAGTGACATGGTTTCTCCATGATGGCGTGCTCTTCTAATTCACAGGTTCAGAAGATATTGTCTCTCAGTCCAATGTGGTGGCAAAAGATAAACTTCTTGGAGGCTTACTTTCTGCTGGATTTGATGAAATATCTTGTCTTAGTAGGTATCAGTCAGTTGAATATCGCAAAGAACTATCACACAAACCATCCTCTTACCTCATTTCCAGATTGCGGAGATATGAAGCTCTCCATAGACAATGTGGACCCTATACCAAATCCTATAACAAAACCTTAGAGCAACTGAAATCTGGTCATTACACTGGATCCTTAGAATGTAACTATGTGGTGTGGATTTCCTTCAGTGGATTAGGGAATAGGATACTGACTCTAGCTTCATCATTTTTGTATGCCCTCCTCACCAACCGTGTTCTACTTGTTGACCCTGGAGTTGATGTGGCTGATCTTTTATGTGAACCATTTCCGGACGTTTCCTGGTTCCTGCCCCCAGATTTTCCACTTACAGATCAATTCAGCAGCTTCAATCAGGAATCTAATCATTGTTATGGGAAAATGCTCAAGAATGGTACACTTCAAAATTCAAATAGATCAACACCAGCTTCTGTCTACCTCCATCTAGTCCATGATTATGACCATCATGACAAGCTTTTCTTCTGTGATGAAGATCAGACTTTTCTGCAGAAAGTACCTTGGTTGATCCTGAAAACAGATAACTACTTCATTCCATCTCTTTTCTTGATTCCATCTTTTGAGCGAGAACTGAGTAAGCTCTTTCCAGAGAAGGGAACGGTTTTCCACTTCTTGGGTCGATATCTTTTCCACCCCTCGAATCAGGTGTGGGGACTTATTACCAGATACTACAAAGCTTATTTAGCTAAAGCAGATGAAAGAATAGTCATCCAGATCAGGGTCTTTGATACAAGGACTGGTCCATTTCAATATGTATTGGATCAGATCCTAGCTTGTACCACGATGGAGAATCTGTTGCCAGAAATCAACAGAGAGCAACACATTATTAGTCCATCTGGAACTCAGAAGTCCAAAGTTGTGTTGATGACCTCGTTGAACTCCGGGTACTTTGAGAAGATCAGGGACATGTATTGGGAACATCCAACTGTTACAGGCGAGGTGGTTGGCGTCTACCAGCCGAGCCATGAAGAGCATCAGCAAACGGAGAAGCCCATGCACAACCGGAAGGCATGGGCTGAGATGTATTTACTCAGCCTGACTGATGTGTTGGTGACTAGCTCGTGGTCTACATTCGGGTACGTGGCACAGGGTCTTGGAGGTTTAAAGCCATGGATACTCTACAAGACTGAAAATCAGACCACCCCCAACCCACCTTGCCGTCGAGCCATGTCAATGGAGCCATGCTTCCATGCTCCTCCGTTCTACGACTGCAAGGCAAAGACTGGGGTTGATACAGGAGCGCTGGTACCTCATGTCAGGCATTGCGAGGACATGAGTTGGGGCCTTAAGCTTGTGGATAATCACCTTGAACTGCAATCCTCTGTTTTCGGTTGAGTGAGCTATTAAAAACGATGTCTTAAAGAAATGGGGATGCTCAGAAGTTCTCTCAATTCCTTTTGTTCAATATCGCCATTCATCTGTTTTGCGTTGGAATGAATGAAGAGGAAAAAAAAAGAAGGGGTAACCAGTCAAACAATGCAAATATCAAACGAATGGGCCGTCTATATTTGTAGTTTCGGTAACGCATTTTTTGAAGTACTTCTACTATAGCATGCCTATAATGAACTGCTTGGATACCTGCCATATCCACACCTTTTGATACTTAAAACAGATTTAACATTGAAAAGTAGGATATAGGATCACAAGCCAATATACAGAGACAAAATCATTATCTCTTCCACTTCCAAACACAGAATTCACGAACATTATACTTCCAAAGAAAGCAACATCCAGCCACTACGCCAAATGCAGACAGGTAACATATGTTATTTTGCCTTCTAAGCTCATCTCATACTCGGCTGAATTCTTCTGCAGAGCATCAGTTCTTTCTCCCTTCACTCAGGATGATGTGATATCCATGTCTGCCCCGTCAAAGAAATATTGAAAAAACAACAAAATATTCTGAGTCAATCTCATCATATGGAACACTAATGTAGAATATGGAAATAAGGGAGATGGAAAACGTACGTTGATTTGAAAGGTGCACTTGTAGCTCCAACAGCAGTGCTAAAGGCAACATCCTGAAATGGTCCCGCCATCTTGCCACGTGGAAACCATCCAAGATCTCCACCCTTCTTTCCCGATGGACATTCAGAATACTCCTGAGCTAACTGCAAAAAGAACGAAGGCAGAAAGCAGAAATTCAGTTTTCCCCATGTTTTAAGACAGGAGAAAGAGAGAGAGAGGGGGTGCTAACGGGGTAACTTACACAACCACTTCACTAATAAATCATCATTATATCCAGTTTTCAGACAATTCCAAGAAAATGACACTCTACTTTGTTTTACATACGAAGACAAAAGTTTTATACGTGTTCTCAAACTAGAACTAAGCACATCATTGCATCAACCATGGCACGTTTTCAAACTCTATTTCCCCTGCTACAAAGGAATCTCCCTGAGGCTTCTTTTTAAGTCAACTATCCTAGTACCTTTAGCAATCATCTTGTGCATGCTTGTGCTATCGACAATCAAAGTTAGAAGATGCTTTTCTTATTTTCCCCGAGTCATCATCATGGTTTCATAATTATGGGGTTAATATTAAAACGGCGTAAAGCGCAGGGAACAAATAATGCGGTTCTCTAGTTAAGATACTCTAAAGTACATGAAACTAAAGATAACCCCCCCAAAATTTATTTCAAATGATACCACTTCAAAAAGTAAATGCCGGAATGTGGAATTATGATTGTTTGTCAAAAAAGATGCAGCTTCTGATGCACTAAAACCAGAGGTTCAGAATCTGGATCTGATAGTTGTATAAAGCCCAGAATAAAGTAGAGAGAAAATATATTGAGGGAAAAGATAAAAAAGAAAGCTTCCTGATAGAATATCCTAGTGAAGACTAACCTTTGCAAATTCAGCTGGTGGAACCTTATCTCCATTACTGAGCCAACCATCCTGCAGCTTCTTGTATGCTTCATTAATCTTCCCTTGCTTCTCACATAAGATGTGTCTTGCTGAACAAATTAATGGCCAGAACAAATAGCATGATTACAACAACAAAAAGTAATTATACTTAAGACAAAGCTCCTGAATAAGGCAAAGGGGAAAAGTCAACAAAAAAAGAAAACGAAAAAGAAAAAACCTTTAACATATGTGCAGGTGCCAAGCCCATCTGCTGCCTTCCCGCCTTTCCCTTTACCCTTTGATGCATTGTCAGCAGCTCCACTCGCTGCCTGTTTTCCCTTACCCTTTGCTCCAGAGTCCTTTGATTTTGAGTCCTTCCCCATTTCTGGGCAAACCTAAATTTTTTAAATCCAAGATGCCGATCATATCACAGTAAAATGATTAACCAAAACCCAAAAATCCAATAAGACCAGGATAACATCAATTCTGAAATCCAAAGCTACACATGGTAACAAAATAACAATCATGACAGAAGCAACCCGGAACAAATATACCTCATGTACACAGGATGTCAAAAGTACAAAATATAGGGGCAAAAGGCCTAAAATAAGACAGGGAAGGAGAACAATCATAGTAAGGAAAAAAACGAAAATAGAAATGGGCAGAAAAGCAAAAAATCTGTAAATATGGAAATCAAGTACTAAATCATGGTTGAAGAATTCAGCATGCACTCCACCAAATCGAACAACAATGACTTTAGCAGCTTACTACTTTTCAATATGATTTTTCATCGGCAATCCAGAGAACAGCCTATGAAACAATTTTTTCACCAAAAATTGATCCTTGAAGAAGCAGCCACGAGCTTTCACAGACTTTACGTCAAAGGTTTCTTGGTTTGTCTCAGCTTTTTAAGAGAAGTATCTAATATAAGTCTATTTTTAATTCCCCATCCATATATTCCTGCCATACTGCATAACCCATTGGGAAAATAATGATAAGCTGCCACCTTACTCCCAAAAGATCTAAGCTTTTAATCTCACAGTTCAGCAAACCTCAATATTTGACGAATTCCCAAACGACGAGAAGTCAATCCCCTAAATATTCCTAAAAAATCAGAGCAAGAACATAGGCTTCTTTCTTCTCAACATTTTTTCCCCTTCTAATTACTTATTTCCACTGAACCACCAAAAAGATCAGGAAAACAAACAGCATTTTCAGACACGACTAATAACATACGAATTCCATCACACCCAGACGCGGAAACCACAGCTAGATAAACCTTATCAATTATTCTGAATATCCAGAACTTAAAACTATATCAAGCAAATTGCATAGCATAAAGAAAAAAACCCAAAATCAGGAAAGTGTTAGCACACTGAAATACTGGCAAAAATCTAAAGAACTGCGTGAATAAAATAAATACGAGGAGGGAAGTTGCTGGTCTAGGATGAGAAGGAATAGAGGATAGAACGATCTAAGCTCGAGAGTTTGGTGTTCTTATTACCTTCAGAATGGATCAAAATCCGCAACGACTCTTGAGGCTTGAGATATTAGCAGCCGAAGGAATCAAGCAAGCGGAGGACCTTTTTAAAGCAGAGTTAACTTTTTATTTTTAATTTGTTTGGGTCAGAATTAACTCTTTTTTATTTATCGAATTGCACAGAATCAAGTTGGACTCCAGCTTTACTCCCTCATATCCTAGGTTTCTAACATCTAGGCCCAAAAGAGAAAAGCAATAGAAAACTACAAATAAAAAATAAAAATTATACAACATTTTTTTTAATTATATGAATTTAAAATAATTAAAAAAAATTCATTTGTTGTTCGATTATTTTAAGATGAGATGGTCTTGAAACTCCATCGATCATGGGGCTCCTGAACTTCCATGACCATCCTGCCATGAAGGCTTTTCGTTGTGCTTTTTTTTTAGTTAATTAATTATGGGATTGGTCAAAATATCTCTAAAGGCTCATAGCAGATGTAGTCTGAAATCAAGACTTGTTTTTGAATATAATTCATATATGGATAAAATAACGAATTTGCTATGTACTCGTAAGGGAGTTGGATAAGGACTAAAATATAAACAGGTGAGGAACAACGAGTGGTTCTCGTAATTTTATAGTCAACTCATATAAAATTATCTTTAGTTACAAATGGTTAGAAAACTGAAAATAAATTGCCTGCTGCCTCTTCAGGACTCTAAACCTCCATTCCTTAAGAAGCATCTTCCATTATCCGGAGTCAGAGTCAGATAATGGCATCTCGTATGCGTCTTTGGGTGCCTCATCAGTCATGGAACCTGGTTGATCTTTATTTGACACGGTTCTAGTCCTTTCTTTCTTTTTCGGTCTGCTTTCTTCCTGGAAACATGCATGATAAGAGTTCGTGATTCAAGTCAAGCGCAAAGAAAACTAAAATGCAGAAGCAGTAGAACTTCACTTCGAAAGGATGAATACAATGAAACTGAAAAAGAAGTCACTAATGCTACTTTATATGAATCAAGTCAGAGTTTCATCCCCCAACTAATGTTTATTAATATGGTGGAATAGCATTCATAAGTTAGATTAAAAGAATTGGATGGATAAGGAAAGGAATATGGGTATTGCAGCTTCCAAAGGAGGACAAGAAGAGGAAAGGTCAACATGGTTCTTCTCCTCTTAATCTGCTATCTTTTTGTGCGGTTATGCAATTTATTCACTTGATCAAAAAAGGTCATAGCAGTTATACAGATTCTTGACGATGTTTCAATAAATCAACTCTTGCCATGACTTACTTTTGTTGGTTGACTTGGTTGCTTTGACTGACTTGAATTAGTTTTTTGACTCCTCCGTAGCCATATGGTACCAAAAGTCATTAATGCCGCTAGAAGCAAGAATGGACCATTCCTCGGATCTTCTAGGCGATCAGAGATTCTCCTTATGATGCTACGAACCCTTTTCTGCATTGCATTTGGTGAAAGAACTTTTTTGGCACCTTTAGACCAGACAGGTTCCGTATCCTCGGGTACAAGCTCAGGAGTTTTTGTTCTCTGCAGTGGGAAGGGATTCAAATGCATTAAAAGCAGATAGAACACGAGGTACTGCACTTTCTAAACTTCGGGTTTTCGACATCTTAGTATGTCAGTACGTGATACTAATGGCGGTTGAGCTTGCAAATGGTCGCTTCCTTTCCTATATGATTTAAGCATGCAAGGAAGATAGTTCCATCATTCTTGGGTACTCATGGTTCTCCAAATGAATCTCAAAACATACAAATAACTTTTGAAAATCTTATGCGCAGTGCTCAAATCTTATATGCCTTAAGGCAAGATTCATCAAGTAAAAGAATTTAAGTTTGTAAAATAAGCAAGCAAATAACTTACAAATGACGGAAGATCCCTGTGGTCACCATCATGGATTATTCTTGAGATCCACTCAACAATCTGCAGTTCGATAAAAAGTAAAGAAGGAAGCAAGAGACCTTGTCATAAGTACCACAAATAAAAAGAACTTACAAACGGAGATTGACAGCTCAACTTGAAAACTAAATACAGTAGCGTCATATAAATCACTATTCTAGCAGTTCAGATTTTCCCTTTTAGGGCATTTATACCTGTAGAGTTTCAGCTGAACCATTGTACTTTGCCACGAGCTGTGATGCAGGATCCGGATCATCGCCTTGTAATACATCCCATATAGTCTTTGGCTTTTCCTCAACTTTTTTCATATTATCCTCAGTAGAATTTCTTTGGTAACGCACAATAATTAACCGGGGTACATCAGTCATATCTCTCCTTGGTCCACAAGTTTCAAAAATAGTTTCAGCAGCAACATCAGAATGGAGGCAGAATGAGCAAAATTTCTGGATAGAAATTAATGATTCAAGTGGTCAGGGCCTCAAACACCGGTGCAGAATTGTTTTTTGTAAATCAATTAGCCATTTTAAGAAACCGTAAGATACAAATGTCCACAATCCACAATGCATAAAGGAAATATGGTCAGGAAGGGCAAGAGGCACCTGATATGGATGGTTTTCTACGCACAAAAAAAAAAAAGTGACAAAACAGAGGCTAGTAATTTCTTGATTTTCGTGCCTAAAGGTCTGTCAAGAGGTAAAGGCAATGATTGTCAAGAATGTGCCCCTCCTGCTACAGCACCAATTAAAAGTTGGATTGGATCATCTTAAGATTGTGAAGTATCAGTAATTAAAGGGGAAAAAAGACTACAGAAAAGGTTTTAATTGTCCATATCAAAGTCTAAAGGCCTACTAATCATACTGTAGAAAGCAATGCAGTCTATAGGGATATGGATGCAAAAACACAGAGTAAATTTGAGATAGGGTACTATGTCATCACTGTGTTTATGGGTGGAGTGTATTACCAAATAATATCATCAACCTTATGAAGTTTGACCCATTGGTCAACCCAAGTTTGAGGATAAAAACTACATTTTTGTTTAAACTTCAACTATTTCCTCATGCACCAAAGTCAGTGAAGAAGGAAAGGAAGGCAAAAACAAAATAACAAAGGACAACAAAATACCAGTAAATTCTAAATGTTTCCATTCAAATCACTCAAATTTGTGGAGGTCAGAACTCGAGAGATCTATGAGTAATGATTGCACAGAGAAAATAAACAGGCATCCAATCCAAGTAGCACTTTTATGCAGTATTTCTACATGCAAGAAATAACATTGCATTGCGTACCATATAAATCTATTTTTTATACCATCAAGGATGGCTAATTAATAGGTTTGGACATCTCAAATTTATCAATAATTGGCTATGACTGACCAAAAAAAAAAAAACACGATACTCAGTGCTTTTCTTTAATAAAGGACACGAAACTAAAAACATTTATCTGCCCATCTTACTGATCTATAATCAGAGTCCATCTTTATTAGAATCACAAGAGTATTATTCAATTCTAAAATGTTTGATAGAGATACTATTTTATTTTTGTTTTTGTCTCTGGGCTAACAAAAGCCACAAAGAAAAAAAGAAAAGAAAAGGAGCAACAAAGCACAGGTAATCTAAAATAATCTGATCAATAGACAGTAGAAAGGTTAAGGAGGGCCAACAATGAAGAGGAAGCCTCAACGGGCCAATTTGTTCTCTCATTATGGGAAATTACACCCTGCCCCTCTCTGATATATGGCTTGCTTTCATCATGCTACCCAGTGGTCACCAGAAGTTTTACTTTGTTCATGGATGATGTATGTCAAATGCTAAAGCATCAGGATGATAAAGTGGGCGTACCACCCGCCTGACAGCAAAATAAACTGAAAAATCTTAAGGGCCAACCTGATAATTCCTGAACTGGAGCACGGGAAAGTCAAATCAGGATACAAACAATGGGTGGTTGGGGGTGAGTGTAATTTAGCCTACATTTTATAATTACTGATGGTTTGTTTCAATCAACTCCCATCAAATAAACGAACTTCTATCTTTGGCATTTAAGGACATAATTTTTTGAAGATATACTTTATTCATGTCAAGGATTAGTGAGATATTTGAATGTGGTTAACTTTGAGGGGAGCCAAATTCGTATTTGTTCTAAAAACCACAACAGAAAAAGGAAATAGTAATGACAAAACAAAACAAAAGTAGATTTATGTGCATTCATTTTTATTGATACAAGTAGCTGACATACAAAACTTGGTGATACAGCCATTTAAGCACCCTATTGTTGATAAACAACATGCATTTTGTATAACTTCAAGCCAGACGCACATACACTGGCTAGACGTAGATATGATTCTTAACAAGCTTACATTGCCAATCACAGTCCAGTTCAAATAGGTTCATTGCAGGAAAATCTAAAATATTGTCCAAAAATAAAAGATAAATTTCATTACTTTCTAATGGTTTTAATAAAGAATGAGATTCTTTAACTTGGTCAAAATGATAGCCCATCAGCATGAACAATTTTGGCACAAACATGACATTCCGCCAGTAGTGAACAAATTGCTATCAACATGTAGCACCACATGGACGGTCATATTACTTGTTGACAAATGCTATATATGTGCATCCAATGCCTACTTAATCTTTGATCAAAAGCACATGTGATAGATTCATTGGAAAACAGAAACTGACCTTTTGGACTTCCCCATCAAGCCAAGCAAAAGTTAACCGCTTGCTAGTTAGTGCAGCTGCTGCTGGAGTGAAGGATTCGCTTTTATCGGCTGCCTTCAACTGACCGTCATTTGACAATAATTTTTGAACCGTGCGGATGGTCTATGAACCAATGTAATTTACAGCATTTTTAGATTACATAAACAACGGGTCTCAAAATGTACAGGTGACTTCATTTAAACAAATTTAGACAATATGGATGAGTATATTGACAAACAGCTTTATCCAGACCAGATTACTTATATTTCCTCCCCTCTTTATTCTTTCCATCCTTTTAGCCCTATTTTGGGGCAACGAATTAAATACATGCATTCTAATATGTATAACACAATGGAAAAAGGAAATAACCTTCAAAGTAAAATTAGAAAAAAGTAAAAAAAAAAAAAACTCTATAAAATAGTTGCTTGCTGTTTAAAGATCCAAAACAGTGTGAACTTTCAATTTGTTATAAGTCTGCACTAAAAAAGCCACTAAACCGTCATCCTTAACTTAATAACCTCATATATATTTCCTTCCAAATAAACCACCCAGAACAAGTGGAAGCTCCTTTATTAAGATACATGACAACACCTCTTGGCATCCGCACACCCAAACAAATCCTACAAGGAGATTCTCTCCAAATTTTCTATGTGCAGTGCCCATCTAGAAAAAACCAAAAACAAAAGAATCCTCCGGGGTTAATCGGGGCTTGAAATGGAAAGAGAGAACTCATGACAAGATTTTATTTACACGTAATATAAGGCACACCAAACGTACAAGGTGCTGAAAAATCCCTAAGAAAATGACAGATATAAAATTGCTGAAATGATTATGGAGATAGATCACCAAGAGAAAGTGGTTCATGATTCGTAAAAACAGCGCAGAGAGGCTTACTTCACGCATTTTGTCAAGTTCAGCGCTAGGTCTTCCTGCTAAAATAGCACAGTACCAGGTTGTGGTTTCTACTCCTGCGCGAGAATAGCCTCGAGCATCACAACCCAGCTCCATTGACGTCACACTTCTTAGTTGAGGAAGCTCTGAAAACATAGGGCAAGCCAGATTAATAGCCTTTCTGATGATATTAAAAGTCTGCTTTATCAAGTTTTGGCATCAAATCGGCAAAAAGCTATATAATACTGCCAAATTTCAAATTTCAGTCATGAAGAGAGTTGGGGGAAACTCTATATATCAATAATTGGAATAGCATCTTAACCTTTAGACAGATATAAGATAGGAGGGTAACCATTATGCCAGTACACAATCTAAGATTGATAAGTAGAAAGGAAATGTAAAAGGATGTCAGGGTCTCTGTAAGTGAAATTTCACCACCAGAAGCCACTAAACAATTGACTCCTCAAAATGAAATTTCCACTTCTGGGAATCTCAAACTGGGGTGAAGTAGGACTTGAGCAAAAAAGAACGAAACAAGACCAGCTCCCTTTCATAGCTTCTTCAATGCTTTACATACATCAAACCTCCCTTTGGATGACTAAGCAGTGATCCTTACTTCTAAGTGGATATCATCAAACCCTCATAGAAGGTAGGATATACAATGGAAAGAAGAAAGTAATCTTGCTCAATAACTAAATTTTTAATTCTTTAGGCCTTGAATATCTATTTTATTATAGTAGAAACAACGTGAAGCACCCAATATCTGAAATTACAAATCCCAATCTCCTAGGTTGATAACTATCAACATAGAAAACAAAATCATATATTCGGTCAGGGTTGAAATAAGTACAAAGATTAGTTACAAAAGTCGGTGGCACTGGCATCAGAAATTCTATGCAGACCATAAAAGACCAAGGGAAGTCCTCTGTATATAATGGAAGTCATGCGCTAAGTGATGCAGAGGCTATTAACCGAACATGGACCTAAGGATGTGATACAGTGGTGGATCAACTCTCAATGGAGTTGTGGATGAACCCCAAACTGAAAGACCCTATTCTGACCTCCACATCCCCCCACCCCTCTTTGTTTTATTCTCTTTTACTTCTTTGGTCAGATGAACAGTCTGCAAGTCCTTTCTTGCACATCACGATAGCTGAATATAATCATCTTATTTTTGGTGGCTGCTTCTATAATCACTTTATATACAACTTTACTTCTCCTAAAAACCAATAGAATACTCAAAATACACCTTCCCGCTTCATCCATTCTGCACTTCTATAACTAGCTTTCTGCAGCCTTTTGCCCTCATGCATTACATATCTAGAGACAATACTGGGAAGCAAAAAAAGGCAAAAAGTAAATTCCAGTGTTCTTACTTTCTGCTTATGACAGAAATTCTATCTTTTACTGTCTCCATTTTCACCATCCATGAACAAGCAAGTAACAATAAAATTTTTCTTACAGGGATATTATCATAAACCAGTACTTTCTAGTCATTTTATCCCAAACTTCAGGATTGATCACTACACAGAATCGTAATACTCAGTAAATAAAGTACTTAAGAGAAGAAAATAGGATTTAAAGGTGATTTCAGGAAGAAGTTTCAGATTCTGAAATGTTTCAAGCAATTTGGCTAACCAAATGTCTTGAAATGACCAAGAGAACAACTAATGAAGACTGTAGAAAGCAAACATTTAGAAGATGCAACCTACTTTACAGTACCCAATAAATTACAATTACAGAGAGAATGCAACGAAGCTACAGAAAAAAAGACTATAAGGTAATACTTAATATGTGTGTGTGAGTGTGTCTGAGAGAGAGAGAAAGAGAGGAGTATCAAGCGATAGAGTAACCAAGACCAAAAGAAGTTTTCTTAGCAACAAGAGAGTGTATTCTCTAATTGTAAAAAGATCTGGTGGCAGACTCTCAGAAAGATGAGAAGGAAAATTTACTAAAAGTGAACCACAAATGGAAATTGTTAAAATGCACTTATACATGATTTCAAATTTTTAAGATGAAATGGAGAAATTCAAACAGGTACAGAAAATATTGTAGGAACAAAACTAACTAGAAAGTAAAACAACAAAAGTACCTTGATGCTTATTCTGTTCCATAATACTTGAAAACCATGAGTGGTTAACAGAACCTACAACAAATTCAGCTTAGCTTTTCATAGAATATACAGAAATTAAGTCAGATTTTTTTTTCTTTCTTTTTTTTCTTTTTTTCTTGTTTTTACACGGACCATGTTAAAACAGAACAATTTACCATGGTAAACAAGAGGTTTGACACCTGGATCTTTCAAAAATACCATTGCAGGTGCAGATTCCACCCCTAGCCTGTAGCCAATCAAGTGAAAAGTGTTAAGATCTAGCATTACTCCAAGAAGAAAATTAAACTTTTAACAGTTTTGGATTCTCAACATGCAATTAATACAGCATAAACCTATTCTCTGATTTAACTAGCATTTCAATCTTAAGACTTGACTGACACAAATATTGCTTCTACATTGGGACAATTTTTTATAGTGCTGAAATAGAACTCATTTCAGAGCTTTGATTTAAATTCCTGTCAGAAAAGTATGCAAATCCACTTACCCATTCCACCAAAAAGAAGAGTCTTCTTCTTGCCATCGTACCAGTGCAAAAGAGGCATATGCCCAGTAATCCTTAGCAGCTTGACGCACAAATGGAGCAGCACGCTCCCCTGTTTTTGAGAACAAAATGACTTTCACCTATGAGCCAGGAGTATGAAACCAAGAAGTTATCATAAACCAAAATTTTAAAGAAACAGAAGAAAAGCAATTGACAGAGTAATACATCATAACAGATTCAAATTTAAATGATATAGAATTTCTAACTACCTACTCATCAATATTCAAAGAATAAAAAATTCCAATAGCATGACTGTGATCATCTGTGTGCATGTAGTTTGCCATAATACTTGTTGCCTTTACTTTTCAAAGGATATCGCTATTCTGATTTATAGCTGTGTTGGCTGATCCTTATTTGTACCATAAAATAGTAACTTTATTGACTTTTTCCCATAAACACGTGAGAAGCTTGTTTCTCAGTGTCATCTACTTTTTATGGTATTTAGTGAAGCAATTTTCATGGCACAGAATATTGAAATCTCAGAGTTCTTTTAACCAACTTTACGTAGAGAAGTTTAAAGTTATCTTCACTGTATTCAACCTCATTGAAGTCATAACAGATAACTTTCTCTGGCACAGTTGATTTGAAGCTTGTTAGGGCATAAGTTACAGGAGCATTAGCGAAAAGAGATTGTGAAACGCAGAAGTGTTCAATGAAAACATCGTCAAACAATGGTTTGTCAAGGAGACTCAGCATGCTAATTTAACTTTCAGTTACTTTAATAGATATGAGCTAGTCGCCAATCTAGGAGAGTAACGGGCAAATTTTTTTTTGAGGTTATATAATTATCCTGTACATAAGAGATTTGCATAACTTGGTCCAAGATGTGAACTTAAATAAAGCAACTAACAATTGTGAAGGTCCTTGCATTTGAGAAGCTATAACGATCATAATGGGAAATGCAAAACAAATCTCAACAACCGACGTGGTCTCGGTTCAAAATAAAGACAAAAGTTTCCTGACAATATAAGCCTATAGCTACAGTTTACAGTTCCTGAACAACTGATAAGAAATGCACTGGAGGATAGGATAAGTATGACCAGTGATTAAAGCACCAAGGGATAGGGAAAATATGCATCATAAGAATAATGGGATACAAAATTTGGGGTGAAGGGAGAGGAAGTACCTTATGACGACTAACTTTCGCAAGAAAATGTGGAACCTGAAATTGAAATTTAGTTAGACATCACTTCTGTAAGGATGGGCAGTGAAGGAAAAGCAACAGGTCGAAGAGAAAATACATGAACTGAAAAAAAAAATTATGGTAAATATGCAAATAACAATATTGAGGTTAAAGAACTATTTGATTCTGAATGAATTCTCTCATCTCTGCAATGATTTTTTTTTTAACAATCAATTGACTCCCCACACAGTCCCAAATACTAATAGTAATCTATCTATTGATATAAAGAGCGCTGTACTGACACAAACAAATCCTTAGATGTTGGATACTTAGGTAGAAAACACAGAAAGGGCTTCAAGAACAACCCCAGTCAATGCCGTCAAGTGCTCAGGGAAGAATACAAAATTATGGGGAGAGAAGGGGGCATATCAACTACAAGAGGTTAAACAAAGAGAAGAACTAAAGATCAAGATATTTTGTAATAATAATACAAATTCCATGCGGTGCTAGTTGACTCCATAGTTATTCCACTTGCAACAAAATTAGTGAGTTACTTAAGGTCAATAAGACAATTATTTCATGCAAATTCTCGGGTCACTTAGGGCAGTAAAGACATTGATTTCAATTTATACATGAATAAAGGGACATTTATTGTCCTTTTTAGCCTTTGCTTGTACTAACAACGTACACATAAATTCCCTAGTTACCATCAAAGCCATAAGAATAACATATTGACATCAGAAGATCCTACAAAACTTACCAGCGTGTCCCTCTTGTAGTAAAGAACTTGAGGTAAACTAAGTATTGTTGTGGCAAACCAATTTGTAACTGCATCTACTGAAAGCTCCCCCTCATACCTAAGAGAGAGAAAAAAAAAAAAAAAACACACTATCAATGTCAAACCACTCAATATATAGAAGAATCATGACCTTTTGGAGTGCAACAAGCAAGCAACAAAAAGATATCAAACGTTCTCCATGTATGACAAATCAGAAGCATCCAAGTGCTTAAGCAGTGAACTGCAAAAACTCACCTCATGAGACAATCTGCAGTTTTACAATCGGAGGGGATACCAACAAGACTAGGAAGGCCTGCAAAAGTTACAGGAAGTTATAACAAGAAAAGGGAAAGAACTATAATAATTCATCATCTATTGCACATGGCAACTGTTTTCTTATTTGATAAATAGGAACTCTTACAATTCTTCATTCTGAATACAAGAAGACCAATATGATCAATTCACTAAATAAGCAATATACATGTTCGGGATAGTCTTAACATGCAAAACATTGAGGGGTCATTTGGAAATTCATAAGATTCAGAAATTCTTGATGACGTTCCCTGAAAAGTTAGAATCCACATAGAGAGAGAGACAGAGACAGATATTTTAAGTAAACGTAGCACTCACCATTCCTGAAGAAAGGTTGCCCTGTTGGTTTTTTCTCAGCAAGGTATGCTGAAAGTTGAAGGTCACCAATTTCCGACACACCAGTATTGGCTACTCCATCCAACAAGGCAGCTGAACACAGGAACAGCAAAACC
The DNA here is from genome assembly GCA_028551475.1 of Casuarina equisetifolia. Lineage (NCBI taxonomy): Eukaryota > Viridiplantae > Streptophyta > Magnoliopsida > Fagales > Casuarinaceae > Casuarina > Casuarina equisetifolia. Next base: position 22,135,762 of record CM052357.1, read on the forward strand.
ATATGAATTAAAAATTTAACCATGAAGCAGAAAACCTTCTGTGGAATAGCACCCGATTCATATTGAATTCGAAAGTGGGTTCTTATTAAACAAAAAATAAATATGGGATATCTTAAATTTGAAGACAAGAACTAACACAAATTGTGTCAAACTTGCGAAAGACTACTTGCAGAGCTTTGACAAACTAAAAGATGGTTATTAAGCTAAAGCAAATCGAATGATGACAACAGGCTAAAAGGAAGATATCAGTCCATCTTAGCTTGCTGAGCTTTGACAAATTTAATGTTGTCTTCATATTTGTCACAATTGTTTTAAGTTTTCAAGATATCTTGTTTCTCATATCCAAGACCTCCCACTGCTGAAAGGACGGAGGGATTAGAGAGACCCATACAAGTCAGGTCACAACATTAATTTGGATTCAAAGTTACTTGCTCAAGACAGGAGGCCACTCTCAAATTTCCAATTATCCGAACACAGCCTAGAGGAGTCTTAGAATTCCTGATATTCATGTGAACAAACATTAATGTTTAAATTGACATTATACAGAATTACGGACATAGTAAATGATCATATGCTCACTGCTTGGGACCTTATGGTTTCATTTTTCATTTCACTCCTCTGATGGAGGTTTTATTCACCCTTCCTTCATTGTACTAATACTCAAGAGAGAAAAATTTAATCTATGTATTTAGATGTTGTATGTCAAAAATTTCGTGCACTACCCTTACTGCTTGGAATTTTCTGGTTTCAGTTCCTACTTCACTCCCTGGATGGAGCTCTACTTGTTCTTTCCTTACAATACTAGAATTCATGCCAGAGAAAATCCACCAATCCAGTCAAACAGAGTATGCCAATGTTTCGTGAGCTGCCCTAACTGGTTGAGAGTTTATGGTTTCACTTTCTATTTTCATTCCTAAAGGAGGGCTCTATTCACCCTTCCCTCATTGTATCAGCACACATGCTAAAAGAATTATATGAATCCACTTCAACATGGATGCTAAAACTAATGAGTATCAAAAGAAAATGATTCTTAATTTTGGAACACTAATCCTTTTGTTCCAGTATATCTTGCCCTTCTTTGGTTAGAGGTGATGCTGCTTAAGTATATTAAAAGGACTAACAACAGAAAAATCATTTCTTGCTATTGATCCATCTAAGGTGTTCAGGCTACTGCTGTATTAATATCATATGCTGGCCAGGAAAATCCAATTAAGGAAGTTACTTCACTCAATTAGACAAGTAACACGCATGCAAGCCAAAAACCGTGTAGTATAAATACAAACCTCTGACTCCTTTGCCCAGATCATCAGGTCAAACACATCACAACCAATTTCTCATGTACAGATATTTTAGAGACCTTATCAATATCAAATTCTGCACATATCCTTTAAGATGCCTTCTTTACTGACAAGTAACATATCTTATAACTTGCACAAACTAGATCAATTAAGAATTTAAAATACAAGAAATCTATATATGATGGTCCAAGAAAAAAACCAATTCGTAAGGACTGATAATTAAATTAAGTACAATGGGAATTTGTCAAAGGGATGGGTGCAATGATGCATATCAAACACAGAAACTACTAAGAAGATTGAAGGTGTGAAATCCTGAAAACGCAGTCAGGAATAGAATTTAGACAAATTATATAGGCCAAGACTAGGTACTAATTCAGATGGAATAGATAAAACAAGCATGGCTTCACTGATCCCTAAATAGAGAACATACCGGTTTGGTTCCAGACATCTGAAAAACCTGCACAGCGTTTGCTCCCAAATGAAAACAACTGATTGAATTCAACCAAATATTCACCAAGAGTCAGGATCAACAAAAAGAACATATAGTTTTAAAAGTTACACCATACATAGTACCCACATAAGTCTTTAAATCAAGGACACTCTAATCCTTCCATCGACGGAATGGTATTCATATTCCTTGAGACATTGAAAAGAAGGGGGTATAATAAAAAAAGAAAGAATAAGGACTATCTTCAGTGTTTTTATAAGTTACCAGATATCAAGAAGATAACTGACATTGGGGTTATCAATTTAATTTGATTTGATTTTAGAAGGATAAAATTTATTTATCAAATGTAACTTTCAAGGCAGAGAAAGAAAAAGTATGGCAGAGGCACAAGTCAGCAATACTCATGACATCTGAGCATATTATAGCTAGTGATTGTACCTGAATTAACCAAGGGTCACTACTCTGTAAAATAGAATGAAAATCCTTGGAGATGATGAAATTTTGGGTAAAATCTTCAGGATCAACTACAGCGACATGGAAACAAAATGCATTAGCCTAAAGAAACGAGATTCCAAGCATCAGATTTCACTCATAATCTTTCCTCGAATAAATGATTTTAACATGAATGTGTTTGTCTCATAATGACATCTTAACTAACCAGAAGCAGTATCATCTAGCAGAGGAAGTTCAACTTTTGACATACTTTCACCAGCATATTGTGTCTTGGCCTTTTCAATATCATCCTACAGGGAAAGAAACTCTTTTGATTAGAAGGTACAAGGCCTCCATAAAAGATTTATAACAGGACAGGATGCAAAATTATATCAAAGCCCCCCACAAATAAGCCAAAGTGCCTTCTCACTCACAAGATGCTCTTCAATGCCAAATATGTCATAGTTCCTTTTCCACAGAGGATTTTTCAGCAATTCATAAGCATATCGAATCTGCAAGTTATGCATGCAGTTAAAGAAAAAAAGCATCATAGAAACACATATTAAGAGGCGCTCATTACTGATGTTAGAAAACTCATAAACCAATATAACAACAAAAAAAGAAACATACTATGGTAATCAAAATATCAAAGCAGCCTAAAAGCCTTTCTTTCCATCACAAGGAACTGTTTATATGTGAGATACCAATTTCATGTCTGACTGAAAGAAGCTCTATTACCAAAAGATGGTAAATACCGCTCACCTTACACTTCTATAAAACATACTCCTATAAAAAAGCTCAAATACATCTCACAGTCTAATTCAAGAAGGGGTCAACACAAAGAGTCATAAGATTCAAATCTGTATTTGCAAGGGATGATTGGCAATTTACACTAGCTAATATATCATAAAAAATTAAAATTTCAGATCAAATCCATCTTAGTACAAGCTGAGGGGAAAACTCGATCTTTTAGTTATGAATGTAAAAGCTTTAAAAATATGTCAAAGAAAGGAAAGTATGAATTGACATGTCTAGCTCAAAGACTTTTTGCGCAGTGTCCAGACCAGTAGATGACATTCTTTAAAAGAATTCCTTCTCATAAACATGTGTACGAGACTCCAACATTATAAAGAGATAATTGAAATCAATTCCCAATTTTATAAATTTACCTCATTTTTAAAACTTAGGCCTTGGCATGTCTAGCTCAAACAAGTTTTGCCTTGAACACAGACCTTTATAAAACCTGCTTACAAAATTTAAAAAGGAACAGCTTTTTTCCTTTTGGCCCACTGTCGTGCTCAGAGTGTCAAAAAATTTAATGAAATGAAGGTGATGATGTTGGAGATAATAAAGATGATGTGCTTGGAGGTTCATTTTCTTACAAATATATATCTAATATCAGAATTAAAAATGTAGAGCATTATTAGAACACCAGTTGAAATCCGGAATAAGACTATTGAAACTTCAAAAAAATTAACTTTGGAATACAAACGAAGAGGTTATGTACCTTTATGAAATCAGAAGCAGTAGGAGCTTCATTGCCTGAATTCCTGAAATTACTACGTTATTTAGTCTAAAAACACTAGTAAGCGCCATGCTGAAAAGAAATACAAAAAGATATGCAGTCACTACAACCCCAAACGACTTTGATGCAATTCTGTTGTATTCCCTGTTTAATTGTAGCTTTTCGTGTTCAAAATGTGACACTCTAGCACATCCGGCACCAAAGTCGCTGGCTTCTAAGTTTCTGGTTAGTCAAGTTTTAGAAGCAACTGTCATCAAATTGTTAGAGCGACAATTTTACTTTTGTTATCTAATTATATGATTTTCCAACAGAGCTCAGATGATAGGAACAGTCTTCTTTTCCTCATTAAGTGGCTCCAAGGAGGATAAGAAGGGCAATGCCTTTTCAGATAGAGATTGGATGCAAGGAGTAGTTTTGTTTTCCTCGCTAAGTAGCTCTAAGGAGGGGTAAGGAGGGGTAAGGAGGGCACTGCCCTTCCAGATTGACGCTAGGAATAGGAAAGATCTTGACAATGGTCAAAGTCCAACGTATGTGAAGCATGCTTGGACTAGCCAACAAGATGCGAAACGGATGTGTGAGTGTGTTTCTCTGTGTGTGTATCCATGGATATAATTGGTATCAAGTTTCGCATGGTGCTACTTTTTGCTAAGTTAAACTACTAACTTTAACATCTTGCCGAGTGTCCAATCAAGTTATACAGCCTACTAGATGTTTATCATGCATACAAATTTCTTATCAATCCAATGCCATTTACTATCCAATCCTGCACTCATGTTTTGTACATTTTTAATGTTTTAAAAGAATAATTACAAAAATTGCTCAAATATAATAGTTATTAATCTTCCACCAGTTTGATCTTTAGCAAGCATGATGAAAGATGAAGGTCAAACAACCTAACCATGGGTTAGGTAAAATATTAGTTATAGAAGATATGTCGCATTGGAATAATTTACACCAAGATTAATATTATGGGTTGGCTTCAAGTTATAAGTGGTGTAATGAATTAGAATAAATTGTAGACAAGCTCTTACTGATTATACATTTCCGTGCGCTCATCATGCATACAAAATTTAACGTCCAACCAAATTTGTTTTGTTCGGTAGATTACTAGAACTCAAAACAGGAAAGAAAAAAAAGCGCATAATTCTGAACACATACAATCAAATTATCAATCAATTCACCAAATTACCACTTGGATGAAAGCTCCTCGTAAGCCTTCTGCACTTCTTCGATAGTACTGTACCTCTTAATTCCCAGAACTACAGTTCACCAGACGAAAGAGATTAATGAACAAACAAAAACAAGCAAAAACAAGCAAAATGCACATACGGAAACAACCTCAACCAATCCCTGAGTGAAGTGAATGACTGACCGTCGTAATGAGAGGGAGGGAAGGACTTGGGAAGAACAAAGAGCTGGTAGAACATCGCTGCAGCAAAGAGAACAAGAGGCACACTGTAGGCTTTGATCGTGGACGCCATTGACGACCTCGCCGATGGCTCGGCCGAAACCCTAGTCATGTTAACGAGAAATCAAGTCTCTCAGAGAATCTATGCCAAAAGAGTCCGTGCTGGTATGGCAAGGCCTTATTGTCGCACCTTTGGTGGAGGAGAAGAGAGTTCGTGACTTTCTCCACGTGGGATGTCGTTATTCGCTTTAGGAAATCAAGTCAAAGACAGACGGAGAATCTGAGCTCATACGAGTTTGGGCGCAGGTGATAGCGACTCGTACCCCGCTCTTAGAAGGACGCTATTTTTATCGGATTCGTCGGGTTTTCCGATGACAGAATGCCATGTCATCTCCGCCTTGAATCGGTAAAATGAGTATGACGCGACAATTGGGTCACATTCTATTTTCCCCTACGAAATTTGGGAAATGGATTGTTTCAGTTTGGTAAGAAAATAAAAAAATGCCATTTTGATTTTTCACTTGTTTCTCAATTTTGAATAATAAAAAAGAAATTGTAGACAAATTTAGACTATTGATCAAATGAACATATACAGTATATATATTTTGTCATAATCTCAATCATTATGTCAAAAGGCTTAGGTTTATTGGTTAGTTAGGAATTAATTTATTTAGACTATGACATATTTAATATCAAGCTTAAGATCAATAAATCCAAAATAATGCAGATTTCAAATTAAATCAAACACTTGTATAGAAATATTAATAAAAATTGCTTAAAATTTTCAATTCCCCTCACCTTTATTAATTTATTACTTGTCATTTAGTCAACTAATTTAGTGATGAATTAGTAGTAGTTTTAACCATGAGGTTTAGGGTTTGATATTTGTATATATAAGTTGGGTATGTGTATTATAATATTAAAAATAAAAAAATATTAATAGTAGAAGAGCCCTAAAATCTGTTTTCTTCTTGAGTACATGCCTCCATTTTAATGGGCCTGAAATCCTACCATCTGCTACCCTGAAGCATGAAACTCCGGTCACTGTCCGATTGAGTTCTTCCCGCCCAAATTTCCCCTGGACTATTGAAAGTGCAGTCCATGGGTTCGTTCAACAGTAACGATCCAATTACGCAGGCCAACGTGAAAAGTCTCTTTTACAGGTTCTAGAGAACAGAGAGATTCCATTACATTATTGAGAGGAGATCTTCTTCTTCGACAGCGATTTGTCTATGTCCAAATCATGGGTCCTATCCGACCTAACCAATGGAATTATGCATCTAAACACTTAGACTGAAATAGCCTATCATCATCCACCCGTGCTGGTCTAAAAGCACTAATCAACAACAGCTTCGGTTTAGCCACTTTTTCCTCACCTTTCATATCCCACCACTTCTACGCTGAATTTCACTGCAAGACGAAGTTACCATCTTTCGTTTGGCTTTTTTCTGGACTCAGCTTTGTGAATAAGCCGAAGGAAGAAATAAAGAAGAGAAGAGGAAAGAGTTTTTAAATAATAAAAGTCATCGTCTTATGGTTGTAGTTATATATAATGGAGCAACAAAACCTTAGAGCCAAACAAAAATACAGTAGTGCATGGAGGGCCATCGCCATCAAATCGAGTTGGGTCAGTGGTCACATTGGAGCTCAGTCAATAGTTTAAAAAGCGGGAGGGCCAGGAGATGCTAAGAAATAAATGCAAGAAATCAAAACACGTATCTCGACGTCGCGATCCCATGGATACACACATTTAAACGGAAGTCCGTAATTATCCTCAGTTCTCGGAAGTTCGCCACCAATTATGCATGGGGATTGGATCAGTATTCCCATAATCCTTGCGTTTCATCTCTCTTACCGCATTCATTGATCTTACCGCACCATGAGTTTGGATGCGTGAGTTGTAATATTCGAAAATAATAATTTTTTTTTGAAAAAGATATTGATCATGACCATCTTTGTTTACCTTCCGACTTCGTCAATGCCCTTCAGCAAGAGGATAGTGTGCCAACGTTGAGCAGATGGACTGTTTGGCCCGTAGTTTCTAAGCTCAAGTCAAGCACAAGAATTGATAATCACTGTGCGTTTGTCTTATTAACATCAAAAACAACGACAATTTTGCTAAATGGTACTAAAACAAAAGATGGTGAGGGCTCTCGAATCTTGCTGTTCAGCCAGTGACTTCCTTCTTGGCCATTTCAAAACAGATGGAGGTTGAAGATGACATTTAGCTTCGCATTTCAACGCTTTTTCCTGGACTTTCCATCTAATAATGAGTCCCTCCCATGCAGGCCATCAAAGTCCAACAGAGGTGGCTGGCCACAGCAGCTAAGCTTTTTGTCATCTGATTTTGACCACAGATATTGGTAACAATAATTCTCTTCCTTCTTTTTCAACAAAATCTGAATTTGCTAGAGGAGGATCGCTTGTGATGGACGTAACCAGAGGAAAATGCAAAAGCAATAAGTTGTCACAAATTTAGGAAGATTGTGTTCAAAACGGAAAGGATAATAAGCCGGATTCATACTTAGTAAGGGAAAATGAGAGAATTTATAGTCTCCCATCCTTCTTGTCCTCCTTCATGTGGATAATGGAGGAGAAAAATGGACTCCTCATAACAAGTAAATGGTGATAAGCTGGAATCCTCACCATACCTTATCCTAAGATCACTTCTTCTCCAACAAAAAAACACTACCATTTTCAAGGCCTTGTGTTTACCATTTTCTAATCATGCGGTACAGCTAATAATGAATTGTCTTCCCCAATCATATGGTTGCTTAATAATGAATCTTTGACATAAAACAATCAGTCGCCATGTGAAACTCTAACACCAATAGGTCCCATCTCAAACATATTAAAGATTTGATAATGAAATGCATCACACAAGTTATAAACATCTACGGCATCCTTTCAATCATTTACTAGTGTCAACAAAACAAATTTTGGATGCACATATCCATGACTATAAATTATATGCTTATACGTATATGTGACATCACAATAACTTATCATTGTAATTTTAAAAGAAGAAAAATATTTATTTAAAAATTGTGTGTATATGAAGAACGTCATCATTGGTACTAATTTGTGAGAATATGCAATGATATTTATGATCTATATATATAAGTTAATTGTTTATTCAAAATAGGTCAAGTTTAAACTAAAAAAAAAATATTTTTAATATTGTAGAACCTATAGTTCAATGTATTTTGCTTATGAAGTTTACAACTTCACCTTCCATGGTTACAAGTAAATATACTAATAAATTGAACATTTAATAAAAAGTTTCTTAAATGAGATAAAACTAAAGTTAGAAGATTGAAAAAAAGAATATTAAAATCAACTAAAAGAAATGTGGAACGATTGACTTGGGAGGCAGCCTAGGTCTCTCTCTAAACTTAAAATATAGCACCCTATGGAGGATTTTCTCTAGTTAAAAATTCGTTCAGACATGATAAGCACCTTTCGGTTCTTCAACGCCTCGAACGCTGTTAGTTAGGATTGGTTTTGTCTTCCGCACGAGCACATGAATAGCTGGCTTGGGGCCCACGTGGCAAGTTCGGGATCGCTACACGTACGCGGTCTGTGGACCATACCCTGACGACAGGGAAACCCGAACCGCGTGACCGCTAGCACGGGGATTGGCGTGGAGCCCACGGGCTTACGTGTGGACCGTTAGAAAGTGGCCTAACCCCCTCTTCCAGCTCTGACATCATAGTTGTGGGACGCAGCGCGTCAGACAATCTCGTTAGAAGGTCAGGTACGGGTGGGCCCCTGCTACGCAGGTTTCGGGGGACGAAATTACATAAACACCATGTTTTTTTCTCCTTTTCCTGTTTTTGTCAAAGTAACAAAAATGGATTGCATTTCCGCTTCAATTACTTTTTTATTTTTAATTCATAATTTCCACCGACCTTTGTGAGCAGGATGTTTTGTTAGATCTTCTATGCAATTTTATTTTATTTTTATCATTTTGAGTGCATTTTAAGGAGCCCCTTTCAATTACTTATCATGTTTGGAGAAATGACAAAAGAAAATATTAGAATTTTAATTTTATTTAGTAATTTATTTCAAAAATTTTGGCATATAAAATTTTTTTTCTCATTAAGTTAATTGAAAGAGAAAATAATCTTTGAACATAATCTCAAACCTTGAATTAATTCATATTAGAATATTTCTATAATATAGCTTGCAACTTCTAACTTCATTTTAAGTTGTTGAAATTAAAGTATTAGAATTCTCACATTATTTATTCTTTATTATAATTTTTTATGTACAAATAAATTGAATCTTTTCTTAAAATTTGTTTTTAAGAAAAATTTTTGTTTGTATAAATTGATAAAACACAAAATCTAAAAAAAAATCTAAACTTATTGAGAAGATTTTTAAATTTTTATTTTAACTTTTTTTAAAACTCACAAACTTGCATCTGTCAAATAGTTTTAGAATTTTTTGGATCTTAACATAATTTTAAAAAAAGGGAATTTAAACCTTATTTGGATTTAAACAAAGATTGTAGATCATCTCTTATAATTATTTAAATTTTGTCAACATTAAAACAACTTGCTTATTTTTATTTAAAAATTTTTCATACTGAGAAATTTTTGAGCAACAAAGAAAAAAATAGGGGGTATATACTCTTTAGAAAATAATACCAAACCCACAACCGTTCCTAACCAAGTTCTAGGACAATTTGAATCTTATTTGGATTTAAGATGTTATGTAAATCATCCTTATAATTATTCAAGTTTTTTTCGACACTAAAACAACTTGCTTATTTTTTTATTTAAAAATTATACACATTGAGAATCTTTTAGGTGACATAAAAATAAAATAAAGGATATATACTTTTTGAATATTATACCAAACCCACAACCATCCTTACCCAACTTGTAAGACAATTTAAATCTAATTTGGATTTAATATGTGATGTAATCATTCATTATAATTATTTAAATCTTATTGACACTAAAACAACTTGCTTACTTTTATTTAAAATTGTACATAGACAATCTTTTAGGCAAAAAAAGATAAAAATAGGGGGTATATACTCTTTGAAAAATACACCACACCCACAACACTCTTAACCAAGTTGCTTATCTAGATTTGGCATGTGATGTAATCATCCGTTATAGTTATTTAAATCCTATTGACACTAAAACAACTTGTTAATTTTTTGTTTAAAATTTTCCACATTAACTATCTTTTATGTGAAAAAGAAAAAAAAAATAGAGGGTATATGCTGCTATTTGGACATAACACCAAACCCACAACCATTCATAACCAAGTTGTGGAAAATTATTATTCTCGGTGGCCACACTGGTATGGGCAGTATTTAATGAAGGCTTAGCTTTTTAATTACGTTTTTGGATGTTTTAAGCGTTTTAAACTCCTCTTCAAAGTTTTCCACTGATATTAAATTACTGAATCGGGCCCGCCACGGTTGTATTGTAGTGGCGAATACACACTCCACACACTTGGTAAACGTGAGAAGATACTCAAAAAAAGGTTGAGCTTCACTTTCTTCTTGCTCTTTTATTGTCAAATATGGTGTCTCAAAAGTCATGTATTTAGGTGTTGAACTTAAAGTCAAGAAATTTCAGATTCCACTAACATATTACTGAACTAGCAAATTGATATAAAAAAAGTCATTCTTCTCTATAAAAAGGGTTTTGAAACAAAATATAAACAATTTAAACCTATGCTGCTATGTTACAGAATAGTTGGTAAGAATGGTTTTCTAGGACGATTTGGGTGGCTTTGGTTGGTGGGTTGCTCTCGAGGGGGACGATAATGGGGGAGGTTTTTTAATGATAAATAGGCTTATCAGTGAGGATAAATTCCAACAGGATGAGCAAACGACAAAAGGGCTCCAATCTCATATCGACGAGAAGTTTGTCGTGCAGGACTCAAATTGTCCAAGCATGACGGATTCAAGCATGTGCCATAAACGAAGCCACCACATGGTAGTAATAAACAATGAACAGAACTTGGGGATGGTATTGTACAGATTTCACATCACTGAGTGGACGGCTTTAGAATCAGAAATGAATGATGGGCGAGTGGACGGATTGAAGGAGTGAATGAATGAATGGGAATCATAAGAAAGGTGGGATTTTCCCCCTTTGGAAAACAATCAGGCTTAACTGTGCAGATTGAGCAGCCTGCAACAGAATCAACAACTGGAAAGTGGAAAAGTGAGAACAAGTTCTGTAGTTTCTTCATTGGAGGAAAGAAAATCACATGAACAATGTTTTTACCTCTTTAATTTCATTAATGTAATTCTTAGAATCTTAGCTGGACATCATTTATGTCAAATAGTAATAATTTCATATTAATTCAATGATAACTGGGATAAGATCCTTGACCAGTGAGTTCCGCAACGTGTGAGTTGTAATAAAAAAAAATTATTTTTATTCTTTTGATAATGCAAAACTCCAACTATGTGGTAGAAGCCATCTCTAGCATTTCTCAATAATTAGTTATAAGAAAGATGAGTCCTTAACGGTTCGGTTCGTGATAAAACCAAAACTCTGATGAGAAACTACCAAAACTGTTTGGCAAGTGAGAAAATGTTTTTCTTTTCTTTCTGTGTCGGAGTTGTTTGGTGGGCGCGAACTTCACGAGGACACAGAAATCAATGTGCCACGGAGGGAAAAGCAGAGGTTTTGGTTGTGGATTGCACATGGAGTTCAAACGTGGGAAAATAGAGACGCATTTATTGGGTCTTCCGCTTGGGCATGGTGGCGGTAGAAGGCCGAGCGAGATACAGTCAATGGCCATCACATTCATCGGAGTCCCCACAAGCTGGGATTTACATATTTCAAACTCTAACCATTAAAAAAAAAGGCCCAGAATGAAACTCGTGCCACTGGTGATGCAACTGCTAATATATAAAAGGACTGAATTACGGCTTATCAAATTTGTGTTCTTGATTTCCGACGAGATTATAGCAAATAAGATCACTTCACCACCCACTGAATCTCTTTATCCAAGAGACCTGACTACAACTACGGCAAAAACAAAGACACCCTCCAGAAATCAAAAACTTGAAAAAAGTACATAATATCTTACAGTGCATTACATATGCTTCACTATCATTTTTTTTTTTTTTTGAAGTTTGGATTCAGAAATTATATACACAAATCCACGACATCGACTAAAAACAGTAATAGTAACTGAAGCTCCTCTCGGTCTTCCTCTTCATCTTCTTCTCATAGGTCCCTCCTTCTGCGGCAGGTACTTTGCTTTCAATAACTCCACAAGTTGTCCAGGTCTGCTGGCCCAGCGGAGGAGGTTGATGGGGCCTCCTGATAATGAAATTGCCTTCTACTGATTTCCAGATTCGATATGACTGAAGAGATTTCGGCGTTTATGTCAGTAGTCAGGCCTGTTTCCTGCGAGACAGTAACCATCTCGTTCTCGGTTTTGAAACTCGGTCTCAAGTTTGATCCTTGATTTCCGAGTATGGCTCCAAGAAATGACTGGTCTGGCATTGCAACGGAGCTGGGGAAATGTAGATTTCCAGAGAGAGGAGCAGTTTGAGCGGAGTAGAAGGAACCTGAAACTGGGATTCTGGAAAGAATATCGGTGGGATTCGGGGAACCTCCATAAAGAGAATTGTTGGAGGAATCGACCATCCCCTCGAGGTTTCTTTGAGCATACATGGGATTGGAGAAGCAGGGCACGTAAGCCGATTCAGTGACAGGCCTGGTCTTGGCAATATAAGAAGAAGAATCCATTAATGGCGGAAGAGTAGGTCCTCCTAAATCACTCCCGGTAGGACCCATTCTCATCATGCCAGGGAGAAGGATTTTCTTCCCACCAGAACTTTTCTGAAACACCCTGCAAATCACCCATTCATTCTGCAATTCAAGAGCGAAAACCCATCAATTTTAAGTGAACAGAGGACAAACAGGCGGAAGCGGAGGTAAAAAGAGCGAAAACCGGAGAAACAGAGCCGACAAAGAATTATACCTTTGCAGTTTTGGGGAGGCTGTGGACCGATAATTTGCCCTCTAATCTGTATTCGTGCATGACCCAGTTGGTTTTCTCTCCTTTGGGTGCTCTGCCCGTGTAGAAAACAAGAGTTTTCTTCATGCCAACCAGGGCTTTTCCTTTGTAAATCTCCTTATCTTTCCCGGTGGCTTTCCAATAACCAGATTCAGTCGCCCTGTTGGTCCTCAAGCCAGTTGGATATTTTCTGTCCCTCACGCAGAAGAAGTACCATTCTTTCTCTCCCATTTTCGCTTTCCCTTCATCAAGGAAAACCAACAAGAATTGATCAATATAGTGACTTGGTTCCAAAGCATTCAACTTTCAGAAAGAGTAGCAGAGAAACATGAACAAAAAATCCAGTTTTTGGAAAACTTACGGTGCAAATCCCAGGGCTCAGACTTGTTCAAATCCGCCTCCCCAATAGCTCTAGCGGCGAAGCTGGTGTTGACAACCTTCTTGTACAAATAGTGACTTATAAGCTCTTCATCGGTGGGATGGAATCGGAATCCCGGAGGTAATTCAATCTCCTCCTCTTCCCTGTAAAGACCAGAGAAGTTTTCCATTTTCTGATAGGTTATCTGAAACTCCGGTTCAGAACCAGAAACAAATCAACAAAGCTACGATATCCAGAATCGTGCCTGAGTTCCCACGAGACTTATGGAGCTTCAATCCCTTGGGTTCAGGCCACCTTACAAACAAAAACAAAAACCAGAAAAATTTTTGTTAAGAGAGCAAAAGCTTGTTGAGAAGGCTTGGAAGTTGAGAAGAAAAAGTAGGCACAGAGAAGAAAGAAAGCAAACCATGGAACTAAAAAGTTGTGAACTGAAAGATGGAGATGTTAATGAAAAAAGCACCTAGGGACTCACTGCGGCCCTAAATACTGGCGTTTGGGGAGAAAGAAACGTGGTATGTAACGCAACCTGGTGGGTTCTTTCACCCTTTTCTTTCTCCTTCACTTTATTTTTTCCCGAGATAATTCCATTTTGACTGCGAAGGACGGTTCATCCAAACACCACGCATGTTAATACTGAGAATAAACCCAATTCAATATTCCCAGTGATGTATATTAATTAATCTTCCAATTTCCATTCTTAATGGCTTTCTCAAGGAATTTCTTTAGGATGAGAATGCCAACTCGGCTGTATATTACATGGTTAGGTGCTTCCTGGGTTTACCTGAATTATCCAACGTGCATCACTATTATATTCACCAAAAGAGATGAAGAAGCTCAGAATATAATCTTGGTGATGCTATTATTTAAACAAACAAAGAAAAAGCTTTCCCTGAAAGAAACCTTGGTTTTCTAGATGTATGCACAGTCGTTCTCCCTTTCCAAAAATTAGTTCAAAGTCCACTTTTTTCAACTCGAAATGACCCATATGACCCACAACTTTCCTTCTTCCTTAATCACTTTCTCTCTCTTTCTCTCTCTATCTTTAGACTTTACCGGATGAACACTAACCACGCACGAAGTCTATGTTTTAGGTTAAACTATGTTGAAAACGGTTTGATAAAATTTTCCCATTAGTTAAAACAAAATGAAGAAGCACTCGATCACTTATTAGGTTAGTGAGAAGTTAAATTCAACATCTAAGTGCGTGAATTGAATGCATACAATATAAAAAAGAAAAGGAGAAGAAAAACTTTTCTAAAAGAATAACTTTCTAATGACTAAAAAGTTAAAAAATCATACTACTAAGAGGTTTGCATCAACACATAGGACCCCCATCGTCCCCTGAAACTTCTCGCAAGATGGAGACTCATGGAGGTTTTACCAGTTAATCAAAGATATACCTTCGGGCTCTCGGCACAAGCAAATTTGTCTAGTTTCTGATGCATGATTAAGACTGTCATTTTGCTTCAAAAAGCCTCAGCAATAATGTTGGTTTCACGGACGCCATCTTCCATATCCACCATCGAGGCCTAAATGCAGCCAAACCTTGTGGGGTGCAACTCTGCAATAATGCATTTTTCTATTCAATACGATATGCTACCTAGATTTATATGGCATAATGATTCCGTCTACAGTGCTCAATTAAAAAATAATCTTTGTTATGGTACTGATGAATTATAGAATGGGCATGGATAACCTCACGCCCTTACTGTGGGTTACAATACAGCGTAGCCCAATATAATATAATATAATATAATTGATAGTCCTTCAAATTCAAGGTCGTAAGTACATCTAACTGAAGTACAAAATGTAAGCAACAAATCCCTTTGGAAGGATGTGCTTGAGTAAACGCATCACAAAGGTGGTGACTTATTAAATGAAAACCAAATTCGATGAACTTTCCACTATCATTAAGTGCATCTTAATAAGTAACAGAGAATGTGCTTTGATTATCATAAAAAAAATGAATAGAGCAACAACAACAATAATAAATAAAAGGTACGATACTATTGTATTAAGAGAGCCAAATAAAAAAATGAAAATCAATTTAATGTTTTTTTATGTTCATAGAATAAATAATATATCACATAAGTTACATCTTAATTTCAAAGTGGGTTAGAGAGTTCGTTCATTAAGAATGCTTACAATATCTTATAATAACTAATATAATTAAAAAAAGTACAAAAAATATTATCATCTAGTATTTGATGTTTAGTTTAAGTGCTTGATTGAGCACTTGAATTTGAGAAATAGAAGATTTTTCATTGTCTTAGAATTAGAGAATTTTTTTTTTTTCATTTCAATTCCTAATTGGTCAAGAGGATTGAACCAAATTATGTGGTTTAGTTTGGATAGAATTGTATCAAATCTAATCAAGATGACTTAGTTAAGCTTAACATAAATCAAATGTATTGATTTTTTAGATTAATTTTACCCAATGAAAAGGGGAGATATCGAAACCTTAACTTGTTGGCCTAACGGGTTAGGGGTGCTTTGGCTTACTACTTAGCCAAGGCGAAGTCAATGATTTTTTGAGATTGAGAATAAAAGATTTTGAGTTGCACGTTAGGGTAAGAGCAACATTACTTGCCATTAATTTTTCCTAAAGTTTTAAGGTTTATGATATCCTTAATGGCTAAAGAGAAGATTAAAATCTTAACATAGAAGCAAAAATCATTTGTGTAGAGCTTATAATTTTCTTTTTTGATTAATAAGACATCTAACTCTGATATCATGACACATTATGCAAAATATATTAAAAATGGATAGTTAATGATAGCACAGATAACGGCCTTTGATTACCATAAATAAATATGTGCCTTTTATAGCCAACTAATTATGCAGTATTGTACAATGCAATGAATAATACAGTGTGACATGTAAAAGCCTAACCTTAATGGTTTTGCAGCCACTACCTATCTTTATCTCTGAAACCTAATCCATATTTATTTTACCCAAAAGAAGCTTGACATTCAATCAACAAGAGAGTGAGACTTACGAAAGTATAAATCACTTTAATAATTCTGTATTAAATGATCATTAGCCATTTGCTTTCTTCACACGCAATCCATTCCTACATTTGCAGTATCGTACCATTGGTTATCCGTATGACCAATTCAAGAACCTCCGAGCAGATACGTTGTGTCGAGGTCAATAAAAAAAGACGTAGCTTTAGTTTTTTTTTTATTTTTAATTTCGATTTGTCTAACATAGTACCGGACACAGCTCCTGTTCCCCGGCTAGATTCTTCGTATTCTATTGGTTTTTTCTGGAAGATGACATGTCCGACAGACAGCCTCAGTTGGCGTTGATTTTTACTGCCTTTGAGATGTCGATGGCCTGCATGGTTCGCCACCCTTCATACTTCCATTGACCCTCTGCTGCAGAAGTGGATCCATCATCCGTCATTGCTGACATGATAAAGGTCTCCCCAAGCTCTCGCCTGTTGTGGGAACTCTTTGAACTGTTTCTCATGCAGGGCTTCTGATTATCTCCATCTGTGCTCCGTTCTGTAACCTGGAACAGACTTGTAGGGTAGATTTTTTTTTTTGGATTTCTTGTCATAAATAAACAAACCAAATGAAGTTTTGGTTTGATACGCATCATGGACATAAACCAGATTGACCAAAACATCTGAATTCTTTATGTTCCTCTTTACCCGATTTCTGTCTCTTTCAAACCCGCAGTGGAGAACTGCAGATACAAGAATGGAAAAGAAGAAAGCAACTGGTTAATCAGCATTAGGCTTTGATGGGGGAGATACAGAATTCATAAAACCAGGGTGCCCCAGAAGAGATTTTTGGTTTGGGGCAGAAGCCTTAGCCACTTGCTGATAACTCTCAATGGTCCTTTTCTTTGCACCCAGAATAGAAAGTTGCAGCTTCAGCAATGAACTGAACCAGAGAAATCTTTCCTTTTCTGGAAACAAATCCAAACATGGTGGGCGCTTGTCATTATTGCCTGATCTTCAAGGAGTTCCATTCTTCCCGGCAACCTCCCCATCCACGGCTCAGAATCCGTTGAATAGTCAAGCGCCAAGCAGTGCTCCGATTGAATCACGCGGGACAGTTGTCAGATTTTTTAACATTTTGATAAGAACAATTTAAACTTGGTTAAGTTAATCAACCCAAGGGTTGACTTCCAGCCAAGAGTGACTCCGAGCTGATTGTATATGGGCCCTGTTTCATTTGTTCCGACATTAGGGGATGAGAGAGACAGAACCACTTGGCGGGGTCCTATTGGTTACAAAGCAATCCAATTAGGTGGATCAGCTTGCTTGATATCCTAGTGAATTGCTTTAGGACTTTGAAAATTCTTCAAAAACACCTTTACTTGGAGCTGGTGATTGACCTTCTAATTTGATACCTAACTTTCTGATAGGTGGAAAACCAATAGGGCTTTTTAATTGGTATGGTGATCTTGAACGTGGCTCTCCTACAATCGCATGGTTGTTGTCCTTTTGATGTGTGGTGAAAGATGTGCCACCATTTGCTTTTCTTGATCATTGGGTTTGACTTAGGTGTCAACCTCATTGTTCCTCCTGTTCCTCATTTGAAAAATGGAGATATTTAAGTGGGGTGGATTGGTTCTCTTCTGGTTGCTTCACCTTATTGGTACTTGTCTTTGAGGTTGTTTTTCTTTTTAAGAAAATGGGCGCAAATGGAATTTCCTAACTAGCTGTTAACTATTTGAGAAAGGTAATGGGAAAAAGCATCTAAGAAATATGCAAAAATCCACAATTTGGGGATCTTCTAACTATAAATGTAATAGCCCAAGTGAAAAGTTAAAAAAAAAAATGTCAACTGAAATCAGATCATTGACAAGTTATAATTAATTTTTTTATTTTAACTAATATGTGCAAATACAAACAAATTAAGAAAAATTTCATTCAAGATGAAACATAATAAACACTATCACCTTTTACCTTGTCAAGGAGTTGATGTTAAGGATAATACCCAACATATTGTATTGAAAACTTATGAAATGTTTAAACTAATCTAATGTCTTCATTAAAGAATCTATGCTATTTTAGGATAAAGTTGAGTTAGTTTATTTATTGTATTTTCCATCTTTTAGATCTTAGCTTGATTTGATATGGACAATCTTAATAATTTACCTGTTAAATAATTGAATTAAAGAGTAGAGGATAACCAACTTGTCAAGAATAAAGGATATTCCTAATGTAAGCTCGGAACCAGGCATTATAACAATTATAGTAAATAAAATGGAGAAAGTACAGGGAGAACATTGCACCAGAAATCTACTTTTGTCTTGGGCTGACGATTTTGGTAGAAGTACATTAAGTTAGACTTTCTATATTATTCTCTTTAGTGTTCATCCGTCTGTCTTAGATGACTAGAACCATCGGTGATACATTGGAAATACAAAGAGATACATCTTATAATTTAATACAAAAAGATAAAGATGCTGTTCCTTTTACGGCTATGATCCTTTCCAGCTGTTTGCATGCACGAGACCATGCTTTTTTTGATCTCATCTCTTTCCTCCTCTCACCATTAAAGCTTAAGCCTAAATGCTTCTCCATGACAAAATGGTCTCCATACATCATTTAAAAGCATCTGTCAACTCCTACCATCCTTTGTTTCCTCCACTGGTTATATGCAGACAAATGGGTTCTGCAGACCTGGAATTTAAAACTTACTGGCACGCTTCACGAAACTTGACTCGCTAATCGATCTTCGAAGTTTCATTGGACAAGAATTCCATAAACATCTAAAAACAAAGCAGTAGTTGTGGCAGGAGACAAACCCCCACAGTCAGCCATCACCATCATGAATGTTCCGAAATGGTTTTAAATCAAAGAGAGAACAAATTCCTGTAATATCTTGAGTGGACAAAGGGTAATGCAAGGCCAAACAAGAGTGGGTAGAATTTTCCCTATAAAAATTGCATGAACTTAAGTGGGAGTAGTTCAAACTACTATGCTTCGAGCCTAGATCCTAAATTCATCCCACTTTATAGAGTGAAAGCGGAGTTAAACTCAAGTGGAGATAGCTGAAAAGTGATAGAAAGAATCTCAAACATAAAAGAATGAAATGGGAAGCATTAGTTCTAGAGACAACCAAAAGAGAAACTCAATATGTCATACAACTGCTATTATTTATCGGGTCTTTTTCTTCCCTCCTTTCTTCTTTCTGCGTGAAAGGAGAGGAGAAGAACGACAAAGTACGAAACTTTCGTGGAAGAAGTCAAGGTCTGGCGGGATTTGAAACATTAAAAAAAAAAAAGGGGGCCGGAATAAGTGGCAAGATGAGAAGACAGGGCAAAAGAGATTACGTGAAAGGCGGGATGTTCAGACTCTTGTTCGAGGATTACAAAGTAGCTAGTCCTAAACTTATAATTTAGAGACTGACAAAATCAAATTGTTTAAGTCTAGGCTGAAAACTTTGTTTTGATCGCACAGGAAGTCAAGTTTAGATGCGAAATAGATGAACAAAGATGAACGCATTGTTTAAATATATTATCTGTTGATTTCCCAAGCTTCTTTGATATCCTTTGAACTTGGAAGAAGATATGCTGTCATGCCCTCATTCTAGCAGAAAGCATGCGTTTCAAGAACGTGTTTTAAAAAGGCAGATTATAGCATATTTTTACCAACTTGGAAAGCAATACAGTCAATTTGTTGACACCTAATCCTCAGTTGAGTAAATTCCAGGGTTTGCTTCTGCTAGGAAAGTTTGAATAGCATAGTGATTTCAGTTCTCTTGTCTAGATATTTTATTGTTCTATTCTGTTGTCTTTATGTGTGGATTTTTGTGCTCCTGCAACATATCAATGTAGACACAGAGGGCTCTTGATGTCACCATTTGACGATTCAGTTCTGCCTTTTGAGACACCAGGCCCTGTGAACGTTAAATGCAAACACTTCAGGCCATTTCTGAACGATTTCTTTGTATATTTGGCATTTTCAATTCTGGTGCATAGTTTGTGTGTGACTTGGTCTGCCAAAGGTGAATGGTCTTGGAATCATGCACCAAACATTGATAGTCCCCATCTTCCAACCTCTCCCTTTTTTCCTAGCCTTATGATACCATGATATATGGAATCAGATACCAATAGCTTTCTCCTCTGACAGATGCTCGAGCACCAACTTTTGGACTGCTTTAAGGAAGACTAAGATTTTCTATATTTAATTGAAATGGGTAATTCTGCTTTCTTTCTTAGCTCAAAACATTAATGGAAAACCTTTCTGGCTTCACCTAATCTGCAAAAAAACACCTCAAAATGTTGATGACTTGCATTTGCAGTTGTGGGCTGAGATTGAAATAGAATTTTTTTCAACAAAAGAAGTTCAGGACAGTTAGAAAATTGTAGAAATTCCATGATTTTTCTAGAATTTAAAGAGATTCCTCAAAAACAGCGGCCGTGGATCAATGGGCAGTGCACTGTAGTTGCATCAGATGTGGCGTGTTAGGACCAGATACCAGAAATAGTAACCCAATTAGGCTGCTCCAGCCCGAGCTTCTGGCTGACAGATCCAACCTAACTTGAGCAGTTTGAAACATGCACAACGTGCTCAAGTCTAGTTTCGGCTGTCATATTGTTCTCCTTTCAAAGCTAAAAAGCTAGGAAGTCGGACCCAAATTTGAACTGAAAAAGACATAAAGGGTTGGAACAACTGAGAAAAACAGGTCACTTGTACACAAAAGACAACAGGTATTCTAAACCCTTTGCATGTTATCTCGAAAAGGTGAAGGATTCTGAACCCACCACAGCTAGATTAAAGCAATACTGCCTTTCCAGATTGCAGGACAGTCCATTGCCAGAAGAGCTCAAGTAAATGCCAGTGATCTATCCCCAGATCACTGCCTAATCCAATTAGAAACATATAGGTTTTCGTCTCCATTTTCTTTAATCTTACTCATTCAAAAATCTACGGGATTGCATGATTAAGACTGGTGAAAATATTTGGCTTGAAGTCTCTGGTCGAAAGTGTATGTATAAATATCATTAAGCTAAGACACTAGATTCCATGCTATTACATACCAAAATGGAAGCTTGCCTGTTAGAACTTTCTACTTGTCTGTCTTAAACTTATCTTTCAGTAAAGATATGAAAATAACAGTTTAATGAACTTCTGAGTGAAAAGCTTGCTTATGTTTTTACTCGCACTTTATACTCTCTGTGAATGTGCTTTAACAGCCAAAGCAAAAAGCTAAAGAATTCCCATGCAGGAGTGTAAATATGATAACCCGATTCTCAGTAAGTGCCTTGATAGGATGAAAGTTAAAAAGTGAGATTCCTACCTACAGTGGACTTGTTAAAGCTATCTTTAAGGTTGGTTGATTTAAGAATACATAAATATACAAAGGAATATATTATACTAAGATTGTAATAATTAAGACAATCTTTAAACACATCTTATCATATATTATGATAACTCAATCTACAAATAATAGAGCAATGAGATAAAAGTAAGTCATGCTGATATGATGTTAAAAAAGTTAATTTGCTTGGATGTTATCCTAAATTGCATTTACCTGAATATCACGTTTTCAGGGCTGAAGGCTTAAAAGGCCCATATAGCCTCTCCTGTGCAGCGGTCCGGAGGCTATTTAGAGGCATTTGAAATCGGAACGCAGTAAGGAAAGTTATGACCGTTGGACGTCTTGCCGGCCTAAGATCGATATGGTTTAATCTTCCATGGCGTTTCTCAAAGCTCAATCTTTCTTGTTTGTGTAGAAATTCGGTGACTGCAACTACAACTACAACCTTAAGCCCAGATGGCACTGCTTTTAGAGAGGAGCGAAGAGTTATGTCCCTTCTTAAGCAGTGTTCCACAATGGAACATTTGAAGCAAGTCCATGCCCGTATAGTTCTTACGGGCTTTAGTAAGAATCTCTATGTCGTCGGCAAGATTATAGTGTTTTGTGCGGTTTCGGAGCGCGGAGATATGGACTATGCGGTTTCGGTTTTTGACAGAATTGAAAACCCAGATGGGTTTCTCTGGAATACCATGATTAGGGGCTTTGGGAAGACCAGTCAGCCGGAGGAGGCTTTTGAGTTCTACAAGAGAATGCAAGAGAGAGGAAAGGTGGCAGACAATTTCACGTTTTCTTTCTTGCTCAAGTTTTGTTGGAGAATGGGATCAGTCATGTTGGGGAAACAGATACATTGCGATACTGTGAAACATTGCCTGGAATCTCATGTCTTTGTGAAGAACACATTGATTCATATGTATGGCATGTTTAAGGATATCGAAACTGCAAGCAAGCTGTTTGAAGAAATACCAAGCCCAGTTTTAGTGACCTGGAACACTATCATTGATTGTTATGTCTTCTGTGGGAAGTGCAAGGAAGCACTTGACTTGTTCTCACGGATGCTGCAGAGCAGCGTAGAGCCTGATGAGGCTACATTGGTTGTGACCCTATCCGCGTGTTCTGCTTTGGGTGCGTTAGATTTCGGAAGGTGGGTTCATTCCCGCATGAATGATACCATCCTCGGCGGTACTGTTTTGGTGTCTAATTCGCTAATTGACATGTACGCAAAGTGTGGAGCTGTTGACGAAGCACGTACGATATTCCATCAGATGAAAGGGAAGAACATAGTATCATGGAACACAATGATTCTACGTCTTGCAGCACATGGCCGCACAGATGAGGCATTGGCAACTTTCACCAGAATGTTGGAAGAAAAGCTTGAGACACCAGATGATGTCACTTTCTTGGGAGTGTTGTCTGCTTGTAGCCATGGAGGACTGATATACGATGGAAGAAGATACTTTGATGCCATGATCAAAGACTACAACATCCAACCAACCATAAAGCATTACGGGTGCATGGTGGACATGTTGGGACGAGCTGGCCTGGTGGAGGAAGCTTACCAGTTAATAAGAAGCATGCCAATGGCATGCAATGCCATTGTGTGGAGGACATTGTTGGCAGCGTGTAGCGTTCATGGACATGCAGAACTTGGGGAGAAGGTGAGAAGCCATCTGGTGGAGTTAGAACCAGATCATAGCAGTGATTATGTTCTTCTGGCAAACATGTATGCTAGTGCAGGTAAGTGGAACGAAGTGACTAGAGTGAGAAAAGCAATGAACTGCAGGGGAGTTCAGAAACCAGTGCCTGGAAATAGCTTCATCGTGGATTCATTCCCCCAGGAGGTCAAACATGGAGAGCAATGATGATTACAAAAATAGGAATGCTGCATTTACCACTGAGTTCATCAATGCAGGATAGATGGTTTTATTTATATCGTTCATTTGGCATGACATTAGGATCGGTATACTTAAGACATACGTTCAAGAGTTAATAGGGTCCTGAGCTCTGTTTACTTACAAATTCACATGAAAGCTTCAGAATAGTTACATTAGTTCAGTAACATTTGGCCACAAACCAACTTTCTTGTCCTTTACAACGATAGGCGAATATAACGCTTAAGAAATCTTCTTTTGTTTCTTGCTCTGCCATTCTTTTATTTCTGCATCTATCTTTGCTTTCACACTCGCGTGGAACCCTGGATATGGTTCATATCCGCAAAGTGACTGAAGAACCTGCAAATCAAGAAGGACATCATATTCAAATCATTTAGAAGATGATAAAAACATTCCTCAAATTTACTTGACGAATAGTGATAGCTACCTCAAGCAATACAAAGAAAGGAGCCATTAGAAAGGCTTGAAGGAGGTTGTCCAGAAGGGCTGGTGCTCGTTTCTACAAACAATGTAAATTAAGTGAAATATTCAAACATGATGGCAATAGAGAGGGGCAAACGAATCATGACAAAGAAGAGTAACCACCTCAAACACCCCGTGGCCAATGAATTGTCCTGTCCAGCAGAAGAGCTGAGCTGCTGTGGCAACCTAAATAATCAATTTTATGCAGAGTTTAGACTCAATATGTCTGGTAATATGAGGAATTCTCAAAACCTGGAGGCATTAAGCTTTAACAATCACATTTGATGAGTTTTAGAAGGAATCTTCCTCATTACCAATCCATTACCATCCAGTTCTGCTACAACAGAAGATGGAAAAAAGAAAACGAAAAAAAGAAATCTATCTCCATAACCTGACCCTGCTCAATTCGCATCATCTAGAAACTTAAGTGATATCAAGTGAATCCTAGAGTAGGTTGTCCAACAAAGTGGGCCTCTGTTCCCAAAGGGAAAAAAAAATATGGGGGGAGGAGGGCCACAAGCTGGTGTACGAAGATTCATACTTGGGTTTCTTGGTCTATAATAAAAACAAAGACATTAGTTTTAGCCACAATTCTTAGGATTTCAGAAGAATGTTTGTCAGCACATTTTTCCCTTCAATTTTAAGGATGTTTCGCTGAACCCCAGACACCAGTCTGTAGATCATAGCAGAGACAGAATTTACAGAGTCCAACAATTTCTCCAATTACGCAAGAGTTGACTAAGAAGCCTTCTTTTGTAGGTATCTCCTTTGATACATGAAGACTATTCCAGTGTGCTTTGGTTCCTTCTTAATAAAAATTATGTTCTACTTAGTATTCCTTTCAGCATATGCTCCAAATCTGATCTTCAAATCCAGACGACCATTAAACATTGACCAATGTTAAAAAAAAAAAAAAACAGAGGACCTGGGCAGATCTCAGAATGCAACAACAGTACCCCTAACTACTTGCCACCACTTTATCTGGAATTTGGCATAGGCAAAGTTTAAGTCCAGAAAATATCAATCGCACTGAGCTAAAATACAGTTTCCTGTTTCTAACAATAACTTAAGAGTAAAAAGGAAAAACCAGAACAAAAAACTCCAAATTAGTCATTTTTTGTCGATACAAGTCTAGTAGGTATAAGATGACCATGTTTTTTTCAAAGAAAAGAAAATTCATGAGCACACCGGGATTCAGAATCAGTTCAAAATTTTAAGGGATGATATTAATGTTCTCACAGTAACTAGGTCAAGCATTGCATAGTTCTGACCATAAGCTTCAGATAAACAGCACAGCACTACCTTAGTAGTCAGGATCGCAACACTAAAAGGGGAAAGTCAAGAAAATCTTGATGAGGAGGATAAGGGGAAAAAAAAAGATAAAGGTGATAAGTCAAGAGAGAAAAGGAGGAAAAAAAAAAAAAGGCAACAGATAGAGAACAACTCAATGTTAGCACCAACCAGATAAAGCAACAACTAGTACCTGTAATTGGCCGGACTGATATCACTGATATACTTTACTAAAGATTTCTATTACAGATCACTATGAGCACAGAACAAAGCATATTTCTTGCAGAAAACTAAGAAACTTGCTTTTGAAACTCATCAGAAACTAAAGAGAAGCTGTACAACAGAAGTGGGATCATGGTCAATATTGAACATATGCAAAAGCCCTATGAGCAAGAAGGAGCACAAAGTGGGAAAGGGAAGAAAAGAAGAAATAAAAGATCAGCAAATATAGAGACAAACATTTTACAAAAGGTAAATTAAGACTGTAATTGGCTAGGAGGTGGAAGAAGGGAAGAGAGGAGGGAGTGCAAGGGGCACATGGAGAACAGGTAAAGGCAGTTTGACATCGGTGCCAAAACTTGGGAGACTTCACCACATCTAATCCCGATGAGTTTTAGTACTTTGCAATAGGACAGTTTCCAGATTTTCCAATTACTTGTATGCACCCCATATTTGCAGCAGCTCGATATTCAATCATAGATTAGGAGCTTAAATTGCTATGTGAAAACCGAGAAGTTAGCCAAATCCATGGAGATTATACATAAATAAGAGCAACAAACTAACGCGACACAAATGAAAGGCAAGACCTCGCTTCATATCAAAACAGTTCGTTCCCACAATTAATAATTCCTGACGGCTAAAGATTGGAAGACGAAGCATTTTGTGACCAATGCTTCAGACAACAGAAAGACAGAAATTTATCTCAAAGCACTGTTTGTCGACCTGCTAGAATTCAATGCAAAACGTAGTCTAAAACCACAAGTTGCAGGAGCATCGAAGGGTCAGAAGGACCTATATTATAATCTTTCGGCGACAGCTGTCTTAAAAGAGGAGACCTGAACCTCTTCTGAGCCAAATACATCCCCCAGCAGATAAACTGCTGTAGAATTGTGAATCTAAAGAAAAATTGCTAAATAAAGGTTATATTGTGAACAAAGATCGAAAAAGACCAGAAGAAACAGAAAGCACCTGAAATTAATTGTGCTCAGTTCGGATGCTCACAAAAGCAGACAAAACGAAACTTTTACATTGTGTTAGTACCATATTATACGTAATTCCGAAAAATTTGCTACCCATTAATCTAAGTCGATCTCTTCTTCCGCAATTTCTCAGCAACCAAACAGAAAATAAATTCAATAAACTGATCATAAGAACCATTACCTTCCACGCCAGAGAAAACCCCAGCCGATTAGCAAGGAAACTAGCTCCAACCCAACAGATAAAACACAACAAAGCGGCCAAAGACCCAGCTTTCTTATCAAAAACCACATAGAACAAAGCATAGATCACAGTGAACAAGAATCCAACATTAAAAACCAGGAGCCCAGATTGAAAAAGCCCAATCTGAGGGGGAGGAGTGTAGAGAGCAGGCGTGAAGTACAAAAGAATCAGGGAACTGAATAAGATTGGCCACACAAGGCATGTGTGTATGAAAATATTGATTGGGTTGCTGTGGTACGCCCCATAAAAGGCAAAATGCCTCTCAAGATCAAACAACCCCGTTTTCCCCATAAAATTTTTCTCGGAAAATTGGATAGCAACGAGCAACAAACAGGAAAACTCTCTGGGAAATTTCTGCGTAAAGAAAAACGAAAGACACGGGTATAAAAAGAGGAAAGAAGATGGATTCGTCTAAAAACCAGAGCCTAGAGCCCGTTGGAAGCTCCGTATGCTTTTTGACGACGACTTATATTTGTTGTTATCAGAATGTTCCGTTCTTCCCGTCGGCTATGGTGTGACGTAACGTGTACCCAAAAGGTGCAGCCTGTAGACAAGCGTATAGCTTCCGTTTTATGATTAACAAAATCCAAATTTTGTTGCCATCTTCCTTGTAACCACTACAAGATAAAAACTTTAGAAGCACAATCAGGCTTTAAGAAGAACATTGTGCAGAATATTTCGCATTTTGATTTGATAAAAATGTTGTAGCGTTTGTTATTGCAATAATTAAGGCCGATTTAATCATGATTACTCATATGTCCCTATTAAGACCCTTTAAACGCAAGTATTTTTCTTTATCAATTTAAGCTATCAAACAAAGTTAGACGATTAAGACTATTCAAGATCATTTATATGAGTCGAAACCATAAATGAGATGGCCAAAACGAGAGGGCCTTGTGATAAATGCAAACGGGTCTGTGATAAGTGAAGCTAAATTGTTTGATTTGTCTAGTTTTGTAACTCGCCCAAGAAATCTGAAATTATGAGCATTTTCCCTCAACAAACTGCAGTGGTACCTCAGATGCAACATTAAATAAGAAGCGTGGACCAGGAATACGTTTTGAGGATGGGACAGAACATTGTGGTGTATTTTCCCCAGTTATCCAATTAGTTGCATGTGAATAATGGAAGGGTGGATGTAAATGGTTCCCTTATCCGCTCTCTCCCACGCCACCAGAAATACAAAATAGCGACTAAAACTCCCACATTTCAACACAGTACCTCTCATTCAAAACATGGCGGAAGCTGTCATGGGGTTCACCATTATCAAACCACATATCCGTGCTTCATTTCAGACAACAAAATCGGACACAATTCCATCTTCAAGATTGGTAAATCTTGCGGCGATTTCAGTTATACAGTCGTAGAAGGTTAATTAAAGTTTCAAAAGCTGGGAACTGAGAAAGTCTTCCTTTATTTGCAGCTCAGACAGTGTTCAAGCTCTGGACTTTTCAATGGGTGGCAGCAGGTAAGGTGTTGATGAATTTGACCGAGTATTAACTGTATTGCGTAGCCTTTTCTCTGTTTGGTTGCTGAGAAGATTGAGGAAAGAGAAAGAATCTGTTGCTTCTGAGCAGCCAAACAAAGTACTGAACTTCATATTATAAAGATACTTTCTTTTTCCTCTTTCAAACATAGCTTGAAGGTGGGAAGAGCAGAAGATCCTCCTCATGTAAAGTATCTGCTCTCCCTGATTGGCCTCTGATGGCAGTTCTAGTTCAGCATATGGAAGGCCAGAGAGATCTTGTAACATACAAATCAGTTTGGCATCTCAGTGATCAAGCCATAAAGAACGTCTGTAAGTGTTTCATAATTCGTTTCTTCTTTTACCTTCTTCACGATGCCAGAAGCATAAAGTTGGGCAACTAAATTTTGGCCCTGGTTTCTGACCTTACCCTTGTAGATGCTTTCTACATCTTCTTCACTGTCTGGGGATGCTTGTTCTTTGGATCCGTGAAGGTAAGCATGTCCCCTTCCACCCCTTTGTTGGATACATCATTGACAGCTTCACTGGTTTAGGCTCCGTCGCTAACATGTTTAGCATGTTTAGGATCCTTACTACGATTCAGAGCAATACAGGAAAGATGGAGGAGATGGTACCGGAAATTGGGTATATGAGAAGGTAATTTCTTGCTCAAATCACTGTATTTTAATGGGGGTTTCTCATGGTTCAGGCTCGGTTAACCTTTCAAGCAATTAAGAACAAAACCTCCATACAAGTGTAGTTATTATGAGCTTTTTTTTCCTTGTGTTATATCTTCAAGACTCATCCCCTTACTTCTTTTGGTAGCTTGAAGAAATTGATTGATAAGTTTTAATTGATAAATCCAATTGACTATGATATTGTCGATGCAACTCATTTTTGGATACTTCATGTAGACCTGCTAACATGAGTTTATAGCTTGAAAATTATAATATTTTCTCTTTAGAGTCAACTTTTAAAGAGAAGAACATATATTTCATTTTTTTTATTAAAAAAAGAAAGGCTTTCTAAAGAGAAAATATGACTTTCAAGAAACAAATAATGTCTTTCATTTAAAAATAGATGAAACATACACCTTTTTGATACTTTATCCGTGACCATGCAGCAAGAAGACATAGAAGAAGCTGCAAGAGCAGAACTGTGGCGTGAGGAACTGATCGAGGAGATTGAGCAGAAGGTTGGAGGGTTACGGGAGTTGGAGGAGGCCAGCAAGAAGGAGGAGCTTGTCAAGTGATTTTCAGTGTTCACTTCACTTCACTTCCTTGAACCATGCAGTATATATATGTAATGAAGTAAAGCCACGAACTGTATTCTCTGAACAATAGACAAAGAAGGTGACGCGCTTCAGTTTCACAAATTGAAGATAATCATAATGAACTAATTCTTGGTGTTCTGTCGGCTCCGGCATTCGATTCAAGATCAGTGCACAGAATAAAAGCTAGAAAGTAGGAAGATTAAGTCAACGATCAATCAAAAAGAGAGATAATAGGATATAAGATATGGTTGTTGAGGTTAATTAAAAATAACGAATAATCCTTGAGAAATTGAATCAATTTCTCAAGAACATGAAGAACACAAAGAACCCTAATAATATATGAAAAATGAAATACTTCAATTCGATAATCTGTTTGTACAAAACGATGTCTAATTTATAGACATAGCACAAACGTATACAAAAGGAAATAAGAAACCCTATATCAATCTGATCTTAATTACATAATTTCAAATCTAGGTTTTGGAAACCCAATATCAATCTATATCAATCTATTTTGAATTTGAGGTTGGTGAATGATGAACCTGGACATGATTCGATAGCTTGGAGGAGGCGCTCGATCTTGGATGAGAAAGGAAACTTTTCCGGTGAGATTTGCCTATCCAACGGTGCGCAGATCTGGTTGGAGATTGTGGATAGGAGGGCTGCGCGTCGGGGAAGAGAGGTGCAGGGCTGACGTGGACTTGAGGTGCCACGTGGACGGATGACTGTTTGATGAAGGTTGACATGGCAGATGTGGTGCTGACGTGGCAATGTTGACGTGGACTGCTGATTTGTCTCTTAACAAGGTTGTTAAGATTGTTTTATATTGAGTTAGATTGTTAAATAAGATTTTATTCTCAACCTATAGTTTATTAATTTTTTTTTTGAAGATGTTCTATCTCCTTAAGACATTTTCCCTTAAAGGCATTCTCTTTTTTTTTTTTAGAGATTCTAAACTTTTCTTTCACTTATTTGATCCTCCCATCACAAAAAGTTTAAGAGGTTTAACCTCTGAACCAATTTAGATCATTCCATTCAGCCTAGATCAATCAAATTTGCACTAGATCATAGAGTTTCCTATGGCGGGAGGCTAAGTAAGTGAAAGGGAAGTCTTCAATCTCTTTTACAAAAAAGAGAATGCCTTTGAAATATAACGCTTTTAAGGGAGAATGCGTTAAGGGGATAAAATGTCTTTAAAAGAAAACATCTTTTTAAGTGTACAAGCACGGAGATATATTAGATAAGTTTTATATAATACTTGGTTGATATTTATAATAATCGAACATTTTGAAATTAAAAATTTGAATTCAAGAGTAAAATTTTATTTAACAATTTAACCCAACTCAAAACAACTTCAACAACCGTATTTCATCTTTCTTATCTTGCCTTTTGATTGGTCTTAGACTTGTTTTCTTGATTTTTGGCTTTTGATTTAGTACACATGACAACGCCTCCTCCGTCAAGATTTGAGTCTATAAATGTTAAAAGATATGGTTGTCATTAGTTTTTATGTAATCAAAGAACTAGAAAATATTTTCTAGATGTAGTAATTTTTTTGGTAATATTGGGTTAGGATTTTTATCATTTTGTGGAAATAGTTCTCCTACTAGTATTTGATTAGGATTTTTTTAAAATTTTTCTATAAATAGGGGAAGTATATAAAAAGAGTTGAGAAAGTTCCCATGGGGGGCTGATTGTTGGAGAGAGCCCCTCTCATGGATTCTAGTTGATAAGAGAATCCATGAGATACTTGTTTGAGAAGAAGGAATGTATAAAAAAATTTAATGAGAAAAAACCATAAAGACTTAAGATGTTATGATATTCTGAATCTCTTAAATTTGTTGTGTTTGGATGTGTATATTCTTATATTTATGTATTCAACTTCTATATGGATGATGTGACTTAGTTGAATTTTCTTAACAATAAATTATATAACTTCTAAAAACAAGCTTTTATTAACTAATAAGCTAATATTGAACTAAGATTAATAATAAGAGGAACTTGTATGTCCGCCTATAAAGAACTTACTTTGATTGGTTTCAAGAGACAACTCAAGAATTGAATGCTTCCTTGTTGCATAGTTATTCTTTGCTCAAAAAGGCTTTGATGATTGTATTACTCCACCATATTTAACTCAAGATTGTCTATACTATTGCACTATTATTATCTCATATTTACACTATAGAACTATTCTTAGGGTTTACTAGTCACATGATTATTTAGGATTTGATTGATTGTTGTTTGATAAATTGCAATTAGACTTACTACTTAATTATGTGACTCCATTTGTAAACAATTAGCATAGAGTTTCGAGATAAGAAATTATATGTAGTTGTGAGTTTAAGGGGATTGAGATATCTATGTAATTTAATTTGTCTATAGTAATTTTTAAGAAAGGGCTTTAGTAAAAAAAGTAGGATAGAGTAGGTGTCAACTTGTGGAACAAACCCACCTCCCAAATTTGTGTTTGACTTTTCTTTGGACTATCCACTTGTGGTGATTGTTTTATTTTTGGACTTTTCTTTGGACTAATCTTTTAATTAGCATATTACTTAATTTAACCCTTTCTTAGATAATTAGGTTATCTCGGCGAAACTGGTGGCTGAAAAGTTTCTCTAGTGGTTGGCCACAATGGTAGAAGAACATCCAATGATTCTCAAAATGTAGGCCAAAGCATATGAGGACAAATTCAAGTTTTGCCACCTGGATTTAGACTTCCTTTGCCGTCCATGGTGTAATGTAATTCAAGCATCATTAGTGGCGTTTTTGGAGTACAAAATTGAATGGCCTTTTCAACGAGTAGATTGGTTTCATTCGGTCTCATGTACGGTTGGAGTGAGTAGGTTGCCTTCAGGCCACTTTAACTGACCAAAGAATGTGAAAACAGATGGTCATGTTTTTGACCACTGCTTTCTGATCTGCATTCGTTTGGGTGGGAAGCGATTGACGAACACAGAGCGCTCATTCTCCTCTTCTGTTGGCTATTTTCCAGCCTAGCCGTGGGCAGTGGTGGAAGGCCATTCCACCTCTTTCTTAACCTCTTCCGTTTGAACCCACTCTTCTTCCTCCTTACGGGAAGCATCATGTACTTCTCTAAATTCCATCTTGAAGCATTGAGTTCTGCCTCTAGGATTTGACTAAAAATATCTAAGATTTGTTTGGAAGTAGTTGTGCATGGCCTCCAAACATTCTTGTATTTTGGCCAAACCATCATGTTACTCCATTTGGTCGTGGCTTTAGTAAGTTATTGCTTCCTCTATCAAGCTCTTGTTACAAGATTGCTGACTCTAATACCATTATGTTACGTGCCAATATAACTAATTTAATAATGGACGTTTGAGGTTGAATAGAAGATTTGAACTCATTCAAAAGTTGAATCTCTTAAACTTTTCTAGGATCGAAGACCTAAGTAAGTTAAAGAAAGTTTTCAATCTTCTAAGAAAGAGAATATATTTGAGATAAAACGTCTTTAAAGAAGACTACTTTAAGGGGGAGAAAGCATCTTTGAAATATAACACTTTTAAGAGAGAATGTTTTTAAGTACGAAAACACTAATATATTGATTCTAAAGTTAGATAGTTTTTATATATTACTTAGCCTATATTTATAATAATCTAGTCTTTTAGAATTAAGAAAATGTATTTTGAGAGTAAAATTTTACCTAACAACTTAACTCATAAACTCAAGCTAATAGCTCAAGGATTCCTTTGGCCTAGTGGAACTGGGTCAAACTCCTAATTGGCGAGTATACTCGGTTAAGGGTTCGAATCTTTATTCCTTTCCTGAGTAATGAAAAAAAAATTTTAAAATTCTTTATGTAATTTTATCTTGTTGTAATTATTATTGATAAATACTAAATTGGTAAGAAACTATTACAACTATTGCACATTATTATAACCACTAGTAGTGATAAAAAAGTTATATATAACTTATATAATGCTTTAAATAATTCCTTAAAAAGTAAAATCTCTTAATAGTATCCTTCCAACTTAGAAATAAAATTTTAAAAAATAAAAATTAATTAAAGATGAAGAGAACAATAATAATGTTACAAAAAAATTTATTTTCTTTTTAAAATTAACTTACAAGAATAGAGAACACATTTTTTTGTTTAAAATATATGTATACACATATAATACATATTAAATTTCAACACACATTCTTGTTTAAAACATGAAAAGAGCCTTTTTATATAAACTCACTATCCCGAAATATTTATCTTTTTTAGAACTAATTCATAAAAAAGAGAACTATATGGATAGCATAAGGGACTGATATTTGTAATATAAGATGCATACGGACTTAAATACTTGGCAAGTAAGCATAGATACATATGTACATGAATATAAAGCACAACGTTGTCGATTTGTGATTAATTTTCACGTGAAATCTACTGGTTGTGAGTAATCTGTGGGTGGAACAAAATCAAACATTTAGGTAAAATAACGAACTTTCAACAAAATCGAGACAGACTCAGGTCGGATTGTGGAGTCAGCTAATCAAGCCGAACGGGGGTGCATGCGTTCTCGGTGGAGAAGCCCTTCGCAATCTTTACCCCAAAATTGAACATATTCACCGGCAATTCCTCTCTCTCTCTCTCTCTCTCTTTTCTCGGACACTCTCACTCTCTATCCAGACAAAACACAAACAATTTCTTGTTGGTTGGTTCCGCTTGTTTCTGCTACCGAAATCACAGCTTGACCTGTCGTGTGAATATCGTAAGCTTGAAGGATATCCAATACTCTCTCTCTGTTTCTCCCTTCTGGTTTTTCTGTGATAATTTTTTGTTTTCGTTTTACCTTTTATGAACGCTTCATTGTGTATATATCTTTCTTGTTGATTTTGCCTTTCTTTCTTTCCTTCTCTCTTTCTTTCTTGTGTCTAAGGTCCCTTCACTTGTATTACAGTCGTTAACTTTTATGATAACTGGTGCTCCGTTTTTTGTATAAACAAAGGAATTTCAATGGTGGGGTGAGTTAGTTCGACTACAATTTTCATGTCCAAAGCTTTAAATGGTGGCATCTTTTAAGTTTTCTGGATTCGTTGAGGACTGGGGCTTATTATTTATTTTTATTTTTGGCTTTTATCATATGGATGTCTAGTGGTGGTGGTGGTGCCTGAACGAAAGCTTCAGCTCGGGGAAGTGAATTCTTGTTGCATAATTAAAGTGAGTCAACTGCTGTATCATATAAAAAAGGATGTATTTTTAACTAAATTCATCTGTTCTAGGAAATGAGTAATTTGGGGTAGTCGAAGGATAATGGAAGTATAAAGCGATTTGCTGATTAGTTTGCAGGATGGGAAGGGTGAAGCTCAAGATAAAGAGGTTAGAGAACACCAGCAACCGGCAAGTGACGTATTCGAAAAGGAGACATGGGATTTTGAAGAAAGCTAGGGAATTAGCGATACTATGCGACATAGATCTTGTTCTTCTCATGTTCTCTCCAACTGGAAGGCCTACGCTATATCAAGGAGAGCACCGGTATGCCAATGGCTATTTTTAATGTTATAAAAGCGTTGCTTTTGTTTTTTTTTTTTTTAAAATTATTTATCATCTTGTGCCCTCTTCCAAATACGGCTTAGGTAGAAATTTATAGGTATTTAAACATTATAAATTCACCTGGGGAGTTTCTATTACCAGCATTCTGTGTGCTTCTGTGCACACGGCATTCATGTCCAGAATAGACAGGTTTCTATTAGAAGGACAAATCTAGATGTTCTTGGAAGGAAATTATGATATATTGAGAGATGAACGAAAGTTATAATGTTGCTCACAAACCCCTCACAAAGGAGGAAATATTATAACTAAAGGGAAATTCTAGTAGTGCTAAGGGTCTGATGTGTTGTGTCTATAATACTCTGAATCACTTCTATGCCATCTCAGAAATTTTGAAGAGGTTATTGCAAAGTTCGCACAATTGACACCACAGGAAAGGGCAAAAAGGTGAGCAAAAGATTACCTCAAATTTACGCACCTTTTTATTCCCTTTCTGGTTGAATCACATGCATTACAGCTAATTGATTTTTATTTGAATGGAACAGGAAACTGGAGAGCCTTGAAGTATGACTATTGCTTCTCATCCTTTTCAAATATAACATTTAAACTGTTCCTTTTGCTTGCATCACGTTAAGGTTGAACAGTTTTTCGGGACATGATTTTAATATTTTCTTGAAATTCTAGGCACTAAAGAAAACCTTCAAGAAGTTGGACCACGATGTAAATATAGAAGATTTTCTGGGTTCAAGGTAATAATATATTTATCAAGTATGCAAATTTCTATTGGGTAGAAACTCTTGAACAGAACTAATTTGGCAACCACTTTTTTCTTGTTTTTGCAGTTCTCAAAAAGTTGAGGTACAAAATGGTTCTCCAGTTCTTGTAATTAATTATGATTTGAGCTTCTTTGTTTAGTCAATAAAATGTTTTTTTTTGTTAAACAACAAAATGCAGGAATTGAGTAATAGATTAAGGTTATTACAAACTCAACTTTCAGGAGAACAGAAGAGACTGAGGTGCACCTTTGGGGCTTTTGGTTGTTAAAGTATTGCTTTTTTCTTTTTGATTGTGTGGATCTTATTGCTAGCCTTAGGCAGATATACAATGAAAGCTGAATACATTTTGCAGTTTAAATGTCCTACTTAATACATTATAATTTTTGGGTGCTTTGGCACTAAGGAGTAAGACATTGAAGGGTCAAAATATACTGTTAGAAATTTTCCTCTGCTTTTGGTGTCATTGCCCCAGCTGAGGGCTATGCACACGAGTTGTCTTTTTGTTGAATCTGGAATTGCATTTTTTTTTTATATATAAAAAATTAAAATTATCTGCTGTCTTGCAATATTTATTGACATACATTCTTGCATTTGTAAATTTGACTTCTGCTGTTTCATGTTTAGCCTTACTTTTCCTCTGTTCAAACAAATTCTACCAAGAGGCCCTAGATGCATGTTGGTATTGTTTAGCTTCTTAGGATGCATTGAGTTATCAATTGACATCTTGTTCGAATTAGATGAAGTTAACTTAATTCGCTTGTGGTGTTTTGGAAGCAAGGCCATATACGTAATATGCTAAACATTATCAAAGAGAACTGATGGTGCATTAGGTGCTATTTGAGCATTCTCAAAAGCAGAATTTCGCTATTTAATTTATCTTTCATTATATGTTTTGTCATCTGTTTTGAAAATTTTTCCCTTCTGCTTTGGTTTGCGTAAAGTACAAAATCTCTTTCAATTGCCAATCCTTACCTAGCAAAGTTCAAATCCTGTCGTTTCTCCTTGTGCTCAGATGTCCAGTTTTACTGTTTCCTCACTGGAGAATTGATTGCAAGACTTTTTTCTTTATTAGAACTATCCACTAGTTTCTTACTGTCATCTCTCTAGTTTGACCCATTTCTTCCGAATTATCTTTATGAATACAATTCATTACTCTTAAGTTATTTTATCACTTCTTCAGCTATTGGATGGACCCGGATAAAGTCTGCAGTATAGAACATCTCCAGCAGATGGAAGACTCAATAAGAGAATCAATTAACCGAATATGTCTACAAAAGGTATGATTTATTTTTTGTTTTACCATATGACAAAGTCTGACATATTTATGCAGGGGTACTTCTGCCCTTAGATTTGTGGTAATTTATAAATGAATAACGAATTCAGAAATATTGTTCAGTACCGGAAACTGTAGAGACTGTGATGGTGTCTTACTATCAGGGATACTGTACACCTGTTGGGAGAGGATGCAAACCGGTACTGTCGGGCAAAAGGCAACCGACAGCCATCAGGTCCTTATATTGCCTTAGTATAAGGTGCTAGGCACTGACATAAGACACGCATTTCTAGACATAGTATACATATTATGAACTGAAATCATATAACCTAAAGTAATATAGTCTCATTTGGGTCAATTGTTTGCCCAAAAACTGATAGTATTTGTTACCAGTTTTATTTACAGAAACAAAGGTGTTTTAAGAGATTTTGACTAAAGATAAGGGGCATTTTAAATAAAAATAATTTTCAAGCTTAAAAACTTGATTTCAGTTGACAGAATTTAGGAGGAGAGCTTGGATCCTATTTATAGTTGGAGTATTTTTATAAAGTAAAATCGAAGAACATTTTGGGTTATGAAGTAAATGGTTGGAGATAAAGATCCCATTTTAGAGTAAAAGCCAAAAAAAAAAAAAAAAAAGAACTTTGGCCGAGGGATAATAGAGTGATTACATAGGGATCGACTCAAAGTAGAAAAGGTTTTTTCTTTTTGGTTTTTGTTGGGTTGGGGGGGGGGGTGGGGGGTAAGGAAGCATCTCTAGGGGGAGAGGGGGAGAGATAGAGTAGAAGGAAAGGGAGAGGAGGAAGAATAACGTGCCTCTTGGTGGTACCTTGTCCCAACCCAAGTGCCTAACTGAGTCCCCTGCCTGACTTTGACAACCTTAGCTGACATAGTTTGTTAATGATGAACAAGTGGTGATCACTATGCTTATGATAGCTCTTTCCTCTTGGCAGGAAAATCTTGGAACAGACCAACGAGCATCACTAGAATGCAGTACCCAGGTAATTAAAACTTTGTCTGGTTCACCACTCTCTCTCTCAAACCCCACCCCCAAAAAAAAGAAAAAAGGGGGAAAATCTCCCACTCTCTTCTGTCTTAGACGTTGGGAAATCTTGCCTTACAGTTTCAGAATGGGATGCCTTTACCTTTGACCATAAGTGGCGTGCAAGAAGCCCAATCCCTATCGTGGCTGCCAGACAACGGCAATCAACATATGATGGTACCTGAAGAGCCAAACTTCTTGCATCAGTGAGTTTATGGCTAACTATAATGTGGCACTACCTTCGACCTATAAGTTTATATTTTGTCTTGATGAAAATGATTATCTATTTTATCAATAATTTGTTAGTTATAAATTTCAGGACTAACTTTAAGTTTCATGGACTACTAGGATGTCAATTGTTGTTTTGACTAGTGAACTAGCCATACGTTACAATTTTTATTTTTCTATTTCATCTGCCTCTGACTAACCAGTGTTTGTTCATTTTTAATTTTTGCTTTCCCGGAGCAGAGAAGTGGGATGCTCCTCGGAAGTCGCGCTTCCAGGTTATTCTGGTTATTTTAACACTTGCAAACAAACGGAGGTTGGGAATATGGTCCAAGTTGCTAATATGAGTTCAGGAGGTGACACCTTAGATGAGTTAACTAGAACTGCATGTTCAAGTGTACAGTTTGGTGAGCAGTATGTAAATCCACTATATGGCAGTTCAAGTTTGCCAGAAAATAGGAAACTGAAGCCTCAGATGGAGATGAACTCACAACTAAATCCTGTGGATTATCAACTCAGTAACAACTTTGAGATGTCTAGGTCGCTGTATGGAAATGGGCATCATAGTTGGTTTTCTGCATCGGGCCCCTGTGGCATTGCCATGTACAATCAAAATCCCTACCAGTGGTGAGGATTTGTCTCACTATTTCACACTTTTTCCCTATCTCCAAAGAAATTCTCGAGTAAATGCATGTCTTAAAGCTATTCCTTGGCCAAAAGTTCGGATTCAATGGGTTGAAACATCATCAAGGCCAATGGGTTGCTTGCTAATTTCACTGGTTAAAATTGATGACCATGAGCATTTGTTTTAGCATATCTTGAGCAGGTTCAATTCAAGGACTTGTATGATTTTTCATTTTCATTCTTTAATGTGAAAGGAAGTGAATAGCCAAATGCTCAGTTAGCATCCTGTCAGTATTCTATCTCCTTTGCCATTTCATTCTCTAGCTTTCAGGTACTGAATCTGACTCTGTTCTTTATGATTTTCGTTCTCTTTTGCAGTAGTCAAATTGACTCTCATGGGTCACATTAATCTTCGTCGCAACGACAAGAATGGTAACTGAAAGAAGCACTCCTTGGCATGACATTTGAAATATAGGAGAGTCCAGTTCTTTTGGAAGAGCTACACTCACATTATAGGTTGATTTAGAGAAAATATGAGCAATGTAAATAACGAACAGATTTCTGATTTGGTTACTTTTGCTGTAACTCGTAAGACAAGTTCGCCGGTTCATCTGTAAATATAGTCTTTCAGTTCTCTCAACAAATCCGTAAATTAAACTGTTGTAGATAGTGAAAGCAATTACACATGGAATTGAACTTCAAAGAGATAAAAGAGTGGTAGGTGACCTCAACTTCTTGCTTCAGAAATTAAAGTCTAAACACTAAGTAGTTGATGTAATCTGCAAGGTGATTTAATAACATTTTAGTTCCCTGTACATGGATTTTTTTCTCGTTGATACCAAGTCTCACTCAAAAACTACACCCATATGGTCACAAGACAAATGAAACAGCTTCTGAAATCATCTCTTGTAGAAGACTTAGTAGCCTCTTAATGTCTGGACAATGGT
The DNA here is from genome assembly GCA_028551475.1 of Casuarina equisetifolia. Lineage (NCBI taxonomy): Eukaryota > Viridiplantae > Streptophyta > Magnoliopsida > Fagales > Casuarinaceae > Casuarina > Casuarina equisetifolia. The sequence continues at coordinate 22,175,753 of CM052357.1, forward strand.
GTTGTGCCATGGGTCAGAAAGGTGCTGCAAGAGGTTGTCGAATGGACCTTTTCCAGTCACGTTGTGTTGAACAATAAATCCCAAGAATGCCAACATCGCCAATCTCCCTGCATACATCAGAAAAATGATTAGGCTAATTCCATTTTTTTTTAATTGCCGAGGTGAATCAACAAGTTTTCCAGTATTTACCATTTGCGAGCTCTTTCTCCTTGGCCTCAGCAGTGGGTGCAAAGTTCAGTGGGTTAAAAATGCCACCTGGGTATCCCACCTCGTTTGGAGGCAGGCTGTATTGCTTGAAGATGGGATCTTGGTTCACACTCCCTGGGTTCTTTATGTCTTGCCACCTTCTAATCTCGACGTAATGGAACAAAATGAACTCAATCACGAAGAGAGTCGATGAGGATGCGAAGTATTCTGCTTTCCCAGCATCATACCATTTGGGGACATTGATAATCCCAATCTTTGTGAAAACTTCTGGTAGAAGCATTCCTGCAACACCCAACATCGCCCATCGGCTATTGACAAGCTCGGCTTGAACAAACCATTTCAGGTTCTCAGGGTCCTCAGCAAGTCCTAGAGGATCAAATCCATTATCACCTGGAAGACTGCAAAATGCGAACAAGTTCAGGTCATGGCAGAGTCTCTCTAATACACTAGCCAATTCTTTATGGTTAACAACACTCAAGTTTCTTGCTTAATCATGCTTCAGGTTATTTCATCATACAGAGAAAAAAAAAAATTCCAAAAACCAATTCACAATGTTTTGTCGAGTGTAGATGAATACCTGCCGTCAAGGTAACCTGGGGAGGCCAAACCGGGCAACCATTCACCTTTCTTGGCCTGAACTTTGAAAGATGTAGAGGACGAGGAAGCCATTGGTTTAAAGGACAACTCTCTGTGCAGTTTACCGGAGGACCCAGTAAGGAACCTGGATTTCGAGGCGCAAGGCCGGAAGATGGCGGCCGAAGCTTGCGTCGTGACGGTGGCCATCTCTAGAAGAAGGTTGTCTCAAGGGAGAGGTGGGGGGTCGCAGTAGAAGAGCAAGCTCAAAGAGTGATGTTTTTTGTGCAAGGCTATGTATTTTCATTTCAAGGCCACGCTTGTGGCTCCAGTTCCTCGTTAGAAATCGACGGTTGATTTGCTTGATTTTTAGGATCCGAGGGCTGAGATTTGGTTTGAATGTCTCGTACCTTATCCTTTTATCCATGTTCCATATCCACAGATATATTTCTTTGATGTGGTTGGCTGAAAATGATATTGTGGGGTCATTTTTCATGTCAGCAACCAAGATTTTTAAACTTGATACTCTCCAATCACCGCATGACAAATGGCTGGATTGCTTCACATCTTAGCTGAAGATATCTCATGCCACCATATCCCAAATGAAGAACTTAGGTATTACTGTAAATTCTTATGATAATCAATCCTACTGTTAATTATGGTTCAAGATCACCCTTTTGGTACTTGACTTCAAAAACGCAAACTAATACATTTGTTGAAAAATGGTGTACCACATATTACTTAAATCTTGTTATAAAATCTTTTATAGATGAAAAAAAAACTGTTCTCTTTCTTATAAGTCATTTTAATAATAAAAGTGGCTTTACAAATCATATTATAATGCATGAGAAATAAATTCTTGTAATGCTTCCATGTTTAAGATCAATAAATGTGTTGAAAAATCACATCTCTTTTGTTCTAAGAAGAAAATAAGTCTTCCAACAATTTCGAAAGGTAGACAATGAATTTGGATTTTGATAGCCGATGTCTTAGAAGCCCAACAGGCAGTGGTGTAGATATGTAGTAGAATATGGGTTGCCTCAGGCCTCAGCCTAGCTTGAGCTAGATGGGCCACGATCCACCTATAGATAGGAATATTATCTTTTCTTTTTAATATAATTTCTAGCACTTTTGAAGGAGGCACAGAGATTTTGTGGGGAATGAAACAGGAGAGTAGCAAAAACTTCAAGAGATTTTTTATTGAAAGATGTTCTTACACAATCTCAATTACCACATCACTGAAATATAACCCAAACACCATTTGTGTTTTGTGGGTAACAAGATTGGAAACCTTGTCCATAAGCTGATTAGTTGCTTCATTCATGAGCCAAGAAATGCTTCTTGATGAAGCAGAACAAATGAACAAAACCAACCTTAGAACTAAGCAGTGGGGTTGCTTTCTGCCCACCACTGCAAATTTTCTGTCTGCCTTTATCAAAAGAGTTCAGGGCAGAGTCCCCATACTACAATAAACTGGTAAGGGCCATCTTAAAATAAGCCCTTACCAAAACTTACATATACCAACGACTCATAAACCTACGATCTAGCTAGTTCTTAGTAGGGTGGGGGATTTTTTTCCCCACTTTGGGCTTCCTTAAGTTCTTCAAGGGAACTGTCGGCCACTGAAGGTCTGGCCGAAGGACCAACCGGCAGGGACAACATTGTAAGAGACCACGCTGCGTCCATCGCTGGTGGTGACCTTGAACGACAGGCTCTGTCCATTGAGGTTTGCGTTGCTTTGCCAGTTCTGACCCCAGTTCCTGGACATGGGTTGCCAGCCGGTTCTTGATCCCTTGATGTAGACAGCATGAACATCGCCGGCACCTCCGACGTTGGTGATCAGGACGAGGTTGAAGTACGAATGGCCGTTGATGGTGAATCTGATGCCCCCTCTCTTTCGGCAAGGGACCCTACATCATTTCCATTCAAAGAATTGGAGCCTCAGCTTTTAGGGGGAAGAAGGATAAAAAGAGATGAACGCTTTGTTTTACCAAGTCTATTTTTATTCATACATGATTCTTATCCAAAAAGGATCCTGATTTAGACTGACAGATACATCAAAAAGTTATGTTCTTATTTTACTTCTGTAATAAAAACCAAACAAATCGGTTGTAGTTAAAAAAAGGATTTATTGGGTCATTCCGAATTCCAAAGACAGAAAGCTGACAACATGTTAACAAAAATGCTCAGAGCCCTGCAGCTGTTGATAAGCAAGTTTTCTGTGAATACTTATTTTATTAACTAGTGTTCTGATTGGTAGAACTTGCCAAACACTCCGCTGGTTGCATGCAAGAAAATTTAAGACGACCAAAGTGTGTACCTTCTATAAGCCACAGGAACGATCCCTGCTTTGTTCTGAGCAATCTGTTGGAAGACAGGCTGAGAGAGATCAAAATGTTTCAGGGGAGGGTTGCACCAGCCTCCTGCATTATTAGGGAGGGCGTTGTTTGGCGGGCAGAAGTTGGTGGCCGTGACCACAATCGTGCCGGGGAGGCACCACCGAGGGTCATTGACGCACCTGATCTCAAAACAAGCCCCACAGCACATTCCATTGTTGAACAGTGCTGTACTCAAAGCTGCTGTGTTAGTCCCATACCCTTGGCTGTACAGGTTTCCATACCCACAAGCCCCGCCTGCAAAACAGTCAATATGGTATTAAAAAAAAAAGAGTCTGGGTGGATAAACAGCACAGTTTCTCACTTACCCATTGTACCAGAGGCATCACCCCCTCCATAGAAAGTGGCGTGGGCATCACTCCAACCCCCACCATAACCATGAACAGACGAGCTCAGATAGACAAATCCCAGCAAGAGAAATCCAAGGAGGGCCATTTTTCCTGCAGATTGTAGTGGTCTCAGAGCCATGCATGTTGAACTCCAACCTCGAACAACTCAAAACAAAATAAAAAGTAACACAAAACACAAACCTTTTGGGAGAGAGAGTGAACAGGGTGTAGGTTGTGAGGAGAAAGGAGGGATCGAGGGGCGAATAAATAGACGCTTGGAGGGAGCAGCAGTGCACAGCCTCGGTTGCGTCGCCGCTACTAACACCATTTGAGGTGTGGGGACCCAAAACCGCCAAGTGCTCCCGGTTTTTGTCCGCAGAAACAAGGGAACAGTTCTTGAACCCACGTGGTTTTCAACTTTTCTGTGTGTGTTGGTATTCAAAAATCGTTTTAGGCCAAAAGTTCATAAAGGGTCAAACAGCCATGCCCGCCAGGCGACAGCCACCGGTTAATTTCCCACACTTAACCCGTTACACTATTTTCTATGTCATTCGGTTCCTTTTCCCTTTCTTTCTTTGCGCCAGCTCGGTAACTCCTATCACATTTGTGCAGGGTATGCACTTGGCTCTTCATTGGCTATTACTTAAAAAATGCAATTCTAAACACCAGCAACAGGGAAAATGATATGGTGAATTTTTTCTCGGTTCGCATGCTTCCCACGTCTTCAAGTGAAAGGATTCTTATTGATATGATAAGCGAATCGCGATCCTCAGAGGTATTAAGAAAGCCAATATGTTAAAAGATAAGTATTGTTCTCATATTGAAAGCCTAAATTTATAACTTATGAAATTTTTTTACTTAATATTTTAAAATTTTAAAATGAATTCTCACATTTTAATATAGTATCAAAAAAATAGATGAATTTTTATTTTGTAAATTCATATATCCTAATATTAGATTTTTTTTTCACATAAATTAGTTATTGAACTTAAAAATGATAAAATTTCTTTAATGTCTTATAGTTTTAGAATAGGTTTTCGTACTTTAATACAAACTTGTTGATATAAATATTTAGAGGTAACATATTAAGAAGTTAAAATTCTACAAGCGAACAGTTTCAGGCAGTCTGAAATGGCAGAACCGAACAAGCTTCTCAAACTCAAATCGAAGAAAAACTCTTGGGAGACAAACAGGACAGCATATTTCGGAAAGAGCCTGATGTCTATTTCATCAGGATGTTGCGAACGGTGTGCACCTAAGTCTCTCCGAATGACAAGTCAGGCTTGGGTCTAAAAGGGTGTTGAAACCGACCGATTCCTAAACACAGGTGTTACTTTCATGTTGTGAATAGCTTCATGAGCAACTACGATCTGCACATGGGTGATGTGGAAGATGATGCTTGTGAAAATGATACTACACTGAAGGGACTAAGAACGGCTCAATCTCATTCAGTACAATTCATTTAATGCCAATCTGCTCTTCAAAAACGATCAACTGTTCTTCCAAAGCTGCGTGGCGTGTTCAAACTGGTGATTAATCTAACAAGAAGAGAAGAAAAGAGTGAAAAGACTATGATTGATTCATAGAAAATATAACAAAAAGCAAAAGAGGAACATGAGTGTTGTCTTTCCTTCAAAGTTCAGGCTTACCACTTGAGCTTTGTTATCTTTATATTATCATAGATGCTTTTCAAGGATTCCTTGCGGCTAACTTCCACGATTTCTTTTCAACTTCCAACTCCTGGGCCCTTTAGCAAGATCTAGCCAAGTAGGCATTGAGTTACTCACACTAGTGTTAACTTTATTATATTCTTCTTGAGTCATCACAATCGTGCTGTGAAGAGGCCTAATCCAGTTTCATTGGTTTAGCATCTCGTTCAGTGCCCTGCAAAGTTTGTGGAGATAATAAAAACTATTATGGAAAAAGACATGCAGTTTGAAAGTAAAGTCGTGCATGCACTATGAAAGAAAGATTGAAGGCAGAAAATAGGATCGCCGGAACCCTAACTTTGAATAAATAGATGAAGAACGACCATAAATTTTTATCTCTATTGTTGATCAAATCTCTTGTTAATTACATCCATATACAATTGGGTTCTTTATAGAATTTACAATCAGATGAGAAAGGAAACAAAATCATATCATTTACATAAAAGTTTGGTGAAAGATTCTGGCCGAATTTCTCGATCAACGGCAGCTAGGGTTTGCAGAGACTTCGGGTGAGCATCGATGTCTCGCACGTGCAGTGCACGCGTGGGAAGGCGAGTGGATGTAGTCTTCTCTAACATGCCCCCGCAAGCTGAAGGGGCAGAATGCATCGTCAACTTGGAGCGAAGAGTGTAAAAGTGAGCTATGGAGAGGCCTTTGGTGAAGATGTCGACGGGCTGGTCCACTGAAGAGATAAACTGGAGATGAAGCTGGCCACGAGCAAGATGTTCCCGAATGAAGTGGAAGTCAATCTCAATATGTTTGGTGCGAGCATGGAAGACGGGATTGGCAGTGAGATACAGGGTAGATAAGTTGTCACACCAAAGGGTTGGAGGGTGGGGAGGTAGGGCACGAAGATCCCGAAGAAGGTACTTGATCCACATCAATTCAGCGGTAGTGTCATCCAAGCACTTGTATTTAGCTTCGGTACTAGAGCGGGCCACGGTGTGCTACTTGTGGGAACTCCAAGAAATGAGATTGTTGCCGAGGAAGATGCAAAAACCACCGACAGAACAACGATCATCACAGTCACCTGCCCAACCAACATCAGAAAATGCATGGAGGAGGGTGGAGCTGCTACGGGTCAAGAAGAGACCAAGTCGGGGAGTGTCAACCAAGTAGCGGAGAATCTACTTGACAGCTTGCCAATGCTCGAAGTCAGGCGGTGAAGGAACTTGGCATGTGGTGTTGACAATGTAGGCAATGTCGGGACGAGTGAGAGTGAGATATTGGAGAGCACCAACAATGCTGCGATAGAGGCTAGGGTCAGCAAAGGGTTCGCCACTCCAAAGTGATAGCGGCTCAGCAGTAGTGTAGGGGGTGGACACAACCTTTGCATTTGTCATCTTGGCACGAGCAAGGATGTCAAGTGTGAACTTGGCCTAATGAAGGAGAAGACCATAGGGTGTCGACTGAACTTTCACACCAAAAAAATAGTGTAAACTACCTAGATCCTCAATAGCAAATTCTTGTTGGAGAACCTGGAGGAGCTGAAAAAGAAGGGCCTAGGGAGAGCCAGTGAGGATAATATCATCCACATAGACTAGGAAGAAAATATTGTAACGAGGAGCATGAAAAGTGAAGAGAGAGGTGTCGGCAACCGAGATAACACACCTAAGTGATGTCAAGAAAGTGCTTAGACGAGTGTACTATGCCCGAGGAGCCTACTTGAGACCATACAAAGACCGGTGCAACCGACAGACAAAAGAGGGCTGCGTGGAATCAACAAACCCCGGAGGCTACTCCATATAGACAACTTCAGACAAGTAACCATGAAGGAAGGCATTTGAGACATCCAGCTGGCGAATAGCCCAACCACGGGAATAGGCAAGAGAGATCACTATGCGGACTATCATAGGTTTAGCAACAGGGCTGAAGGTTTCGGTGAAGTCAATGCCTTCTTGTTAATGGAATCCTTTGGCGACCAGGCGAGCTTTATACCATTCAAGGGACCCATCAGCTCGGAGTTTCACTTTGAAGATCCATTTGCAACCAATGGGGCGAGCATTAGAGGGGAGAGGAACAAAAGTCCAGGTGCCATTGCGAATGAGAGCAATGTACTCAGCAGCCATGGTGTCACACCAATGGGAGTCACGAACAGCTTGGGAAAAGCAAGTAGGCTCAGGATAGGGATGGGCAGAGGCAGTAAGGGCAAAGGTGTGATAATGAGTGAGAGTGCGGCGCTACAGGGTGCCATCTTGAAGGCGAGTAACAGGACGAGGGCGCGGTGGTGGAGATGGTGGGAGGGAACGAGAGGTATTTGGGGAAGGAGGGGAAGAGGGAGGGGGTGGTAGGGAGGAGTCAGGAGAAGGGGGGAAGGTATAGGAAGTGGAATAGATAGGGGAATAGGTACAGTGATTGGTTGGGGAGGGGGGTGAGTGGATGAAGGAAGAGTATGATAGGGAAAGACATCCTCATGGAAGGTGGCATCAGCGACAATAAAGAAACGGCAGGTCACAAGACAGTAGTAGCTGTAGCCATGATAGCTAGGGGGTAGCCCAGAAAGACACAAGTACGAGAGTGAGGGGCAAATTTGTGAGGTGCATAAGGGCGTAGGTAAGGAAAAACAGCACAGCCAAAGACACGGAGGTGGGAGAGGGGGGGAGGATGGTGGAATAGAAGTTGCCAAGGAGAAAGATGGTCATTAACAGGAGTGGGGAGACGGTTGATGAGATAGACAGCAGTTTCAAAGGCAAAGTCCCAAAAATGAGAAGGGACGGTAGACTAGTGTAAAAGGGCAAGGCCAGTTTCGACAATATGTCGATGTTTGCGTTCAGTAGTGCCATTTTGAAAGGGAGCTTACGGGCATGAGAGGCACTGATGGATGCCATGTTGCTGAAGATAGGTAAGGAAGGCAGTGGAGACAAATTTAGGAGCTCCGTCACATTGAATAGCCTGTAACCTGCACTAAAGTTGGGTTTCCACAAAAGTACGAAACATAATAAAAATATCTAGAAATTGAGAGCTAAAGGAGAAGGTGTAGAGCCATGTAAAATGAGAGAAGTCATCAATAAAACAGACATAGTATTTATTTCCGTTCAACGACACAACAAGAGACAGGCCCCAAACATCAAAATGGACTAACTGAAAAGGGACGGATGACCTAGAAGACGAAGGGGGATGGGGGTGGCGATGGCTTTTACTAGTAGCACACATCGTACAAAAGGGACAACCAATTGATGAGACACGAATATTGGAGGACTGCAATAGACGAGTAAGCACATCAAGGGTAGGGTGGCCTAAGCGATGATGCCACAACACAGGAGAGTTAGAACGAACAACAAGAAGAGCACAGGGAGACGATGGAAATCTAGATGGAGAGACTCGATAAAGTCCACGATCAAGGGTACCGTGGAGGATGATCTAACCTGTGCAACAAGAGATGACCCAAAAATGATGTGCAGAAAATAAGAAAAAACAATTATTATCAGAGGAAAATTTAGAAACAGACAAAAGATTTTTGGTAATTGATGGAATGACAAGAATATTAGACATTCGGAAGGAAGGGGTGTGTAAGTTACTTGTGTGGGTGATGGAGAGAGAAACGCCATCACCAATTGTGAGTTGTTAGGACCCGATGTAGGGAGAGACACTAGAGAGGGAGGCAACGGAGTTAGTGATGTGGTGGGAGGCACCAGAGTCAGGGTGTCAGGAGGCAAGGTCTAGGGAGGAGGGAGGGGGGGAGGGGGGTGATAGGAATTGAGAGGGGGAGGAAGATGACTATAGTGGGCCTAGGGATAAGGGGCTGGATTGTAGTAAGTTAGGCCGAGGTAAGCATAGTAAGATTGGGGTTGGAAATGTGTGGACTGGGCCTGTGGGGTTGGGTTGGTGGGAGGGTTGAAGGCCAGGTTGAATCTCTCACAACAATTGGCCACATGGTGGCCCGGCCTGTGACATAAGTGATAAAAGGGCTTGTTGTGTCGCGGCCCACGCCTATTGTTTCTATTGGACCAAGGCTGCTGCTGGGAAGGAATGGGTAGGAGCCCATCAGATGGGGGTTGGCCCAAGATGGCTGGAGGCGGACTTGTGGGGTTAGGGCAAGGCTGGCTCGTAAAAGGGGGAAAGGCCCTAGACCCGTGACTTGTGTGAGCCGTAAAAGTAACCGTCGGTGACGTCGCCGGGCGCCACTGGTGTTCACAACCTTCGTGGGTGAGGAGGAGGCCGTGGAAGGCTTCACGGCTGAAAAAGTCAGTTTGCGTCTGCACCGTCAAGATCGAGGTCGCTAGCCCTTCAAAATCATCTCTGAGGCCACGGAGGACCTGCGATTGGTACTCGGACTCCGGCAACTTCTCGCCGATCGCTCCCAATTAGTCAAGGATGGCCTTGACCTCACTAAGGAATTCGATCACAGACCGATTGCCTCGAGTGAGGGTCTGGAGTTACATCCAGAGCGTGGAAGATCAAGCCGTGGACTGGGTAGTGTAGGTTCGTTTTAGGAAGGCCCATGCATCAACGGCAGTCTAGAGATCGATTAGCTAGGTCACGACGGCGTTGGTGGAGGTAGCCATCACCCAGCTCATGGCTGTTCGGTCGCAAGTACGCCACGCAGCATATGCAAGGTTAGGGGTGGTGGTTTTGTCAGAGTTAGTGATGATTTCAGGCAGCGCAAGTTCAACGCCGTCCAAAATCGGGAGAAGGCCGTAAGAGTCGAGGAAAGGGATGAGTCGAGCTCGCCAGACCACATAATTGGAGCCATTAAATTATTCAAGGGAGCTGATTGGGGGGACGGGCGGGGCAAGGGAGTTGGTCAGAATGAGAGGAGCAACAGTAGGGGATGACGAGGAAGCCATGAAATTTGATGAAATTGGATGAAATTAAGGGGAGAAAAATTAGGGCAAGGGATGGATTCCGATTAATAGGCGTGAGCCTTAGGCTTTTGATACCATGAAAGAAAGATTGAAGGCAAAGAATAGGATCGCTGGAACCCTAACTTTGAATAAACAGATGAAGAACGGCCATAAATTTTTATCTCTTTTATTGATCAAATCTCTTGTTAATTACATCCATATACAATTGGGTTTTTTTTTATAGAATTTACAATTAGATGAGAAAGGAAACAAAATCATATCATTTACACAAAGGTCACCTAATCCTCCTTCCACCTCTTGGATCAAAGAGGCTGTCGTTAGGTTAACATATAATAAGATTACACGTAGTGAGAGAAAAGTTTCTTCAATCTATTGCTCAATATTATTCATATCTTAATATGTTATCTTCTTTATACATATGTAAGTGTAAGCGTGTTTTAGCAGTTATAATTAAAAAATTGTCTTTTTTATTATCGTATTAGATTTCAAATTTAAATATAAGATCTCAGTAAAAATAGGCTTTTGTAATTTTTATTTCATATACGCTCTCGGTTTATGTGTCTACTGTGTTATTTCTAGTACTTCTAATCATCTTAAATGATGATCCAAATGTCATATCAGCCATCCCGAGTTTCCTTCGAGTACACGGATCTTTTCTTCTAACCTTTCAGCTTGGTGTACCTTTTGTTCTGAAGGAGATAAATGGTAAGGGGCGTTCCAGACATTGAAAAAGCTTAATCCTTTTTGCCATGGACTGGACCTAAGGAAGACACCCTATATATTCTTTTGCTATTAGCTTTTAGTATCATTCTGAAAAGAGAGAGTGATGAGTAATGGAAAGTGATATGTTCAAACGGGGTGGTGGTGCTGCCACTTAGCTTATGAAAGCGACAAGAAGTAGCAACCGTGTTCGGCTTCTTCGTCAAGTCCTCGAAAGTACGTCGGGCTTCATGTTCCCTTAGATCCGTTAGTTGGTTTTCTCTCACCGATTCCCCTTAGCTAAACCAATTGAAGACAAAACCTAAAAGCAACTATGAAAATGACAAAGAAATGCGATGAAGCTGTTGATATCTAACACCCTTTCTATTGATTTTTTGATCTGTGATTTTCAAGTGGGACTATCCCCTTCAGATCGTGCGATGGCTTTCTTCTGATGCATTGGTCACTGCATGAGGGTTTCAATAAAGATCTTGCCAAGTGTACAGAGCTTTTTTGAAAGTGTGAGGATTCATACGCTTGAATATGAAAAAGGGTTGTCAATAATCAAGGTTTTCATATTTATGCTCGACCAATCCAAGAGAAGAAAGCTGCACCTGACTAAAGCTTATATGTAAGAGAGAGAAAAGGGTTGGAAGAATCTCTTGTATTCAACCTGTGGACCTACTGTATATAGTGTCCAATATATAATACAATGGTGAAACATAATTTGGGAAAGTCTAATAATTACAAATATTCCTAAATATACATAAATGATAATTACCCAAATAACATGATTCATTCCTAAGTAAACACATTATCTAAGGAAACATAATCGACCCCGAGATACCAATAAAGACACGTATCTCCAACATTCCCCCTCAAGCTGGTGGTTGGTATATATCGAGAACACCAAGCTTGTCTAATAAATACGTGTGTTGTCTGTGACAAAGGGGTTTGGTAAATATGTCCGCTGGTTGTTCTGTGGTTCTTATCTCTGCTGTCTTGATTATACCTTCTTCAATTTTGTTTATGGTGAAGTGACAATCAACCTCAATGTGCTTTGTCCTCTCATGTACAATAGGATTTGCTGCAAGTTTAAGAGCAACATCATTATCACAAAATAAAGTGGTAGGTCCTCGAATTCGTAATCCAAGATCATGAAGTAATCCTCTCATCCAAATTATTTCACATGTTGTTTTGGCCATGGCTCTGTATTCTAATTCAGCTGAAGATAAAGAGACGGTGGACTGTTTCTTTGTCTTCCAAGACAATAGTGAATTTTCCAATTTAACACAGAAACCAGTGATAGATCTTCTGGTCATGGGGCAAGTGGCATAGTCTGTGTCACAAAACGCCTGCATATCTAGGTTGCATTCTCTTGACAAAAGAATTCCAAGACCGGGGCGTCCTTTGAGATATTTAACTACCTTCAAGGCTGCATCCATGTGTGATTGTTTTGGCTTATGCATGAATTGGCTGAGAATTTGCACTGCATAACAAATGTTGGGTCTGGTTATCGTCAGATAGATCAATTTTCCAACAAGTCTCTGATAGCTTGATGGATCCTTAAGTATCGAATCTTGGTCCATTGGTGACATGCCAACATCATATTCAGTGGACATCAACTTGGTGTTTTGTTCGATGGGAATGATAGTCAGTATGCATCCAGATAATCCAGCTTCTGAGATAATCTCCAGTACATATTTTTGCTGACTAAGGCAAATGCCTTTTTCTGAACGGGCTATTTCAATTCCAAGAAAGTACTTGGGTGGACCCAAGTCTTTAATGTGAAAAGTAGAATGTAGATAAGTCTTGAAATTTCTAATAGCGGTGTTATCGTTTCCCATAATGAGGATGTCATCAACATATATGAGAAGATAAATAAAGGAAGTGGCTTGGTTCCAAATAAATAAAGCATAATCATACCGGGATTGATGAAATTTTGCATTGATCAGTGCATTGGTGAATTTGGCATACCATTGACGGGAAGCTTGTTTAAGATTATACAAGGATTTGCGTAGGCAACATACACGAGACTCCCCCTGGCTGCGTAAGTCAGGAGGAAGGTCCATGTAGATTTCTTCATCAAGATCACCATGGAGAAAAGCATTGTGGACGTCCATCTGATGGAGGGACCAATCGCAAAGAGCAGCAAGAGCAATAAAGGAGCGGACAGTGACCTCCTTAGCAACAGGGGAAAAAGTTTCTTGATAATCAAAACCCTCTTTTTGGGTGAAGCCCTTAGCAACTAACCGAGCTTTGTAACGCTCAATAGAATCGTCGGCAAGATGCTTGATCTTGTAGACCCATTTGCAGCCAATGACCTTGCATTGAGGGGGGAGAGGAACAAGATCCCAAGTGTGATTCTCAACAAGGGCATGAAGTTCAGCTTCCATGGCTTGGCTCCAACAAGAATCTCAAACAGCTTCAGAGAAGGACTCAGGTTCCTGAGTCTCAGAAATGCGACTGATGCAACAAAGGTGTTCGGGTGATAGGCGAATAAAGCTAACATATGAAGAAGTTGGATAGTGAGTACCCGAATCATGAAGGCTGGAACAAATGTAATCCTTGGTCCAAGTCGAGGGCCGGGTGGAGCGACTAGAGCGACAAGGAAGAGGAGGAACCGGCAAGGGAGCATGCATAGAGCCCGGAAGGGGTTGATAAGGAACAATAGCCAGGGAGTCATCAACAGGAGGATCAGCCAAGAGGTGAGATGGTGACGGTGCTGGGCCAGAATACTCAGAGGGTACAGGAACCTCAGGCACAGTGACCAGGGGCACAGAAGCCTCAGGGAGAGGGGCTAAAGGCACGGCTGGATCGGGAGAAGAAGTCACCAGAGGAGCAGAGGGGGCGAAATCAGGCCCAATGAAAACCAAGGGAACAACAGGGGGAACATCATCCTTAACCAAGAAGGGGCAGCGAAAGACATCATCCTGGGACTGGGAGGACTGCAACTTAGTGGCAAATGGAAAAACATCTTCATGAAAGACCACATCTCAGCTAATGAAGAAGCGACCAGTGACAGGGTCAAGGACCCGATAACCTTTCTGGAGAGGCGGATAGCCCATGAAAACATAGCGGGAAGCTCGGGGGCTAAGCTTATCCCGAAGGCCCACAGTAGTAGCATAGCAGAGGCAGCCAAAAACCTGAAGGTGCCGAATATTAGTAGGTTTGCCAAACAATAACTAGAAAGGCGTCTGGCCATCAAGGATGCGAGATGAGATGCGATTGATTAGGTAAGCAGCAGTGACCACACGATCACCCCAGTAGCAATCGGGGATGGATGCCTAATATTTAAAGGCACGGGCGACTTCAAGTAAGTGGTGGTGTTTGCGCTCAACAACACCATTCTGTTGGGGAGTATAGGTGCAGGAGCTCTAATGGAGAATGCCATGAGAGGAGAAATAAGTGGAGCAGTCATGATTGAGGAAATCACGAGCATTATCGGAATGAAGGCATTGAATTTGGATGGAAAATTGAGTGAGGATCATATGGTGAAATTGACGAAAAATGGAGAGAAATTGAGTCTTGGAGTGCATAAGGAAGACCTAAGTGGCTCGGGAAAAATCATCAACAATAGTAAGGAAAAAATGAGAGCCATCACGATGAGGGGTATGATAAGGACCCCAAATATCAAGATGAAGGAGGGAGAAAGCAGTGGTGGTACAAGAATGACTGGAAGGAAAGGGAACACGTGACTATTTAACGAGAGGACAAATAGAACAGTTTGGGTGAGGAAAAATGGCATTATGACCCAAACGTTGATGGAAGAGAAAATTTTTATTAATATCAGATTGGGTAATACAAAGATGCTTTGGAGCAATACAAGAATTTAAATCAAAATCTAAAGGAAATGAAGTCCAAAAATAAAGGCCATGATGCAACCTACCCAAGCCCATCGGTTTGCCAGTCAAAAGGCCTGGAAAAGACAAACATCAGAATTCATAGTCACTCGACAAAGATTGTCGGTGCAAGCACGGGAAACAGAGATAAGATTAAAATTAAATGAAGGAACAAAAAGAACATTATGAAGAATAAATTAAGGGCTAAGTTGGACAGTGCCAAGTTGAGTGACATGGGTAACATCTCTAGTGGGGAGACGAACAGAAATGGGATGAGGGGGGAGGGATTAGTGGAGGAAAAAAATCAGGCATCACAAATTATATGGTCACTGGTTCCTGAATCAATTAGCCACGCATTAGTAGAAATGGAATTGAAACAAAAAGATGTACCTGTAAAACCGACAGATTTATCGGATTGGTTGAGTTGGCCGATGGTAGTTATAATTTGTTGAAATTGATCACCAGGAATAGTTTTAGTTGGGGCTGTCGAAGCGAGGGGCAAAAAGGTCTTTTTCCTTTTTTTCAAAATCAACAGGTTTTCCATGTAATTTCCAGCATAAGGCCTTGGTGTGGTTGGTCTGTTTGCAATATTCACAAAAGTGGGAGTTTGGGCCTTGAGTATCGGAGCTTGGGCCGCGAGAATGCGGCCTGTTGGAGCGGCCCGAAGAGAAGGCGCAGCCTGACCCATGCACGCTCTTAACTGCGGGCGCGGTTACAGTGTGATAGGGTCCATCCGAACTAGAGTAGGGGCCTCAGAGAATCAAGACTTGTCCAAGGTAGGGGTTTGATCTGGGCCGTCAAAGCCAGGAGGGGCGATAAAGAGGGGCTCATTGTTGGGAGACCTAACAATGAGCGGCCTCCCGAGGCCTTCGCAGCAGCCGCGTGCGCGCACTGGGACGGAGTCGCGCGAGCAGAGAGAAGGACAGCGTCACCGACTCGGATGTATTCCGATGAAGCGAGGCGTTGGCTTTCTTCCTGAACGGCAAGGTTGTAGAGGCGGTGCAGCGACAGCAGCGGTTCCATGGCGAGGATGTGAGAGCGAAATGAGAGGAAGCTTTCGTTGAGAATCAGCAAAAAATGGGTAACCCGTTGATTTTCTTTAATCCGCTGATATTGTTGCAGGGTAGAGTCCAGGCCTTCGAACGGCTCTTCGGCGAGATCGATCTCGTTCCAGAGGGCGGAGACGCGGTTGAACAAAACCGCAATGGCGAGATCGCCCTGTTTTAATTCGGCCAGAGACTGATTAAGGTTGAATAATTTGGCCCGATCGGTGCGGCCAAACATTTCGGCGAGATTGAGCCAAAAAACCCTAGCGTCCTCCGTGGGGGGAAGGCCGGCGGCGATTTCCAGCGAGAGACAGTTGCCGATCCAGGTACGAACAAGGTGGTTGCATTTGCGCCATTGACGGGCGAGACGTTCGTCGGCCGGTATGGGTACAGTACCGTCAATGAAGCCGTCTTTATCCTTGGTGAGAAAAGCTCGCCAAAAATCGCAGGCCTAAACGGAGTAGCCGTCGGAGTTAGTGAGCGGCTGGGCAATAAGGCAAAGTTCTGGGCCATCAGAAGCCGCGGTGTAGAGCGGATCCCCTGATTCGAGGCGGCTGCCGGCAGCGGATAGAGGGAAAAAATTGGGGGAAAGGACTGGGTAGGGATTGGAACCCGACCCGAGAGGCCCGAATCCACCAAAAGAGGGGTGCGTGAAACCACGCGAATCCGATCCGATTTGCCCCGACCCGGTTGAAAAAATGGGTGCAAACCGAGATTGTTGGAGCGGGCTGGAGAGATCCGACGGGCTGAGGAGTTGAGAGCCCGTGAGGGAAGGGGCCGCGAGGCTAGGCTCGGTGAAGGGCTGTGAACTGGGGAGTGAGCCGTAAGGAATACTCTGGCCGGCCCACCATTGAGCAAGTTGGTCCGAGGTAGGGAAGGGGTACCAGGGAGGGGAGAAAGAAATGTCCAGTGGGCTAGGAGAGGGCTGGACGAGGCCCAGAGAGGTAGCAGGGAGAGCAGAATGTGGCATAGCATCGCTTGTAGCTGCGATGTGGGTCGATATGGTAAGGGAAAGGTAAGAAAGTTGATTTTTGGAAATATAAATTGAGGAAAAAAACTAATTTCCACGCCGAAGAAGGCTAACGTTGTTTTGCAGGTAATATAAACCTACAAACAAGCCTGAAGAGGGGGAAATTAAGAGAAGAATGGCGGAAGCGGTTTGGGTTATATCGAAAACAGGGTCTCGGATACCATGTAAGAGAGAGAAAAGGGTTGGAAGAATCTCTTGTATTCAACCTGTGGACCTACTGTACATAGTGTCCAATATATAATACAATGGTGAAACATAATTTGGGAAAGTCTAATAATTCAAATATTCTCAAATATACATAAATGATAATTACCTAAATAACATGATTCATTCCTAAGTAAACACATTATCTAAGGAAACATAATCGACCCCGAGATACCAATAAAGACACGTATCTCCAACATTATATAGTTTTCTTCCTTCCACGGTACACGATGAACTTGGTTTGGAACTTTTGTGATCTTAGATTAGTTATCCAAGGTTTTCACTAGAAAGAGAATAATCAAGTTTAGAGGCAAACACCACCTTTGTGTTTGATTATTGCTATTAATACTGTAGAGATTATTTAGATTTATCCTGACAAGTGTTTGATTATTGCTATTAATACTGTAGAGATTATTTAGATTTATCCCATGTCAGGAGGAGAAAACCTAATACTAAGCTTTAAAAATAGTTGTTCTTCCATTCCTGTGAAGGTACCTTTTGAAAATAATCATGGGCTCACTTAATAAGTATAAAGCTAGGCACTTGAAAATAATACACATTTCATCTTTTCAAGTTGGAAGAAACCCTTCCTAACCCTTCTTAGAGAGATCTTCTTTTTGTCCACCAATAAAAAAGGGTTACAATTATCTAACTAAACATAAAAGAGTTACCCTTAAAATTATGTTTTAAATCATGATAGTTTTGTTTTCTTTTTTTAAAATCAACTTATAAAAATAAGATTATGTCTTTCAATTTAGAAATAATAAAAAAATAAAATTTAAATAATATGATATATATGCAGTTTTTCTAAATATATTGGTAAGGTTCCCGAGCATGAATCAAACTCTATGAACTGTTCCATTTTACATTGCAAGATGGTCCATAAAAGGCAATAGAAATGTTTAGGATTGCTTTGATAGTACCTGACTCAGTCATCTAACAAGTGTGAATGGCATCCCTAAAGTTTCGGACTATGATCACTTCACCCATTTTATTCGGATTTTGAAGCACCAAAAAGGTGATTAGACACCCGTCTCTTTCCTGCACACGACCAACTTGTTTGGCTTCTAAAGCTTGGATTTCTTTAAGATTGCTCGATAGATACAAGTGACAAATCGTCAACGTTAACCGAATCTGGAGATACAACTTTCCTTTACTCCTGTCTTTTATGCTTTGAGTTAATAAGTTGCATGTGCAAAGGGGTATAGGGTCAAGGAAAGGAAGGAAACGTGGAAGAATTTTGTTCTTCCAAGAGCACGGCAAAGGGTCATTGAAGACAAACTAAATAAAAGCAATGGAAGAAAAAATCCAACTCCAATAAAGCTCGGTCATAAACAAACAATCCTAGTCATAATCAAGCTTCAAGTCGAGCTAACTTTCCTTTTATCTTTACTGAGCCTTTTTTTGATTTATGCATTTTGGAAGCAATATATGTTTACTATTGAGTTAAGTGCTTTTTGGTTTAATATTTTAAAATGATATTATTATTTCTATAAATTTAAATATATATAATTTTTCATAATTGAGTTTAAAGAAAATTAAACCTTTTTTTAATATTATGTCGAAATTGAACTTCAAATGAATTTAGTTTCTGCAATTATGGCTTCTTTGTCCTTTTGGGCCACCAGCAAGCCATCACATCTTGAGAAAGAGGGAGTGGGTTACGGTAATCGTAAAACGGATCTAGGCCGTTATCTCGTAGCGCAAACGTTCCATCGCGTTTGAAAAATCAAAGATCATGGGCCCAATAAAAAGGACCGAAAGGGAGAAAGCTAATCCAAGATCTTATCCTAAAATTGCCTCGCTCAGATAATCTGTTCAATGACAAAGAAGGTTGCTTAGCTTGAAAGGAAGAGAAAATTTACACTTTTTCCTCGATGATATATAAACTCTCATACCCATATAAAATTATAATTCTTTTTCCAAAAGAAAGGGTTTTTTTTTTCAAAGTTTAGAATTATAAATGATACATTTTTATCCAAGCTCTAACAACTCAATAGCATTCTCAGTAAATCTCTTAATCCTCGACTTTCATCCTTAATAAAGTAAATAAATGATAATTATAGAAGACTAATTATACTAATTGTATAAGACACGAGGGCAGACATTGGCTTAATGGGGCCATGGCTTAGTGGGGCACTAGCTTAGTAGTATTCTCTTAGTCAAATCTGATCAATAGTCCATTGATTATGAATTTAAATTCTTTCTCTTCTTTTTTGAAGTGTGTTATTAAAAAATAAAAAATAAAAATAAAAAATAAAAAATAAAAAATATATATATAACTTTAGTTTTCTAATGTTTTATTTCTCTTTTATTTTCTCTTACCAGCACTTTCTCAAAAACATTTGCAAAATGAAATGGGTTGATCATTATTAAACAACCAATTCTTTTTCTTTTTTTTTGGGAAAAAGCCCTAGCGGTTTGGGGTCGCCCAGTTAGGCAAAACCCTTTCTAAGTTTATAGACCAAACACAAGGGAGAACGCAAAGCCCAGATAATGAAACCAGCATTGTAAAGCCCTTTTTCTTGACCCAGGAATGCAAGTAGCCCGAGCCCTTAGCAATTACGGGGGGTATGAGCCCTAACGAGAAAGGCGTAAGGGATTCCAGAACCCACTCGAACCTCCAACGGATCTTCTGAAACTATGATATGTCACGTGCCACGGTGACTGCCTTTAGAATCGACGGCTCTGATTTCGTTTTCATCTCCGTTTTGCCCTAGTTGATTTGTGTCTGGCTCTATATAAACGCCACAAACGAAAACCCTTACATTCTGTTTAAGTGCCATCGCCGAGGGAGGTGGTTGTGGGTGTGGAATCGAGTTTGGTTGCTTTAAACCTCTCTGGTGTTTTCATTTTGTTTCATTGTTTGGTGTTTACTGTAAGATTTTTGTTTTGGTGGTCTTGCATGAAAATGTTTGGAAGCATTGTGCCTATGCCTGTGCCGGTGATGGGTTTAAATATACTCCGAGAGATTAATCTCTATGAAATTAACTTAATCTGAGGCTCCGGCTTTTGTATTGTCATAGCTGAATGCTTGTTTGGCTGTCTAGAAAGTTTGGAAAAGGACTTATTGCCTGTCTTTTCACTATGGCTTTTTATTTTCCAACCGAGTTGTAATGACTGACAATTTGTTAGAGCGTAGGGACTATTTTTATATAGCATATTGCTCTTCTTATCTCAATAGGTGGTCAAATACACTCTTCTTGAGAGGCTGATTTTGGATCGCTCGTCCTCAGTTTTGTGTCGTAGGCTTTACATGTTTGGACACACCCCAGTAAACGGGGATCTTAATATTGTGCTCTCTTGAATGGGTGATTCTTAAGGTCTGGCAGTCATGTTCTTTTTATTCGATACCGAGTACTTTGATTGACTGAGTGGTACCATTAACACTGCAAGTGACGATAAAACAGACAGGGACATCTGTACTCTTTTAGAGGATGTTGACTTAGTCTTTTGGGAATCTCTCTGATGCAGTCTATGACATAACTTTCTTATGTGCTCTTTGGTTGTCTCGCAAGGAGAGAGGCATCTAGTTCTAAGCTTTGTTCTTAATTTTTTTCCCCCTTTGGTCATGCATTTCTCTTTGCTATCGTGACCCGGACCATACATCTAAGCATAGGTCACCCCTAAGGTGCCATTTTCAATTTTTCATGTAGTTTATTGTATGTGTAACGGTATATGTGATCTGTTTACGGAAAAGGGGGCCCTTTCCCGTTTTATTGACCTTAAGTTCTAGGTGCAAAGAATGGAATTTAGCTGATTTTCCTCTTTTTCTGTGTTTTTTTTTTCACCCGTTCATGTATAAGCCTATCATAGGTGCACAGAGAAGAAGGTTGGTATCCATATTTATCAGGACCAACTTGGTATAGTAAAGTTGCTTAAGCATTAACATAACACGATGAATACTCTTGTGCATTTATACATTCAATGTGGGACCTTTTTGCTGGTGGATTCCAATCTTTTTTAAGTGCCTCTGATGGTTCTTATATTGCTCTAGAATTACCATGAGATGTCTATGATTATTGTTTATTAGCCTGAGGCACTTGTTATTCGTTTTATATCTTAGGTTCACATAATATCTTTTGTTGGTCACATAAATTCCTGAGTTAGAATTTGATGGTTTTGTCTTGCGCAATCTCTCTGCCGCAATAAATATGTTCTTTGTATGGTTGTTGTGCACTCCTATTTGCCTATGATGCAAATAATTGCACGTATTATCAGATACAAGTGTGATGATACCTGATTGTCACTACCTCTGAGGCAAAATTTACTCTGGAAGATGAAATGCTTTTTCACTTTCATTTCTATCTGATGTGCCTGTGTAATTATTCATTCGGTTCCTCTATAAGAGCTCTGGCTAACAAAATGTTTACCATTTGTTGGAAAACGAGACTTCCTAATGCCTATAACTAACTTAAGATGTAGAAATGTGATAAATAGAATAAGAAACTATAGATAAAATGTGAATAGATGGGATGCTTGTGGATACGAATTTGGAAAACGGAACTCCACAACGTCAGCATCGGTAGTGCCGGTAGACCGGCACGAGCCTAACTTGAATATGAATGAAGTAGAATATGCTAGTATTTCTGGTGTCTGCTTTTTTCAGTAAGCATTGTGCTTCAACTTTTGCTTTTGATGCTTATTTCCCCGCAGGTGTGGTTGGTTTTTACCAATTGCCTCGTAGCCTGATGATTGTTACAAAAGAACGGAGATTTGAATGGTGCTTTTGTAGAAGCCTGATGACAAATTGGGCTCCAAAAGTGCCGCATGTAATTAAGTTCTACAAGATTGTATATGAAGGCTTAGGAGCAATTGTATACCATATTGTTCCTGACATATGAATTAAAGGAAGATGTTAAGGTGTTCTGTTGGATCACAAGACAAGTAAGATGGGAGAAAGGATTATATAAGAGCTTTGGCTAACAAAATGTTTACCATTTGTTGGAAAACGATACTTCCTAATGCCTATAACTAACTTAAGATTTATAAATGTGATAAATAGAATAAGAAACTATAGATAAAATGTGAATAGATGGGATACTTGTGGATACGAATTTGGAAAATGGAAATCCACAACGTCAGCATCGGTAGTGCGGTTGACCGGCACGAGCCTAACTTGAATATGAATGAAGTAGAATATGCTAGTATTTCTGGTGTCTGCTTTTTTCAGTAAGCATTGTGCTTCAACTTTTGCTTTTGATGCTTATTTCCCCGCAGGTGTGGTTGGTTTTTACCAATTGCCTCGTAGCCTGATGATTGTTACAAAAGAACGGAGATTTGAATGGTGCTTTCGTAGAAGCCTGATGACAAATTGGGCTCCAAAAGTGCCGCATGTAATTAAGTTCTACAAGATTGTATATGAAGGCTTAGGAGCAATTGTATACCATATTGTTCCTGACATATGAATTAAAGGAAGATGTTAAGGTGTTCTGTCGGATCACAAGACAAGTAAGATGGTAGAAAGGATTCTATAAGAGCTTTGGCTAACAAAATGTTTACCATTTGTTGGAAAACGAGACTTCCTAATGCCTATAACTAACTTAAGATGTAGAAATGTGATAAATAGAATAAGAAACTATAGATAAAATGTGAATAGATGGGATGCCTGTGGATACGAATTTGGAAAACGGAACTCCACAACGTCAGCATCGGTAGTGCGGGTAGACCGGCACGAGCCTAACTTGAATATGAATGAAGTAGAATATGCTAGTATTTCTGGTGTCTGCTTTTTTCAGTAAGCATTGTGCTTCAACTTTTGCTTTTGATGCTTATTTCCCCGCAGGTGTGGTTGGTTTTTACCAATTGCCTCGTAGCCTGATGATTGTTACAAAAGAACGGAGATTTGAATGGTGCTTTCGTAGAAGCCTGATGACAAATTGGGCTCCAAAAGTGCCGCATGTAATTAAGTTCTACAAGATTGTATATGAAGGCTTAGGAGCAATTGTATACCATATTGTTCCTGACATATGAATTAAAGGAAGATGTTAAGGTGTTCTGTCGGATCACAAGACAAGTAAGATGGTAGAAAGGATTCTATAAGAGCTTTGGCTAACAAAATGTTTACCATTTGTTGGAAAACGAGACTTCCTAATGCCTATAACTAACTTAAGATGTAGAAATGTGATAAATAGAATAAGAAACTATAGATAAAATGTGAATAGATGGGATGCCTGTGGATACGAATTTGGAAAACGGAACTCCACAACGTCAGCATCGGTAGTGCGGGTAGACCGGCACGAGCCTAACTT
Organism: Casuarina equisetifolia; assembly: GCA_028551475.1. Taxonomy (NCBI): domain Eukaryota; kingdom Viridiplantae; phylum Streptophyta; class Magnoliopsida; order Fagales; family Casuarinaceae; genus Casuarina; species Casuarina equisetifolia. The sequence goes on from CM052357.1 coordinate 22,198,844, forward strand.
GAATATGAATGAAGTAGAATATGCTAGTATTTCTGGTGTCTGCTTTTTTCAGTAAGCATTGTGCTTCAACTTTTGCTTTTGATGCTTATTTCCCCGCAGGTGTGGTTGGTTTTTACCAATTGCCTCGTAGCCTGATGATTGTTACAAAAGAACGGAGATTTGAATGGTGCTTTCGTAGAAGCCTGATGACAAATTGGGCTCCAAAAGTGCCGCATGTAATTAAGTTCTACAAGATTGTATATGAAGGCTTAGGAGCAATTGTATACCATATTGTTCCTGACATATGAATTAAAGGAAGATGTTAAGGTGTTCTGTCGGATCACAAGACAAGTAAGATGGTAGAAAGGATTCTATAAGAGCTTTGGCTAACAAAATGTTTACCATTTGTTGGAAAACGAGACTTCCTAATGCCTATAACTAACTTAAGATGTAGAAATGTGATAAATAGAATAAGAAACTATAGATAAAATGTGAATAGATGGGATGCCTGTGGATACGAATTTGGAAAACGGAACTCCACAACGTCAGCATCGGTAGTGCCGGTAGACCGGTACGAGCCTAACTCGGAGACACATTTTGTGACAGACAACTGTTGGCATAATCTCCACTTTGATTTTATATTGTCCTCCAAAACTGATTACCATGGCAAGGTGTTCTCATTTTGATTATGCTATACAAAAAGTTGGACTTTCAAAGCCAACCCTTCAAAATTGTGGTTCGTAAGTGCTGGTGAAGATGTTTCCATCAAATCTCTACTGCCAGAACGATGCGTTTTATATCCAATTTCCTCTTTGCTCGACGGGACGACCTGCATTAGATATGTTTTAGACTGTAGTATGAACTTTTGACTCAGAATTTCTTTCCAAGAATTAGGTGTATTACCACGGCTGGTTCAACCAGCGAGACATGGTTTTGGATTGGATGAAATATTCCAAAAGGGGCTTTTACCAACTAGAAAACAACTTTTGGTTCATTTGAGTCCATATGGTCAGAGACTGTTTCTTCTACTTGGCTCCATACTATGTTTTTTGTGTTGGAAGAAAACAGGATCATGCAACAAACAATTCATAAAGATATCGATATTTATGTAGTTAGAAAGAAATGATTCTTACATCTAAATTCTTATTAAATTTTATACTTTGGAAGTGAAAAAATGGGAAGTAGTCCTTAGCTATAAGGGAGAAAATATATTTTTTTAAACATGATATTAGAATTCAGATTTTAGGTAAAATAGTCACTCATGAATTGAATTTCATGGCAATGTTTTTTTATTCTTAAGAAAAGAGATAATAAAATTTAATTTAAAAAAAAAGAGAGAGAGAGGGAGAGAACTGAAGATTCAGCCCAAATCCAAACTTGGACTTGCCGACAACCAAAGGCCCTACACCATTGGTAAAAGCGTTGGAGTTGGTAGACTTGATAACTGTTTCTTGTTCCTGGCATGTTTTTCGACGGTTGTTGTTGATCATCGTGTTTGTGTTGTATTCAACTGACTTTTAGCTTGATCTTCGCTTTCACCATTGTTCACACCTCAAACCCCTCCCAGAACCTTCACAATTCGTCTCCACCTTTCACTTCCATTTGACTCTGTCGGTTCTTCATCCGAGAAATGGATATCGTGGACGACGAGGAAGGTCTCTGGTACTGGGTTCGATGGCAAGTGCCAGTTTGTGGTATGATCATAGCTCTCCCGGCTGTGGTAGCAATGAAATTCATCAGAAGACGGAAACTCGAGCCTCTCAATCACACTGACTTGTGGACTCCATGCTGGAGAAACCTGAATCCTCTCTGGCTTCTTGTTTACAGGGCTTTTGCTTTCGTTTGTTTGGCTTGGGTACTGTACGAAATCGTTGCTATGATTGGACCTTTTGCCTTCTATTTCTATACTCAGTAAGATCATACTCTTATGGCTATTGTGGTCGGAGGATTTAGAATTTAGAATTGTGGGTTATGTCATTTTCACAATTGAAGCAACTTAATTTTTCGATTTCTTTGCTGGGACTGACTTGCAGGTGGACTTTAGTATTGGTTATGGTCTACTTCGCGGTATGTCAACCATTGCAATCCATTTTTTTCCTGCACCTTCTTATTCTAAGGATTTAACATAGTTACGCTCATAAATGTTCTGGCTAAATTATTTTCAGCTACATGCAGAAGAATAGTGGTTTTTTTTGGCTGCAAAATCCCAATAAAACCATACCCACAATAAAGCAGCTCCTGTCTTACTCATTGTTTAACTTTCTTTCGCAGCTGGGGATCATTGTATCGGCTTATGGTTGCATGTTGTCCTTCAAGAAACCTCCTTCCCGAAACGTTAAGGGTTCTGTTGACTTGAAAAGCCGCCGTGCTCAAGAGGAGATTCAACAAAAAGTGAAATTTTGGGGATCTTTTTTGCGGACTGTATATCAGGTTTTCCTATCTTTCTAGACTTTTCTGCAAATGAGACAAGATTTCGATGTAGTTCTGAATCCGCTCTTCTTAGTTTGGTTATCAAGTGTCTTGTAGTTCCTTCACAGTGGTGCCTTCCTTCCTGCCTGAATAGTTTACGAACCCATTTGAATCGGTTATGTGTTTTTCTAGTATTACATTCTCTAGACAAAACTTTGATAATATAGCTAGCAGATCAATGGATTATTTGTCTTCAAAGTATTTCCAAGCCGTCCACTGGCAAAAATAACTACATTTTTTAAATCCTTTGTTACTACATTGATCTGAGAAATGCCTTTTCAAGTCTTAGTTTGAAGCTAATATTCTGTTTTCAACAGACTTGTGCAGGTGCTGTTATGCTAACAGACCTCGTATTTTGGTGTATCCTGGTGCCATTTTTATTGGGTGACAAATTTAATCTAACACTGGTGAGTGTCCATTTGCAGTCAATAATCACCACATTATCTATCATAGGAAAAGTCTCTCAAAGCTATCACAGTCTAGTCTTTTTTCCTACTCTTCATCCTTTCTCATGCATGCGTCGTAGATGAGAGGTTTTATCAAGTTGATCAATCCACATTTTCTCCCTAAGTTAATGCAATTTTCAGCTGCATGTTTCTTCTAGATTATGGTCCTTGTTGGCATTGTAATTCTACTCCCATGCCTTCTATTCACTTGTTTATGAAATTCAAATTTGTGAACGTATTGTGGGTGTTGATTGTCTGTTCTCCATATGACGTGACAGATACTCATTCAGTCCTTTGATTGCTTGCATTTTTCCTATTTAGCTGTTCCCTCATTAAAATAGGTCAGGGCAATTCACTTGTTGACAGTAACATAAAACTTGCTAAGTGGTTTTCTTTTCCTTTAAGCATATGTTTCTTGTATGGACGTGGCTTTGTCTTTTTCACCTACTAGTTGCAATGCTCTGATGTTCTTTCTTGAATGCATGCATACTTTGGATGTTTTATTTCCCTTCCTCATCCGACATTATGGTGGGAACTGTACCGGAGAGCTGAACAATTTCTTTTGCCTCTGGTTGTTCTCTCTGTAGAACCTCCTGGACAAGATGCATTATTCTCGCATCCTTCTGATTAGAAATTTTTGGTGTGAGGCCACCGTCTTGTTCCATTCTCTCAGTATCATAACATGTCTAAATGGTTATATTCTTCTCACCATTGTCGTGTTGTTTCTGCTTTGCAGTTGATCGGTTTCTTGCATAGTCTGAATGCGATTTTTCTTATTCTGGATACAGCTTTCAATAACCTTGTAAGTATTAAACCATTTAGAAGTAAAACTCTGATTTGCAAGGACGAACCGGGGAAGCTTTTAGATCTTATATCATTTTAAATTAGCCCTTATCATGATAACTATAACAGGCTTTTACCTTGCCCAGCAATTCAAACAGCTGGTTTGGGGTTTGTGTGTCTATTCTCTAGAGCTGCATAGTTTTATAACTATGATCATGGTATACAAACAGCCCGAAGTGTCGTTAAAGTAGTCAGATTAGATTACCAATATTTCGCATAGCCTAAACTCTTGGCATATAAATAGAACATCCTTAACCTGACTTCACAGGACTGATGATGCCATTTCCATAATGGTCTACAGCCATTTCCTCGGTCCGGTTTTGCATATTTTGTGCTCTGGAGCTGCGCCTATATTGCTTTCCAGTGGATCCTTCACGCCTGTGGTTTTAAATGGTAAGCATAGTTTTCTTATTTGGCCTCCTCAGTGGCAGTGTTGGATTAGGAGATTTTTCTTTCTGATACTTGGAATCTCTACCAGGTGGCCATATCCTTTCCTTGAGCTTCGTACACCTTGGGCTCCTTTATGGTATTTTTTTCTTCTCCTTTATCATTCTTCCCGTTTTCACCATGAATCAAGCTTATGATGATTCCAACGAATGTGTTTGATTCTCAGGTACTTCTCCTTGGCCCTGGTTCACATCCCCTGTTATGGAAGCTATGAGCTGATAGTGAAATTGAAAAATTCGGTCCTTCCCAAATTATTTCCTCGTGCCTTTTTTGGGAGATCGGATTAGTTTATTGTTCTGGGAAATGGAGTTTTAATTAGTTATAATTTGAAGGATAAGCTTGTTATAATGAGGGAATACTCATATTCCTATTAGAAACAATTGATCATAAATTGTCTTAGATTTCTCCGGCAAATCATTGCCAATACTGTCTAGTGCTCGGCCCAACTGAACCTGAATCCCCAAAACTGCTGGGAGAATTTGAAGAATTATGAAGCAAGTACACATATTAAGATAGGTAAGCCAATTTTATCTTTAAAACAGTCTTGTTAAAAAATGTACAAAAATATCTTTAAAAATGCACATACCAAGGTAGGTAATTGAGACTTTAATATTATGTTAGAAAAACGTAAAACTTTTTCTTTTAAAACATATTGTTAAGGAGATTTTGCATTGGAGAAGTTCTGATTCGAAAATTCACTCGTGACTAAATTGCTTGTCATGAAAGCATAAGTATTTTGCTTCTCCCTGCTAAATGAGGAAACAATCCAAAAATGGGGGTCAAGCTGAAATCTTAAGACATATACTGGCTAGAGCTGAAGACACCACTCAATTCTATGAAGCCTAAGGATTCTATTATACAGAAATTACCCTATTGAATTGAATTTGACGTTTTACATGTGTTAGTATCTAAGGCATCACAAGAGATACAAGGAAACAAAAATAAGAGTAAAAGCAAAAAAGATAATAAGAAAAAATTAAATAAAAATGGGACATATCATCCCACTTTCCTTTATTTGGCTACTTGTTCCAGGACTGGAATTTTATTCCACGTTTCTTCAAGTGCACTATTCTGCAGCGGTGCTCTTCATTTCCTCTATCTTGGCGAGTTCCTTGGGCATTTTGAGCAGACTATCGCCTTTCGTGCTGTCAGAAGTCGTTAGATGGCACCCTTCATTCCCATCATTTGCGGGGAGGAGGCTGTCCAGCACTGCTTCTTACTGCTTCACAAGCTTGTAGAGCAAGTCGGTGGTGAAAAAGGGCTGTTGCAAGACCTTTTGAATGAAGGGCAAGCGAATGAGAGCACCAGGGCTGATCTCATCATTGTTAGACTTGGATTGTTTCCTCCGTAAGATTGGTTCTTTAAAAAAGACTTTTCTACTTTCTAGTTTACCTTTAAATGAAACTAAGCTCTCAAACATAATATCTACATCAAATTCAAGTAAGACAAAGTAATTGTCTCAAAGTTTAAAATATGAGCAACCATGATTAAAGAAACTTAATGGAAGTAGATGAACTTGACATGGGAGGCTTGGCAAGTCTCCTCATCTAGAACTACAAGATGTTTTCAGATTGGTTCATTTCTTACCTTTGTAGAAAAACACTTGAACAAGACCTCTGAGTTCACAAGAGATGCAGCCTCAACCTGAGAGATCAACTTGCCTCTTTGAATTTAGGCTGCCTTTGGTGAAGGATCTTGCTGGTCTTGCTATGGCAGTCTGACCATTGAGATCAGGAAGATAATTGTTAGCTCATTGTGGACTTATATCAGTGAGCATAAACTAGTATTTCATATTATTATGGGTTAATGTGATTTTGTTGGTTCGTTTTAATTGTACACATATGATATATATATTGTCTTTATTGTATATATGGTATTGGTTAGTGCGAGTTTTTGTCCATCTTATATATTTTGATGAGAGAGGCTGTTTGTATGGATAGTTTTACTGATGAACCGTGTCGATCATGAACTGATGAACTGTCGGAAGAAGACGATGGACTGTGTTGATTGTGATCTGTAAAGCTGTCGGAAGTTTCCTCCCATTTGTTTTTTAGTTTAGACCAAGCCTTTCCTCTGTTTCTCTTCATTTTAATCCTTTTGTGGGTGTTTATTCTGTATTTGCTCGGTTTTGTTGGGTGCTCCGCAGGAAATTGAAAAATCAGGGGAATTGTTGAAGGTTTCCAGAAGCGTTCGGCTTCTGAAGGAAATCGTCGAGCATTATTGTCTCTTAATTTTCAACAAGAAGGATGATATGGCAGTCCGAAATTCACTTCCCTTTCAAAATGCTGATGATTTTGTTAAAACATTTATGAAAATAGTAGAAATTTGTTAGACGAGGTAGGAGAGGGGAAATACCTTCCAACCCCCTTAGAAACTTTTTTTATTGGACTTTTATTCAACCGTACTTGAACTTTACTGGAACATTAAACAAACAGAAAAGTCTTTCTTATAAAAAAAATAAAAATAAAATCAGGATACACATTTTCGAACGCAGAGAGAAAGACAAGAGAAGGAATTGAAAGGTCAAACAAGTGGCTTCTGGGATCATAAAAAGAAACAATCAAGTCTAACAATGATGAGATCAGCACGTATGTCACATCCCGGTAGAACTTGATGAGGGGGAAACTCTGAATAAATATCTTCAATAAGAGATGTCACTGCATATGTCATTGTTGTTCATCTTAAAGGCTACTATGCTATTGAACATCCGATCCTATAAATAGTAGATAGAGTTCAGCGTACCACTACAACATTTGGCGAACAGCAATAGCTTGGCAGAATCATATCGAAGGATCCTTCTGTCACGCTGTTTTCTTGGTGAGACACCACCTTGTTATTATAACTATTTCTCCTCCATTCTTTCTGGTCATGAAAATGGAGGAGTTATGGCCCCTTTCTTTTTCTCCTTCTATGTCAATTCACAACAGTAGGTTTGGGTTACATGGGAATTCATTACTTATTTTCAATCTTGTTTCTGCATGCATTTTTTAGTGTCTTATGAGAAAGTCGAGAACTATGTTAGAAGAGCTTGTCTCTTATGTTCGATAGCAAAAGATATTGCACTTTGTTTTTGGGATACTCGAAAGCATTCGCGATTGGATGTTTAACTAGCTTGCTCTTTGTAGTGTCAAGGCTGGCCTCAAGTCCTCGAAAGCATTCGCGATTGGGGTAGTTCACAGGCTTCTCTTCATTTAAAATGGTTACTTTTTCTATGTCTTAAGATTTGTAAAAAAACATAATGAAGATGTTGGAGATTATCCCATATTGGTTTCCCATGGCCATGTTAATGGCTTTATTAATTGTGATATCTCTACTCCTTACAAGGCCTTTAAGGGAGATATACTGGCTTTTTATATGGTGTTAGAGTAAGTTTAATGGGCTGTGCTGTGTGGATTTGATCTTCCTTGCCTAATTGGAGGACATAGATTTGCTTTCTGAATTAACTGTTTGATGGGATGCTTCATAGTGAATATTCCAACCAAAAGATTGATTAACTAGTCTTGAACAATCCATTCAGGGCTATTGGGAAAGACGATGTTTCAGTAAAAATCACACATTGTGGAGTCTGTTATGCGGACGTCATTTGGACCAGGAACAAACATGGAGACGCGAAGTATCCTAGGGTGCCGGGGTATGTGCAATGATATATTGATACGAATAACTCCTACATTTAAATGAATATTGATGTATGAATGATTATTTTGCATGGCAGACATGAGATTGTTGGAGTTGTGAAAGAGGTTGGAAGCAACGTTCATCATTTCAAAGTTGCCGACCATGTTGGTGTCGGAACTTATGTTAACTCTTGCAAAGATTGTGAGTTTTGCAACAAAGAGCTTGAAATCCATTGTGTGAAGGGGGCTCTTTTGACTTCTAATGGCATCGACACTGATGGTACAGTTACCAAGGGAGGATGCTCCAACTTCATTGTTGTCCATGAAAGGCAAGAAGTTATAATGCCTTACCTTTTATATACAATTGTATTGTAGGTTGTTTTATATTGTTTAGATCCTGTTTAAAAAGAGAATATATATACCAAGTACTACACTGGAACTTACTTTCATAAGATTATTGATTTTGTGTTTTCGCCTTCAATATGCAGGTACTGCTTTACTATTCCCGAAAGCTATCCATTGGCTTCAGCAGCGCCTTTGCTTTGTGCTGGAATTACTGTTTACACTCCAATGATGCGTTATAAGATGAATCAACCTGGTAAATCTCTGGGAGTGATTGGACTCGGAGGTCTTGGTCACATGGTAGTAAAGTTTGGGAAAGCTTTTGGGTTGGAAGTAACTGTTTTTAGCACAAGCATATCCAAGAAAGAGGAAGCCCTAAGTGTTCTTGGTGCAGACAAATTTGTGGTTTCATCCGACCAAGCAGAGATGGCGGTAAAACACATTATGCTTCTTGGTAGAAGATTTTCCCTAATCGGTTATGCAATCTTGATCAACGGTAACTTTTTCTTTGCAGGCCCTGGTTAATTCACTCGACTTTATAATTGACACAGCATCTGGAGCTCACCCGTTTGATCCCTACATCTTTCTCTTAAAGACTGCTGGTGTTCTGGTCCTGGTGGGTGCACCGGGCGAACTCAAGATCAATCCTTTGGGCCTTCTACGAGGTAGGTTGGCAATTTCAAACTCCAGGGATTCTTGATTTCAGTTGTTAGAAGAATAAACTGGTAAAATAACAAACACATTAACACATTAATTAGTTAATCACGGCAGGGCTGCTAGCTTGATAGGTTATGTAATTTTGAGCCTAATGACTTCATGCATTACCCCTCGTGGCAGGTATGAGAACCATTACTGGTAGTGCAGTTGGAGGAACAAAAGACATACAGGAAATGATAAATTTCTGTGCAGCTCACAAGATTTATCCTAACATCGAAGTAGTTCCGATTCAATATGCGAATGAGGCTATTGAGAGGCTGATAAACGGAGATGTAAAGTACCGGTTCGTGATTGATATTGAAAACTCCCTTAAATGATAGCGTGCAGAGAAAGAGGCATGGAGTTTCCTTTTGCAATATATAGGCTAATATTTGTTCATGTGGCTATGTAGAAATTTAGAAAATGATTTATTTGGTTGGTTCGATCTTCTAATAAAGCAAGTGTTGTGACTGAATAATCAAGTGGCTTGCATATTTTTTCTCAGTTGGTGCTGAAAGATTTCTCGTTTCAATGTACTTTGTTATTAACCTGAAATTTCATATAGATAATCTTCTTATTTTGTCTGTCTTTGCTTACATACTAGGGATTTGTAAGAGATAATAGCTTGAAATGGTTGACAAAAAGTGTTATGGGACTTGCATGTCATATACTCCTTTTCTTGTAAGGAAGTATGACGCATAATAAAATAGAGGACAAACAAAGTTTTATGTGGTTTAGCAACTATTGCCTCTAACTACTGCGGAACCAAAGGGAAATGTGTTGCATTTTTTCAATTTATAAATAATACTTTCGGATTACAGACCTTTTTCACAACCCTTCTCTTTGTGCTATTTTTGACACTTTTTTTGCACCAGTTTTTGATCTATTTATAATAATCAACACAACATGCACTTCTTTATAGGATAAGAAAAATATTAAAGCTTCTTTGAATGACAACACTTCATATTAAGCATCTGAATGGCAGTCAACAAATTTACTTCACCGATCAGCAAGTTTTCTCCACCTATCATGCAGTGCTAGAAACTTTCATATCTTAAATAAATAGAGTAGCAACTTATTTGCCGGTTCTTCACAAGACAACAGACTTCAAACTTAAACAGAGCTAATAAAGATTGTGAAGCACTATAATAGGGGAGGCTTTGTCCGGATCAGCATACTGCCAAGTTCTTTAAATGAGAAAAAGGGAGCGAAGTCCCAAGGCTCCTCGGCAATAGAGACATAAGTAGACAATTTTCTTGGCATTTACGCTATTGAAAATATGAACTTGCGGAAAGCTTCTTCAGGAATAGTATTGTGTGAATTCCATAATTTAGGAATGAAATATATATTATTGTTAAGCTTTATTACATGTTGAGAGTGTCAATTTCACATTGGAACAAAGACCTTACATTCTGTGCCTTATAAGGTGTGCACTTACTCCTACCATAGCTCATGAGTTTTTGATAGACATGAGATCCATTCTTACATGGTACTAGAGCCAGGTTCCTTTATTATTGATGGTGGACTAGGCCCCCTTCCTGAAAATCCAAAACTTGGATTGCGGTGACTGTTGAGAGTGCTCATGAGTTTTTGGTAGATAAGGGACCCATTTTTACATTACAAGTTCATTTTTTCCTTATCCATTCTTCTCTGTACATGTATATCTATATCTCATCAATTCGGTCTTCTTCTTTGCCTCCCCTTTTGTGTTCATTCTTTTAGGATTCATTTTCCTCTATGCAATTCGCTTTGTAACACGGTCAAAAAGGAAGAAAAAGAAGATAGAGAGAGATGAAGAGGAATTTGTTGCAGCCAACTTCTTAGGCTTTAAGTAAAACGACAAAACTATTAGGCGAATAACTAAATGAAAAAACTATTAGCTTCTGATCTTAAGGTTCAAACACCATCACTTCAAAGATAAGGGACTTGTCGGATCAGAAATAGAGCCAATACCATGGAGGAAACAACTGGAACATAACAATGATGAGATTAGCATTTATGTCACATATCGATAGCACTCTGAGTATAACCTAATATATTTGAGTGCTTTTTTCAACGTTAAGAAAGAACAAGTCATTTAGGAGAACATGTGCTACGGGCGCATTTTTCAACGTTTACGATAGTCAAGGTGTAACAAAGTCGGGTGAAACGTTAACGCCATACTAACAGATCCAACGAATGAGATGAGCATGAAAGGAGAGAAAAAAACATGTCGGTGAATTCCTAGGATAGGTCACTAGAGTAGCAGGGGTTGAAAGCTCTTATTAGAATTAGTTATGTAAGAGAACGAGAGAGCTTTTGATAATCGACAAGCATGTTCTAAGGAGGTTGATTTTCGCTCAAAAGAAAACATATCTTGTATTGAGTTTGATCGTCTAACACAAGGGAAAGAACTATCTTTTCTCATGGTTTTCGATGGTAAGCTTCCTAATGGGGAGGCAACCAGTGCAATTATGGGTTCTTTAAATCATGCCATAGCAACTAGTATCGGACTGTGGCCTAGTTGCCAAGTGCGCAGAGATACGCAATGGTCTATTATAAATGGAAAAGGTATTTGTCAAATCTTAAAGGCCATGTGCAATGATTTCAACCTAATATTGGAAGAAGAGCAGAATTGATTGCAATCAAAAAAGAGAAATACCGATCAAATCTCTTGTTCTAGTGTAGGATCACCATGGGGTTAAGTAGAAAATGATTTGTTTTTATCACTTCCCAACATACTGGCTTTGATAACTTCTCGCGAGGAATTTAGCTCAAGCGATTACTCTTACGCGACGCATCATGGAACCATTTAGGTTGCCTATTGAAATGCTTCGTTTTTAAACGGGAAGTGGCTGGGGGATTTCCACCACTCCAGTGTTCTTGATTATGCTTCTCACTATAATTTGACTTCGCATTCGTTCTTCGTCTTGCTCTACAACTCCACGCCATATTCCGCCACCATCTCCTGACCCGGGTTCCACCTCCACTTCCACCATCACTGTGGCCTTGTACGTCAACTTCGGTCACCCTGCTGGGGAAGGAGGCTAAAAACCTCAGTTGGACTTCTACGACAGTGCGTGATATTAGTTGAAAAAAAAATAAAGAGGGATCCAAGAATACTGTTTTTTGTGTGTTTTACAATATGTTCTCAATACAATAATAAGGGAAACTACAAGGTATCATTTAATATACAATCAAGGAAAATATTTATCTTAATACTTTTTGGATTCTAGTTGATGAGTAAGGCATGAAAATATTCTAAATTGAAACATTGTCTAAGAGGACTTGGTTTGTTTTCCTTTCTCTGATTTTTTTTTTTTTTGTTCTAGATCATTCTACACTGATGTTTTTCTTTCTTGTTACCCTGATTGATGTGGATGAATTGATTCTTGAGGTATAGAATTTACTTCTGTTGATTGCAAGGTTGGTGATGGTACATGTGTGTTGTACACATGCTAATGTGGTATGGACATCTCTTGTGGTGCACACGGCATCATCTTGATGTCATGATCTAACAATATTCATGTCTTGCATGGTGAATTTGATTGTAGGAATCAGTTTGGTCAACATATTAGTTGAATTTTCAAGGGTGGAGAATTTTCTCACTTTAATCTTCCTTTCAATAATTACTTCTTGTATAAAATAATACCTCACCAAAAACTTCAACAGATTCTTGATTTTATCCAAGATCAACTATTTGCACTTTTAACCATGTAGCCTCCTCTATTCCTTTAACCATTGCCACATAATCAGTTTCGGTAGTTGAGAATGCAATAGTTGATTGTAACACAACTTTCCAGCTCATTGCACCTCTAGTATTGTAAACACATAAATGAAGAATAATCTTTTTCCATTTGAATCTCTTGTATAATCTAAATCAACAAACGTCATTACTCGGCAATACTTCTTCTTTTCAGACAAGATGCCAACACGAGCTGTGGCCCTATGTGTCTTAGCACCCATTTTACTGCTGACTAGTGTCCCTTTCTACGATTGTTCATGAATATGCTTACCATACTTGCAGCGTGAGCTATGTTAGGTCTTGTGAAAACCATGACTTATACGATGCTTCCAACAGCATTGACAGCTGCCAAATACTCTATGGAATATCTCGAACAAGGCTTACAACCAAGAGGATCTTATCCAGATTTTGGGTACAAGGAGGAGAACACAGATCAATGCGACTCTTAATTTGGCTATGATTTTCGCATCATGTATCAACCAAGCAAGGAGAACTTGGCAGCGAACGCCTCATCAATAAAGGGGAAGTTGAGGGAGCAAGTTCCAAAAGTTGCTCTATTTATAAGACAAAAGCCAGAGACAAACAAAGCATAGATGAACTGGACACCAAGACAAAAAGGTGAAACATCTCTACATTAGTAACGTGAACCCCACAAAGTCAAAAGGAAAAGGAAAACTTTATGAGATAAGGGGCCACGCTAGCTTGGTTGACTACTTGTCCCATATTGACCCCTTATACTTAATGTGAATTCTTTTTTTTTTATGTATTTCAATATCAGAAGATGCACTGACAGCACATAAGGTTTCTGTTCCTAATTGCATGTTTTTAGATTTTTCTTGTTTTTCATACATATCATTCATACACGTATCATACTTCATATATGCATTGGCAGAAATAACAATGTCATCATTTAAAGAGATCACGACATTTTTCTTTTTAGTTTGATCTTCATATGCAATAGGTTCTATACTCTGTTCGTCAATACAATCAATTTTTTGTACAGAAGTCAAATGTTCCTGTTTTTCAAATTTATTTTTTGCTTTTAACTTTTTGTATTTATCTTTTAATTTATTCATATATTCAACTAGATCAGAGAATGCAGTTTCTAATCCAGAATTTATTTGAAGAGACAATTCAAAATCATTTACCTCATGATCTTCTTCCTCAAGAGTTGCTGTTGCGGTTAGACATAGATGTGCAACCTCTTCTTGAGTTTCTTCATCAAATGAGGAGTTCTCATCATCCCAAGCAGCAATCATTGCTTTCTTATTGTTCTTGCTATTTCTCTTCTTGATTGTCGGACAATCAACCTTGATATGTCCTAGTTTCCTGCATTCATAGCACACATTCTCCCTAGGTTCATTTAATTCTTTTCTCCTATTTTGCCCTATGTTTTTGTTTAAGCCTCTTCTTAGAAATTTTCTAAACCTTCTAGCTATAAGGGCTACTTCATCATTTTCTGACTTTTCTTCTTTAACTTTTTCAACCTCTACTTTAAGTGCAAGTGATCTTCTATTTTCTTTTTCTTTCTCTCTTCTCATAAGTTGCATTTCATGAGTCTTAAGAGAACCTAGCAGATCATCTAAGGTCAGCACCTCTAGATCATGAGCTTCTTCTATGGCCATCTTTTTAGGATCCCAACTCTTGGGTAGGGATACTAACATTTTTCTCACCATTTCCTCATTTGTATAGGTTTTTCCTAGTAATTTCAGTTCAGAAATAATTTCAGTAAATCTACCAAACATATCATTAATAGTTTTAGAATCTTTCATAACAAATAGTTCATAATCATGTGTAAGCATATTGACCTTAGAAGACTTTACCTTTTTAGTTCCTTCATAAATGACCTCTAACTTGTTCCAAATTTCTTTACCAGTAGTGCAAGAAGACACTTTGTTAAACTCATGTCCTCTAAGACCACTATAGATCATATTCATGGACTTAGCATTTAACCCCATCAATTTAGCTTCATTTTTTTACCATTCATCAGTTTCGGGTAATGTAATACCATTCTTGATTACTTGCCAAGCTTTTGGATCTTGACCTATTATAAAGACTTGCATTAATTGTTTCCAATGCCTAAAATTAATACCATCAAACAAGGGAGGTTTATTAAACCCCGTAACAGCTAACCCTTTTTTAGAGGCCATAATGTGGATCTACTCTAGGATGTTAGTCCTTTCAATCAGAAAACTTGGCTCAGATGCCAATTGTTGAGTTTTATAACCTAACAAGAAGGGGGGTTGAATTGTTGTTGTACCGAATAATCCTTTTCTTTCTAAAATCTAACAATAACTTTAACAATTTGTATAATAATAATAATATGCAAACAGAAATATGTTATCAAGGAAAGGACAAGAAAAGAAACACCCAATTTACCACAGTGGTTCGGCACTCTATCTTAAAGTCTTACGTCCACCCTCTTCTCCTTCAATCAAACTGATTGAAGTCCCTTTTACTCAATTTGATTAAGAGAACACGTTCTCCCTAATCTAACTAATCCCTTCTCAAGGAATTACCACGTCCGAGTACAGATAGTGATCAAAGGATCATATACAATAGCAAATCCCCAAATAATATGTCAATATATGGGATATTGCTGATCAGAGGAGCTATTTAAACAAATATATCAAGATACAAAGCTCCTAATACGAAATCCCCAAATTGGTGAAATTAAGGTTTCAGATTTTCCTCAAGATTTATGTGCAAAAATGTTTATATGTGAAATCAGCACATAAATAATGTTATACAAGCTATAATTGATGATATTCTCAAAGATTGAACCAAATAATCAACTATCACCGAAAGCTTGTAAACCACAAAAATGGTGTATAATCTCGAATCAGATGTTGAGCAACCTGAGCAGATTATCTTCACAAACAAAAATGCTTCAAATAGATGTTGTTCATTAATCAATCCCTTCATGAACACATCTCCTTTAAATAAAAGCAAATCTAGGATTTTTTATTTGAGTCAAACCTGAACCACAGCCTTCTATCTGTTGGGAATAGTAGATTGTCCATCAAATCAGCTTCATTTCACCCTTTTGATTCAAAATCCGACCATTCTGACAACCCATCTCCTCCAGATTTGTTCCATTGGAGCTTCAACTCTTGAGAGAGACGAAGGCAGTGTCGGGGTGAGAATGACATGGTTAGGGCTTGACCCCTTGAGAGATAAGTGTCTCTTATGTGCCCTTAAGTGAAATGACGTCGTAGCCAGCAAGTGTACCGAAAAGGGTTCTGGTGTGATCAAGACGACACCGTAATGTAGATCTCATATAATGATCAATGCGACATCGTAGTGGAAACGAGATCAGGCAGGCTGATGTGAACTTGGGCCGCACCTATGTTCTTACAGTCCAACAGCCATAATCCAGTCCAGTCTGGTAATACTATATATATTCAGCATGTGTACCTGGTCCAATATCAACATGATCCAATATCAATACATTTGTAATGTATTGCATATATTGAACTTAAGCTCACATATTTTTCCTGTAATTTCACCAACCAAGTATCATATTCCTAAAATATATTAAAGTATACTTCATAGTTCTTGAGGAAATATTTAGATAAACAATATATTTAAATAATCAACATTTATTTGAATATATGTAACAAATACTTTAAAAGTATATTTTATAAGAGAATGTAAGAACTCGATTACTTTATAATATTATTAATTGATATTATAATTTGTACACGTTTTACTTCTTATAGTTTTGCTTTTTGCACATTTAGAAAAACATATTTTGAGAATTGATATTTTTCAAGAAAATATTTTCAGTCACAATAAAACCTTATTTTCCAACAATAGCACCTTGATAAGGAAGGAAGAGTCTTGAGTGTGTGGAACTCATGGGTTATGAGACCCACTTTGTATGAAGAAGGTTATGTCAGCTTGAAAAAAGAGCTTAACCATTGTTACTCAAAATCTATAAATCAGAGTGATATGTTTGGTAAGGATGTCTCTCTTTTCTCCACTCATTAAGGAAAATTGTGATGGGATATAAAGGCAAGCCAAATTTGTTACATAAGTAAGGATAAAGCCTTTTACTAAAGCTTATTATGAACCTTTTTTAAATAGACCAAGATATTGTGACCATTTTAATTCACAAATTGTTGACTTATGTCCAGAAGGTTTACTGACAAAATCTTCTTGAGCACAGATATCACGATGAAAAATACTTTTATCCCCACCACCAAAAGACAAAAAAGTAAAACTTTAGGCTAAGGCCCCCACATGTAACTGATGACCTTCCATGGTTCTCACTATCCTACAATGAGATATGTCCCAAATTTAGACCTTTCATTGCTAGTTCCAACAGCAAGATGTGAGTCATGCTAAGCTTAGCCTATTGAGTAGACAAATGTCATTCATTCCTAGGTCACACAGCTTGGTTACCCTACTATTAGATGTATTCCATAAGTAAATGCAATTTCTTAACCTTACTGCCACTGGAAGACAAAAGAGTATAACTCCAGGCTAAGGCCCTCACATGTAATCAATGACCCTCCATGGTTCTTACTATCCTACAATGAGATGCATCCCAAATCTGGACCTTTCCATTGCTAGTTCCAATGGCAAGATGTGTGCCACGTTGAGCCTAGCCCACCAAGCAGACAATGTCATTCATTCCCAAGTCACATAGCTTGGTTACCCTACTACTACATGCATTCCACAAATAAATGTAATTTCCTAACCCCACCGCCACCACATTATGCGAAGACCAATCCATTAAATTCAAATAAAAATCGTCTTTCAACTTGAGTGCATCCAATTTCTTATATGGCAACTTTGGTATCTTCCATGGAGCCTTTATTGGGTAATGATCATCCTCAGAAATGGCATCATAAGTCTCTAATGGAAATACTAATTGCCTTCATGTATATTAGCTTAGGAAAAGGAACAAGAGAGATTAAGTTATACCTTTTTGTAGAATCCTAAAGAGTAATTAAGAAAGCAAGAAACTTTATAAGTTTTAGAAATTATCTATTGTATTCCTTCTAATTTTGTAATGAAAAGTTTCGACCTAATTGCCTTCATGTTCTTTTTACTTCTCCTCCTTTTACACTTTTTGTTAATAAAGGTGTCAAGTGAGTTAATATTCTCTTCATAAGTTGACTAAGACGTAACACAGGAAGTTTAAATTCTACTAAAAATCATAAAGGTAGAGCATTTATAAATATGATCATTTGTTTCCACAACTTTTCTAAAACTTAGAGAATGCTAAACTCTTTGAAGGTAATGCTTTTTTATGGTTTTATTGAGCCATATATTTTCCTTGATACTTGAATGGGACTAACCACCCAACCTATAGCACCTAGCATGCAGTCACGTAGAACACTTAATGCCTGGGGGCTTTGTACTGCCAAGAGTTAGTTATAAAGAAGGATTTGACTAAACTTAGTGCAAAAGGAGTTTTGTGGGCTAGCCTGAGTACACGAGCCCAAGTGGTTAGCATAACTTGTATTGGAGTATTAAAATATCAAGGTAGCGCCTTGACCATTAGGTATGACCTTTGGCTTAGTGGTAGCACTTGATGATCATAACAATTGGTATTAAAGTTAAGTTGTAGATTTGAATTCTAGTAAATGCTAGGGGGATTGTTAGGTTAGCCAATATTTTTTTTTTTGTGCTTGAATAAGACTAACCACCTAACCTATAGTACTTAGTGTGTAGCCAAGTGCAACACTTCATGCTTACCTAATGTTTATGTAAGGCTTTGTGCTACTAAGAATTAGCCATAGAAAAGGGTCCAAGTAGACCTAGTGTGAATGGAGTTCCATTGGCTAGCCTAAGTACCTAAGCCTAAGTGATTAGCATGACTTGTGTGGGAGCGTTGAGATAATAAAGCAACGTTTTAGCTATCAGCTATAACTTTTGGCCTAGTAGTAGTATTTGACGATCCTAACACTTTTTAATTTAGAGAATTAGGTTGTAATCTTGGACATTATTTTCTTGATTTTGTTTTAAACTTTTAATACAATTTGGAGAGCTAGTTTGCAGTCTTTAGTAATGTTCTTTTAATTTTGTATAGGGTTTCTAACACATTTCAAGAATCAATCTTTAGCAAGAAGACATGGTGTTAGTGGGATTTCAATTTTAGTTTACCAAGGAAAAGCTTATAAGCCTTTTTTCCTTGAAAAAGGTTAAGGAGAAAAGATGCCTTGGATGGGAATTCTTGAGGTTGATCTTTATGGTAAGAAAGTTCATCGAGAGATGCTTAATAATCTTGATATGTTAGAAGATAAACATTACTTTTTCTCCAAATTATACAAAATTTTTGTAACAAGATTGACTAATTGTGGGACATGTCACATGAACTCCAATCATCATTTATATAAGATAGAGAAACATGATTAACAAATTATTAGGTATAACAAACAATTTTCTTACAAGGCAAAAAAAGGATCTTGCATAAAGAATTCCAATTAAGTTATGTATGAGTTCTCCTTTGTTGTGACTTCCTTTAGGGGGGGATTACAGGGTTTGTTTAACCTAAAATTTTTCTTGTACTTAAATATAGCTAACTACCTAACTTGTGACACCTAGTGCATAGTTAGATGCAACACTTTGTGCCTGGCCACCATTCAATGTGGGACTTTACACTGCTAAGAGTTTGATATAGAGGGGAATCTAAATGGATCTAGTGCAAAGGAGTTTTCTCATGTGAAGCAGAAGCATGGTGAACCTATAACCCATAGGACCTAAGATTATAACTTGGCTTTGAAACCAAATTGTCATAATTTAATTATGTGGACCTAGAAAACAAGTATTTTGACTGCAAGGAATGGTCTAAGCCTTTCTTAGGCTTCATTTTACGCTTCTTTCTAGCTATTTCATTACAATCTTCTTAATCAAATAAATCCATAGCATAACCAACAAACATTTTTACAATTAACAACCCAACTCATAATCTTCCAAATAACAACCTCCCAATCAACACAATAAGTGGATAACATAAAGAGTTAAGGAAAGATACAAAAATAAACCTAAACATAAACCACATCTAAGGGAAATGGCACCTCAGCATTAGATTGGACATTGCCCAATGTCCTTATAGGGACACAACACCTTCTTTCGAATTTCTCCTCAAATTCTCAAGTTTACAAAAGCTTCTTTCCTAATGCCTTTCCTTTCTTACTTATATTCCATCTATGAGGTTGGACTAACAAATTTGCCCATAATAACTCCTACCCTTTTAAAAAAAACCTTGCCCTCAAGGTTCCAAATACAACATATATGAAATTACAAAGCCTAACAAAACAAAGTGCTACATGAGCTAAAGCCCCAAACCAAGGCCCCAATATATTGATGCCTAACTAAAAAGCCTAAAACTCCTTAGACCTAAAACAAGTTGTGGCCTAAATGACAATTGAAGCCTAAAGCAAATAAACGCAAAAAAATAGGGTATTTCTATCCTTCCAAAAAAAAAAAAAAACACTCCTCACTGGTGACATTTTGATGGCCTTCCTTGGTGGAAGAACAAGTAGACATTTGTTAGCCCATTCAATATATCAGCGGCCGACAGTTCATGGCGGATGGCATGTGCACAGTAGCTTGGCCCCATCTTGCTCTTTTCTTGTCAATGTGCTTTTAAACTCTTCTTGTTTTGACATCATTTTTTATACCAAATGTGGCTTTACTGACATCAGATCTTGCTTTTCCTAGCAAATCATGTCTCTACAATGAAACTCTTCCTTAAATTGGCATAGCATCTTAGCTTTCATCTTCGTTTTCTAGCAAGTTTGCGCATAGGATGAAGTTTTGGCCTTTGCACTTTTCCGACCACGTGCTCATTGTCCTACTCTCAAGTAGGCTTGTTTAGCTCCTCATTTGCATCAATGGAGCTAGGTGGTTCTTCTGCCATTTTTCCCAACCACCTCCAGCATCTCTTCTATTGGTTTTGCTTCTAACTTTCAAGCTTCCTCTTTCTTGCCATGGGAAGACAAGAACAATTGTTGTATAGTCCCTATCATCTCCTTAAACTTTTAACCGGTATCCTCCTTTTGCTCATCTAATTATCATTTAATTTCAGCCTGAAGTTGTGTGAAGCTTTGGTCTTCCATAACTTAGCTTTGATACCAAATTTTCACAATCGAGTTTCCTTTTCTTTCATCTAGTATAGATCATATATGAAAGATATAAAAACATATATAAACATAAACCACATTTGAGGGAAATAGTACCTCATAATCATATTGGACATTGTACAACTGCCTTATAAAGGATAAAGCACTTTTTTTCAAATTTCTCCTCAAATTCTCAAGTTTACAAAAGCTCATTTCCCAATGCCCTTTCTTTCCTATTTATATTCCATCTATGGGCTTAGACTAACAAACAAGCCCATGACAACCCTATGGGCTGGTGCGAGTACTTGACCTTAAGTGGTCAACATGATCTATGTGAGAGTATTAAGATAATAATGTAATGACCTGACTATCAACTATAGCTTTTAAGTTAGTGGTAATGCTTGAAAATCCCAACAATTTTGATTATGTGTTAAGTTTCCAATGTAATTCAAAGAATCAACTTACAATCTTGGACAATGTTTAGTTAATTTTGTTTAGAGCTTGTAACATAATTTGGAAAATCAATTTGTAGTCTTTAGTAATATTCTCTTGATTTTGTAAGGTTTTAAACACAATTAGGGAATTTATTTGTAATCTTCAGTAGTGTTTTCTTAATTTTATGTTGGGTTTTTAACACAATTTTGATAATCAATTTTTAGCTAAAAGACATAATGCTAGCAAGATTTTAGTTTTAGTCGATCAAGGAAAAGGTTGTGAGCCTTTTTTTGTTAAAGAAAGTTAAGAAAGAATAGTTTCCTTAGAATGGAATTTTACAGGATAATCTTTCTAGTGAGAAAACACATTGGGAGATATTTAGTGATTTTAATATGTTAGAAGATAAACATTAGCTTTTCTCCAAATTGAAGAAGGTCAAAAGTTATGTAGGAAGATTGAACAATTGTGGGACATAGCACATGAGCTCCAATCATGATATATATGAGAAACACAATCAACAAATATTGGGTACAACAAATAGTTTTCTTTCAAGGCAAAATAAGGATATTGCATAAAGAATTCAAATTGAATAATGTATGAGTGGAGATTGTTGAGTTTATTTAGCATGGCATTTTCCTTATATTTGAATAAGACTAATTGCTTAACCTGTGACACTTGATACATAGTTAGGTGCAACAATTTATGGTCACCCAACACTTAATGTATGGTTTTACACTACTAAGAGTTAGCTACATAAGGGAGTCCAAGTGAACCTAGCGTGAAGGAGGCCCTATGGGTTAGTTCAAGTACCCAAGCCTAAGTGGTTAGCATAACTTACGTAAGAGTATTAAGATAATAAGGTAATGCCTTGACTATTAACTATAGCTTTTGATCTAGTGGTAATGTTTGATGGTCCTAACAATTTTGATTTTGTGTTAAGTTTTTAATGCAATTTGGAGAATCAATTTATAGTCTTTGGCAGTGTTTTCTCAATTTTGTTTTAAGCTTTTAACACAATTTAAAGAATCAATTTGCAATCTTTAATACTGTTATCTTGATTTTGTGTGGGGTTTTTATAGAATCTATTTGCAATATTTAACAATGTTCTCATGATTTCATATTAGATTTTTAATATAATTTTGAGAATCAATCTTTAGCAGAAAGACATGGCACTAGCAAGATTTCAGTTTTAGCCAACTGAGGAAGGGCTTATAAGCCTTTTTTTTTAATAAAAAAAGGTTAGGAGAGAAAGTTGCCTTGGAATGGAATTCTTAAATGTGATGTTATGGTAAGAAAGCTCATTGGAAGATGTTCGGTAGTCTTGATATGTTAAAAAATAAATATTACCTTTTCTCCAAATTGAAGAAGGTCAAAAGCTATGTAGCAAGATTGACCCACTATGAGACATGGCATATGAACTCCAATTATAATGTAAATGAGAAACACAATTAAAAAAATTATTTAGTATAACAAATAGTTCTCTTGTAACTCTAAATAAGGATCTTGCGTAAAGAATTCTAATTGGATTATGTGTGAGGTCTCTTTTATCGATGTAGTTAAACAACCTTTAGCTTTATTGAGTTTATTTGGCAAAGGGGAGAGTTTAGTTCTGCATTTTCTTTATAGTCAAACAACGTTTAGCACTTGGCGCATAGTCAAGTGCAGAACTTCATACTTGCCCATCTCTTAGTGTGGGAGTGCTAAGATAATAAGATAACATCTTGACTATCAACTATAGCTTTTGTCTTAATGGGAAAGCTTTATGATCCTAACAATTTTGATTATGTTAAGTTTATAATGCAAATTAGAGAATCAATTTGTAGTCTTCAACAGTGTTTTCTTGATATTGTCTTAAGCTTTTTACACAATTTAAAGAATTTGTTTGTAATCTTTCATAATGTTTTCTTAATTTCATATAGGGTTTCTAAGACAATTTATAGAATTTATTTGCAATCTTTGATAGTTTTCTCTTGATTTTGTGTCAAAATTTTAACACAATTTTGAGAATTATTCTTTAGCAAGAAGACATGGTACTAATAAAATTTTGGTTTTAGTTGATTGATGAAGAGCTTATAAGCCTTTTTTTGTTAAAGAAGGTTATGGGCAAAGAGTTGCTTTGGAATGCAATTCTTGAGTGTGGTTTTTATGGTGAAAAAGCTCATTGAGAGATGTTTGATGATTTTGATATGTTAGAAGATAAACATCAACTTTTTTTCAAATTGAAAAAGGTCAAAAGTTATGTAGCAAGATTAACCAATTATGGAACATGGCACATGAAATCCAATTATCATATATATGAGAAACACAATCAAAAAATTATTTAGTACAACAAACAATTCTCATTCAAGACAAAACAAGGATTTTTCTCAAAGGATTTCAATTGAAATATGCATAAGTTCTCCCTTGACAATGCTTCCTTTAGGGAGAAAGAGAATTTTTGGGTTTATTTAGTTCATCATTTTTTTATACTTAAATAGGACTAACCACCTAACTTATAGCGCCTAGCATATAGTCAAGTGTAGAACTTCATGCATGCCTACCGCATAATGTAGGGCTTTGCACTACCAAGAGTGAGCTATAAAAGGGGGGGCCAAGTGGACTAGTATGGATGGGGCCTCATGGGCTAGCCTGAGTACTCGAGCCTAAGTAGTTAGCATGACTTGTGTGGAAGTATTAAAATAATGAGATAGTGCCATAACTATCACTTATAGTTTTTAACTTAGTAGTAGTGCTTGATAATTCTAACAGTTTTGATTTTGTGTTAAGCTTTTAATGTAAGTTAAAGGATCAATTCGCAATCATTAGTAGTATTTTCTTGATTTTGTCTTGAGTTTTTAATACAATTTGGAAAATTAGTTTGCAATCTTCTACAACGTTCTCTTGATTTCATGTAAAGTTTCTAATACAATTTAGAGAATTTATTTGTAATCTTTGATAATGTTCTTTTGATTTCATGTTAGATTTTTAACATAATTTTGAAAACTAGTTTTTAGTGGGAAAACACGATTCTAACGGGATTTCAATTTTAGCTGACTAATGAAGAGCTTTATAAGCCTTTTTTTTTATTTTGTTAAAGAAAGTTAGGGAAAAAGATTTACATTGAAATGGAATTCTTAAGGATGATTTTTATGGTAAGAAAGCTCATTGAAAAAGTTTCTAACACTACTTTTTTTCAAATTGAAAAAGGTGAAAAGTTTTATAATAAGATTGACCAATTGTGGAACATGGCTCATGAACTCTAGTCATCATATATATGAGAAACATGATTAACAAATTATTTGATACAAAAAAATAGTGTTCTTTCAAGAAAAATAAGGATCTTGCTTAAAGAATTCTAATTGGATTATGCATGACTTCTCCCTTGCCAATGCTTCATTTTAGAGGAGGGGGGAAAGAAAGAGTTAGTAATAAAATAGAGGTCCAAGTGAACCTAGTGTAAATAAGATCTCATGGGCTAGCCTTAATACTTGAGCCCAAGTGGTCAGGATGACCTACGTGAAAGTGTTAAGCTAATAAGATAATGTCATGGCCATTAGCTATAACTCTTGACCTAGTGGTAACATTTGGCAATTCTAACAATTTTGATTTTGTATTAAGTTTTTAATGCAAATTGAAGAATCAATATGCAATCTTTGGGAGTGGTTTCTTAATTTTGTTTTAAGCTTTTAACACAATTTAAAGAATTAATTTGCAGTTTTTAGTAGTGTTCTTTTGATTTTGTGTTTTAACATAATTTAAAGAATTTATTTGTACTCTTTAGTGGTGTTCTTCTAATTTTGTGTTGAATCTTTAACACAATTTCAAGTATTACTGTTTAATGGGAAGAGATGGTGTTGATGGGATTTGGATTTTAGTCAACTAAGGAAGAGCTTATAAGCTTTTTCTTGTTGAAGAAGGTTAGGATAGAAAAGTTACCTTGAAATGAAATTCTTGAAAATGATTTTTATGGTGAGAAAGCTCATTGGGAATTGTTTGGTAGTCTTGATATTTTAGAAGATAAATATTACCTTTTCTTGAAATTAAAAAAGGTTAAAAACTATGTAGCAAGATTGACTAATTATAGGACATGGCACATGAGTTCCAGTCATCATGTATATAAGAAACACAATCAACAAATTATTAAATATAATAATTAGTTTTCTTTCAAGGAAAAATAAGGATCTGGCATAAAGAATTCCAATTAGATTATGCATGAGTTCCCCTTTGTCAATGCTTCTTTAGTAATGAGGAGAGGAGGGGATTGTTGAGTTTATTTAGGACATTATTTTCCTTATACTTGAACAAGACTAACTGCTTAACTTGTTGCACCTAGCATAGTTGAGTGTAACATTTCATGCCTACCCAAATGGTTAGCATGACATGTGTAGAAGTTTTGAGATGATAAGGTAATGTATTGGCTATTAGTTATAGCTTATAACCTAGTGGGAGCACTTGATGATCCTAACAATTTTGATTTTGTGTTAAGTTTTAGATGTAATTTAGAGAATCAATTTGCAATCTTCAGTAATGTTTTCTAGATTTTGTCTTAAGCTTTTAACATAATTTAGAGAATCAATTTGTAGTCTTCAACAGTGTTTTCTTAATTTTGACTTGGATTTTTAACACAATTTCAAAAATAAGACTTTACTAGGAAGACATGGTGTTGGTTGGATTTTGGCTTTAGCATACGAAGGAAGAGCTTTTAAGCCTCTTTTTGTTGAAGACGGTTAAGGGAGAAAAGTTTCCTTGTAATGAAATTCTTGAGGGTGATTTTTATGGTAAGAAAATTCATTAGGAAATGTTCGGTGATCTTGATATGTTAGAAGAAAAACATTATCTTTTTCAAATTGACCGATTGTGAGACATGGCACATGAGCTCCAATCATCATGTATATAAGAAACACGATCAACAACTTATTAGGTACAACAAATAGTTATTTTTCAAGGCAAAATAGGGAACTTCCATAATTAATTCAAATTGGATTATGCTTTAGTTCTCCCTTGCTTGTGCTTCTTTGGTTAGGGAGTAAGAATAGTTCTCCAATTAGGTTCTCTACATAGTTATTAAGAAATGATTAAAAAGAAAAAGAAGGACGAATCAAAATATGTTTTTTGGAGTTTAAGTTCCCAATACCAAAACATCCACCAATGAGTTACCTCCTAGGAGGGATTTTGGGAGAGAAAAAAAAAATGCATTACAACATCCAATCTAGCAAACTCCAAGCCGTTAAGATGTTATCATGTTTAGCCGATACATCTGAAGCTACTTCCTTAGCTAGTTTTACAAATTTTGAGGAATACATTAAAGTAAAAGACATCACTTAAACAACTAATTTGCAAACCTGTGTGGGCTGTCTACCAAGTAATAGTAATTTACAAAGCTTTGAATATAAACTTCTTCCGAAGAATTTTATGAAAAGCAATTCTCCACTTGCTAATTTAGCAAGCCTTGAGAGATATCTTTAATCTCATCATAATGTTGATTTTGAGTTTCATGCCCCATATGAGAATTTTGCTATTGTCATTAGGCCTAAAGAGTGAACATCTAGCACTTGATTCAAGGTAGAAGAATTTATTTGATAATGATTTTTTTATACTGTATTTTTTTAATTTGTAATGTGCTTAGCAAGGTAGAAAAACTCTTGAATATTTTATAGTGCAATGATTAAGACAACATTTTTTTTTTTGGGTATTCTTTCTCAATAAATAGGCAAATACTTGTGTTTAATGCTTCCATTGAAGTTTTCAATGCTCCCTCGAAGAATCCAGGATGTGCCATGAAACCCATGACCCGGACTGCTTTTGTTTAGTTATATTCAGTCTAAGCCTACATTAATATTTATCTCATATCATGTACTTTTGATTTACCTCTCATAGAATGTTGGGCCGTATCAACATCCTCGGTGCTTCAGCTCATGCCCACATATCCACTGCCCATGATCGAGGCTCGGGTCTTGGACCACTGAGGTTGGGAAATGGACTCTCTCTATTGGACTTACAATAAATATCAAATAAAGAGGGCGTTTGGTCACACAACTTCCTCCATTAGTAAAAATTAATTTGTAGAAAAATAAATCGTACTTGCTCATCTATAAGTAAAAAAATATCTTGCTTCTTTCTTAAAATTAATTGATAAGAAATGAAAAAATATCTACACACAATACAACATACTACTAAATTGATAACGTATGATATGAATTAAATTTTCTCTATATTAAAGAATTGAATAAATCAGCATATTAATAACATAAAATATTCCAATTTTCAATATTAGGCTTGTTATTACAAAAATATAAAACAATGCTGCAAAATGCATTTCTAATCGTTCCACCATGAACAACTGCTAAGAATACTAGCCCTGGTCTCGTTTGTTGGTTTGCTCCTCATTGGATGAGGCGTCATAGTGAAAGATTTAGTTGATCAGTGATGATATCACATTAAAATTCTATAAAATCGATCATTAAAAATCATATTAAATTCAAGTATTAATAACGTAATGTGTATGTTCTTTTCATGATTTTTTTACTGTTAGATCCGTATCTTTTTAAATCAGCTTCCTAAATATTGAACTTTTAGGGGGGGGGGGGGGGGGAATAATTAAGGCTGCCAATTTGACCAAAAGGTTGCTGTAGTTGGCGGAAAATATCTGCTTAGAACTCCGAGAGATGTGGTTTCTGCCAGCACCTTATCCACTGTATAGAACTCCAGACAGCGAAACTTTATCCACTGCATTAATGTCGTCATCTCAACTGGAAACGAACCTGTGTCCTGGACAGCAGAGAAAAGTGATTGGGAGTTCAACCACTTGCTGCTCAAACTTTCAGATTCTCTGAGGAAGCCATAGTCAAAAGAGCCAAAATCGCCCGCGTCGGTGCAGGCTTTCTTACCAGCTAGAACCACTTGGAAGCAACTAGGAGACCACTTTTTATATCAGGAATATGAGTGTTGATCCCGTGTGGAACCCGGTGCTCTGTTATTGAGCTGTTGGAGATTGTGGAGACCTGTTGGGGGGTTTTGTGTTGGTGACAAACTTAATCTGTACGTAGATACAGCAGCAGCAAGTTTCACTTATATTTGAGGAACCTTTGCTTTCTGTGGGTGATGGAATAGAATTTGCTCTAGTTGGTGCATGGTAGGTGGTTGATTGTCTCGGATATAATACGATGTGCTCCCTTTCTGGTAGATGGTAAAATGTTCATCTTCATGTGAATCTGCTCGAGAAAAATATGATCATTGTGAGGTGGTGTTTGGCTTCTGTGAGTTTGAATTCTTTGAACCCATATCATTGAAAAGTGTTAGACAAAAAAACAGATAAAGAAACTTTATCCAGTGCATTATTGTCGTGATCTCAACTGGAAACGGGCCTGTGTACGGGACAGCAGAGTAAAACGATTGGGAGTTCAACCACTTGCTTCTCCAACTTCATGTTCTCAGAGGAAGCCATCATCATAAGTGCCAAAATCACCCGCGTCGGTGCAGGCTATCTGACCAGCTAGAACCACTTGTAAGCGACTTCGAGATCACTTCTTGTATCGGGAATATGAGTGTTGATCCCGTATGGAACTCGGGGAGATTGTGGGGGACCTGTTGGGGGGTTTTGGGTTGGTACCAAATTTAATCTTTTCGTGGCTACAACCGCAAGTTCAACTGATATTTGAGGAACCTTTACTTTATGTAGGTGATGGTATAGAATTTGAACCTGGTGGATGGTTGATTGACTCGGACTTAATATGATGTGCATTCTTTCTAGTAGATGGAAAAATGATCATCTTCATGTGAATCTGCTCGAGCAAAATGTGATCATTGTGAGGGTGGTGTTTGGCTTATGTGGCTTTAAATTTTTTGGCCCAGTTCATTGAAAAGTGTTAAAAAGTGTCCACTCTCACTAAAATCAAGTTAGAAAAGAAATTATTTTACCATATAAGGAGGCTACTATATGAATATAATTGGTAATGTAAAACAATTAATTATGTCAATGCATATTCTCATCCTAGTTATGAAAAAATAATGAGAATTCAATTCATATTAGTGTTCCAAAAAAAAGTATTGGTAAATGCATATTATGGAGATTGGTACTTGTAAGAAATGTTTCTCTATGTTCTTTATGATACTTCTAATTTTATTTTTTCTTTTGTTTAGTAAAAATTAAAAATTTCATTTGTACTTATCAAAAAGTTCAAGTGCCTAATTTAAAAGTTAGTATAAAAATTTGAGAGGCATTTTCTTCATTTATTTTTCATCATAAGAAACTAGATATTTGATATGAAATTTATGTCCTATACACATGCTCTTCCATGCGAAGTGACATTCAATTCAAGATCACATGAAATAAAGTAAATTCATCAAATATTTTTATATTGCCTCCCTCTAGTATTATGGAATTATTGTGTTGGAAATTTTCTTTTCTATTTGTACTTAGAAGTGAATTAAAGAAAGAAAAAAAAAGTTTTTATTCTATAAAGAAGATTTTGAAGTCAAAATACAAGTAATATAAATTTTTTTGTCACATTATTTTCAACATACTATCTTATTCAAGTATAAGAGTAAGAAAATATTTTTTACAAAAATATTGGTTTATAAACAAAAAGTGTTATACTTAAACTCCAACTCTAATATGATAATAAAAAACATATTTCACCCATAATTTAATTCAAGAATACAAAGATATTTCTTCCTTTAAAAATAGATACTCAAAGCAAAATTTAAATTATACGAGCCAAAAAACACCTAAAAAAATTAAAAGCAGACAAAAAAAAAATCTCGAAGCAAAGGAACTAGATTGAGTGTATTATTTAGGGACAAGATCATTCAAGGTTTGACTTTGGCTTGGTGATTTGCAAGTGCAAATGTGAACAACAAGAACACACGTCCCGCAAGAGTATTTAATTAAGGGTAAGGAACATTTACACGTCGATACTGCGTGGATTGATTGATTTTGACTCCTATCCTTGTCCAACATTAAGCTCTGTGATGAGAGTGACAAGCTTTGCTTGATTGCCAAAATGATGAATCATCCACAAAACACATCATATCATTATGTTACATTAACACTAGTTTTATCATGCAAACCATGACATATTATAATATGGTCTGCCCGAATAGTTACTGGAAAAAACACGAGCAGTTTCATGCCTGTCTCTCCCAGCATTATTGAATCAACTGAGACGGGACAAATTTTTAATTTTATTAAAGGTGCCATTAGGGAAAGAGACCCAAAGGAGCAATATTTAAATGCTCAAGAGGGGCTTTCAGCAGTTGGCTCAACAAACACATTTCTGAACACACAGATCTCAGGTCATCCAAGATCCTTAAGGCATTATCCAAGTCCTAGGGATGGAAAGGACTTACATTATTTTATTCAAACAGATAAATAAAAGAGAAAAGTATCTGAACATGTACAAACTATACCAAATTAAAATACAAGTTTTATCCTATCAAATTTGAGAGATTTACAACGATAAAAACTTAGTTTATGAGTTGAACTTTCATATTTAAAATTGGTAAGAGAGAATGATGCTCAAACAAACTTATTAATAATATGAACCACCTAGCAATTTTCAACTATTTTAGATGCTAACTCGATTGAATTTGTACACATTGATACATGATTTCGTCATGGTCTAGGAGCCAGAAAACCATTATAATTGAACTTTGACAAGCAACTAAAACTGGCCATAAATTTGCCAAATGTAAAAGTTGCTTGGACTTACTAGGCTGTGACATGAAAGGTACCAAACAAGAAAGTTCAATGGCGTATTTGGGCAAAAGAAACATATGGCCTGTATGTTTGTCATGGGTGCGACAGTGCTGGGAAGGAGGCTGAATGCAGACTAGAAATTCCCCAACAAACAGCACCAAACACACCGACAACCTCGTGAAAAGAGAAGCTGATCGCATTGGGGAGAATTACAACCGTTGCTGAATAATTCCAAATAACTTGAAAATTTTCACTGACTTTTGACATCTTTCTCAGTAACTTGTGTTACCAGGACATATAACAGTAACTAAGAATTACATATTCTGCAGATATAGGACAAAATATCAATAACGCAAGATCTGCAGAAACTTTTATAGCAGATAACAATATACAATCCAACAACAGATCAACCACACTGGCAGGGCTCAATTCAAAAAACAGAAGCCCGCTTATGGAAAACCCAACAAATATATATATATACACACACACATCTTGCCATGCATAAGCAGCAATCAAAAATCTGGAGCCGTTTTACTGCATAACTGATCTCTACTAATCTTCATACTTATATCTTCAGCAAAGCATCTCCTTCTTGAGACCCATGTTAGCGCCTGCGTTACAAAAAACACCAGAAATATCTATGCTTTCTGTAACCAAACCCTCCACGCTTTTTTCTTTTGTCGATGGCAGGGGAGGATGCATAGAGATTTCACCGCTTGATGCCAAACTCAAGAGCTCAGAATCATCTAGACCCTTTGCCGGGCCAAGACTACATCGTTCAGTCCCATGCTTTGCCAATGCATCTTTAAATTTGTGGATCTGAAATTCGAGAATATGGAATAAGAACATGAAATAGAAACAACCCTCTTTGTAGGTATGAGAAATCGAAAATAACAAGTTGGTGGTGAAATCTTACGGTGGCATTGGTGCAGCTGAAGCTACATAGACGACCCTCAGGACCTCTATAGAACCTAAAGAACGGTAGGACATGAATGTGGAGACTATGGCACATAGTTTTGAGCTCCTCATAGTTAACTTTCAGGAAGATTGAACCGGGATTCAATTCGGCCAGCTGACAGATCTGACAAAAAATCCCAACATAAGATTAGACAACCAAGTTTGATGTATACTTATGATTACATTATTCCTTGAAAATGTATGTGATAAATTAGAATCTAGAATACGATTCAAGAATCAAGCATACCTTAGGATGGAGAGTTTTGCAACCTCCACAACCAGGTGAGTAGAAGTCAACTATGACCAATCTATCCCCAGCATTAAGCAAGGAATCGACAAGTTCCTGCGCCGAATGAATCTCCACCATGTTGGGTTGCAGAGTCTTCTCCCACCATCTCAGAGCGCGGCTCACACAGATTGATCCTTGTGCCTGAAATCAGAGATTGAACATGAGTTCCCAAACGAAATGAGGAAAGCAAATTCCTTCAGAATATAAAACAGTAAAGGCAAATATTCACATACACGAACAGAGAAATTGCTGGGGGATTTGAGACTCCAGTCACGGACACGCTCTTGATCTGCTTCAAGTAGCGGCTTTCCCATAAAATTGGCTTCTAAAACAGGTAAGGCTCTTGTCTTTGAGTTTCTAGAATGTGAAGAACCGAAAGGGGGACAAAACTCACAAACCCCTCTAGCTTTTGAGCCAAGAACAGCTTCATTCGCATTCAACCCACCAAAGCATAAAGAACTCTTCATCGGACAAGCCATCATAATATTGTAAATCCGGGGCCTTTTGGGGCTTATGGCATGAATCAAGCACAACCCACTTAACCTTTTGGAACACCAATTCTGGAATCAAAAACAAATGGGATATAGGAAGTTGAGTAAAAAAAAACCCAGAAGACCCTTCAAAACAGAAAACCAACGAAGACCCACTTCTGATTTTTCAACCAAAAGCGCCGGATTCAACAAAATATCCGCTATTTGACCGATATATCTAGCTTGAAAAGAGAAAACACAGACGGTTTCGTTTGTTCTGTCCCGGCTTTAATGAGAAGGAAGAGGGGGTTAAAAAGAAGAGAGAAAGCGAGAGAAGAGAGAAAGAGAGAGAGAGAGAGACGATGAGTTGGTAACAGGATCTTGTTCTTTTGGATCATTCTTTATCCAATTTGTTGGTTTAAAATTAGTTTATGGATAATAGAAACAGCGAATTTGAGCAGTGTCTGATACGAGAGTTGACTGGTCCGTTTAGAGGATCAAGTGGCCATTTTTCTTTGGATGTTCTATATTGCCGCAAGATGTTTGGTGGATGCCTACGTTGTCGTATGAAACGGCTAAACCGCGTAGATAACTGTGTTCTGCCTTCCATCGTTTGGATAAGGACCCTGATTTTCGCACCAAAAACAAATCCCAGTCAATTTTACCAGACCCTGTAAAAGCTAAAAATAAACTCAACGTGTGTGTTACTGGTCGTATTATCCCAATAATTTAATTAACAATGAGTTGTACACTTTTTCACTCACTGTTTTTCTTTTCTCTCTTTTGGATTAATTTATTTTCTCGGGAAACAAACGAATCAGACGCAAGATGCAGTGTGCATGGTTCCGGATTAGGCTCATTAATGACAAATCTTGAATGAATCTCAGCATCTTACAATGAAAGAAAAAAAAAAAAGAAGGTAAAACTTACTGGCCTCCCTCAAGCATATAATAATTATGTCTTCTAGGTTCCTTCTGGGAGCAATATATTAGAAAAAACGTGTATCACATATTGTTATGATATCATAACTTTTTAACCAAAATAATAATAATTTTAATATAATATTAAAGTTTAAATCTAAGTATAATATCTCATTATTAAAATGAATTTTCAAGAATTTTTTAATGTTAAGGATTAGAGCTTCATTAATAAAAGAAATCTTAGATGAATCTTAGCATCTTGCAAATAGAGAGAAGATAAAACAAAGCAAGTGGACTCCCAAGCATATAATAACTAAATTTTTTAGGTTCTTATGTTAACACAGGCGTATTATAAGTACGATATAACATTGATTTTATATTAAGAGATAGGTTTTAATATATAGAGTAAACATCTTTAATATAATATTAGAATTCATATTATATGTGAAATTTCATTATTATGTGAGAGAAATTATAATAAGATATTTATATCTAAGACGAATGATTGAATTTAATATTATTGAAGATACAATATAATTATAATTATTTCTGTATATAATGAAAATCCTTATATTTTAAAAAATAGGTCTATAGAGAATCCTTATACTTTAGAAACTATGTTTATAGGAAACATTTTGTATTATTTCTTTCCTTTATAATTATATAACTTTATATTATTAAAAAAAAAAAATTAATGATTCTACGTCTATGTAGTAATCCAATTCCTTTTCCCAAATTCTTTAATTTTCTTCTTTAGTTCTATAATTTCTGTTAAATATGATATACATCTTATATTAACTAAAATCTTAATCTGGTATTCATTTTATTTAGACACATTGTTCAACCTCAATGAATACTAAATGATTATGTATGAAAATAAGGGGACTGGACAACTTTTAATTTTTTTAATTTTTTATGTTCCTTGGTTTTAAGTAGGTGAAGAGTAGTTGGTGTTCTAAAAATTTTATATGGGTTTGTAATTAGTGGATAAGTCTTGATTAGAAAATATTCCACTTTATAAAGGTGGTCTAGAAAATAGGTTGAGAAGAAAGGTACTGTGGAGTTGGACCTGGGAACAAGAACATGATTAATATTGGGAGAAGTACATTTGAAGTAGAAGACATGAACCAGATTTTGTGGGAGGGCAGCAGAGGAAGCCGACCCCTCATTGGTTGGACACATTAGAACTGACAGAGTGTGCAGAGGTAGCCCACGGATTTGGACACATAGCCCCTTAGATTCCCAAAACCAAGGCTAGAACGTGATTATATAGGAATATCGAAATTCTTGTTTACTTATATTTATCTAATACTAATGAGAAATAAAATCACTTTTAATAGAATACCACCTGCTTCTTCCTAAAAAGGACTTCTAAATAGAATTAAACCCTTTAATAGACATTTTCTAGAATAAATATTAAAATCTATATTAAATGTAGTGCCTCATCATTAAGTTTTTAGTGCGTAAGTTGGACCTTTTAGTAAATTTATGACTGGATGAACGATTTCTCTCTTTTTAGGAGAAAAGTGATATCCTTCAAACATGCCGACATAGGGGTTTCTGAGGAAAAGTCACGAAGCTCTTATGGTTTTACTGTTCAATGAGAGCGTGTCGGCTAATGCTGGGCCCAAACAAATGAATCCCAGCAACTCATGCTAGTATTAGAATTATGTTTCACTTGGGTTCACCTTGAATTGGAGAAAAGGAAAGCAAAGGAAGGATATGAAATACAACAGTAATGAACTCAGAGGTGACACTGCACCAAGGCCTTTCGGATCATTAGTTCTTGTTATCACAATGAAAGTGAACCTGCAAAAGAAGCCTCAGATGAAGAAGAAGAAGAGGAAGCTGCTGCCTCTAATTCCTGCACTGTCAGTGGCCTGGATGAGGGACAAAATTTTGCGTTTGAAGGAGTCTCCATTGCTTTTGGCTCTGTCAAACTAAGGGAAAAGTCGGTTTTAGTTGCCTCTATGGTTTTTTCCATAAATATTGATCTTGGTATATAATCCTTCATGCGGCAAATAAAATCCAAATGGCTCCTTGCCTGGACAGAAAATAGATAGCAAGCTAATCAGTAAATGTGGATAATAATGTATAAAATAGGAGAATCCTCTAGCTTAGTGGTAAGCCAACCCCTTGACCAGCCAGTCCAACTGATTAGGGGTTCAATTCTTCTTCCCTTTCTTGTGTGTGTGAGTTATTAAAAAAAAAGTGAAATAAATAAAGAAAACCATTGAACTAATTATAATATAAAAACCTTGAGTAAAGCTATCAAGTTAAATCATCAGATTTCTTCCCACGCCAAGCTAGGAGTGGCTAAATTTGCTTTATTAATGAAAAAAAAAAAAAAACTCAAATTTGGAACGGTCAAGATACTAGCCTAATTCACTTATAAGGTCCCACATCTTGCCAATCAACCATGGAAGATCCAACCCGAATCATACCTACTTTGGAAGTAATGTTTTCTTTTCCAAGATTCTAATATCCCAATTTCTTCACCATCAACCTGAATTAGTCTCACATAGATGAATAATTTATATATTCTACACTAATGACCAATTATGCTGATAATTGTTTGAGTTCCAGTTTCAGTTCATCCCCACACCCCCCACCCCCCAAAATAATAATAATAATAATAATAAAATAAAGCTAAGCATTAATTCAATAGAAAATTGTGCACATACATTGCATGTGGGTTAAAAGCTGCTGAATGACAAAATTGCTCTAGGAATTGGATTACATCATGGATTTGTTTAGTGCCAAGTTAGAGCCAACACAAAATAACGATCTAAGGACGGTGGTAGAAGAGGACAAGTTGGAGGCTGTGGTGGTGAAAAGTGTTAAACAAAACCAGTTACTACCAATTTGTTATCAACACTCGATGATCAATCCAATAACAAAATCAGAAGCACCTACGGAGTGCAGCTGGGTTATGTAGTTGAAACATTCAACAGTCGCAATCATTTCCACATCCATTTCTTTCCTATAAAAGAAATTCATTAGATTACTGTTGCAACTGGGTTAGGATGCAAAGCATTTGACTACTTATGAGTTACGTAAGACCTTATTTCAAGCAGACGATTGAAATCTTCTAACCTGAAGCGCCAGTTTTAGAACCTTCAGAACCACCATATTTTTTCAACATGCCATATGATATAGCATATTCCCAAAACTACCGATCGCCTGAGTCAAACCCATCAGCCCTACTTCATATTCACTACCCTTCTGTTCATCACCGAGATGCATTCTATGATAATTCATTATACGAACCCATGTCATCCACCAGCCTCCCATTGACGCCCAA
The DNA here is from genome assembly GCA_028551475.1 of Casuarina equisetifolia. NCBI lineage: Eukaryota > Viridiplantae > Streptophyta > Magnoliopsida > Fagales > Casuarinaceae > Casuarina > Casuarina equisetifolia. The sequence continues at coordinate 22,235,533 of CM052357.1, forward strand.
GTGATGGGTACTGGGAGTTTGATGCTTATCCTCCTCAAATGGACTGCGTGTGGAGATGGCAAGGGTGCTAAATAGACCAACAAAAATTAGACGCTTCAAAACTTACCCCACTACAAAATGCCCAAACAATGTATTGCTGATGCAAGAAGAATCAAACAGATAAATGTTACAAGAGACAAAAGAGGCATTTCGAGGAATAAACTAATTCACTCGTGTAAGAGGAATGGGGGATAAGAGGTGAACATAGGGACAAGACATGAAGGTTCCAGTTTTCACAACCTCAGACAGTAGTGGGGAGGAGGTTTGCATGCGCCAGATGAGGGTATTGTGCAGCACAAACACAGATGCGGTGGTGGAAGCGCCAGTAATGGAAGGTTTCGTGATTATTGTGGGAGATAAGTTGCGAGATGGAGATGTCGTAGTGGTAGATAATGAAGTCAGGAGTTTTTACAAATGCTGTGAATTGATTTTCACTTATTGGGACCACTTAAAGATTAAAAGAAAAAACAAAAGAGAAAGATGAAGTAAACTATTCACATATTTGGGAGATTGTGAAAGAAGGAAAAAGGAAAAAAAAAAAATGCTCCAGTGGCAATTTTAACTTTTGTCATTCCATAGCTGAACGTCACATGTGTAAGGCATTTCTCATTCAGATTATCATGTGTTTTCTTATATAAAGAGGGCAAAATGAAACCAAAGTTTTGACATGTGCAATTATACCGAACTAAAGTATCTGGGATGAATAGCATAAGGATGATAGTTTGGAAGGAAATATTGTACAAAATATTGCATAAACAAAACACGTATTGCAAGTTGAAAATGCATTTCTAGCTCTCAGCTTCATATTAAAGTTATCCTATTAACTATTTTCCAATTTAGACACCTATCTGAAAACTGATGAAGTTCAAGCAATCCTAATTGTGAATAACCTTAAGTCTCACATATATACACAGCAGACACTAACAAGAAAATAAGTGCAGTAAAAAGAAATGAAAACAACAAATTTATATAAATGGAAAAGCCATAGGCATTACCAGTCGATATTCAGGAGCCCTTGCAGGATGTTTCAGGTAAGCCATGTTCCTGACGTCATAGTCCCATAAGAAAGATGTGTGGTGGATCCACCGGTTTTTAGTGATGGATTGAGCATTTCCTCCAAACTTCCGGTTGCCAAAAACATAATCTGAAACCAGATGAGGAGAAAAGTATACATTTACAGCTTGTTTACACCTCCATATGAATTCCTTAGATCATATATTAAACCTAGAGAAAAAAATATGAAGTGTCATAAAACAGTTTCATCAAAGAGAACTACAAAATAGTGGACATTTTGAAGAAAAAAAAAAACTGAAACTTCTTTATAGGATGATTAGCAAATAAAACAAAGAGACATCATGGATGTCATTATAGTCAAGAAATTGGCATCCACAATGCAGTTGCTACATCTGAACCACAGTATAATTGCCAAAAGTAGGATATAAATTCTTTTAATTAACTTTGAAATACGGATTGTAAATCCTGGACTATTTGTACTTCTTGAGTGCTACAACGTATGTTGTCCATTCAAAAATTCATTTTAACATATCTAGGAAGAATTAGCACCAGAAAACTTGGCTTTTACTCAGCAAACCATCACACCCTCCATTTTATCCAATCACTCAGAGACCATATTGACCTTAGCAGGTATAACTGCAGCAAGTGGATTAGTGATGAATGCACTCCTTTTCTGGGTTCAAATCCTGCTACCCTTATGCTGATGGTGGTACATAACACATTGGGAAGTGCATTAACATGTCTTTTTGAGGGATAACTTCGTGCAGCCCCAGGCAGAGAATGTCACAATTGCCCTCCTACCCTCTTCCTTGCATTAGGAAAAAACTAGATACTAATTCAAGTGGACAAGTTCATTGTAAGACTCTGTCATTAAGCCCCATTCAATACAAGTGTTGTCTGATATTCGAAATGGGAAATGATCTTAAATATAAGTTTGACACAAGCACACATGTGCACATGCGTACATATTATGTCCAAATCCACCTTAAAACACAAAAACAGTAGTTACTCATATTACTAGCCCCTTGCACATCGGGATTTGGATATTCATTCTTTTCAAGGAGTGCTATGGTAGCCAGAAAAACAACAGTAAGTTTCGCAGCTGACAACTTATAAAAGTAAAACCTCCAATCAGCACATTTTGGCTACTAATGTACCATGACCTCAAGAGATATTTAAGCTAGATCCTCTATGAATAATCAGTAGCACAGTTAGTTCAGAAGAAAAGAGAAACCATTTTGATATCCATGAAAAGAAGCATAAATCAATAGCAATTCAAGTGTACAAGATTATCAGAATCAAAAAGAAGTAAATTTGAAATCTAAACTTGCAACATCATACATCAGAAGTTCTTTATACCAGTGAAAATACCATTACTAAGTGAAGGTTGCAATGCAAGTACCATTTTCACGAAGATGGAAATCACCAATTCCTTGGAAAACTCTGTTATAAAGAAGGCCGCTCCAAGACATAATTGGTTGAGGATAGGGTTGTAAACCAACAACAGCATCTTTGTTGCATATGTAAGTCACAAATATTGTGCCAGGATCAACAACTACAGTACCTCCACCGGAAAACCTTCTAATGACTGGAATCTGATCACATAACACAGATTCAATTGCAAGAAGCTCTGCAGGCTTCCTAAGAAAAACCATGGTATGCTCTGAGTCAGTCATATCCTATGCAAAAGAAATAACACCACAGCAACAAGAGAAGAACAAGTCCATGTAACTTTTGGAGTTCAGACATACTATATAATCAAGAAATGGTCCTTCCTTACGTGCCTAAGACAAAAACAAATATGCCAATTAAAGTTACTGAAAGGCATACAAGTTCCAATTCACCCTGACAGCAAAAAGTAATTATGCTGAGAAATAATATTTCTTTCTAGCTGGTCGTTCAAAGATCCAAACTGCATAAACTCAACTTAACTCAACTAAGCCTGAAACCCGGTAGGTCAGCTCAGCGCTTTCAAATATCTACTTTTAGCTATTCTGTCATGCCCAAAGATCAGTAACCTCCTTGTTTATATCATGCTTATTCACTACTTGCGACCAAGTTATCAAGGTGGCTATTTGAGCTCGCGGACACAGGTTTTGTGACCTCAGTTCTAGACTTTCCATAGCAGATGAATAAATACAAGCAGCACAGAGCTTAAAAACCGCATTGAACTTGAATTGGTCCATTTGCATTTCCGAAACAACTTTAAGTCGACAAAATTTCCTAGGTTTTACTCAATATATCGTTCTTGTGCTAAAGCTTATATCAAATTACTCAAGTTGGGCAAATCAAAATGCAGAAAAATACACAGAAATAAGTTCCCATGTGAAAGGGACACAACAAGTTTTAGTTTTCGTTCGTTTACCCTGATACGCCCATAACAACTGTGGGTTGATCGGTTCCATCGTTGATGATGCACCAATTCTCGGACGACGTTCGGAGCAGCCGCTCTTCCAAATGCAATTGCTGCAGAATAGGCAAGCCTTTGAACCTGACAAGATTCATCAGAGGAAGCCCAAGCTTAAGGGCTTGAGGTACAGCCATGGCGAAGCCAGTGTCAGGTCAGACCCTTCTTAGTTCTTGCAAAGCGAAATCAAACCGATATATATTTGAACAGCCGGGAAGGCCCAGAAAGGGAGGGTACCAGCCCATTCATATTGTGCCATGGCTGCACCTGATGGGCCCCGCTTGGGTTGGTGGGTGGTGCTGGATCTCTTCAGTGACTCAATTCATCTCGAAGCCTCTTCACTGGGTATCTCCGGCGACTGGCGACTGCCGTCTTCCACCTCTGCTCAACGCGGCTAATCCCTTCGGAAATATGGTTTGCACCAGTCCTTTGCCCTGAAAGAAGTCTGGGAAGGTGATAAGTCAATTGGGGGCGCCACAATGAGGAGTTCTCCCCTTGGGCTACTGGTTGCCTTCGCTCCAACTTAATATCAGAGACACCCCACGTTGCGACACGAATCACGGCAGGCGGAAAACGTCACGAGCCGAAGGTGCGCCTAAATGCGTGGCCCCCGTGGGGCGCGCGAGGAGGCGTAGTGGTATTAAGTGGATCCCACGCCATGCCGATGAGGAGTTCTCCTTTGGGCCTACTAACCCACCTTCGTTCCAAATTTCCACAAACTCTACGTATTTTAATTCTCAATCATTTGAACACACCATTTTATACCTCATTGCCTTGAAACTTAGTTAGAAATATGTGACTGAAAAAGCAGGAAATTAGTTTCCTATGTTCATGCAAAACATAGAATGAATAATGTAAATGTAAATCAAAGTTAAGCATGTTAAAACTGATAATCATAGTATTTGGTTAATTTCTTAATATGATAATCTTCTTTTATGTTTAAGTATTTTTCTATCTTAATAACCAATCTAAAGAAACAAAAAAAAAAAGTATTTTCTTGTATAACATCATAGCTCAAGTTTAAGAGCAATATCTATTACTCATGCATAAGGTCCATATGATTTTACTAAATTATTCAGTCATTTATAAACTTTTTCATGCCCATTAAAAAAAAGCATATTATAAATCTTGATTACTTAATATCATCAATGTCTTAATATGATTGTTTTCCTTACATATTCATGTGTCATCTTCTTTTAATGACTCACTTTTGAGGAAGGAAATTTGATCCTTCTAATGAAAGACTAATTGTTATGGGAATTGAGTTTGCTATGAACAAAAAGTTTAACCGGTTGGGGAACTTGATTTGCCTGTTAGTCTGCTGCAAAGTGCAGCTATTACGTACTTTTTGTGTTCTAATCGTTGGCGTTTGGTATCAACCTTCTCGAATTCGACTAAAGTCAGGTGCCGACAAGGGCTTGGTTGGTTAAGCTTGCACTTTGAATTTGATGGCTTCTTGAACTATGATTAAATACATGTTTGATGTTTTTTCTTGCTTGCAAGTTTTAGACAAAGAATTAGATACGTAGGGCTACCTCTTTACTTAAATTAGCTGTTAAGAAAGGTAAGCATAACTAGTTGTTAAGAAATATAAATACCCTCAAATATATATAATTTTAGATCAAGATATTTGTATCATAGGATAGCTGAAACTTAGGATTTGATATTATGTTAGAATAAATTCAGTTCTTTCTTAAAGTCAACTATTAACATAGATACTCTATTATATTTTATATGTTTCTTTGTTTTGAGTAAGAAAAAACATCTCCCATGAAGACCTAATCTACATGGGTTTTGATATATTGTTGAAAAAGTTCAACTCACCTTAAGACCATTATTGAGAAAGAAAAACACAATCAAGTATAATAAAATTCTAAATCAAGATATTTGTAATATAAGGTACTCACTTATACCATTTTTAACATATGTCCCTTCATCTCAAGTGTGAAAAAACTTATGAATACAAAATACTGAATACTTAGGTTACAATTGATTGAAACTTGCATTATGATATCATATTATCAAAAGTTGACTCACCTTTTACTAAGAAGCTCACCTATGTCACATGTAGTTCACTCATATTATATTATACATGTTTAGTTATTCATCTTCAAACACAATTTGTGGAAGCTTATTTGCTTCACACTCACTCATTTTCTGCTTTTATTTTGATGACCACAATATGTCTTGATATTGATTTCTCCATATCATCATATTATTATACACAAGTGGAGTTCATACACACGCAGATGCAAAGAAAAAAGTGAAAAAGAAAGAAAATCAAGATGAGCAGTGTTCCAGAAGTTTAACAAACTCTGTCAAATCTATTCGTCCATCTCCATCGTCATCAAACACTCTGATCATCCTTTGGCATTCGACTTCCGAGGGTTCCATGAGGCCCAACGTAGACAGGACTCTTCGCAGCTCCCCTGCATCGATGAATCCGTCCTTGTTCTGATCGAACATGTCAAAGGCTTCTGCCACTTCTTCCGGCCTCGGTTCCTCCTCGAACAGGTCTACAGTCTCATGTGAACCCAGATTCTCTTCACAGCTTTCATCAGATAAGGTTTCCAGTTTCTCCATCATAGCTCTCACGTCTCCCATGGAAAGCTTCTCGGTTTTCGCCACCACTTTCTCTTCTCTGGGTGGCTTCTTGTCATCCGAAACTCTGTCGGAACAAAGGCTCCGGAATGAATCTTCGAGACACGTTGCCTCGCCGTCGACCAACATCTTCCATGCATAGTGCAGAATACCCAATAAGCCGTGGAATATACACGAAAAGCTTAAGCAAAACTCAACCAGCAAAAGGGTCGTGCAAAACATGGTGAGATACCGAGGTGAAGTAGAACAGGAGGATGAATCTTCCAGAGTATTCTCCATGTGAAGTGGGAAAGTAGGTAGAGTTTCGTCTAGATGGCTTTGTGAAACTGCAACAGAGGTTGCTGTGTTTATAAGGAACCGAACGTGTTGTGGAAAGGTTGTTGCTGCTCAACATCATGGCAACTTCCAGGACATGCGTATGGAAAATATTCAATGACTTTGCCACCAAGTCGTTGGAGCAATCGAGGAGGTTAACGGTGAAATTGCAGAGAAATTGCCTGTGGGTGTTGATGAATGTAGAAGATGGACTTTGGGCGGTCCGCCCATGCGACAGGACAAGGACGCTTCCGATGCTTTTCATGTCACTTTCGTTTCTTAAAGTGAGGAACGTGTGACAAACTTGTCTCAATGTGAATCACCATCGTAGAATATTTGTTATTAAAGATGCTCCTCGTGATGAGATAAGGAAGAGTTTAGATAAGTATTGAAGATGAAAGTTATATATTAAAAAGGTATTATTATATTTTTTAATTCATAAATTAACTTTTGAACGGGGTTTTGACTTGTTTTTTATTTTTTATTAAAAATATATACTTTAGGTATTTGTGTAGCACAAACATTTTCCGGATGCACGAAATGAATGGAAAAATGCTTGTATGAAACTTTACATCAAGAACACAAATAAAATATTATAATTTTAGTTCTTTTATCTCCTTGTATGAAACTTTACATCAAGAACACAAATAAAATATTATAATTTTAGTTCTTTTATCTCCTTGTCTTTAGTTTATTTGTTTATGGTCAAAATCTAACAAAAAATCCCATGTATAACCGAAAGTAAGGCTCCTTTTGATATATCCTAAACTCAAAGTTTTATTAAGAAAACTTGGATAGAAATTTATTATCTTAATACTTAATAGGTATTCAAAGTTTCTTATTATATGACATCACAAGTTGAATTAGTGATAAAGGTCTAAATATCACAAGTTGAATTAGAGGTTAGGTTATATCTAGTTAAAATTATAAATGTCCTTATCCTAGATGGAGTATTGATTTAATTTAGATACCTTGATTTAAACAATTTAATTTTTAAATATTGACTTTATGATAGAATAAATATTTTATTATATATTTCAAAATCATGAGACTATTATTAGCCTTCCCAATCCTTCTAAGTTTTGAAATATCCGCCACTTTCCCACTTGATATTATCAACATATCAATTGCGTGGCATTTACTCCAAGGAATCTCATGTTCTTCCCATCATTCGCGTTAGGAATGTATTCTAATTTTTTATTGGCAGTTCCAAAAAAGCGCACTTCTATATATATATATATATAAAAAAAAAGGGAATTCATTAAAATATTTGGAAAGTAGATGATAATTGGGTAGCATTAAAAGTTTTTTCTTTAGTGAAATATTTTTCTCCATAGAATTCAAAAGGTTATTTGGATTTGAGGCCCATGTGGGCTGAAGCCCATGGATCCAACCACTATTAATGAATCTGACATCAACTTTATTGACTCGAATGTTTTTGCCTCCGTACTGCCGCAATTGCTTCTTTGGGTCGGGGAAGGTAATATATTGTATTAATTATTAACAACAACGTAGTCTAAAGGAAAAAAAAATTAAGCACCTTCAGTAGTATTTCTAGATAACAAAGAACAATTCCTAATCATGATAGTATTCAATCCCGTATCACGTGGAAACTCATTCATTATGAAATTCTTGAATATACAACATGCAAAATAAGATAATACAAATGACTTTTCAGTATCACTCTGAGAAAGATTATGGATCATATATTCATGTATAGTATATTGATGTAGCATATTTTAAAGACTCTAGATAATATACTTCAAGTATCAATTAGATTTCATTCTATTTCTTATCCTATTTTTTTGTGGCACTCAAAGGTCACATAGCATAATAAAATACAAGTTATCATCACAATCCTGAAAGGTATTATTACAAAAGAGATTTAGTTAGTTAAGAATTCAATAAAACATAATGGTAAAAGTATATTCTTGTACAAAATTAGAAAAAGTATCACACACTAAACTCTACAATTATCTGCATTTATTCAAGTCAAGATTCATATAAGTTTTATTTATCAAATATTATAATGTGTATTAAAAATTCATGTGGGTCATCTTTCTTTCAAAAGAGGAGTTTGGGTCAACTAGTAACCTCCACCAATGAGACAACACAAGCTAAATACAAATTAAACAAGTATTATAGGGCATAATGTTAGAAATAAAATATTTAGAAATCATAATAAAAGCATCATCATAACTTTTTCGTTTATGCCAATGTTAGGTGGTAGTACGAAATACTAAAGCCTAATTTTTAAATGTTAAATTTATGATACCATAAATATTTTATTAAATATTTCAAAATCATGAGACTTTCCCAACCCTTCAAAGTTGGAAAACAATCACCACTTTCCCACTTGATATCATCCACATATCAAATGCGTGGCATTTACTCCGTGGAATCTCATGTTCCTCCCATCATTCGCGTTTAGGAATGTATTCTAATTTTTTAATGGCAGTTCCAAAAGAGCGCACTTCTTTATCAAATTCGTAAAAATATTTGGAAATTAGAGGGTTATTGGGTAACATTAAAAGCTTTTCTCTTATCGAAATCTCTTTCTGCATGGAATTAAAAAAGTTATTTGGATTGGAGGCCCATCAGGCCGAGGCCCATCGATCCAACCACTAATAATGAGGTTAACATCCATACTTAGCTGACCCGGACGTTTTTGCTTCCATACCGCCGCAATTGGTTCATTTGGTTGGGGAAGATAATATAATTTATTAATTATCAACAACAACGCAGTCTAAAAATAAATAAAAAATAAACACCTTAAGTAGTATTTCTAGACAACAAAGAACAATTCTTGATATGATAGTTTTCAATCCCATATTGGTTTGTTTGTGTGCAAACTTATTTGTTATGAAATTCTTGTAGAATACAATAACATGTGAGAAAAGAGAATACAAATGACTTTTTAGTGTTACTGCTATAATAGGTTGAGAGGAAGATTATGAATCATGAATTCATGTACAACGCATTGAAGTAACAGGTTTGGAGGAATTTTGATGATATACTTCAAGTATTAGTTTGCTTTAATTCTATTTTTGAATTTTTTTTCTATCATACTCAAGGTCTCATGACATAATCAAATGTAAGATATTCTCACAATCCCAAGAGGTATAGCAAGTGGGATTTAGCCAATTAAAAATTTAGTAAAAAAAAATGATGAAAGCATATCTTTGTGTTGGAAAATAAGGTTGTGTTGTGACTGAAAATATTTTCTTGCAAATACAATTCTAAAATTATATTTTTCTAAATGTGCAAAAAGAAAAACTATAGGAAATAAAAGGTGTACAAATTATAATATCAATTAATGATATTATAAAGTAACCGGGTTCTTATATTTTCTTATAAAATATATTCTTAAAGTTTTTTTGACATATATTCAAATATATATTGATTACTTGAATATATTATTTATTTAAATATTTTTTTAAGAAATATAAAATATATATTAATATATTTTATTTTAGGAATATGATACTTGTTTTGATGAAATTGCAAGAACATGAGGGACTTTAACTCTATGTTAATATTAGTTCAAAATCTACATATACAATACATTATCAATATATTGATATTGGACCGTGTATACCTGCTGAATATATTATCACTGTACTGGACCCTTGCTGTTGGACTGTGAAAATATAGGTGTGGCCCAAGTTCACGTCAACCCGATTCGATTCCTTGTTATGGTGTCGTCTTAATCATAACTGAGGTTCTTTATTACGGTGTCGTCTTGATCAAATTCGAAGCTTCCTTGCTATGCTTGCTGACTACGACGTTGTCTCAATTAAAGGCACATAAGAGGCACTTACTCTTCAATGAGTTATGCCCTAGCCGCTAGCTACTTCACTTCTCCCCGATGCCACCTATGCTTCTCTCAAGCGTTGAAACCTCAACAGGAGGAATCTGAAGGAGACAGGCTGTCAGAATGGTCGGATTTTGAATCAGAAGGTTGAAAATAAGGCTAATTTGATAGATAGCCTACTATTCCTAACGGGAAGAAGGCTATGGTTCAAGTTTGATTGAAAGAAAAGCCCTAGATCTGCTTCTATTTAAAGGAGATGTGTGCGTGAAGGTTTTCTCTTGATGATTTACCTCTATTTGAAGCGTTCTCTTTGTGAAGAAAATCTACTTTATCATTTGATTCAAGATTGTTCATCATTCAATGGTTCATAAGCACTTGGTGATATTGGATTATCTAGTTTGATCTTTGATTAAATCTTCAATCATAGCTTGTATAACATTATTTATGTGTTGATTTTACTCATAAACATTTTTTGCACATAAATTTTAAGGAAAGTCCGAAACCCTAATTTCTTCAAATTGAGAATTTCGTGATAGGAGTTTTGTATCTTGATATATTTGTTTAAATAGCTCATCTGATTAGCAATATCCCATAAACTAACACATTATCTGGGGATTTGCTATTATATATGATCTTTTGATCATTATTTATATTCAGACTTGATAATTCCTTTAAGAATAAATTATTTGGATTAAGGATAATGTATTCTCCTAGTCAGGTAGAGTAAAGGTGATTTTAATCGGTTAGATTGAAAGAGAAGAGAGTGGACATAGGACTCTGAGATAGAGTGCCGAACCACCGTGGTAAATTGGGTGTTGATTCTCTTTCTCTTTGTTTGCTTAAATAATTCTGTTTGATTATTTATTGTCATATAAATTATAAAATTGTTTGATTGAATTATTTAAGAAAACCAAAAGCATAGTTTTCGGTACAAGAACAATTCAACCCCCTCTTCTTGTTAAGCCATAAAACCCAACACTTTGTACAAAATTAGCAAAGATATCACTTATTAGATACTACAATTATCTACACTCATCTAAGTTAAAGGTTCATGTAAGTTTTATTTATAAGGTCTTGTTTTGTGTATTAAAAATTCATGTGGCTCATATTCCTTTCAAAAGAGCAGTTTGAATCAAGTGGGAACCTCTGCCAATGGGACAATACAAGCTAAGTATGAATTGATAAAGTATTATAGGACATAATGCTAGGAATGGAATATTTGGAAATCACAATCAAAGTATCATTATAACTTTTTTTACTAAGCTAGTGTCAAGTAGTAGTGCCAATGCCAAAGCCTACATATTACTAGAAGATCTTAAAATATATCAAGAATGGAACCAAGTACCATGTATCATTGAGTCAAACTTCTTTTATTTAGTCTCATGTTTACATAAAAATATAGGATCCCTTAGAATTTGGAATATATTATTCATCAATGTATAGCTATGATTCTAACATCTACAAAAGTATAACATATATAATGATAGAAAGATATAATTGTGGATGGTCTTACCAATTATGAACATAAAATCTAGAATGTAAAACTATTCTATCATATTGGCTTACTGCCTCACCCATACTTGGTTGTTTTCATGCAATTATAAGTTATTATATGGTTAAGCGTACGAGCTTTCTATTATATTTCATATTTTTTTTTTATAGTTGTATGGATCATCATAAAGTTTACTTTTTTTTTTTTTAAGAATTAGGTTTATATCATACTTTTTGTACTTATTTATAATTTTTACACTAACCTTATTGTTATTAATAAATTTTTTTATAATACCGTCCTATTTAAAAAAATGATGAATTTAATAAAAATCACAAATTTTAAATTTAACAAAAAATACAAAAATAGTAATTTTCTTTTGACAAAATGATTAGTTGCAATAAAAGGAAAGTATCGTTCAGAGCCAATCCGGAGCTATCTCAGATTCCTCCGCCAACATGAGGCCGACGAAAGAGCCCAAGAGAAGCCGAAGCCGTGGCCACGGTAGTGGCACCCCATCCTCGCCGCTCAGGGATCGGACCAGAACCTCCCTTTCCTCCCCGTCGCTCGAGCCATCAAGTAGGCCCCCACTCACTCCATCTACCTCTCTTCTGGACCGCGAACTCGTCACCGGTGGCACCGCTACTCTCTTCGAAGACCTCCCAATCTCCTCGGACCCCAACCCTCGGAGCTTCCCGTACAGCGTGAAGCAGCAGTGCTGGGAGAAGGCCGAGAAGATTCGGGGCCGAGACCCGGAGCGGTGGCGCCGAGACGCGCTTGGCAATCTCGTGTTTCGTAAGCTCATGGGCTGCCCGGGATGTCTCTGTCATGATTATGATCACATTGTACCTTACTCTAAGGTGCTCAAATTTCTCTTTGTTTCTATTCCATTGTTTTATTTTTTTTTTTGGTTGGTTTCCTTTCGTTCGCGTTTGGAATTTTGAAAAAAGGGTTTGATTTGTCTCTAGCAGCTGAGGGTTTAAGGGTCCATTTGCTTTTTATCATGTCTAAATTTTATTCTTTTGTTGTACCTTTCTCTTTGCGGGTATTGTTGATTGCTTTATACTTCTAGCATGCCTTTCATCTAACATATTCTAGGGACCTTTTGAAGTAAATTCTAAACCTTCGGATATGTTGTTGGCTGATCATTGGTGAGTTGATGGCCATGTGAGGTAATGCCAACTTTAGATAGTTTTGGAGTATAACATAAGCGTGAGTCCCATTATGCTAGATATTTGTCACAATAGTGTGTGGCGCAAACATGTTGGCTTAATTTTTTGGGTTGGTGGTGGTCTAGCATGTTATATCGTTTCACTAAGGAGACTTCCCCAGGTCTTCATCTGCCCAAAGACATGCTTTACAGGCTAAAGGGGGATTCTGCTAGCGGGTGCCTGGTCTGAACCTTCGTCTTTAGGAACCCAAAACATATTCCAAAAGAACTTGCTGGGACTCGGGAGAGAAAGGTGGGCTAAGAGTATGTATCTTTCAGTGATTGGTATAGTTTAATAATGTCTTTGTCAGACACGGGCTTGTGCTTTCTGAATAATCAGTTTTAGCGTAGTTGGGGGAAAAGTCCGCTTTCCAAGCTTCTCTCATGCAAGTAAGGGGCATGATTGGGAGAAGCGTTGGTGCCTCGCAGTTTGTATGACTACGATTGTTTCGTTACAGTTGTTGGAAATACTTTAAGGGAAAAAATTGGGGGTGGGACAACAGAAGTTGCTGAAGACAAAAACCCATACATTGGAAAGGGAGATATGGGAGTACAATATTTTTATTAGATTTCTATTGCCAAAGGGATATTGGATTTTTGTTGACTGTAAGATGGGAGTTCTAATATTCATAGAGGACACATACTGCAAGTGCAAATTTCAACTATCTGATTATCTTGCATTGAGAAGGTTTTAGAGTTAAAACTTACTAAAGAAAAAAAAAATAGAAAAATGTAGTTGCCTTCCATTAGAGAAGAATTTTTGTTGGAAAGTTCCTCAAGGATTAAAGTTCTCTAGCTAAGGTTATATTACGGTAACATAACTCATTTCTCAAGGGAGAGTTTTTATTATAACGTAGTTTATCTGCTGATTATGAAATAAATTTTAAGCTCAGATATATATACTTTATCAATTTGGTAGTTGTACATTTGTAATTATAGGTCAGACAGAATATATCATTTTCTAAATTTGGTTCTCAATTCCAGTTGAGTTTGACCTGTTCTATTTATGTCTTTGTTCAGATGGGTTATTGGGGCCAATTTACACTGAAATACTTCTTCTATAATGCTTTCTTTTTTTGTTCTTTTTTCTAAAAACTGATGCCTGATGCTTAATGCTTGATTTGACTATTTTTCAATTTCAGGGAGGACAGAGCACACTAGAAAATTGTCAGGTTTTGCAGGTACATTGCTTGTCTTCTTTTCGCATCTATGAATTTAATTTACTCTGTAGAAATGTTGCTCCAGAGGTATTATTCTGTTACTCTGATGCTAACTAGGTTTCTTATGTGTTCATGCACTTTGAAAATTGAGTTGGGAATGTACACGGAAGCACTTCCATCAACATGGATCTAACAGAATCCAAACAGAAGTGGTTTAGAAAAAAAAATTAAAAAATTTCAAGCTTCATTTAGGCCACCTCTCCATTGACCAACACGTGATCATCATGTGAAGAAAGTTTGAAAATTGAAGCAACCAGTTATATAAGCCAAGGTGATTGCAAAAGCATAATCTTTCTAGCCCACACCTTGGATTTAAAATTCTTGCCAATTGTTTTATTGCTTTCAGTTAAAAACAATGACCTCAAAATGGAAGATGCAAAGAACAGAAAATCATTATTTGCCATAAGAACATTAACCAAATCAGCAAAACTATTGAGCAGACATTAGCGAACCTGGTTCGTACTTTTTCATATTTGTTAAGGATTTTTCCAATTTGAATTGCATTTGTTGAGACATGCTCTATCAGCATCCATCCTTCTAGTGCATGGCTCTTGATCATTCTTGGGGCATTAGGTATCATCATGAAGATGGAGATGCAATACTCTTGATGTACCAGCGGACACATATATCATTCCCTAGGAGTCCAGATATAATTGGGCAGCAATTATAAGTATCTAGTGGACGAATTGTGATATAACCTTCAATTAATGAACTTTTGACACAGTGGATGGTGAAACCCAAAGAAAAAGAAAAAGGAATTAAATTCTTTGAAAGAGAAAATAAACTAACTTGGATGAAAGTCGGTGATTTAAGAAAAAATAGAAACTCAATTCCAAAGGTGACCAAAAAGAATAACCTGGATACTATAACAATATCGGCAATTTTCAACCATGTTGAATGTTCACTTCCAGTTGCCTTCAATTTTTGTGGCTCAACCAGCATTTTGCAGATGATGATCACCAAAATGAACCCGAAAAGATAAGGAAAACAGAAAAAGCTTGATAGTTTGCCAAAAATGCTGTTATATTAACATCTGCAGTTTTTTTTTTCTTTTTCTTAGAAAAGGAACTACTATTTAGTGATGGCATTGCAGGAACTTAACCTTCTGATGGAAAAGTCATGTCATGACTTAAAGAATTGTGTATGCACTCTAGAAGGTCTTGTCCCAGAAGTATGTGTTTTTCCTCGAATCTAATACTTAGAGAAAACTGCCGTATGACTGTAGAAGATCTTGTCCCCGAAGTGTTTGTTTCTCCTTGAATCAAAAATAGTTAAGAGTGAAAGTGCCTAACTAAACCTTCAGAGTTCAAGAGGATTTTGGACATCATTAGTTCAAGCCAAACAAATCCTCCCCTGTGAGTTCTACTTATGAACTGTACCGACCAATTTGGTAAAATGCTTCTTGCAAAATATTTCATCAATGTGACTATTCTGTAATAAGTTAAAATCTTCCACTAACATTCCAAAAGGGAAGTTGCCGTGACAGGTGATTTTACCAAATTAAGTTTTTGAATCCCAAATAATTTGATGTAGCAGGAGCAATCGAATTTTTTTGACCACTTGTACACAACAAATTCTGTAACACTGTAATTAGAAGGGAATTATTGGACAGTTGATGCCTTACATTTGGAGAGCTTCAACAAGGTTGACCGTGCTTAACTATTCAATCAAACCAATTTTGAAGGTCACAATTTGGCACGAACAGTCCCCTGAGAGTGCATTTGTGTATGTCTACTGAAGTGTTGGTTTCTGGCAAGGGTTTCTTTTTTGTCAGAATTTTGTGATAGCTTGTCCTTTCAGATGTCTTTCATTTTATTTTTACATTCAAGTTGACTTTGAGCTCAGATAAGTACTTGACACGATTTTGTTAGCCTAAAGCACAGTCTCTTATTAGCCTTACTTATTCAAGGCATTCAACTTTGTCTCTCAAACTGCAGGCTACTGTTAATCGAGCAAAGGGAAATCGGACTGGCATGTCAAAAGCTGATCTTATTCAGAAAAGTTCTTACTGCCGGGTCTCAGGTGCACCCAAACCCTATAGAGTCAATTGGTATCCCAAAGTTTATATATCTGCTAGAATTACTCATTGAAATTCAGAAAAGTTAATTAAATGAATTATCCAATTGATTTCAGGTCGTGACATGGATCTTCTTGAATTGTCTGCTTATGGAAATGTCCGTCGCGGGCAAGACTCTGGAGGATGTCGAATCCAATAGAAGTGCTAGCACTGCAGTAACTAGTAAAATTGAGTAGGACACGAGTGTGTAAGTGTTGATTAACCTTCAGCCTTAAGCTCGTTGTATTCTTAAACATTAGAGTTGAACTGCCTAAAATGTGCTTGATTATGTCATGCAAAGCATTTGACTGACCTTCACCTTCTGTTGGTCATGCGAAGCACTTAAGCGACATGTATGGTTTTGTCTTTCCATAGCAGAAAATGTTTTGGTACACTGAATAGATGTTAAGCAATACAGTTTCATGACCAGTGCTTATTGACTGCAAGAAGTTTTTCTGGTGCCATTTGTCTCGGTGCTTGTTATTTGTTGTTTAGTTAGATAATTGAGTCAATTCTCATTGAGAGATGTCTAAATCAATGCCTACTCTTATGCAGTCAACATACTTGGGATACTAATGGAGGAGTTCTATGAGAGCAATCAGTGGACGTGTCTGGTACTCCCATGGTGGTGATCAGCTTTGGATAAATAATAGTCTTTGCCTGCGCCCTCCATTCAATCCCTTCACCCCTTAACGAGACATAGCATAACTTCGTGAGACCTGCCAAATGGCCAATTGTTGTTATGTAATTGTATGAAGAATGCAGCAGTCCAAGGATTTACTCAAAAGGGCCTTGTAATCCTTGTTGTGGTCGATAATGATAATAATATTTTTATTCTCATATTTGCCTTTTTGCACTGTAATTTTACTTCCTTCTTATGATATATGGAATTGAGGGGTTTTGTTCCTCCAGAAGGCAAGAAAAGGTCTGGGTAAGGCGGCTCCTGCACTCTAGGTTGTTTTATTTGGATTCACCAGAGTTTCCTTTCGTGGTAGGAAGTAAAACACTGCACGCATATTATGAATGATTTAGTTTATCTCTTTAAAGTAGGAGTGGCTCTCTGTCTCCACTGTCCAAGGGAAAGAATTTACATGCAACAAAATAATAGAAGTTTGACGTTTGGTTCTTTTAACTTTTTCCTGCTTTTTCACTGGTAAGTGCTTCTCTCTCTCATTATCTCACTCACTCTCTTTTTGCTAGAGCTTTGTGTGAGAAAGTAGCTTCAGGTCCACGGCATCTTTTCTATGGTGCTTGTCATCCCGGCAACATTTTTCTTCTTTTCCTTGCTTTTTGAGGTACTAAATTTCAATGTCACCACCAGCAGGAATATAAATCATATGCCCCTTTCATGCTGTTCATTCTTATTGGAAATACCCAACTGTATCATGTTGATCATAATTCTTAGATCAAACCAGTTATGATATCAAATCAAAGCTTTGTCTTTCGACTTGTCACAATTTTGTGTACCAAGCTACTACCAGACCCTGGGAAAAAGGTTGTTCTTTTCCGTTAATCAATGCTTCAAAATAAAAGGTCCCAACCCAGTCAAACGCTAGAATTTTCTTTGACTGATGGTTGAAATCGGTGGTGTCAAGGCATGTCAACTAGGATGTGCTTATGATCCACCATTTCTTGTCTTTCTTACTTGCTTTATGATCAAGAACTTGTGTATAGTTTGAACAGCCTAGAAGGCACTAAATCAAGAGATAACCTATAGTGGGAGGTTGACTGTTAGTCCCAATGATTCAAAGTGTTACTTTTTCTCAACGAAGTCAACTTTATAAGTGGCTATTCCTTTTTGCAAGTGCATCTGACGAGACAACCTTTACTTAATAATGCAGGCCATGGAAAAAGTGGTAAAAGAAAATGAAGGCTGACCAACTACACAAACCTTGTTTGTAAAGTCAGTAGGATTATGGATAAGCACATTCCAAGTTTAAGACTTAGTAATGAAAGTACTTTGAATATTGCTAACATAAAGCACTGTCAGTAAATGCGGGCCAACTTCACGAACATTGTCTGTAAAGTGAGAAGGATGATGTCTAAGCAATCCTAAGCTGAATTTATGAAACTACGGATTATAGAAAGAGTTAATAGTGAAAGTACTTTGAATTTGTTAACGTAAAGCACTGACACCAATATTTGGAGTGCTAAAATGGTTTGGTAAAGTTCCATTCATAAAAACATATTCATATATGCAATGGTGTGCTATACTGGTTTATTTTTTAATATGCTGGTTTCTTTTGGAATATGCTTTTTAGGAACCGATTAGCCATAATGGGTTTTAGTGACCAAGAAAAGCATAGCAAAACCAACATGGTGACATTCTGAGGTGAAAATATAGGGGCCTGTGGAAGAAGATACCAAGGTCACAAGATGGTAGGACTACCTGAACTTAAGGTTCAATTCCCTCAGCATAGGAGTATTTAGCCTTCTAGGTTCCATAGATGGATTAAAGTATAATTATGTAGACTTTCCTAAAGGTTCTAAAAAGTTAGTAGTATATTAACCACTTATTGGGAAACCTAGAAATTGAGTCTTGGATGACAAGTTTTTTTTCTTTTTTAAATGTATCACTCCTTATCATTCAAAAAGATGACAAGAAAGTTTTTTTCTTTTGGCCTTAATGCTTTGAGAGTGATTGATGGATAACAAATTTTTCTTTAGGGGAAGCCAATGGTTAATTCAAAATCAAATAAAAATAATATAATTACAATAAATCTCATAAGATGCCAATATAGCTGCTGGAAATCTTCTTCAATCCATTGTCTAAGAGATAGACCTCCTAACCTTTATTCATTTCTTTATGGTGTCATAGTTAGAGCAAAGACTTGGATTAGCAGATGCATCCCAAAAAGAGAGCTGAACACAAAGGTTGTGGACACAAATCATTAAGTTCATTCACAAGCAGATTATCCAATCAAATGGCTAGAAATTGACGGTGATAATGCATGCTTGACTTAGAGGCTGAATCTTGGCATATGGATGAAAAGCAATGGGCAATTGCTTTCTCGCAAAAAGGAAAGAGCATAAAGGAGAGAAAGCAAAAGCAAGAGAGAAGGCCAAAAAGGATTTATGGCACTAAGCGTATTTGGGTCCCATAACAACTCATTTTATACACAAAATGTGGCCTGTATTTGCCTGCAGCAGCAAAATATCTGACCCTTCTTTGTCCTGGCTCATTGGTTAGGGACACATACCTGCTTATTTATGCCCCCACCAAGCATTGTAAAGGAGCTTTGATTGATACCTCCGGAGAGTAATCCAAATATCCATAAAACGTCTTTGTCAAAGGAAAAAATGAAAAAAAAAAAAGACCATTCCGCGTATTTGTCACTACTAAGAGGAGCTGTCCTGTCTATCAAACTCCACCACCTCTGCCGATGTAAAATATTCTGCTAAGGTTGTAAGGAGTTAAACATAAATCAGTTTTAAGATTTCTGTTGGCCCTAATCTTAGTTAAAACGTCATCAAGATAAACGAGTGGCGGTGAATGGATTGAGCAGTAGATAATCCCTCCAAAACAAGGGGAAAGAGAAGAAAAACCCATGATAAGAATTTCTATTCAGAAGAACAAAACAAAAGAGAAAGGTAGAGCAAGAAAAATATCATGGAACATTGCGCCAGCATTTCACCTTTTTGTGCAAGTTGTTCGGTTCGGCCCTTTGAGCTTGAAAGTGAGAGAAGCTTGGCTCTTTTTGAACCTAATTCAAGTTTATCCTCAGAAAGGAGGGCCTAAAAGGACTTTGATTGTGTTGTGCTTTTCACCATCTTTACTTTAGACCCACCAAGACCCCCCCATGTATTTATGTCTTGTAGAGACTGCATAGCTATAAGGAATCTGTAGCATTATCCAAGCATATATGATTTTGCATTTGCTCGCTTTTTCCAGGAATAGTATTTACTTCTTTCTTCTGTTCTTTTTGATTCATTCCTTGGATCTTACTAGCTTTTCTTTCTCTGATTCCAGGAAAAGTAGATTCCCCCTTTTTGCCAGAACGCGAACAAGCTTCTTGATTTTGATTGAACTCTGGTAACAGTCACAATGACACAAGGATTGATTATTTTTACAGAGAAGTAAGGACAACGGAAACAAAAAGCAGGGAAATGGAAGGAAAAGATCCATTTTCCAGCATAATGAAAACTGAAGCCCTGGACATTTGGACTTTATACATCTAAAGGTCTTTCTCCAGGTCTTTGTCATCATCTTCTCACATATATATAGATATATAGATATATAGATATACATAAGTATGTACATGAACATGAACTCAATAAACTAAAGTACATCAAAAGGCACATGCTCAGTGCCGTTACAAGAAGACAAAATTAGTCCCACTTCTCACTAGAGCTTGTAGATTAATTCCCCAGCTTTGAGAGAAAACTCTCTTCAGGTCTTCGTCCCTACTGATTAGCTCCTGAATTTGTCTGCAATGAGGCTGGTGAACCAAAGTGAACTATTCTGGATGCTGTTAGTGCTCCAACCTCGCTCCAACTAAGTCGAGTTGAAGGTCATGCTTTTCACCTAGAAATTACATAATAAGCTACCATAATAGTGCTTCAACCTCAACATCTTTCGTGAAAGTTGAGGGATCTTGACAAGGCTGCAGGATTTGCTCGCAACACAGGAGAGGTTTCAATTACGTGATTCTTCTCATCGCTTTTTGACTGGAAAGCCTTGAACATTCCTCCTCCACTGATAGACTCGTTCTTGATCCCCAGTGTTGCCCATATGGAACTCTTTGCAGCTTCGCTGGGGTCATCGATCCTCAGAGTTTTTGGAACCAAAATGCATCCGTTCTTCTGTTTTGATGGTTCCTCTTTCTCCAAAATGTCCGATTTAAGTGTGTCTCCATCTCTTGCGTGCTTCCCCAGTGTTGGAGAATTTGGACCCGAGCTTGGAGACTTTTGGTTTGGAGAAGATTCTGGAGACAGCCAAGGTACGTTCCAAGCGCCTGGAACACCACAGTTCCAATAAGCTGCGGGATAGAATGACATAGGAAACCATGGAGGACAGAGAGCTGGTGGAGGAGGGACTCCAGAATTCATTGGATAAGTCCAAGGAACACCAGGAAGACATGGGATTTGAGGAGGGAAGCCATTGATGCTTTGGGGGTATGGTTCGGTGGGGCAATGTTTCCCTCCCTCCATTGAATTTGAAACCGTGACAGAAGATCCGCTTGAGCAATCGTCACCATTTTCTCCCCCTTTACCAGGAACTGCAATTCTTTGTTCCTCAAAGCTATGAAATCCATTCCGGGCACCCTCCAAAGCCTTCTTGTCTGCAAGACATAAAACAGAAGCCACGGATTCACATATGGGGGTGTCTAATCCAAAGCTGAGGACTCTGCCATTGCTCTTCGATGTGGGGTAGTGAGTTCCTTTAGGAACATCAATCCTAGCCGCTTGAAGGGCATCAGATATGGTGATATGGCGGTAATGCGGGGCAGAGTTCTTGTTCTTCCGGCGACCTGCTCCTACCGGCACATTCCTCATCGTACCACCGGCAGTCCAGTATCTTTGGCAGGCTTTACAGAAATGACGCGGCTGATTGACATTGTAGTTATTATAGTAACAGAATTTCGTGTCCATGCTGTTGCAGCGAGGGCACGGCAGAATTTTGTCCGGCTTCTTCAGGGGTTTCTCCTGGGAGTTGGTTGTATCACTCTCTTCTTTCTCAGTCTTCGCTGTTTTTGCTTTCGCATGCTCTTCCTCTATAGCAGGTGTTGTGGGATTCACGTTAGCATCAGGCAACTCTTCCAAATCTATAGGCTCTTCTGTGTTCAAAGTTGAATCATCGTCTTCCTTTGCAGTACCAGTGCCTTCTGCCGCTACCGGCTCCTGCAAATTGAACATGGGTTTTCTTCTAATAAGTAACTAGTTACAAGTAATTCCAACAAGCATGGTAGCACCAACAACAGAGGACAAACAACTAAAAAGAAGCAGAAGAAACAGAGGAACTCATAATGATTGTAAATTTCTCTAGAAATCAAAATCGCTTCTTTCTAACTCTCTTTGTGTGTCTGGATAGTTCTTTCGAGACAATCAAAGCGATTTCAGCGCCGTGCAATTCGACGGAGACTTCTAGGGACTTAGAGAAGACAAATTACCCTGCCGTGCAGAATCGAAGTAGAGCATGATGGGAGACTTCTAGAAAGCCAAACAAAAGTCATTCATATCATTACTACGCAATTGGAAAAGTCGGAAATCAAAGTAAAATAACAGATTCAGAAACTCTGTCAGCTGTCGAACAGGAATTCCAAGCAGTAAACGCAGAGTGAAGATTGAAAATTTCTTGGTAAAAATGAAAATTAGATCTCTGTAACTAAAGGATCTCTCTGTCTCTAGAAGAAGAAAAATGGAACTTTGAAGTATCTTAAGAACTAGAAACTCAATCTTGAATCATTCTCAGAATGGTTTGTAGATTATAGAGGATTGAAAGAGTTCCGTTCTTTGGAAAATAAGTAATTCATGAACGAAAAACTAATTGATAGAAACTAGAATAATAGCAAGATCAATTAACAAAATTTTGAAAAGATAAAAGGCATAGGAAGTAATCATGGATGAAAAATTTACATATATTCCACCCCCCCCCCCCAAAAAAAAAAAAATAGAAAGAGAACAAATTTTCCCATAACAAAGCAAACTTTTCAGAAGGAAAATCTCAAAATCCCAATTCACACTGAAAACCCAGAAAAATGCCAGTCACTGAGCCAATAAAAGTGAAAAGGTAAAAACGCCCCAGTAACGCTTTTGACATTCCAAAAAAATGGCCTTCGTCAAAATTCCAAATAACGCACAAAAAGCTCTCTCTCTCTCTCTCTCAGTGACAGTATGGACTGTACCTTCTCTGTTACTTCTTCTTCTTCGTCGTCTTCGGACTGTACCTCCTCCTCTGCATCTACTCCGCCACAGTTTTCCTTCTCCGAGACAGTTTCCGCAAAGTCGTCTCCGAGAGCATCTCCGTCGGAGGGCAAGGATATTTTCTTGCCGAAGAGGGTGAAGGCAGGGTCTTTAGTTTCTAGCATTTTCTGGCAACCAAACAGGAGGAAGTGAAAAAACGCGCGAGGTTTTTCCTTGGGTTTGGTGACTGGGTTGGCATTGGACGGACGTCGTCTACGTTTTTGATCCGTTTAAACAAGAGGTGGATGCCACGTCAGTCTCAGACTCTGATTCTCAGCCACAAATTCTTGTGGCCTCTAGATTTTCCCTCCTTTCTTTCTCCATTTTCGATTCCCCCGTTTCACACACACTTGGTGCACCAACTCGTCTTCTTTTTTCCTTCCTTAACTTTAATAATATATTTTTTTAATTCACATACCCATTTAAATAATTTATAATGAAAATTAATTAAAATTAAGTATAAATTAAAAAAAAAATTATTTAACTCTTAAGCTAACTTTTAGATTGAGCCTTTGAGTCTTCTAATTTAGTATCGAAACATAAGTTAAATTTATTCTATTTTATGCAACCCTAAACCAGTAACACTCTATATATGAAAATATGTGTGAAAGACAAGAATTTTACATTAAATATTAATATTTTTAAAATTAAGTATAAATTAAAAAAAAATCTTTTAACTCTTAAAATAATTTTTGAGTTGTGCCTTTGAGTTTTCTAACTATAAACATTCAAGTATTGAATCTCGGATTCAATTATTTTAATGGTATTTTATTTTTAAAAATGAAACCAATAAATCTAAGTAAATGGAGTTGTCATTCAAACTCCCCGTTGTCACCGTTTTGTCGTTTTATCTGCCGTCGGGGGCGATGCTCAGGCACGGACCAATGAGGCGGCTGCTGCGCGCGTGGCGAGGGGTGATTGGCAGAGTCATTTGGTTCTCCAGTTAGGCAGGCAGTTCGGGCCGAGAGTTGTGTCCTAGTCAGCATGAGTGAAGGCTTTTGGGGAGTGCGGGAGGTGGGCTGCAAAGGCGGAGGTGGCGGCGTGGGATTGGTGGAAGAACGGATAGAATTGTCAAGAGGGGTATAGTACAGGTTTAATTACTTAATGGCCCCTCTTACCGGCCTAAGGCTGCGACTCGTGTCGCGTTTTCTACGACTTGGAAATATCGACCACATCTTTAAACAATATTCATTTTTGTTTTGCCTTTTCCGTGTCCTTTCTTCTAAACTTCCTTTAATGTTTTTCTAACCTTCTTGTCAGATTAATAAATGCTCCTCTACCCCCTAACTTATCTACAGACAAAGACTTAAATGGAGGAGGGGGGAGGCTTGAATCTTGACTTTCCAAGTGGTAGAGTTCTAGATGTCATGAACTTCAAAGTGCTTTAAATTATACTTAATAAGGGTTGTTAATTAATAAGGAATTCTATTTTTTTTTTTTTTTATTGTCAATATCTCAGTATTTAATTTAGAAAGAATGAGTAAATGATATCTAAATACATAAAATAAAAATAAAATAAAATAATTGATCAATACCTTTTGTGTTACAAATTTGATATAGTTGGGAAAAAAAATTCCTTATTTTTCCATATAACTAAATTAGTTGTTCAAAGGATGAAGTAAATTTTTTCTATGGATCATATTTTACTATAGTATATAACTACAATATTGATCATGAAATTAACATTATTATTATTCTATACATGGAAAAATAATAGAAAATTGTATATGTGTTTACATATATTTTGAATCACATGAAATCATAATTTTATTTTATTAGCAATGCAAGTATTATTCGAACCGACACATGTTTATTAGAATCCATCTTTGTTAATTAAACTTATTATTTGCACTCTTCCCCAGTCTTTAACAATTAGAAGTCTATATCTCTTCATTTTAAATCATGATATCTTTAGTACTGATGTGAAGATGTAAACCTAAGTATGATAAGAATGCATAGCCAAAATCAAGAAAGGGACGCCATAAGAGTATTATAACCAAGAATTTGAATATATGATTAATGCTTTTTTTGATGTCTTTTTCAAGGAGTTCATCATAATATCAAGAATGTTTCACAAGTAAGGTATAGGCTGCTAAAGGGATATCTTAAACAAGTTTCGACTCCTAATTTTCCGGTGATTAGTTCTTGATTAAGCGGGCTACCACCTCATCTTCATCCATATTTCCACGGGGGGCCCACCCATGATATCCCTAAAGTTTCACGCCTTTCACGGCCTCTAATCCGCGCCCTGCAAAGTAGGGACGTGTCCAGGTGAGGGACACGTGCAGCCCATCTGCGGCCTTCAGATTTCACGGGGGTCTGCCTTTCCATAGACTCACTGCCGGCGCGACACGTACCCCCGTCATTAAGACTTTTTAAGGCTTAAAAGGCGTTAATGACTGGGTACACGTAAGGATAAAAAGTGTTTTCCAACATCATCACTTTAAGCTTTCGGTGTAAAAGGGTCAACCAGTAATGTTTTAGTTTATTCAAATACGTTAAAGCAAGGTTTAAATTAATGTGTCACACGTCAAATTCATAAGCTACTTTTCTGATCAGGATTACTTTGTTAATTTGGGGACGGCTGCTTGGACGGTTGGGGTATTAAAAAACATGCTTATAAAATTAGATTCAACATAATTCTGATTTGGACACGTTAAACTAATTGGGTGTGAAAGGATCAGGATGATTTTTAACCAATCACTAGAACTCGGGATGATAAAGAGACCTGATTAATTATTCCTTAACATGTTACTTTGGTAACAAAAGGCATACTTTTTCAATTAAATTACAAATGAAACGGACTAGTTAAGATAAGTACTGTGAACTTTTCCCATCAGAAGAAAGATTTTAGTTTGCAATGAGCCCTTTGATCCATGAAGCCCAACCCACATGGTACTTTGGACCTCTAAAAGTGTTTGATGGGTGTTTGTTTCTGATGAAAGCCCACGTTTTGGGTTTCCCACCAGTTTAGGAGGAAATCAGGGGGTGTCTTTAATGAAATGTTGAAGTGGGAAAAGAGTCAGATTCAATTATTGCAAGAAAAGCTTCATGGAAAAGGATGGTCAAAAGAACTTGCTACCTCCTTTCTTGAGCAGAGGATCTTCCAAAGATTGATCTGCTCATGGAAAAGTCAGCACAGAGACGTTTGTGGTGTGCATCATTTTCCAACTAATAAGCCTCTAATACTTCTTGTCAACATATGGTTTCAGACTTGAAAATTCCTGTTTTGTTGTTAAGTTTTCATGTAATTTCAATCCAAACAATTAAGTTTCGTAGCCTTTTCCAACTTTAAATGCGTCTCTTAATTAGTCTATTATATAATTATTTTAAATGAGTTATCTTCTATTAAATAGATACCAACAATTTATTTTCTATAAACAATGATAAGTCACAATGAAAGAAAACTACTTTATAGAAAAGAGAATTATTTACAAAAAAATTACAACTTGTTTCCAAAAGAAATTGTTGTCTCTTATTTAATGGGGGGTGATTGCTTGATTAATTGAAAATGGTTAATTATTCTTAAAATTAATTAAGATTGTGCTATAAAAAAAAATGACAAAAAAAGTTTAAAAGAAAGAAAACATGGGATGTACATATAACTAAGATACATATTTATGAGGTTTGCTTGACATCATTATGTAGTTTCTTCTTTCTGGGAAATAGCTTTTCAGTTTCTTTCCAAATACAAAAGTTGACTCTACAGTGGAACGTGTTCAATGTGCCTAACACAATCTTTCCCACAATTTCCATAGTTGACTAATGGTTAAAGCTGGAAGACAAATCAAGAAAGGCAGCAGAGTAATGGAGTTTTTTCAATGTGTGGCTGTGGACCACTCCTTTTCGCTTTTGCTTCAGCTTTTTCACTTGTTCAACCATTTGCAGATGAAAACTTCACGAAACTTCTCGCACAATTGCGCTGGCATTCACATTGACCTTCCTGGATATGTAAAAGTTTAAAAGCAAGCGCTGAGGAAGAAGCAGGGAAGCTTCAAGATGGGTTGATTGTCAAGTCAGCGTGTCTTTTGGGTTGCTGACCAGACAGAAATCTGTCTTCAGTGTGAAAACCTGAAGTTAAGTTTCGCGATTGACTACAAATGTCCAAGAAGTTTTCTGTTCATTCCATCACAGCAACACCGGTGGCCCTGGTAAAAGACAAGACAGATTTAACGTCTGGGTGTGCGTGAGACACAAGTTTGTGATGGTGGAACACTATAAAACCATAATTATGTGCCTTACTGTTTGGACTATTAAGGGAAGGGATTATCATGTACAGTGGAAGATAAAGTAGCACTATGTTAGTGGAGAAAGGTCCTGTTGCACCATTATGTGCAAACCTTTTTGCAGCTACAAGTTTTTTGACAGGGAGCAAAGAATGCAAGAGATTGATCATAATCTGGTCCCATCTATTGCATTTTTCATGTTAAGTACTGAAGTTTTGCTTTCCTAAACAATAGGTTTGTTTGGTTTGGTGCCTAACTCTATAGGATCAATTGGTAAGAGCCTTGTCCCTCCACCCTTCGGACCCCTTTTTACCAGGAAAAGTTCAAGCTAATGACCGTTACAATTGTCAATCAGACATCATGCTTTTCTCGACAGAATTAACGCCACTTTTGGTGGTTACGATTTGTTTAATGTTGGATCACAAATTTATGTGTGCTGTTGCTTCTAGTGAGACTCTTGGATGTGAGGTTTTCATGATCATATCAATTCATTGAACATTTTTGAGACGTAATGATAGCTCTTTCCCACTAAAACTCAAAACCATACTGAGATGAGCTCTTGCTGCACGACCAAGACGATCATTTTCTCACCTTCCACTAGCATAGTATGTTCCATTTGCTCGCCACCTGAAATATAAATTTCACGGTTGTCTCCCACTTGAACAGTATCTGTGACATCAATGAATTCAGGCCTCCCACGTCAATGGCTCACATTCAGAGAGAGAAAGAGAGAAAGAGAGAGAGAGAGAGAGATCTGCAAGGATTGGCAACGCGCAAAGCAAAGGCCTCCAAACAAAATGGTGTTCCTATCACCTTTTTGACTTTAGAATTATGGTCATTTTTCAACCTCCATGGTCGCTGGCATCCACAAAAGCCGAGAAGTAAATGTATAAATTGAGTACTAGCTTTATGAGAAGCAAACATTGGTAGAAGTTAGCACTTGGCTGACAGTTATAGGAATGGCAAGCACTTTCTCTCCTCTACTTGTACTCTTATTGGTGTTCTCCCACCATGTCTGCTTGAATGCTGTCCCAGGCACAAGTAAATCTTCAATAACCTTCTACATAAAATCTTCAACGTCATCTTCTTTTATTCTTCCTCTGAAATCTTATGCTGTACTGCAGGAATTGGAACCATGAGCCATGGACCTCGAGTTCATCAACTTTCACAGGACACACACAGGGTACCCACATAGTAGATTTTTCTGGAATCTCATATACTGTTAGCTAGTCACTCTTATTCCAATGTACTAATGGATTTTTCCTATCATCAGACACAGGCAGCTACCGGGGAAAGATGGAAGGAACAAACAATTCACGTAAGGATGGATGTTGAACTGCATGATTACCCGGGAACAGGAGCCAACAACCGCCACAATCCAAGGCCACCACAGTATGGGAAACTCTGTGCTGATTGTTAGGTTCTCTAGGCAGGAGGCGTATCTATTCGTTATATGTTTCCTCGTAGCTATAGTAGAGACTCTGCTTCGTAATTACTTACATGGGTACATCAAGAGTCAACAGCTTTCTTTGTTTTTCTGTTGGGTGGGGAGAAAAAGTGAATTGGAATAGCAAATATGTGTAGGGCCTTTAAGTAAGTAGATCTACTTAGCCATCTTTATGAAGATGAACTTTCAACTGTTAGGTACTTACAAGCTTGATGCATAGTATACCAATTGTAATCCTATGGAACATAAGGTCCAACCGTTTGTGTGATTCGTCTCACTTTCCTTGTGCCTATAAAATAGTGGATCACTAAGCAGGAACAAGCAGTTTTGCTTCACGTTGACATTTGAGGCAGGAGCTGCAAATTCTCTCATTGTTAGTGTTGATGTGTTCATCATAAAGGCTGAAACTTTTGTCAAAAAGAAAATTTTTAAGAGAGGTATGTATTTATCATTTTGTATTCGCCTGAAGGGAAATGGGACAAAAGTAAAGAAGGAAAAAAGAAAAGCTACAAAAAACTAAAACAAGAAAGCCTTGAATCTAATATAGAAGAAATAAATGTGAATCGGGAGAGGAATCCTAGTTTTTGTTTTGAAGTAACGAGGACGGGGGTGAACGCGCCTTTTGTGAGGTACGAGACCTTGGTTGCAGAAACATTTGAGTTCCTTGAATCAAGCTAATCTTGAAACTTACGAATCTGTTTTCTTGCATATGCATGACTGTGCTTAGAAGCCATACAGTCATGGTTTACTAATTCTTCAACTGGTACGATAGCAGTTCTCAAGTTCATGCTCACTGCCTTCAGAAAGCGGTACTTTTAGCTACTTTTAGCATCACCATCTTCACAAGAGATAGAGCTTTGGTAATTCTGCCGACTGTGATCCTTATCCAAAAAAAAGAATAATGGTCCATATTGGTTCTGGTAAACAGACATAGGGAAATCCGTCTTAAAGATATGCGGGGGTCGAACGGGAAGGTTTACGAAAGCAACTCTTACGAGTTCTTACGGCTTCTTTTAGAATATTAACTAGAAGATGAAGTTCATTCTTTCCTTCTCATATAGGGGAGTGTTTGATAATTCAAAGTTTTCCCATCAAACTTAAGATTTCAGGGAAATTGGAGATTTAACAGTCCTGCTAGACAAAGATTGTATTAAGCCTGATTGTTGACTTGCAAATTATGGGAAGTAAAGGCCAAAATTCGTGATATAGGATCTGCTCGCAGCCTTTGCTGCATAACCTGAGAAAATAATAAGGCAACTGTTAAAATGTTTAAGCAGTCCTGCTCACTTTGCAATATGGCCGAGTGTTGTACCCAGCTCTACCCTTTACCAGAGTCTTCTGCAGAGACAGCAGAGAAGGTGCCCCTCCTCTTCAATCATCCTCTGTAGTATCTGCGAGTTGGTGCAAGCTCTCTACATGAAATGGTTCTGAACAAATTTAAAAACAGTTTCAAAAGAGGACCCGAATTTGAGCTATTAGACCAGGTGGAGTTGCTAATGTTACTGTTTCACAAATGTAATGGTCTCACTTGGTACACACTCATGAACATTGCTTGAGAATGCTTCTGGTTTTGTGATTAGTTTCTTTTATCGTTCAGTATATGAATGTCCCAATCACCATTATCTTAATCCTATATCCTCGTTATATGTTCAGATGTTTCCATCTTTTAAGAACTAGTTTTAAGAAAGGAAGTTGGTCCCTTCTAACAATCTCTTTCTCCAAGTAGGGTGCAATCCGATGCCAAAATAATCAGTGCTTATTCATCCTTTTCTGTTTTTGTTTCTTTAAGGTTCATTATGCCTACTTTTATAGCACTCAATCACACATTATTGGCATGTAACTTCACTCCATTGATAGTGCAAAAGATTGCTTCCACCTTTGAAACTTCGCATCAACCCCTCGAGAAAAGATAAAGGAAGTATATGTCTGCGCGCGTGTTTGAGTGTGCAAAACGAAAGATACAATTCTGTGGGTGTCTAGTCGCTTGTATGGTGGACAACATACGTATCATTTAGCCACCATGCTTTGGCCAGTTATGAATTCTTTAAGGAAGGTGTTGGGGTTCTATAAGTTTATTAGCAACGAATATGAATTATTTAAGGAAGCATGTTAGGTAAAGCACTAAGAGGACTGTGCATAAATATCTCAAAGCATTTGCACGTGGCTTTGGGATGAGTGGGGAAAGTGGATTGTGGAATTGGTAGGCATCCACTTTCTTATCACTTGCCGCTCTATCCGGGCCTTTTTGACACTTCCACCTGATGGACATTAACATATTGGACATGAAGGCAGCTGAAGTGCAATGTGCCATTAAAATGGACCAGAAAGTGAATTTGGTACCATACAATCCCACTAAACTATAGAGATTTCCTGTCTTACAAAAAAAACTAGATTGACGTATAATTATAGCAAGTAAATAGGAAGGGCAAAGGAAGTTAATGCACATCAGGACTGATGGAAAAGGTGGTTCCGGACAACAGGAGATACTTTAAGAAATTGGATGGTGATTTAACACCTTTTTCCGTGAATCAGAACGACCAAAAACAGCATTTGTTACCTTTAAATAGATAAGCTTCTGTCTTAATGCTTAAGATGGTGTTTGGTCTATGACAAACACAAGTTGGATTTGAAAGATGAACATCTAAGCCCATGAAACCAGAGGAGGTTTTGCACTTGTGGAAAATAATCTGTCAAAAGCAAATGCCTCTTTTGGGGTAGTTTGCCAATTTCAGGAGTAGACGAATTCTTTCAAAATTGCTGAGAAAGGCAGAAGAACACAACACAGATTGTACATCAAAAGTTGACTCTGCTATTGATTCAGCTATGAAAATAGCTTCAGGTGACTCATTGGCTTACTGTAAGCTGATGATACGTGTAATGCATTCATAAAGGCCCGTATAGTTGAGGAGACACAGAGACATGATTTTTCTTTTGGCTTCTTCAATTGCAAACTTTTTCTTTCCTATGTTGCGGGTAGTGCATCTTACATTTATTCTTTAGCTCCTAGCAATTCATTACTTACTAAGGATTTTCGTACAAGCAGTGGCAAGAATTCAATGGCATGGCCAGATGATAACAATTAAATTGAAGATATGTCTGCTACTTTTTTCTTTTTTCTTTTTCCTTTTCTCGAGCATAAAGAAAGCTAGCTAAAGAGTGCACAAAAAAGAACCCAAGAAAGCTCCAAAACAACAGATTTTCTTTCGTGCTTGATTTCATTTACAAACAGAATATTTTTATTGGATATTCTATCCTTCTGGTGTCTAATAAAGAATCCTATCCTAGCACAGCTTTCCAGGTGTCCAAGTTTGGCTCAAAGGTCACCCCAGTATGAACAGATTAACAAATAATAATCAGATTAAATATTTCTGGACTTTAACTGAAACAGCTTTCCAAACTGGATTATCACGCTTTCTGGTATGAGAGCCCGATTATTCTCTTTCTGCGTTGATTACATATGGCAGGCTTGTTTGTGAATCTGCGCTCGAGAGATGAGTTGGAATGTTGAAGTGCCCCATTCACAGGAAAGGGGTTGATGTACTTGCTAGATATCTCTACCCCATTGTCTTAAGCTTTCATATAGTTGGTGAAATAATAGATAGCTTCATCTGAGACTAGATTCGTTTTCACGAACTTGGCAACGCCTAAAGAACCACTCAGCAGCATGCCATTTTGGTCGTGGAATCTAAATGAAGGATAAGGTGAAGTGTTGATTTTAGTAATTAAGGTTCTTCTCAAGTTTGCTATAAGTAATGAGATTTCGAAAAATCCTATATGTACTAAATTATTTTGTGAGTGTTCATAACAATTAAACAGAAAGAGAGTGTCAAAAAATAAGAGACTCGTTTTTCTGAAACTATAAGAAATCGGTTATCCCAAACCATATAAATCCTTAATATTCATCTATATTTGTTGTCTTGTCTTTGCTCTATATGTTCCTCATTCATGTCCCAGCATGTTAAAGTACAGTATATCTGCTATAATTTATTGCTTATAGCAAATTGGAAGGCGAGGAAAAGATAAGTTAGGAGTCGCAAGTTGATGCTCAACAGAAGAATGTTCTGGTAGATTCATAAAATGGAAACTTAGCTCTAAGACATCTTTTCGGTGGAACAAAGAAAAAGAAAACTGGGGAAAGGACCAAACCCTGAAGCTAAAGAAACGAGAATCGCTGTTGTCGTTTCAGGGGAAAAAAAGCTCCTGGAATTTCTTTGTTCTAGATTAAAGGAACGGCAGCTATGAAAGAGACAAATGGGAGAGAAGCAAGTTGATCAACCAAGTCTTTCCTGGTAAGGAGCAAAGAGAAGCATCCATAGTAGAGAGCAGGTGCTTCTTTAAATGCAGTGGACCTCCCATTATAACATTGCAAGATGTAGAAAAAATGAGTTGGAAGAAGAGAGAAGCTACCTCCATTGAAGTATTCATATGGTGGATTGTCAAAGAATCAGGAGTTGATCTACCATGCCAACAACTGTTGCGATTGGTCAGCTAACACTCACTGGACTTCAGATCCAGGAAAACAGAGCGATTTGACAAGTCTAGCAAAAGTTCTATTCCCAAGTCCATGATACGAGTTAAGCATTTTCAGTCACGCACAATTGATCTTGTATCTAGGTACAAAACGAGGGCTTCAAAAATTTAACCATCTATCCTCCCACTTTTTACCTAAAATTCAGGAACATAGGGACCCAATAGCCCTGAGATTATAAAACATCAAACAACTCCTAAAACCCTGATCTCTAAATCTTCTTCCTCTTTCAATTACTTAATCAGATAGCTTTGGTGTGCACGTAAGGACAACTTAAAGTTAGGTCATTATCATCAGGTTATAATGCAAAGATTTGTTACTTGAATATTTGATGGGGGTTTCAAGCTAAGAATTTAAATCCACATCTTTCACATTATTTTCAACTATATGCATTCAGTCATCTGGTTTTTATATCACCATAAACGTTTCTTCGATTAAGTGGGTAAAATTTTTCCCAGAAGGGTAAAGAATCTTTAACTCCACATATTCTTTTTATGTGATTGATTAATCTTCTGAGTAGTATGATTGAATGTTCTGATTGTTCAAATTGCAAAAGAAATTTGAGAAAACAGGTCATGCAATTAAATTCAAAAACCAAAGCTGCAATTATTGGAGATGAAAACATCTAGAAAATCACAGATACATGGAGCAACAATAGAAATTAACTAGTACTCCTTATCCCTCTGGGGAAGGGGCAACAGGAGGCAGTGGGGAAGGAGCAACACCAGGCAGTGGGGAAGGAGCAGCAGGTTTGCCATTATCCAAAAATCCAAACTTCTTGATGAGTTCATTAGCAATTAACTCATTGGCACTGTCGGTTGGGTGGTACTCGTCCCAAAACACATACTTGCTTCTATCGCTACACAGGGTTGATACTGGAGTGCATGTAAGAGCAGGTCGAATGTTGTAAAGGGAGCAGCACGGTGAGTTCGAGTTATTGAATCCTACAAGCACCAAATTCATTACAATGATTAGCATGGAATGTTCCTTCTCGTAGTCTACTTGCTGCATGGTTGTCGTAGGGAATGATATTAAAATGTCTTACATTATTTATAACATGGTACGAAAACCTTATAAATTAGTCGTTAAATAGAAACGAGTTTTTATACCCATATTTTAATGTTTTATGGGAAACTATAACCCAACAGTTCACATGTTTTAAACACAAATGTCAATGCAGTTCAGCTAACCATCCATGCACAGTGAAGGCGGCTCAACGACGTACCATATCTGTGTGGATTGGTAATCACGTCATTGACCACGTCGTAAGCATCGCCAAATCTGTAACTCGCATTAGGAAGTTTGGTAGACAGGCCATCTAACAGCTTCGCCGCGGCTTGGTTGAAGCCGAGTGCTAGTTTGTTTGCTCTTTCCTGACAAGCCCCCGATGAACTCAGGACCCTCTGCAGTGGAATGCAACCCATTGGTCCCAGGCCAAACACCATCAGCTTCCTCGCCCCTAGGCCGTGCAATATCTATTACCAAATACAAACTGATAAGTAAATAACGTTTGCAGAAACTCAGAGAAGAGGACGAAGAAGAAGATTGATAGTTCAAGATCAGTTAACCTTAAGCTGATCTTCGAGAGTCTCCATTAAGTAGTTGATGAATCCCTGATCATTGTATGTCCATGAATCGCTATAAACTGGCATCAAGTAGTTGTTGATGAAATCGTTGCTTCCTAAAGCAACCACATATTGGGCTTGTTGGAAGAACTTATCTGCTTCTTCCTTGCCAACCTTGTTTCTTATCAGTAGTGTTGTCCCTCGGAAAAGATCGATTTGCTTGTAAAGCGAAAACCTTTGAATCTGCAAAATTTCTAATCTTACTTAAAATTATTCTTTATAATAAAGAAAAATAATGAGTTGCCATTTCTGCATACTTACAAAATAGGTGCCGGTTTGATTAAGAATCCCACCACCTCCGGATGCATAATTGACTCCGTTTGCCAGTATCATGTCTTCGGATAAAGATGGGTCCAGAAAGGCCGGCGGGCGTGGGAGGCCCGTTTGATCACCTGAACAGGAACAAGTTAGTACATGCTGTGGAAAGGAAAAACTTGCTAATGGTCAAGCAGGCAGCAATGTAGTACCTATAATATCAGCGACGGTACGCCCATTGGTGAACCTCCCATTAGGCAACCCGGTGCCAAAGTCAATACCGTACCATGGCAAGCTCGCCTGAGCCAGGCTCCGGCTGAGATACCGGTTGTTCCCAACGTCCGAAAGGGAGTCCCCGAAGATGAACTGCACCACCTTGCAGTTGTATCCATCAATGGCCATTCCTAAGATGGCCACTATCGCCGTTAGAAGCGCCGGGAAGTTCTTCATTTCTGATAACGCCGTCGTGAGATATCTCAGTGAAATGTAATGTGATGCCTGTCGATGAAGAAGATGTGGGGTGGATTTAAACATGTGGGAAGGAAAACACTGCTCAAGATTTTGGTAGTCACGCAAGGCATTGTGGGTGGAAAAGGTTGACTAGAGACAAGAGGATGTTTTACAGAGAGAGGTTAGTTGTTTGATAACCCAACCATGGGGAATTCCAACCAACTTCAACAACCTGGATTTAGAATGTTCCACAAAATCTTATTAACTGTGTATTCTTGTTGAGTTTACCTAACATCATGTTGCTCAAGTTACATCCTTTTTTTTTGTTTAAATGTAGGTAAGCTGTTTTCATTTAATAATTCACAACAGGGCGGGATATCTGGTGAACATGTTTGCGTTTATTCTGGGAAGAAATGCAATTGGGTGGAAATTAAGACAATATTTATATTTATATTCAAATAATCAATTAAGTTCACGTGCCAATAATGAGACGACTACGTTTCGAAAGGTATGGTGTCGTTTGAGGCAGGCCCATTTGCAGTTGGTCCTTTGGGCTGGGCTTAACTGTGACGTTTTAGGTTGTGCTACGTGGAATGCTGCATGCCATAAACATGAGGGCTTAATTCATCAGACGTGTCAATTTTTTATTGGTTACATGGTAGGACAAGGACAAGACAGCATTGAAAGACCGGAATCTCCTCAACGTGTCATCCGTGTCAGCCGGTTAGAAAACAAAGCAGAAAATCCATCTCATTATCCACATCCCATCGGAACCGTCCACTTTCTCGATCGAACGGCTGATACCCCTTCATATCCTGAACCATATCCTTGAATCGAGCAAAACTCGCTCTTTACTGAGCTGCTCTCAGTAGCTTGGTTCCATCTCCGACCAACGATGGCGTCCATTGCCCTGAAATCCTTCATTGGCCTCCGCCAAGCTTCGGGGGAGAAACCACAACTCATGACCTCCCGAACCAAGCCCAACACTATCAACTCCAAAAAACTCCGTGTCATGGCCTCGAGATTTAGTCCGAGACTGACCAACAGGAACCTCCGGGTGGCCGTGGTCGGAGGCGGCCCAGCTGGCGGGGCTGCTGCCGAGACCCTCGCGAAGGGTGGGATCGAGACCTACCTGATTGAGCGCAAGCTCGACAACGCCAAGCCCTGCGGCGGGGCAATTCCGCTGTGCATGGTGGGGGAGTTCGACCTCCCGCTGGACATCATAGACCGCCGGGTCACGAGGATGAAGATGATATCTCCGTCGAACGTGGCGGTGGATATCGGGAAGACCCTGAAGCCCCACGAGTACATCGGTATGGTTCGTCGCGAGGTCCTAGATGCTTACCTGCGGGACCGGGCCAAGGCGAGCGGCGCCGAGATCATCAATGGACTGTATCTCAAGATGGATATGCCAAAAGATGGGAATTCTCCATACGTTCTTCATTACTCTGGATATGACGGCAAGTCCGGTGGGGTCGGAGAGAAGCGGACCCTTGAGGTGGATGCGGTGATTGGTGCCGATGGTGCTAACTCTCGTGTCGCCAAGGCCATTGGCGCTGGTGACTACGACTACGCCATTGCGTTTCAGGTAGTAGTCCGTAGAAAAGTTGATTCATTTCCGAATTAAACTGCAATGCTAGTTCGTAATTCGTAAACGGAGGTTCTGTGACTGGTATTCTGATGATTTGTTGATTTGTGTCTTTGATTGCAGGAGAGAATCAAAATTCCTGATGATAAAATGGTTTACTACGCGAACCTTGCGGAGATGTACGTCGGCGATGATGTTTCACCGGACTTCTACGGTTGGGTTTTCCCGAAGTGTGATCATGTGGCTGTTGGCACAGGCACGGTGACCCACAAAGGCGACATCAAGAAATTCCAGCTTGCAACGAGGAACCGAGCCAAGGACAAGATTTTGGGCGGAAAGATCATCCGAGTCGAGGCACACCCAATCCCGGAGCACCCTCGGCCGCGTAGGCTATCAGGAAGAGTGGCGTTGGTGGGTGATGCGGCAGGCTACGTGACGAAGTGCTCAGGAGAAGGTATCTACTTCGCGGCGAAGAGCGGGAGGATGTGCGCGGAGGCGATCGTGGAAGGGTCGGAGAACGGGAAGAGAATGGTGGATGAAGGTGACTTAAGGAAGTACTTGGAGAAGTGGGACAAGACTTACTGGCCGACATACAAGGTATTGGATGTGTTGCAGAAGGTGTTCTACAGGTCGAACCCGGCGAGGGAAGCTTTCGTGGAGATGTGCGCCGACGAGTACGTGCAGAAGATGACCTTTGACAGCTACTTGTACAAGACGGTGGTGCCTGGCAGTCCGTGGGAGGATTTGAAGTTGGCTGTGAATACAATCGGAAGCTTGGTGAGGGCTAATGCACTCAGAAGGGAGATGGACAAACTCAGCGTATGAGAAGAAAGCCCTTTTTGGTGGATGTTCATCTTTAATTCTTTTCTATTCCTGTATCTTTTTTGTACTCGGAGACTAATCTGCATTCATGTTGAGCTGCCGATACTGTAATGATGTAGAAAGTGCAACTGTGAATGCTAAACCCATAATATTCTCTGGACTTTGATTAGCCAAGACACTTTAGGGTTTAGATTATGTGTTGATCCCAGCAACATCAAGCAAATAACGAGTTTAGATTATGCTTTCTTAAATGAGTCATACAAGTAGATGATGGTATAAATTGTTAGGTGTAGAGCTAAAATTAAGAGTAAGAATAAAATGATAATTTTGTACGTGAATATAAATTTTTGTCATGGTTACTGGGTATATAAAAACTCGTCTATAAAAATGTTTCAAATCCTGCCTACAAAGATTGATAAATATGTTTTCTAAAAATGTTTCAAATCCTGCCTACAAAGATTGATAAATATGTTTTCAAATCAACATTTAGGAAAACGTATTTAGACTAGATGGTTACCCCTCCAATGAAATTGTGTTACTAAAAAGAGACCATTGGAGCTGTCTTGTCAAAGGATTTTGACACTTCCTTGTACCATCTTTGAGATGAAAGAGCAGACCCCTGATATTATAAAGAAATGACCCAATAGGAAGAAGTGGTCTTTTAAAAACTCTCTTCTCCTCCGCTAAGATTCATGACAGAACCTAGCCTGAATAATTTCACAGGTGTTCCAAAGGCCAACCTCAGTAAACAGGAATGCCCATTCGGCGTCGGTATGGACACCATGGAATGGGTCAATTTCAGTTTAGTTTAGTTTTTGTTGAAGTCTACCTTGTCATTTCATCACCTACACCGTCCTAATTTTGAAGAAAAAAGCGTTGACAATGGTAAAGAAGCATTGAAAGGGAAAGTTGCAGAGCCGAGAAGCCTAAAGATGACGACGGTAACCACGCTTTCTCTGCGTTCAACCAAAGTAGGTCCCATGGATTTGGCGCCGACTTTTGGACATTATACAAAGAAATAAACACTTGCTATTTTTCAATTTTTAAAGCTTTAATGGAATTATTTCCTTAATTACAATTTTGTAGCATAGATTCAGTGAACTTCACTTCACTTCACTTTAATTAATTCTGTCCTAAGGCAGACAAAAAAAAAAAAAAATCTTGGAAATGAAAAAGGGAAGTAAAGAGGAGAATTAATCAGAGCCGTTGAAGGGGGACGGAGGGAATATTACCTGGTATTTTGGCTCTGTGCAGGGGTTCATATACAAGTGGGGTAGCGTAGTCGCTGATGTTAAAACCCAGGGATTCGTTCGAGGCTTGTTGGCGGAGTTCCCAAACGAAACCCCTTATAAAACAGCTGCTTCCCCTCACAAATTTCAAGTCTTTTCGCATCGAGATCTCCAGGTTCGGTCTTCCCACCCTTTTTCTCGTTTCATCTTCTTTGAAGGTTTTGCATTCGCTTGTTGCTTGGGCGTGCCAAGTTTTTGTTTTTTTGTTTGTAAGACATCATTCATCACTTCTTGGGAGCTTCTTGTTCTTGTGGGTTTTGGGATTGTTTTGTCTTGTTTACGGATCTGCTGGGTTTCTTTAAAATCTGGGTGTCTTCGGATCTGGTTCACGTTTTGGAATCTTATCTTTTGTTTGGGGAAGCGGAATTTCTATTCCTTTTGCTCTTTGGGATGCATCAGAAATGATACGTGGGGTGGTTGTTCATGTTCTACGATTTTTGCTCTTTGGGAAAATAGGAGCAATCTACGTTGATTCTGGCTATTGTTTGTTGGTTTTTGTGTGAGTTCAAAGATTTTTAGGTGATGGAGTAAACCTGTGTTCTTAGAATGCAAAGGGGGAATAAATAAATAAACGAGGCGTAGAAATTGTAGGCATAGAAAGATATTACTTTGGGGAACTTTCTCGTTAAACCTCAAGAGGATGTGTCTCTTATGGGGTTTCTTCGTTTAAGTGGTAATAGGAAGTTTTGAAATTAATTTGCTTGAACACTTCAAGAGCTGAACTTTCATTTTGTAACGTATTGTTTCGTGACCATGAAAAGTATTGTTCATGGATTAGCTAAGTTGATACAATGATGTCCATAATATCAACAAATTACATGTTGAACTGGTGTTAATGAGGAAAAAGTTTATGGGAATGAAACAAAACATTTATGGCCTGCAGTTTGTTAGCAAATTTCTTTCATTTGAAGCTTCTGATGTATTACAGCCCAATAGGGAGTACTGTAGCTCTGAGTTTAGAGTAGATTAGCATAACCAGTTGGGGTGTTATCTTTCAAGATTGAATAATTAGTGGCTTGGTGTATTGTCAATGGTCAAAGCCCTGACTCCACCTGTTTTACAGTGTGTGAAATGGCAGCAACATCAGCAGCTACCTTTTCAATTGGGACGAATGTCTCCTTTGGCAACAAAGTGCGCCCATCTACTCAATCAAAGCCTTTTGGTTTGAGGTTTAATTCCCAAAACCCGCTAAAGAGTTTCAGTGGCCTCAAGGCTGCAATATCTGTGAGTTGTGAATCAGAGTCATCCTTCTTAGGCAAGGAAACCTGTGCAGCTCTTCGGGGCTCTTTTGCCCCAAAAGCCCAAAAAGAAAACCAGAGTTTTCAGTATAACATGCAGCCCCAGGCGAGCTTCAAAGTGGCAATACTGGGAGCTGCTGGAGGGATAGGTCAGCCCCTGGCGCTTCTCATCAAGATGTCCCCATTAATTTCTGCCTTGAATCTCTATGATATAGCAAATGTAAAGGGAGTTGCTGCTGATCTCAGTCACTGTAACACTCCTTCTCAAGTTCAGGATTTCACTGGGCCCTCTGAGTTAGCCAATTGTTTGAAAGGTGTGAATGTTGTTGTTATACCAGCTGGGGTTCCAAGAAAGCCAGGGATGACTCGTGATGACCTGTTCAATATCAATGCTGGCATAGTTAGGAACCTGATTGAGGCTGTTGCTGATAACTGCCCTGATGCCTTCATCCACATTATCAGCAATCCGGTCAACTCAACAGTACCAATCGCTGCAGAAATTCTGAAGCAGAAGGGTGTGTATGATCCAAAGAAGCTGTTTGGTGTCACTACACTGGATGTTGTTAGGGCAAACACATTTGTTGCTCAGAAGAAGAATCTGAAACTGATTGATGTCGATGTTCCAGTTGTGGGAGGACATGCTGGGATCACTATTCTACCTCTGCTATCAAAGACAAAACCCTCAGTTAGCTTTACTGATGAAGAAATTCAAGAGCTAACTGTTAGGATCCAAAACGCGGGTACAGAAGTTGTTGAGGCAAAAGCAGGTACTGGCTCTGCTACATTATCAATGGCGTATGCAGCAGCTAGATTTGTTGAGTCATCTCTTCGTGCACTTGATGGAGATGGGGATGTATATGAGTGCACATATGTTCAGTCGGATCTGACTGAGCTTCCATTCTTTGCATCGAGGGTTAAGCTTGGAAGGAATGGAGTTGAGGCTTTCATTTCCTCTGACCTCCAAGGGTTGACCGAGTATGAGCAGAAGGCTCTGGAGGCCCTTAAGCCAGAATTGAAGTCGAGCATTGATAAGGGGATTGGTTTTGCTCAGAAGCAAGCTGTTGCTGCATAGAGTTCAAGATTTTGGAGCCCCTAACCTCATCATGGCGTCTGCTTTAGAGATATCAAGTTGTCTGGTTATTTTTGTCCAAGTTTTATCATTGCATCAGTACTTTCAGTTTTGTAGGATGAAATTTGCCCTTTTTTTCCTCTCTTTTTCTTGATGTTGAGGCCCTTTCAGTAATGAGTTTTCACAGGTGGGTATCTTGATGTTGTAGATTCTGAGAATGTAATACTTCTTACTGGGAGCTTGTTGTAGTTGACAGATTTGGAATAAGATGGCTGGTGCACCTATATTAATGTTCCGTTATAGTCTCTCAGAAGCTGAACTTCTCTTCTGCAAAAAACTAAACACTACGGTTGAATTCATTTTGTGCTAGATGTTCTGTTTTCCTGGAATCAGCAAGATTTGAATCTGGCTAAGTTATCCATGTGGTTAGCTTTTGAAACTGCGATCAAACTGAAGAAAAGCCTTGTGTGAAGGTAAATAGCTAATAACGAGGTATTAAATGACGTGCAGCAACCTTGTCTTGAAGCAAATAGTAAGTAAACAAATAAATCAACCTTTTCTTATAAGGCAAGTGCCTATAAGCCTCAGGGAGAGCTTTAATTGATGCTCGAGACTTTCTGGCCCACCCCAAGCAAAGAAAATCGTTCCTTTTCTTGTAGGTTCATATCCGACGAGTAGATTTTGTGAACTTTATTCTTTATCTCCTGTGCCTCTCCTCTTTCCATTGTTGCTGTACTACCACTTTAACGGTAAAGTAGCCTGAGATTGAAGCTGATTCTCTAACTAACATGACATTGCTTTACAGGCAAGCAATTGTTTGAACCCACTGACCCCATTACAACATAAAAAACCTTCGTCACAACCACCTGTTCTATGTCCTTTTCTTGGTCCATTCTGATAGAGCGCAAGTTTCTCCACTCTCTTGGGCAAACAAAACAATAAAGCCCAGGGAATCTCAACAAAGTCTAGTTCCTTGACTACTTAATTATCATGATTCAAAGATCAAGAACAAATTATCCATTCAATGGAATCAGCGCAAAAAAGTATAGTTCAGAATTCAGGACTTGAAGATAATATGTGGTCTTCGACAGGTTTTGTTTCATAGCTAAGGGCCATTCCTGGTTACGCAGTAAGAAGTTCATACTTGTCCATGCATCATCACAAGGGAAGCCCGCTGAATTGCTGTTCAACTTTAGCAATCCAAATCAGAACACTACGGTTGAAACGAGGCTGAATCTGTCGTGCGACCGACAGAGATGTTGCAATTTGAGAAACTAGCAACGACAGCAGCCGTTTACCACTTGCGTTGAAAGTGAAATCCTCCAGTGTCATGACAAAACGGCCGGTTCTTGCCATTCGAACCCTGAAATGCTAAGTTACAATGCCT
Source organism: Casuarina equisetifolia (assembly GCA_028551475.1). Classification (NCBI taxonomy): domain Eukaryota; kingdom Viridiplantae; phylum Streptophyta; class Magnoliopsida; order Fagales; family Casuarinaceae; genus Casuarina; species Casuarina equisetifolia. The sequence continues at coordinate 22,278,525 of CM052357.1, forward strand.
GGGCAAATAAATATGCTATTCAGCTCCGAACTCAAACAATGGGACTAGAATAAAAGAGGCCTGCCCTTGCCCTCCTACAAAACACAGCTGCCTCGCGGTAGTTTTGCGTAATGTGTTTATCCAACCCCAAGTATCCTTTACCAATAATCATTGCAAGAGCAGCGTCCTTCTTTGAAATGATGAAACCGGGTGCGATCTCTAACAATCACTTCTCGGTTATAAACCCCAGAGAGAAACTTTGCAAAATTGTGGCAATCAACGCAGGTCCGAAGATTCTTGGCTACTCTGATTGTTGTTCCAGGTGGAGTTGCAAGAACCCCGAAGGCAATAGCCAATTTTTCACTGTGATAAGAAAGTGCATTCCTTTTTTCTTCAGCATCCAAATTGTGCAATTCAGAGGAAATATCAGCGACATAACCAGCTATCTTCAGCTGCTGATTGATCTCATCCAGCATCTCATAAATCTCATCCCTTTGTGGATGTGAAATATCATCCACAACAAACTCATGAACTATTCCTTTTAATACAATCGTGCTACAGCCTGGTGTAGTTTGTATCCCTTTCTCCTGCATAAATCTTCTCACTTCCATTAACTTTTCCCAGTTTCCAGCTGAGGAGTAAATGCTCAACAACAGAGCATAATCCCCGGCTTCTTGAGCCTTGAGTTCAATTAAATGTTCAATCACTCGTTCTCCAAGGGTAACATGGCCATGAATCTTGCAAGCACCAAGTAAGGTCCTCCAGATTGTCGGATCAGGCTTGAATCCCATTGAAATTACAAGTTGATATGCTTGATCAAGCAAACCAGCACGCCCCAGGAGATCCACCATACATCCATAATGATGAATATTAGGAAATATCCCAAACTCTTCGCTCATACGATCAAAAAACATCATTCCTTCATCAACCAGACCACAATGACTGCAAGCAGATAGAACCCCAGTAAAGGTTTGATCATCGGGCGGAACCCCCATTTTCTGCATCTCCCAGAATGCTTCGATTGCTTTTCTCCCATGTCCATTCAAGGCTAAACCAGAAATCATTGCACTCCAGGAAACCACATTTTTAATCCGCATTCTCTTAAACACCTCATAAGCCTTGTCCAGACCCCCACATCGTGAATACATCGCTATAAGAGAGTTACACAAATTGGAACTATCACCATAACCATGCTCTTCGATGTAACTATGGATCCTTTCACCAAACTCCAACGCATTCAAGCGGGCGCATGCTTGCAAAAGAAGTAAACATGTAACACCATCGGGTTCACATCCATCACTCCCGCTCTGCATTATTTCAAATAACCCCAAAGCATCCCTAGTTCTTCCATTACGTATACAGCAAGAAATCAACACATTCCAAGCAACAGTATCTCTTTCAGGTATCTCATCAAACAATTTACATGCTTCATCGCACTTCTCGCAGCACGAATACAGGTCCACCAAAGTAGTGAGCAATAGGCTGTCTGATTGATGCCCATGTCGTAAAATTGTTGCGTGGACTTGAACTCCCCCTAACAATGAAGAAAGTTTGATACAAGACTTAACAGCAAACGAAGACGACACGGGGTTCACCCGCAGGCCTTGACGTTTCATTTCTCGGTACATGAAGAACCCCTCCGCAGGTGAATCGCTCATAGCATATGCTCTGATCATCGTGTTGTAGTGAGACACCAGTGGGTTTGAGATTTGAGTAAAGAACTGACGGGAGTAGTCTACGTCTCGCCCGGGAGACAGCGCCAAGCGGGACAAGAAGTTGAGGGAAATGGAGGGGTCTTGAACGAGACATCTACGGACAAGGTGGGCGTGTATTTGGGACAAATGAGACCTCTTGGCGCATGATGTTATAAGAGAAATCAGCTGTTCTTGCTGCAGTTCATGTCTTTGGGGTTGCGAGTCTGAGATGGGTTTTCTTCGGTTTTCTTGTTGGTGCTTCTGTGGGGGTGGTCCGGTAGGTATTCTTACTGGGTATTGAGGTTGCTGAGAAGCAAGATACGCAAGGGTAGTCAGGTAGCGGCGGCGTGGAACTGCCGCCATTAGTGAATCTCTTGCTCTATGGTTTCTGATCGCTTATCTAGTTTGCGTTCATGTCTCTCTTCACTCAGACCTGCAACTTTTGTACCACCACATTAAGCAACTCCATCTCCGTTGGGAACAATTCTGCGTTGAAGTGGAGAGGGTGGAGCCTCCCTTGCGATGTATAATACATTCCAAGAAACCCATTTTAGACATACATTGTTCTAGAAAACACCGATCCGTTGATGATTCTAAGCAAACAATCTACCTTAAAGTGTTTGTTGTAAAAGGCTAGCCATAGTTGCGTGTACATTTGAAAAGCCATATTAGGACCATTTTAGGAATGATACCTGGAAATTTCTCTCCCATATTAAGACAATCATCTTTTATAAATCATGTTTTTTTTTTCACATTTGGGATGTGATAATGTATTACAAATTATAATTATGTTACCTTGCTAATACTTTCTTATAATATTCTTTTTTTTGTCAAATATCAAATTATTTTAATAAATTTTTAAACAAATAAAAAAAATCAAGGCTTGCTTTTTAAAATTGAACAAAAAGGTGTTTCTTCCCATGTCTTTCTTCCTTGTCATTCTTAAAAATTTTCTTATTAGAAATGTGTGTCCCACATTGATAAGGTAATGATAAGTTTTGGCCTTACAAGTAATGAAATTTTTTTACCTACTATTTTAATGTTATATGATGGACCTATGTTGCATTACCCCATGTAGACCCTAATTGTTAGATTATCCATGCAGTACTTGTACTAGCTTGAACATGAGAGGAGTATTAAAAATGTGTCTCATATCAATAATGTGAAAATTGACTTGACCTTATAAGTGATAAGATTTTCTATTCTATTCTCTTAAAGTTATGGGCCTCAGTTCTAAGATTTCCCTCCCGTTTCTTTTTAATTTGGGTAGTGAAACTTCTTTGTGAAAATGAGCAGATGCCAATGCCAATCAAGAGTTACAGAGGACCTTCCCCGAAGTGCCCATATGACAACCCAAATGTTCAATAATCAAGTGACAGCGGGCTAACTTTTGTGTTGGCATTTCCTTTTAGGTTCCTATCTCTCTTTCTCCGCCTCCACTCTGAAAATACGTCGGAATGGAACTTGCCGTCTGCACTGATGAGCAGAGGAATAGCTGGGGGAAGACGATGACATCCAAAAGATTGATCGTTTATTGCATATGGCGTCACCCAGTAAAACGGGCACAATACACTCTTGAAAACTTCATACATGCCATAGGCCGATGTCAGAGAAAGTGTATAAACGATCAAAGATTAGTCGTTTTTTCGGCCTTTTTTCTGCTAGAATAAGTTAAAGATTAGCCTTGTATCAAAACATTATGCTACTGGAAGAAAAGGAGTCCAAAAACAGATATTCATCTTCGTCTTCATCCATTCTGTCATCAGCCATGACATCATCAGCACTTGATCGATTGCTGCTAGAACAAGACACTGAGTTCATCCCCATGAGCTTTCTCTTCTTATAGTTAGCTTTGAAACAAGCTTGCCTGAGACGCTTAGTATTATCCTCAAGTTGCAAATCTGGGATTTCCTCTAACATCTTCTTCTCCCTCTCCAATATCTCTAATGCATCCCTCAACTTTGCTTCGCTCTCTTCCCCTTCCTCTTTCACCAACTCCTGCGTATAAAGCAAAATCCACGTTATTTTTATAAGAGATTATATTCACAAAAAGAGAGAGAGAGAGAGAGAGAGAGAGAGAGAGAGAGAGAGAAGAAAGATGGATACCTTTACATTTCGGATAAGGGTTTGGAGGCTCATCAGCTTCCGATGGGGCCATCGACGGATACCTAGTTCCCTACATCTTTTCTTCAGAAGTGTCAAGCCCACGTTAAGCTCTTTTGCTGCCTGCGTTATAGGCATGTAGAAGTACTGAGAGATGACTGTCCTGGATAACGTACTAGAACTGCTGCATCTCTCTTCCCTGCACCTCTTCGTCTTCCCCTCTACCATTGGTTCCTTGCCTTTGTTTCCACTGTCACACAGAGGTAAAGCCTGGTTCTTGTGCTCAAACCTATTACCTATGTCATTCCAAACCCCAACCCGAGTCTCATAACCACGGAGAGCGTCTTCTGCAATACAGTGGAGAGATTATTTTAGTAAAAATCTTGAACGAAAAGGCAAAGTAACGATTAAGTCACCTTGTATCAGGCTTGTGGTGGATTCAAGATCCACTTGTTCGTACAGAGGATCAGTTGGGAAGCATTCCATCATAGGAACAGCATCAAGGAAGCTCTCTTGAATCGGCAAGTCATACTGCCAATCCAAAGCAGAACACCCACTACCACAGAAAATGCATAAATGAGAAATGTTATCTTTCTTTCTGCAGATTGATCACTCTTCTGCAGAAAAAAAAAATCAAAGAGGATGAAAGAAGGGTTCTTCATCTTTGTAGCCCAGTAATGGTACCTGGCGTCCTCCGAAGGCATCTGGCTTGGAAAAAAGAAGGGTTCTTCATCTTTGTAGACCAGTTCATGCTTGGGCCACCAACCATTGAGTGTCTGACCAGCCATTTTCGAAAGGGAAGAGAAGGGAGAGGATGATGAGTAAGGGAATGGATTTTCCTCGTTTTCAGGTGTGATAGTAATGATATTAGTTGGCAACTTAGAATGGGATGAGACTGAAATACGAATGGAGGCCGCCAGGAGGATATATATCATGAACTGTTTTAATGCTTATAATGAATGCAAAACTAAGATTTAATTGGAGACCGTGCGGCGGCCATGCATGAATAACTGGCCGAGTATGCAGTGTGAGTTACAATGTGGGAAATAAATGACATATCCATGCCCATCAAACCATCTGCGATCATCCACCCAATTTGAACCTTTCTTTTCACTTTTCTCACAAAGAGTAATCGCATCACAATTTGCCTTTTTGGTTGGATTAAGCTACCAAACCTGGATTTCCTGAGAATTTCAAGAGTCTGAATGCCTGCCACGTTCAATATTTCTTCTGGGTACTTGCATGCACATGATTGTCTACCAGCCGACTTCTCCTAGCCCTGTTTAATTATTGCACTCCGGTAAATGTACACCCGTGATTAAAGTTTTCCGTTTCTTGATGCCGGAGTTGATGCTCTGGCCTCAGCATCTCCATCTCACGAAACGTACCAACTGTCGAATCAATCATGGAAGAGCCCTAGTCATTCTTCGCACTTGATTAGAGTTAAAGAAGCCCTAGTGGGGGAATCGGCTCAAAACGCTCCCTTAGAGGACGGCGTAAAGAATTTACATGCATTTATTTCTTGTCAATGCAAATGAGTGGTGGATGATTAACCTCCACTGTGTTATTAGCTTTAAATAATACAAGAGTTACAGATGAATCCACATTCTTAGTCAGGGTTTATGGATAGAAAGATTGAGAGGCAATTATGTTTTGTAATTCCCAGTCCCTATGCAGCATCAATCCATAGATATCTTTCTGACATCGGGTTCAAACCACAATCCAGAAGACAGAGTGATAGCTAGGCAGCATAGATAGAGCAATCTAAAAACCGACTTTGAATATTAATACCAACTTGGAATAAGTGAAGTGAAGGTCAACAGATGTAAGCGGACAAAACTGAAGAAAGTTAGATGTTCGTCTACAAACTCTTCTGCCATAATGGGCTACCCAAATATTGTAGTTTAAATACAATATCTCAGTTCCTCGGTTTCCCTCCTCTTCCTCGGCCACGGCCGCGACCACGCCCACCACCTCTTCCACCGTGATTCTTACCACCATTACCATCTAATCCCTTGTTGGCATCAGGTTTTATCTTCATTTCTTCCGGCAAGGGTAGTATATGATCCACACACTTCCGAAAGCTAAAATCGTCAGCAGATTCGTCGACCCTGATGAGGAAGAAGCACCTACTTTTCCACAAAGGATGGTATCGTACTTGAAAAGCATCAATCCCTTCCCCTATCTTTTTATCTGGCTCGGGATGACCCTTCTTAAGCAAGTCCAGCAACACCATATGTTCATACTGCAATTCAAAATCAACAGGTTATGAATTTCACAGGAAATTTCACAAAATCAACAGGTTATCAAATGCATTGTGTAATCCAAGTACGGAAAGTACACTTCTCCATGTAAGGCTACAGGCCTTAGGTGGCAACGTTAGTGACTTATCTAGTTAGCATTTTATTATTCTTCCCATTGGACAAAATCAGGACGCAAATAAATGGGCAGTGATGGCAAGCAGGACGGGTGAAAGGCAGAGGCCAAAATTGTTTTAAGAAGTGCATGTGTTAATGACTAAATCTGGATCAATTGCAGACTTAAGCTTTTGTCGACGAGCTTGGAAGTTAGAGGCCACAATATCCACAAGCTTGTTTTGAAACCCCAAGAAATTTAGTAACATTCATTTATAAGAACTATAACTGAATAACCCAATTATTGCTACTAAGCAGAAAATGCAACATTGAATGTGAAAAAGCAACGTGTCGTAACTTACACAGTTTCAACTCAGCATTTTTTAAGCCTTTATCAGTAAATAGCAATTTCAGAACACTAAGATAAGCAAAGACTATATTAAGTGCAAAAATAGATTATACACAAAGAGCTTCTCTCATGTAGACCAAAAAAGGAGAATAACAGAGCCATCTGCAATTTGAAACCAAATTCTCGTTCTGCAGCACAAAACAGAGGGAGATCCTCTGATACACGAAGATAAACAACGAGCCCTCTTAATATCAGATGAAACTGCTGAGTAAGAATCGTTTCGGACAGACAAGACTTACATCAAGCTAACATCTATAAATCATCCTTCTCCAACCAGTTACTGAAATAATTCTATCCTCAGTATCTCCACAAGAAGTCAGAGGTTCAATTTCAAGTCTTCGATTTACAACATTACAAACCCAAAAACCAAGCAACTGATTTAAGTACAAAGACAAATAATTCCTCGAGATAGGCATTTTTGTTAAAACTTTCAAAAGGAATGTGAGCACAAAGAAGCCCACAATTAATACTCCTAGAGATATACAGGACAATTTTATCTAGTTACCAATTACCATATAGGTTATAACATTTCATGCTTGCAATATGAATACAGAAATATAAATTGATGAAGATAAATGGAACTGCACGAGAGAAGCCCATAACTAACCAAGTAGCTTATAGTTGAACTGCCTATGTTTATCTTCATTGCTCTTGCATGCTCGTAAACTAATTTAGTATCTAAAATCCCACATCATTAGAGACCTCAACAGTTCATATTTGGAACAGACAAAAGTCTACGCCTAATCCTACTGATACTACTGCTGATGACGATCATAATAGTATTAATAATAATAATAATAGTGGTGGTGGGTGGTGGTGGTCGTGGCCGTGGGTGATCGCAATAATAATAATAAGATTTCATGCCTAGGTTGCCAATTAACCTGAGCTTAAACCTGTACCATAACAAGGTTATGAATTCAGGATCACCCATCCACTGAACATTCAACTTTACTTGCATAATAACAAATGCGTGAACAGGCTGTGGAAGTAATAGTGTACAGTATATCAGTGATTAAATAGAAGAACCAAATATGTAAATGATTCAAATTATTAAGCAATCGCGCTCGACAACAAAAACCCACAAGAAAACTAAGCGGGTGCAAAAAAGAACTAAAATCAGTATATACAGTCACAAGAAAAATGGTCATTGCTACATAAAGATGCCAAACCAATGTATAGATTTAACTCTCGATAGTAACAGAGTACATGCAGATTTCTTGTTTTCATTCTTTTCCCCTCTGTTGAGTAAAGTATTGAACTTGAAGGAAAAAGCGAAACTAAACTAAAAAAGCTAACCTTCTTTTGATTCTAAGGAAAGCATATAAAAAATAATGCACTTCGGAGTTTCGGCTCTTTTTAATAGAGAGAACCCACAAAACCAAACAATAGTAATGCTCAAAAAACAATATATCTTTCCTTACTAGTCTCTCCAGTTTCTGAGCTACCAAACGCAGACAATACCTTAAAAAAGAGTAATAAAAAAATAAAAAAAAAACACAATGTTCCCATCCGCTCTTTCTAACACAACCAATTTTCTCAAAAAACAGAAACTTCAATTCAATTCTTATCTTTTTTAACCAAAGCTCGCATCAAATAAACACAGAAACTCAATTTCACCGCCCCCGCATCCTTCTCCTCCATTTTGTTCGGTAAGCAAACATAATGTTAAACAAAAAAAAAAAAAAAGAATTTTCGATTACCTTGTTCACATTGAGGTTTGGAGGCCAGTAATGGAGAAACTTGTAGAAGTAGTCGAACATCTCCACCGACGTCCCGAACCTCTTCGGACCCAAGCTTACCTGGTCCGCTTCCTTCTCTCCTTCCCCTAGCTTCTCCAACCTCTCTTCTTCCAATGACTTCTCTACCCTCTGTTTCTTCCTCGATACGGCGTCACCTTCTTCTCCTCCCTCTTCCTCTTGTTCATCCCCTTCCTCTCTCGCTCGCTTCGTGTTCGCGTCACCATTTGGTGCCGCGGACTCAACCCCACCGTCGCCACCGTCCTTCCGATTCCCTTCCGCTCCGATAGGTTCTAGATCCATGTCTTGGGCGGCCGAGTTGGCTTCGGGAAGCTCTACTGCAGTCTCTTCGCCCATGTCTGTGAAGGACAAACTAGAATCCCAAAACCCTAAACAGAGTTCTGCTTTAAAGCTTGCGAAATCTCTGGGTGGTAAGCTGACCTCGCTCCCTACCCGGTTTTTACAAACCCGGTTTGGACTCCTCGTCGGACCCGGCTTTCCAAAAGGTTTTTGACAATCCAAATAAAAAATTTATAGTATAATCTTACATTAAAACTGCAATTTGACAATATTTCTGGATAGACATTGTTATTTCTTAAATGATTCATTCGAAGTAAATAAATAAGACCAAGTTCTTCTTAACCAATATTATCAATTGAATGTTGATAAGTGATTAATTCAATTGAGAGTAGTATTATTTAAACTTTTTAGTACATCTAATACATGCATAGATTATTTGTTAAAAAAAATCTTAGTTGTATCATATGGATCTACAGATATATAACCATTTAAAAAATTAAACAAGTTCTGTTAAGAAGCTTATTCTTCAAGAGTTTGTAAAATTTATAGTTATATAAGCATAAATTTGTATATATTTCTTAACAATATAGGATTATTGACAATATCCTATCATTTATTAATAAACAAACTTGTTTACAATCCTCACATATTTTATGTACATTGGAAGTTTCGAGTATTATATTTTGATATTTGCATAAAAACAAAAAAAAAAAGTTAACAAAGAAAACCATAACCATTATATCATCGTCAATATTCTCAATTTTTTTTTATAGCTTAGTAAAAGAAAATTTAAGAAAGAAGCCTTTGGCTCTTTGCGTGTGAATCTCTCGTGGTACAATTTCTACTCATTTTGGGTGTCTTAGAAGTTTGTCTATGGTTTTATGGCTTCTACTTATTCTAAGAGTCATATTTATTTATAAGATACTATTTTTTCTTAATATATTAAAAAATTATTTTTTCTAAAAATTAACTTTCAAAAAATATTTTATTTTAAATATAACATTCAAATATTTAAATAATATAGCCAACTTGCACTTGCTAATCATATGTATGAAAGACAAAGTTTACATTTCGTTAAAATGTCTCATTTAAGAAAAAAATTATCTAAATTTATAATATATATTACATATGATCTTTTTTTTCAATATATAACTCTGTTGTCTAATATTTTCTCACTATCTAAATATAGCGTTTTGCCTATAAAAGACTTACTCAAGATTGTGTTGAAATACACAAAGGAAGAGCTGGTTATGATATTATATGTGAAAGACCTATGTCCAAGCATATGTCCATCACTCTTCAAAAATCCTATTGAGTAGGGCTTATTTAGACTTATAAAACATGTTATAAGTGCTATTTTGTGCACTATGAAACTTTGTTATATGATAATATAAAAAATTGAGCCTAAAGGTCAATCAACCCCATGCGAGGCTCAACCACAGGAATCATGAGGTGGTTCTCATACAATGTGACCTTTCCGCAACAACTAAAGTGGAAAGTTGACGGCCTTTACATCTTTTAAGTGGCTGAAACCCCATTTAGCATGCCTTTTACTCGAAATGACGCAAGATGGCACACTCTGAGCTGAAATACCAAACTTGAATACCGGTTTTTGAACCATTTAGAGACCAAAGGAAAGTGGAAAGGAACTTGGACACCATACCCAGAACCATTATATCTCCTAAAGGCTTTATCTGAGCATGCCGATGCTACTTCCACCTATGTGGGTTGGTGGAGTTTGTGATATTCTCCGCAATCAAGCTGGTTGGTTACTTTTACCCCAACATCCTGACCCCATTCCTTACCTACCAAAAAGGTTATTTTTCTCTCTTAAGACAATTCTGGAGATATCTAAAATATAAAAAATAATATGAATAATGAAATAAAACAAGACGAGGTATTATTGTTATATCCTAAAGGTAATTGAATAGGTCATGGCAACAAGCTTAGATCTTTTAGTTTAATGGTTGGGTTCATTATATGCTCTATAATGAAATTATTGCTTTTAGGTTAAAGTATTTAGAAATATTGATAAGTTCTATCGAGTCATATGTAGTAAACATAATGTTGGCTACACAAAATCTGGTGCTTTGTTCATCCAGAAACAAAATGAAGCAAAATCCAAGTAAGTAATCTTTTGTAGGCTTTTTGTATGACCAGTTTCAACCTACTATTTGTCAACCAAGAAGAGAATTTAATCCAAAATTTATCGAACCCCATTCGATGGGCAGAGCCATTCAAGCATTTCATTATGATTTTTCATTTTCTTAGAAGGTTTTCTATTACTTTTATATTATTCTAGATATTTTGATGTGATGTCAAAGAAAAAAATAAAGGAGAATTATATAAATATAGTGAATATATTTTTCTGTGATATCAAAATTTAAGTTTAAGTATGATATTTATTAGTTATAATTATCATTCATAAATTCAGGTTTTATAGTTTTTTAAAATTTGAGTTAAGAAAAGATGATGAAAATGGTAATTTTATCACATTATCAGTTTCTTAACATAACGTCATCTTCATATGGTAAAAGATTTATTTATTTTGGTAAGTAAATTTTAAAAAGAGAAAAAATATGTTTTAACTGATATAATATTTTTTTTGTGAAATAACGATTAGATATCAGAAAAATTAAATGAGAAAAAAGTATGGATAGGATTATAGAAAATAGAAGTGGAGAAGAAATTGGGGAAGTGGGATGTGCTGTTCGGCTTCTATTGGAACGGTGGACAACCAAGACGCGTTGATGCGTGGACAGGATTGTCATTTTACGTAAGTCTTTGGACGAACGTTACCAGACCTAGGGGGACACCAGCTTTGTCTAAGCCGAGCCTATAAAACCAACTCTCTCTCCTTCTCTCTCTCTCTCTCTCTCTCTCTCTGCTATTTCTGAATTTCAAAGAGAAGGCTAGCAAGGCGTGTCAGGAAGCTTTGAATTCAGTTCCACACGAAATCTTCAGGTAATTTCCGGTGTGGATTTTGGTTATAGAGCTGGGGCTTGAGGAAGAGATCCTCAATTTGGTGAAATTTGGTTTGGCTTGTTGGTTCTGGGGTTTTCTATTGACTCGTGCGGCGAGTCGTTGATCTTTCTTTTAGATTTTGGTTTTTGGAGGAAATTTGTGGGATTTTGGTTTGGTGTTGGAGTTGAAGTACTGGGACGCCTGTTGTGTTGCTTCAGAAAAGAGGGGAAATGAGAGGAAATTTAGAAATTTGAGTTTCATTTTGCTTTTTCTCAAGGTCTTATCGATTTTCTTGCTTTTAATTGGGATGGGTTTTTACTGGGCTAAAGGTTGTTTTCTTGCATTTTCTGGATCAGCCAAAAAGAGAGCTGAAATTGGGTTGACTTGGTAGAAAATTGAAAATTTCTTGAGATCAAAGTATTTTGCTTTTGGTTTTAGTTTATTGTGGTAGTGTTGGGAGTAAGCTATCCGGTCCGGTGGAAGGGGAAGACCGAAAAAGGAAAAAAAGAAAAAAAGAGAAAGAAAAATGCGGAGTCTCGTAATTGCAGCAGCAGCTTCCAATTCTACCTACCACAAGTTGTAAACGTTTTATTGCTTTTTCCTGCCTTTGATCGAAGGAAGAAAAGTTTATCGGGAAATAAAACGTTTTCAAGTACCATATTTTGTTTCATTAAGGAGAAATAAACTCAACACGAAGGTTTTGAACTCTCGACTTTAGCTGTGAACTAGTGAATACATTTCGTTTTCAGTCAGCGGAAAATTGTTTGGTGCATTAGATCTTTGTTCACAAGCTTGAAACTTAATAATATTGGTTGTGTTACGGTGGAGCAGGAGCTTCAGTTTGAGTAGGAATGGGTGACCAGGTGGTTTTGTGTGTTGAACGGCCCATTGCACCTGAAAGTGTGCAACCAATTCAAGGCGCTGAGGCAGCCCCGGGATCTTCTGGAGAGAGTTCTGGCTCACAACCGGCTGATCCATCTCATTGTACCATTGATATTGGGGGGGTTGGGGAACATAGTGATTCTGAAGAAGAACCACTAATTCAGTCGGTGGAATGTCGCATTTGCCAGGAGGAAGACAGCGTTAAGAATTTGGAGATTCCTTGTGCCTGCAGCGGTAGTTTGAAGGTATTTTTTTATCTGGACAATGCTTTGCTTTCTGAATGTTGATGTTTGAATGTCTAAGGGTTTTATTTCTTCTCTCTTCTAGCTAACTCTGGAATGTGAAATGTGTTTAAAGGGTGTTTTCTATTAGCAGCATTGAAGCTAGACTTCTTGGTCATGTTTAGGGTTTGGATTAGGCTGTGACTTTGAAGTGTTTTGGTGTCTGTTTAATTTCGATAAATTATGCATCATCCAATTCCCAGGAATTTACATAATTGTATGACTCATGTGGATGATGGTGTTTAGTTCATATTCAGAGGCATGGCTTCATTCACAATCTCCCTTCTTAAGTGTATTTAATTGGTCTGGAGGGTGGCCTATAATACTACCAAAAGATATATTGGGTTGTGAAGTTATTTAGCCTATTTACCTTGAAAGGAAGACCTCTCCTTCATTAATAGAGGGGGATGGGTACTACCACTTGACTGGAATGGCCAGCGGTCACTTTTTTCCGTTAAAGAAAATCTAAATAATAATAGTACTTGTACCAAAAGGGCCAGTAGTTATAAATTGTAATAGAAAAGTTACAACTTTCATTTAACATATAATCCCATATCTTAGAGAAGAAATCTTCATGTTGAGGACAATGCATTAATGGGCCAAGGTTGGTAATCTTTGTGCTTATCAGCTGTCACATTCTCACACTCACACTCACACTCACACACACCTTGTTCCTTTGATGTAGCTGGTATGTTAAAAGATTTTGCCCCACAATCGGTACTTGGAAATGTGCTTTCTCTTCCCTTCTTTATTTTTGTATTCCAATAGCTTGTAATAATGTCAATGATTGCCCAAACTTACAGCTTATTGGCCTCTCCCCATGATCCCCCTTTTGTACAGTTTGCTCACAGGAAATGTGTTCAGAGATGGTGCAACGAGAAGGGAGACATAACTTGTGAGATATGTCATCAGGTAAGCCCACCTTCTTAGTGGCTGGGTTTGTTAGTATCTTCTCCTCTGTAGAGTCTATATGGAAGATTTCTATATGTTGGATGTAGAATATATAAAATGACTTATTGAGACATTGACGTAGCCACTTGTTTTGTTCCAGAAACTGGCCATGTGTAGTATTCTATTCCTTGGGGACTGTGAACCATGAGTATGGAATAGTCTGTTGTATTATGTGCAATGGTATCTGGTGTTGCACGGGTACCAAGTGGATACTTTTGTTATCATATATTCAAGACAAGTTGATACCTTCTGATTTTTTATGTGTTGAATGGATTTGTTTTATGAATATGATATGCCCATTGTGAGTTTTGAATTATCCGGTCCATTTTTTGCTGACATGGGCAAGGTTGGGCTTCTTGTAACCATAGAATATTTGAATGCATATTTGTTATGTAATTGCTTTAAAAATCTTGATCATGTTGTTCTTTATTATATACGTCCACTTAGATCTAGGGAAGTCAATCAGTTCATCAACTTTCACATAAACTATTTTTTTGTAGCCTTATCAACCTGGTTACACTGCTCCACCTCCTCCACCTCACTCTGACGATGCAACAATTGATATAAGGCAAGTTTGTAATGTTGCCCTACTCTTTAGAGTCGCAATCATTGACTTGTATCTAACATGCTTGTATATTTGAAACAATATTCTTGTTGTTTTGTGGATTTGTCTTACAGTGAGGGTTGGACAATTTCTGGTGCCCCTTTGGATTTGCATGACCCTCGACTATTGGCAATGGCAGCAGCTGAACGCCATCTTTTGGAGGCCGAGTATGATGACTATGCTGATACTAGTGCTAGTGGAGCTGCATTTTGCCGCTCTGCGGCTCTAATTGTAAGCCATGAAGATCACTTCTTAACTTGATCCTTACGTAGGATTCATGAGCATTTCGCATATAGGAAACATATATCTCGGTGAACGTGTCATTTTTGTGAGGAATTCATGTTAGGTACATGTTTGAAGATGAGCAAGAGTCGACACTTGCATGATTTGAATTTTGCTTATTGTCCTCTTTGACCTAATTGATGCCGGTTGACAACCTCTAGATCTTGCTTCTTCTTCTTCTCCTTCCTTTTTAATTTTTTTTAATTTTTTTGTTTTTTAATTTTTTTATTCTTTTCTTTTGGGGCTCTTTTGTGGGCAATGGCTTAGATGGACTTGTTGACAATTGGAAAAGAAATATTTATTGCTGTGGTCGTTTTGTTATATTATAGTACAAATTTGCATGAAGATGCTGCGTGGTTATGGTTTGGATCTATTCTGCTGTTTCTTGGCAGTTAATGGCTCTTCTGCTGTTGAGGCATGCTCTATCCCTTGCCAATGCTGATGGGAATGATGATGCTTCCACCTTTTTCTCTGTAAGTAAGATGTCAGTGTTTGTGTTAAAATATTCAACTTGTTGCACTGTTTATCTAAATTGTTAATGCTGGCAGCTTTTCTTACTTCGGGCTGCTGGCTTTCTTCTGCCATGTTATATAATGGCCTGGGCCATCAACATATTGCAGCGCCGTAGGCAAAGACAGGTTAGTATTTGGTTCTGCTATTATTGGAGCCAAGAAATGTTTTACCAAGTTTATTTCTCTGTTATGTGTAGTTGCTTATGCAAGGACAGTCCATATGAAATATGGTTTGCTTCTCGTGCACTGCAAAATGTTGTCAGACTCATGCTTTATTATTGTTTTCCCTTGGTTTGGAATTGAACTGTTGAATTATGAATAGTTCTTTCTTTAGCTGGGAAGTGATGTTTATATCGACAGATGGTGTCTTCTTGAAATTCCGTTTCGTACTTTCCACGAATGTCACCACCAAATTTTATAATTTCTTGTCTGACATGCTTCATAGTTGCTGACTTGTTTGGTTTGTAATGCAATAATTTGAAATTGTCGTACATTGTCCGTTCAGTACTTTTTTCATTAATTTGTTCATTAATGTTTTTATTGGGTCAGGAAGCGGCAGCACTCGCAGCAACAGAAGTTGCTTTTATGCTGCAGGCTGGCCAACGTAGGGGCTTGCAATTCACCATAGCCCCAGGACCTGCAGTAACTCCCCATCAGGAGCCTCTTCAATGATGCAGTGTTCATAATGGTGGTAAGATTCCGCATTGTTGTGGCAGCTGAGAATCTGAGCTGGAGGTGTGAACATGTTTAATTTGCAACTGGCAGCGATAAAATGGAAGGCATTTTTTTTTTTCTAGTTGTATTTCTAATGGGATCGTCTAGGATCGATCCCCAACCTCCTGGTTTTCCTTTTTTCCAATGCCCTCCAGTTTCTCTCGTTATCTTTGTACATATATCCGTTGGGTCTTACTACCGCAGCATACATTTAGGCTGCGTGCGAAACTTTTTAGCTTAGTAGAGCTGTTTTTACAGAAAACTATATTCCAAAGTATTCTGATATGAGAACCCATGTTGTGAGCATTTGGTAAAGATCTTGTAATATGGTTCATGGGTGAAGAATCCTTTGTAGAGTATGTGTCTACAATCAAAGCAGCTCAATACTTTTCTACCGTATTCACTGATGACCCTTATGTTTTTGAGTAGCCCTCATCTACGTAAGAAAAACCCTTTGCTAGTTCAATTTAGGTTGTATCATGTATACATCAGAGCGCTTAGTTTAAAAATGGTGTTTCGTTTTTGTCCCAGATCCTCTTATAATTCTTATCTGGTCATGTGATATAAGCAAATGGAATGGCTAATCGATTCACTTGGTGAAAGATCGATGGTTTTAGTAATGGATATTTACGAAAAATGATATCATTCTTTCTGAACCTTATCTAACGAATACGTTTAGGAGTTGCTCGCACTTTTCTTGTCATTGTACAAGAAAGGCACTTATATGTACTGTTGTCCATACCATCTTGATTGTGGACCCAAAAGAATTTGATATGATAGCCTGGCTTATCTGACTAAGGCTTCTAATCCTGTTTAGGGAACCAAAAAAAGAAAGAAAAAAAAAAGGAAGAAAAACTTGAGGTTCTGGAATCCTGTCACTTTAGCTGGACAAACATTCCCTGGAATCTGCAAAGACCGCCTACTTTGATTTGTGACTTTTGTGATTTAGTGCCCTTCAAGTTTCTGAAGATAAAATCCAAAATGAAAGGTCCGGGTTAGGTGTCTTGAAACTTTCTTATGTTAAGGTGATGAGAGTTTTGAAACACATCCAGAATTCCTGGTTTTATTGCTTATAAAACTTACTCTCATGGATGAAATGGCGTTTTCAGGATTGCCAGATGATGATTTGAATGTACAGAGATGCTAGTTATCCTTCTCTATAAGCAAGAAACGCTGGCAGGGGGATTCTTAAAGTTGAATGTGGGGGGGAAGGAAGATTTTGGAAAGCAACTATTCGTTTGATTCTTTTGCTTTAATGGGGATACTAAAAGCAGAGGCCCACGTTATTAGATATCTATGGTAATACTTGGGAAGAAGCCTGTGCTTTAGCTTATGCAAGTTCACGTTGGTGATATCTAGTTGGGGGAAGCAGAGAAGAGAAAGATGGTCTTCATGGAGAAGCGAGAACAAAATAAAGAAAGAAAAGAAGACAAGGCCAGGGATTGAAGCCGAAGTGGGCGTTTCCTTTGAAACTTTGAATGGGGGTCTTCGGCCTGAGCAAAATCCGAAGAGAGAGCAAAGAAAAGCATAAAGGAATTCCATTTAGCACAA
The DNA here is from genome assembly GCA_028551475.1 of Casuarina equisetifolia. Taxonomy (NCBI): domain Eukaryota; kingdom Viridiplantae; phylum Streptophyta; class Magnoliopsida; order Fagales; family Casuarinaceae; genus Casuarina; species Casuarina equisetifolia. The sequence goes on from CM052357.1 coordinate 22,295,841, forward strand.
GAAACCAAGATTGTGATTTTTGTTGCATGGAGAGGTGAGCTTGGAATTCTAAAGCAAGTTAGCATAAAGCAAGTCTTGGTGCATAAAGCAAGAGTTTGGTTTTTTGGGTTTTTGAGAGGGGTACTTTTGATGGCTTTCTTGTCACTGTACCATTCCGAACATCTAACTGCTCCAAGATTTTCAATTTTTCTCTCTCTAGATATGAATATTCTTCTGTCTCTAAATCTTCTTCCAACATCACCCATATGTTGAACTAAACGGGAGGACAGAACTTAGAACAGGGCATCTGTTTAAAGCAAGCAAGTAAAGCATGTAACATGTTCTAAAGACATGTCAGCATGGTCGGATGACGTGGCCAATCAGCCAAGAGTTTAGAGAGTCCTTTCTTGGTCTTAGTTTGGTGAAAAAGAACAAGGCAAATGATAGAGAGATGTAAGGAAACTAAATGCAAAAGATACTTGGCTTCCCAAGGATAGCGTTCCAAACTTAACTTTTTGTTCAAACCTGTCAGAGTCTTCTAAAACAGCCTTTTATTGCTTCTGTGACAGGCTTATGATTGAGATGAATCTAAAACTTCCCTACAGCTTCTGGGGCCTCCTTGTGCTTTGTGCTTTCAGCCTTCTGAATCCCTTAAAAAGATAAACCTCAGGCGTATTCTTATAGGAATAAGGCACAAGAGTTTCAGACATCCCACATATTCTCTCATTCCTGCTTCGATAAGATACCTCTTGCTCTTGTTCCTGCAGAGTTGAAGCATGGGTCCTTTGGTTTATAGAGGAGTCATTCTTCTTGTTTGTGTAGGGGTTTTGGCTCTTCAACCGCAGGAGGTTTCCGGCCTGAGAAGCATCGATCTTGCTCTGAAATGGGGCAAAGTGAAATCTCCCTTTCTTAAACATCTTCGAGTCCTAGAGGGTGTTGCAGTGGAGGATGTGCACATGAAGCTGAATTTGGCCCCTGCTCCTTCGATAACATTTGATCCAAATCAGTCGAACAAAAGGAGTGTTCGGAAAGGTTCTGACCCCATTCACAACAGGAGTTGACATGCTCAAGTTGTCTCTTAATGCCATAGAGGGAGGTGGTGAATGTGTTTCTGGTGAAGGAAGAGACAGCTGAAGGCTAGAACTCATGCAAGTAGATAGACAGGTGGCTGGCATTCTGCTTCCTCGACAACTTCTTGAAGAGAGAGTAGTTGAATTTCTCTATTTCTATTTGTTTCAGAGCTTTTTGTCAGGCTGACGAATTGCAGCTAAAACCAATCTGTGAGCCAGCACTATCTCAGTATCTTGTAATCCTAGGTTCTAACAGCTGAATACTATACCCAAGAGAATGCTGGCTCATACATACAATATATATATCCAATTTTCGAATCATATTATATGAAGAAAGACTAGAATTTGATATTTTTGCATTGGTGACTCTTCTTCCGTGGATACAGTTGATCCAAAGAATGTATTTTCCAAGCTATTGACAATTCCTGTAGTTCTTTTGCTTGCCTTTTGCTTGATTTATGATGAAATTTCAAAACTTGACTCCGAGGTCATCTTCATTGTGGCGTTCTTTATTTATTTGTTCAGTTTAATGCTGGGCTGTGTGTCTGAAAGATAAGGGTTCATACAAGTGATCCTTGATCAACACGACAAAGGCACAATAAAAGATAAAAACTGAATGAATAAACCACTCAAGTGGTGTAAAATTAAGAATGAGTGATGAACTGTTCTAACAGATCTCCAAAATGATTATGCCTTCCCTTCCATCGATATGCCTCCACATTTATCCAAAGATTTTGTTTATTCTAAATGGTGCCTGGTCAAGAGATCTCAATGACTACCTCAAGTAGGGGTTGTCATTTCAATTATTCTGGTCAAGAAACTGAGATCTTTTTGTATCTGTTCTCCCTATGAAGTTTAAGTTGTAGTGAAGATATCTTACGTGAAACTGCTTTCCAGATCATATCAACAGCATCATCAGGCTGGGATGGATACCTATAGTAAAAATGATGAGCAATCTCCTTCAATTTTTCCCACATTCTGGTCCACCTATCTTGCTTGATTCCTCGAAGAAGATTCAGTAGGTAACCCTTCTTTGTAGCATCAGATGCATGGACAAATAAGCAAAACTGTGAGTAATCTAGGACGTCTTCAAATGGTAGCTCAATCTGGTCGCTGATAATCACAGGAACACAGTGACTTGCAATGGCGTCAAAGAGGCGATTTGAGGAAGGTGTGTCTCCGGCAATATTGAGGCAGAACTTAGCTGACGCCATCCCTCGGCCTGCACTGCTAATTCCATTACCTCGGATGCTGCCAAACGTGAAGTGTATGTCTTTCTCATCTTTGAGAAGGTAATACAACTCGTGGCGAATAAATCCTCCCTGAAAATAATTACAAACAGGATCAGGTTGATGAACAGGGCCCAAGGGATCATCACATAATTTTAAGAAGATGGTCTAAAATACATGGTTAACCATGAAAAATAGAAAGGAAAATAACAAAGGGAGCTGGTTTGTTGAAAGGACAGCAATGGTGACAAAAGAGGCCATCATAACTACCATTTTAAACTAGCATTAGAATTTTATTGTGTCAATCATATCCCTCGAGATTGGTAAGTTTTAGGTTTTGGAACTTATGAAACTAAAGTATTTAAACAAATCTTGCAGTTGCCCTATCGATTTTGAATATTTCCTTATGATGCAGTATAAGATGATTATAACGAGTTGTTTACTTAGGAACCTCGTAACAGCGAAAGCTACAAAACTGGTACAGCAGGGAGGACTGTAGATCTATATGTAATATCCATCTTATACGAGCTTTAATAATGCTAATTGATGGTATATCAATCTAATACATACTGGGTCCTGCACAGATATTTTCCAGCAGGACATGTCAGTTAACAGTATGATCCTACTAATTTGATTTGGGACTAATGGGTAGACCAAGAAACATTGTTATCGTAGTTATTCTATGTGCTATAACCAGATTGATTACAAGTGCGATCAGTTATTGAAATCTGAGACTTTGCTATTACTGTATTGTGAAGGATAAGATGATCTACTAAGCCGTAGTTATTATGGACTCATTTTGACATCTTATTCAGGATGTTAATAAAATATTATTTCATTATACATTCTTCATTTCTATCAACCGATTTCACAAGAAGAAAAATACTTTAAAGTCCGAGGTAATTAAGTCCGAAATTGGGAAGTGGACCGTACAAAGAATAGAGGTAGCCAGAAGAAGCAGTAATAGATAACAAACCGAACAGTGGAATGATTCATAGTACAATGGAAAAGAAGAACTCACATCTTTCCTGTATATTGCCCCTTGGAAGTATGCCAATATAGGACGTTTGTCAAATGATGCTGATTCAGCATTGGGAACTGTCTTCACCAAATGCTTGTATGGTGCAATTATATCTTTACCAAGATTTGCAATGCGAACTGGGTATCTTCCAAAATCTGCAAGTACAAACATGGCTGATCCCAACTTGTTTCTAGCATCTAACATGCTATTTGGATGGTGGGCAACAATTAAATGATCCTTCCCACCTAATCTCTTCCATTCTTCCTGATCCCTCAAAAACTGTACCAGTTTGCTCTGTAACTTCTTGTTGACACTAACTTGATCCTTCCCCCGAAGCTTGGAATCTCTGTTGTAACTCAGAGATGAGAAGAATGGCACAAAAATGACATCTGCTTGACTTGAATTCTTCACCCTTATGGCACTGCAAGGTCTCGACACATTTGGGGTGTCGGAGGACAGAAGATCAAGGGTGAGCCAGTACTCTACACTGTGTTGTAAATTCAGTCCACCTGGGTATGATGGGATTTCACTTGGTTCATCAACATTTGGCCATGTTTGATTGATCCTTCCCTTCCAACCCAATAATCCAAAGTGAAATTCAGGAGGCAAGTCATACATAAACACCCTCAGGAGCGCCTGTGAAGGGCCACAGTCCACCTTTCTATGATTTCCAGGAGAATTCATGTTCACACTTGAATTTTTTCCTAGACATGCCGATATTTCACTTTTCACGGGTTTTTTGGCACTAGTTTGTATATCCGATGAAGGGGTGAAAGGACTCGGAATTTGTTCACTTTTGACATTGGGTTTGACGTCAACAGATGTATTATTAACTAGAATTAGCTTAAATACTGATGTAGGTATGACAGAAGTATAGCTAAATTCAACAAGGAACACAGATGAAAGGATTAGAAGGAATACAGAAATGCCTATCACGTAGAAAGAAACCTTGAGGGAACCACGCTATTCTCTGACATTGGAGAAGTTTAGGAAAAACTGTTCTGACTTCAGAAAGTTAAACAAGAGAGCAACAGCTGCCAGATTAGACAAAAGTATTTGAATTACACCATCTTTCCTAAGGATCAAACGGGAATGTCAAAGATTCTACAAATTCAAGCCAATGGCTCAGATAGAAAATACAAATCCAAGCCAACGAACTGTTAGCTTCTAATTGCATCAATTCAAAGGGGCGCAAAGGAAGACGACTTCACTGGTCCAACTCGTAACAAGATCAGCTTGACTCCAAAAGCAGAGAAAGAGAAACACCCATCTTCATGGTGAAGATCAGTTTCGGCCGTTAAACCCTAAGGGGTTTTGAAGATCACAAAGTGCACTATCCTAGAAACCATGAAACCGAAACTTTACGAATGAGAGCCATCAATTTGAGAAGAAACTTCCGTCTTCTATACTCCGAAAGACAGTCATGGGCTACGTCTACGGTAAAGTCGCTACATACAGAGCCTGGAGTTCTTCCCGAGAAAGATAAAAGATTAAAAAAAAAAAAAAAAGCTTCTCTTTTGGATCCGTCAACAAAGCTAGTGATCAATCTGCACGGAAAGTTTGAAGAATGCTTAAAATTTGAGTGTTTTTCAAGCCAAAACAAGCAAATATTTTCGAAATTTTAGCCGTCAGAGCCGAAATCCATTCCAGAAAAATAAAGGAAAACTAACAAGAGCAACATCAAATAGAAAATCGATAATTTTATCAACTGGATTCTCACAGATACAGGAAATAACAAACTGGGTTGCAAGATGAATACCTGATCAGCTTGGATTACAAGACTCCGTGTCCTCCCAATACGGCTTCAGACTGCACAGTGATTAATGGCGGGCACGTCATCTTCAAAGAGACTTCTGCCCACATCATTATACTTTCTATTTGCTTCGTCTTCTTGTGGAATTCATAGTCAAAGAAAATCAGCTCTCAGTTTATGCTTTTCTTGCGGCAGATCATGAAATGGAGGCACCGAAAACAGGGGGTAGTTCCGCGAGACTTTCCTCGTGTCTAATGGAGAAATTTGCGTGTTATTTTACATCACAACTATTTTATTGATCCTCAGTTCTTGAAGCAACGAGTTTCCCATAAAAAGTAAATGCATCGGACATTTATGGTAGGATCTTACACGCAATAATTTCCTAAGGAGGGGCCTCATGCAGGGGAGGTGGGTCTGGGGAACGATTTGGTTGGTGGACGAATTTGAAAAGTCTTCACTCTCTGGTTTGTTCATGCACCAGAAAGGACAACCCATGTGTTAAAAAATACAGATGAGAAAGGACAGATTCCTTTCGCTGAGGACAAAGTCTATGACCGACATGCTAAAGTGCCATTTGTTTTTTTTATTTTCTGAGGTCTTAGGCTTAGAGTTCCTGTTTAAGGAAATCTTGGGTACTAATAATAGTCTAGGAGCATATGGGAGAGATCCTAGTTGCCAGTTTCTGTTTAAAATGACAAACTAATACCACAATTAGTTTGTTTTCTCTTACACATACATTCCTTTCTATGTGTTGTTTTGTTTTGCATGAAAGAGGTTAGCGGCAATGGGCCTTTCTTCTGTCCAATTTATTTTCTGTATAGTATATAAAGGGCTTCAAACTGTGGGCTACCTTAAAGTAGAACCTAGTTTTCCAAGTTGAATCTTGTAGGCAGCAAAAGCTGCAGTGTTTCCCACCAAAAGATTTCGGAATGGGCATGGTGACCCAAGCCTAGAAATTAAGGAGGTGTCTTTCCTGAATGCCTCTGCTTGGCCCAAAGATTGAGCCTTTCGGTGAATCCTTCTTACTGCTGAATATTGTGCCTTTTTAGCAATGGAAAGGAAAGGTATTTACTGTTTTAACCACCCGGAGATGTGGTTTTTTATTTTTTTTAACTGTCACATTCATTATACAGATTGGGGCATCATCAAAATAAATCACTTACATTTTATATTTGTTAATAACATTACTTAAACAAATACACAGATTTATTTATCAGGATATGAACGTGACAGAGGTTGAATTTAGTCACCCCGTCTCATAAGGGGTTTACAACAGTGAAGTAAAATGCCCCTTGGCTAGAATAAGTGGTCATTAGATTTGATGACCCGACTATAGATACAGCCAACAACAACATTAGATCTAAACCCTCTCTGGGTTTACTTCAATGGAATGTTTAAGGGCATTTGGGTCCTCCGCGCTTGGTCTTCCAGTTGTTGTAACAAGGGCAGACAGCCTTGTTCCCATAGTAGCCTGGAGGAACGCAGAGGCACTTGGCGCAGCACTTCTGGCAGTAGAACATGCATGGTTTGTGGTACTGCGTCTGGCTACATCTTCTAGAGCATTGTGATGGGCATTCTGATCATTTTATTATAAGAGTTCAACATCAAAAAATTAACATTTCTGTTTTGGGCTCGTAGGTCCATAATAGACTTGGCATGAGGATTTAAGTTATGAATAATATTCAAATAAAATGAATTAAAATTAATTTTCAAGTTTAATTTTTTTAACTTAAAGTGATTAAAGCACATGATAAGTAATACACGTTACTGTGGGCGCAAAGGGGGTTGTTGGTGTTGGCAACAAAACGGGGTGAGTTGTTATGGGCTTTCGGGGTTGTGGTAGTCTTAGACTTATGAGGTCTTATGTTGGTGATAATATTCAAATGAAATATGATGAAATTAACCTTTAAGTTTAAGTCCTTTGACTCAATACTTAGACACATAAAAAATTCCTTTCTAAAAGAAATTATAGCATCTTTCGCCTGCAAGCTGTTAGACTTCTCAAACTTTTGCTATCAGTTGTAGCGGGGGAAAGTTTTCTTTGGCAGAAGGTCATGGTTCAGAAAGCAGAAACTTTCCAACAAGTTCCCTTAAATCGTTGTAAGAGTCAAAGTTCACTACAATGAAACATTTCTAAAGAAAAGAGCATTCTATGGATGAACTTACGGTTGCTCTTAAGGCTTCCAGTTCCATACCCCCCCTGAAAAACATATATATCCAGTCAAATTATGGACACGCAGAGAAAGAAATTATCAGAGTAGAAGGAGAAGCTCACACTGTTCGGGTGGTACTGGGATTCTTCTGCCATTGCCTACAAAGAGAGAAGAAAGTTAACGAAAACTGACATTATCAAAGCGTTTGTGCCTGGTGATGACCAGAGGGAAACTTACCAGGGTCGAGACAATGGAGGTAGCAAGGAGAGCAAGAAGAAGAATGCAGATAAGCTTGGTCATGTTCATCACTACAAGTTTCTTGGGCACTGTAAGGCTTAACTCAGAGTGTAAGCCAGTCGTGGCTATAAATAACCTTTTTGAGGGGCAGTCCTGCAGGTGGGAAAACGTAATCTATTCCTACTCTTATTACATTACTTACTAAACAAAAGTTCCTGTTTGATACCTTTTCCTGCTAGAGATTTGTGCCTTGATTGGGTTTAATTTAATCTCTAACTCTCAATTTAGGGGTTTTTATTCTAATTTTACTGGTTTTCTGCAGTTTGATAGTTTGATACAGTAAAGTTTATAATGTTAAAATTAAGAAATATATAAAAATACTAATATATAAAGAGAATATGTAACTAAAATATTAATAATATAAAAAACTCATCTCATTAGAAAGAAAACATAGTATAAAAATAAATAAAAATTATAAATTTTCAAAGTGTAATAGTTCAGAAACAATGCATATTACAATGATAATCTCTTTTGATTTTCTTAAAATAACGTGATGAAAATTTTCAAGAGGGTTTCTTGTGATGGAACAGGCAGTATACGGTCCCACAAATAGACAAGCCTAGCCAATCAGATCAAAGAAGACAAGAGCTTGGAAAGGATAAGAGATTTGCTCGTCAAGAAAAATAAGGTGAGAAATAGTTGCCCTACGCGTAGTGCACACTACAGTTGAGCCCATCAATCATCGCAGAGTCGAACTGTATTCATGGAGTGATCGCAGCCGGAGGGAATCTGACGTGGGAAGATCTGCTGGGGGAGCAGAGAAGCAACTTATGGAGTTTGGGGTAGACAATAATGGGTGATAATTATTGGGGGAGAGTGGAGGTGGTTCAGCCATATGCGGCCATCTGAGCTGAGCACATGGATCTCCCGATGCTCCGAAACGACAGCAGCGAACCTTTTGCTGTAACCCATACGTTCCTGTCTATTTGTGTTTCCCATGGCCATGTTGAGCTCATGTCGTCTCTTTTTGGGCCCCCTTTTCTTCCTCTTTGTCGGTCCTTTGTGTTAGGAATGTCATAAAACTTCCAAGTTAAAGTTATAAGTTGCTTTTCTTTTTAGATTATGAAACGTAATATTAGAATATCTTATGTTACTTATAAATTTAACTTGATTACAAACGAAGATGAGTATTGGGTGACGCTCAAAGCAATGAGAAGTTGATTCAGGGGAAGGAGAGTGAGTTTCTTATGCAGAAAACTGAGAGAAGTTACATGTAATCCGAGCGAATGTTGTGTTCTGAATGGTAAAAACAGGAGGAACTGTGTCTTTATCCGATTCTTGAGCTGCCTTTCTTGTTTTGGTTGCGGGCTTCTGTTGGGTCATCATCATACGTTGTCCTGTCAGATAGGCCTGAGATTCGAACTTAAACCAAAATTGGAGTGGACCATTCGGGGACGAGAAAGTCGTCCCCATGACCATCAGTGACCAAAAAGAGAGGTGGAGAATCCTAGTATATTCACAGGCTCTATTTATTGGTGTCTCTGCAAGGACATTGTTATGCAATGGGCTTGCATCAGAGCAAATTGTTCCTTCTGAAACCACTATAAATGCACAAACCCTGATCCAAAAAGGGGGACATCAAGAATAGTCTACCCACTACTGAAATGAAAACACACTTCTTTTCAACAGGTGCATCTTCTTTTTTCATTTTTTCCTATAATCAATTGATAGACCCTTTTCGCTTTTGGTAATGCTTTGGTCCCAATATGTGTCATGTTGTTAGTCTTCTCGTTACTTATCATAATTCCCAAGTTACTTCACGCCAGCTGAATGGAATAAAGCATAGGTATGGGGTCCTACTAACTTCTGTGGACCTACTTACCTGTATTTTTGGATTTCAAATACGAACTAGGTCTAGTTGTACTTTTTTGTTCTTTATATTTCTGTGGGCTACTTCTCACCTCTTTCTGTTGGTACCTTGTTGTTTCAGCTGGAACACCTTTTTTGAGGTTGCTTTTTCCCCATGGAAGCTCGCGTGGAGTTTGAGTGGTTAGCTAGGAGGAAAAAAGAGGTCTGAGGCCGCGACAGTACCAATGAGGAAGAAAGATGAAGGGGCCAGACTCCGGACCAGATATCATATAACACCAAGTAATCTTCCGCAGAAAAGTACTTTGGGAACTCTTTCAATCAATCTAAGGGTCAGTGACCCTTGATAAGGAGATTACTTATTTGGCCAGTCATCACCTTTACTGAAAACTGCTGAACTTTAGGGTAAAGGCTGAGTTAGTGGTGTAATTTAAATCTTGTACAGATTTGTTACTTAATGTTGTTGAAAATGGTGTAAGATAAATCTTATTTTATTTAAATTTTGTTTGATAGTATTTTCTTCTTCATAAGAAAGAAAGATCCAATATTTCCTAACATCATATTATAATTTAAGTTCAAGTACAGTATTCATTCATTTGTAAACAAAGACTTTTATAAAAATATTTTCCTATACTTGAGATAATTGGACATGTTAGGAATAATATGGTATGCATTTTTTATTACTTAAATTTTATATGAGAATCTTCCATATACAAAAGAAAGACTATATTTTTAACTTTTAAATAAGGATGAACTTTTTAATGCTACTCTCTTTGATCCTAAACCAAATATGTTACTCTATATCTTCGAGTCCAAAGTTATCAAACAACCAAGAAAAGTGTTGGAGCTAAGTTTAATCATTACTTGACTACCTACATGGGGTGGTCCTTTAGACTTGTAGTACCCTTTACGCCTGATGTTTGGGTGGTGAAGGATAAGAGGTCTGTGTCATGTAAACCATAAACTGGTGGGGTAGAACAAAAGTCTTACAGGAAAAATGTCAATGGATGGTGGGAATGGAAGAGTACGTTTGCAAGTTCCTGCTTATTGATCATTCCTGGCACGGAAGAAGGAAGCCGTTTCTTGTTAAGTAAATCGGTTCAACTGGCTAAGAGCGAAAAGCCAACTGAGAAATAATTTGGAAAACTCGACAAAATGGTTTTTGAAACAGCTACGAAACGATTGATTTTCTTGGGAGATTCCTTCTTACATTCTAGAAACTGGGATTACAAATATATAAACACCATCCATGCTGCTATCTGGTTCACCATTGCATATTCATATGGTAAGAGGACCAGCAGACAAGAAGACAATCTATTGAAAACAATTTCTAGAAACAGTCGTGTGCATCTTTGAAATCTAATCTGGATGTTTCTTCTTGTATTGCGATCGATCTGGAGGTGGGTCACCAAAACATCTGGGTACTACAACATCAGTTACACTACAACTATTGAAAATTTGGTTGGTTGAAACAAAGCCACCAAAGCATTTTGACTCGAAAAATACTAGTGGGAGACAGAAACTTATTGCTTATAATGTAGATAGAAATAACAAATAGAAAGATATCTTTAAGACTTCGAATCGCATATTGCTGTGAGTGACCCCAATACATCTAGTCAACCCCAATACGTCTAGCTTGACGCAACAGATCACTTTTTCTTGTCGCAATGCTTTTATTGTAGCACTTTGATGCAGCAGAACACAGTCTTCTATGTTCTGCTGAACATATTTGGTATATCTATAAATCCAAACTCGAAATCCAGTTTTGACATTACTTAGTTCATGTAAATGCTTGGGTCAAAGGGGAAATTTGTAGATTTGAAAGAGTCCAGACATCTCATGGAAAAGATATAAAGAACAGCTTCCACTTCAACTAATTCATGCCATACTTTGTTGGTAACCTTCTTTACCATTCCTTTCTTTTCTGATCAATTCCAGAGATCACACAACATTAAGTACAGTCTGAGCTTAGTAGCCTTTAGGCAACTTGTGGGCCATTTCTGGATATGACATTCCAAAGTGGAAATGATTGTTGCAAAGAGAAACTAAATTTATCATAAATGTTCCCCCGCCCCCCTCCCCCAAATCTCGGGCTTCCAGGAAATATGAAGAACTTACCAAATGCCTCGTCGAGAGCTAGCCTGAGTCTCCAACCTGTCATTGCTGCATATTCTTTAAACTCAAACAGCAGTAATTTCAGTTTTATGTAGAGGAAAGGAACCGAGGAAAGATGCAATCAAGACCGCTATGCCCGAACAGCAAGCTAATTAGTTGCACTCCTTTGCTTTCAATCAAGCGAAGAAAATTCTAATTCCATATTGTATCAAGAACATGTATTAGTAAGTACTTCCTTTTGTTTCAACAAAGTAATTTGGGTGAAGTAAATATTCAGTTTTAGGGCCTTGGTTGCATTCGAAGAACAAGAACACCATATTATTAGACTACTTCAAAAACAAAAAGAACCCATCAGGCGATTCATGCATCTTGAACAACAAAATATGAAAGAAAGAATTACAATATGCCAAGAACGCTATATACTTTGCAAATCACTCATCCATGGTTTCGGAACCTCTACGCTTGTTGAATTGCAACCGTACGAGTTCAGAGACTGAAGATTGCAATAGCGTTTGTTTTTTGTGGCTGAAATGGAAATCTCCATCCCTTTCTGCCTTTTATTTTCTTCAAATGCATCTTATCAAGAGACAGCACACCTAATTGTCTGATGTTCTATTAATTATTTTCACAAAAAGAATAGTTATAGCCTCAGAATTTTGGTCCCCCTTTTCTCTTGCATCCTAGAACTTGGCTTAGAATGATAAGAGAAACAAGGTGGAAAAGAATGATGACAAGGAGGAAAATTTCCAGGATTGCTTTGAAGAACAAAGTACTTGAAGTTTGATTTCTGAATATCTTAACCATCAAAAGCAGAGTACTGAAACTTCTGATATTGTCTTACAAAAGAGTCATATCTGTTGATGAAGATGAAAAATTTCACACGAAATACTTTCTCTCTATTCACACTTTAGCAGAGAATTTTAAGGACAGGATCTAGGCGGAGAGTATTCGCAAACTACCTCGGTTTCCACTTCCCTTCTGTGGAAATTCCGGTGGCAGCCGCAAGCGGCGCACGTAAGCGCACCATTTGTACCCTCCTGAGTGCTGGCCATGAACTCTCTGCAACCATCCACAGCATAGCCTCCAAGATTTGCCGCGTGATTCTTTTGGCACTCGGCGTAACGCACAGTTCTAACCACTGAAGACGAAGTACTAGAGCTTCTCCAGGAGCATTCTTTTTTTGGAACTACTTGGCGTTTCTTCATTCTTCAAAACCCTAACTCCAGAACCCCAATTCTTTGCTCTTTATGTTCGATGCAATGGCTGCCCGGAGTTCTTGGACCACTTGGGTTCATCCACAAAAGCAAGTGGAAGAAAAGGATAGCTACTTTGGTGCCTAACCCTAACCCTAGCTAGTACGCATATTTATATGGCTGACTGGTTTACCACAAAAGATATTTTACCATTTTTTCCATATCCCATGTTTCACTCGGTAGGGAAAGAGTGACCCTGAATTTTTATTTGTCAACCAATGAGGAAGAACTACGTCGCTGAACTGGGCCGATCCCTCCACTACTATTTCAACAAAGTAGAAGAAAGTAGGTCACACGATAACATGTTTGCTTGTACTCTCTCAACAAAGTAGAACAAAGTAGAAGAAAGTAGGTCACACGATAACATGTTTCCTTTTACAAGCGTGAACAAAGCATGCCCCATGATTCAACGTGGCACGCTTTGATCACTAGCAGGACCAGTAATTGTGATTTAACGGGAAATCAATTGTCCTTCGAAAGCCAGAGAAACCCAGAATAGTTTTCCGAATTGATATTTCAACTGCCTTGGAAACCATAAACCAATAAGGGTAATGCAAAGTTTGCAAAGTTAGGACTCAACTTTAATTTAATTACGTAGATCACTGATTAAACGTGAGTACAGTGGGTGTCTAAGCTGGATTGTCAATATACATATATGCGGGTCCAAGCAGTACCTAAAAGGCAGGTTTCTATGGCCCTTTTGGACTGTGACAACAACTCTTGTCCATGTTCTTCAGGTTCTAATAATTAAGAGCACTGCCTTTCAACAGAAATGAGACGCTCTTCAAGCCGATCAACAAGCCAAGATGACGTTTGCTTACGATTCTAATGAAGTTTTAGTATAAAAAACAGACGTTTTACTTGTCCAAAAAAAAAGAAAAAAGAAAAAAGAAAAAAGAAAAAAGAGAAGGAAAAAAAAAACCAAAAAACAAAACAAAAATAAAGAGAAGATGTTTTTCCTGGTAGTGGGTGGATATACAGATATACATATGTACAGATGCGAATTTGTTCGATGTTGAAAGGTTGGACTTGAGGTCTCTAATGGAGCCACCAATGATGGATGCAAACACAGGCATGCGAAGCCTCCACCATGACAAAGTGAGGAACAAGGAAGGGACAAACAGAAAATGGACCATTAACATGTGTTTATTTATAGGCATACATGTTCCACCTTACAAAAGGGTGGAGGGACACAAACGCGTGGTTGCCAATCAGAAACGTGCATATAAAATTTCATATTCCTGTTTCAGCCAAACTCGATGTCTAAAGCAATCCATTTAATAATCGTTCCATTATCAAACAACAAGAAGTAACCGAGAAAGGTTATACCGAATTTGCATCCTTTAAAAGGGCAATGGAACTCATCAAATCAATCCAAACCTCTACTTTTGTGCATATTCTGCGCAGTCTAGAACTTGTTTTTATTGGTATGTGATTTTGCAGATAGCTGTTGTGTTCCTCTGACAAGTGCTTCTTTAAGGGGAGGGTGGAGGTGGGGCTCGCAAATGATCTACCTTTCGTTGTCAAGAAATTTTTTTCTCCTTTGGTATGTAAAGTCGCTTTCTTGTTCAAGGTGCTTTTCGTAGCTAAATAGACAATGCTGTGAACCGCTTTATACGGCTCTTATCGCTGTGGTTGAGGAATAATCAAGTCATATGTACTGAACTTGGACACAATTTCTATGTACTTCCCTGTCAGATGATAGATAAAGAAGAGAAAGGGAAGAACGTTCCATTTTAAGGAAGAACGTTCCATATTACTAATCGTTTGCTTAAGTACAACAACTTTTTGCTTGGAGTTTATTCAGTTTTGTGATTGTTTATTCAAGACCTATCTTGGAGCTTCTGGTTTCTTTGGCTTTTTTTTTTTTTAAATGTTTGTTCAGCAAATTCTTATTTATTTAACTACAAACAATTACATTTATAATTCATAACCATATTCAATCAATCACTGTCAGGGACTGCAGCGGAAATGTATAGTACAAAGATGCAATGCTGTGATGGAAAATATCCTCATATTTTGGATAGGGGAATGTTTCATCAAGAAAACCTAACATATTGCGGGTCCGAAGGATGTTCCCAATTTGACGGCCCCAAGGATCATAAGTAGAGTTGTTAATAAGGTGGTGAGAGTTAACACAGCTGCTTTGGACGTCCAGGATAGATAGGGGAGAGGAACTCCAAATGGCAAAGGAATTGGGTCAGTCGTGTTTGTATAACCCAATTCAAACCCCCGTTTGTTGGATTATTACGTAAGCTAATAGTTTTTGCCATCTTGGGTCACAGCTAAAATTTTCAGGTAGGGTTTAGGTTGAGGAAGGAGGAGATACAATCAGCATTTCCCCTAATAATGGAGGGTAAAGCAATACTTCTCAACTTGTGGAAGAGTCTCGAACATGGTTCTTGTGATAGAAAATAGGCATAGATGGAAAAACACATTCCAAATTCCAGCAACTTCTCCTATTTAGACTAATAACAACAATTAAAAAAAAATATACGGCCCCTAAATCTTCGATTTTTTTTTTCCAATTTGTATGTTAAGAAAATGAAGCATGCGCTTCTCACTTTTGTTTGGATACCGTGTCATGGATTGTAGTGCAAATGTGAAATGCAAAGGTGCAACGTGTGGGCGTGAGCTGAAGGCAGCTCCACACCATGAGACAGAAAATATAAGACTACCAATAGGGGACACTCGAAGGGTCCATTTTGTCTTTATACTTGAAAATTGTACCAAAACGCCTTTACATAATGCCCTCACTTACGTCTACTGTACATGTCCAAGTAAAATAATAGAAGAAATAGTATATTGCTGTTTGTGCAATATAATGATAAATTTAATGGGATATGGACATGGGCCATGGTGATGGGCCCCAAAGTAGGAAAAATGTAACAAAGGCTTGATAAATATCATTAGTCTGGGTAATAATCATATTCCATTACCATCAATCGTACATACTACATATCAAAAATCACATTCATCAACTGTTTCTGAAAGCTCAGGGCACAAAGATGGTCACATCATGCATACACTATAAACACTTGATAACTGTAAGCCTTCAAAGATTACATCCATGACAAAAACAATTATAAAAAGCAAAAAACTCGATGACTATAGTCACATCATCCATATATCCGACTCATCTCTTTTCATTTTATCAGTACATATTTCTATTGAACTAGTAACTCAATTATTCACATAAGCAAGAAAGAATCCATAAGAAAGAAGAGAAAATTTACTAACCAATCAACCAAGCCCCCTTTTAAACTCCAATTAAGCACGCTCAACCTCAATCCTTTCGACCAAAATCTTGTCGTAGGCATAAGTTCGGAAGATATCAAGCTGGTTAATTTACTCCTTTCTTATGATAAAGAGATTATCACATCAGCAAGCACAAGGAAACTATCGAATTAACCACACCTAATTACTGCTTCTTCGATATTGAGTAATTTTTGACCAAATACTTGTCGACGCTATTGAATATTCCTTTCATGTCATAAGAAACACACTGTAATATTTAACACAGACGTAGGGACCGACTGATGCATCAGCAAATCTGGCACATGTCACCACGGAACATTACAGTTTCTGAAAAGATTCCGAACTTGCAGAGAGAAAACAGGAAAGAGATGAATGGATAATAATCTGTATGATACAGAGACGAGAAGTCTATTCTAAGTGGTGATCATGCCCTTAATAATATCTCGTTGGACCTTAATCTGGTTCATCTGTTTGATTAAGGAACTTAAAGTTGGCCTTTATGTCGATACCATCAGTTTATCCTTTATTCTTTGAAACCTCAGCAGGTATTAGTGCACCGGTTTAAGGAAGGTTGTAAATAAGAACACTTTTTGTCTGCTTTAATCTTTTCCAAATTATAGCATGGAAGATTTTAATAGCTTTGGTGCCAGATACACTTAAGTTGCTTAGAGAATTGAAAGATGGTGGAGAAGTGGGAGTTTTGGAGCTTTACATAATTGGCTCATACAGACCTCCTTGATTCCAAGTGAAAGAATCTCCTGTTCATCTCTGCCACAAACATAAGAGGACCAAGAAACCAGTACCACGTGAACGCCAAACCAGAAATTAGTATGAAGAAACGCATGCAACAAGGGCCATGCTAGATTTTTCTTGTCCACCCACAAAAACAATGTATACTTACAGAGCAATCACGAAGTGTTTTGGCTTCAATTCCGATAAGAAGCGCTTTGTCCTTGGACAACCTAGGGTCCACATTTCAGCTCAAAAAGTAAAAGATAGCGTATACGTTATAGTATTGACGAAAAGCTTTTGGCAATCGAAGTAAGTTGTAGACAGATAGCATCTCTTCCTGAATTATATGGGTGGTGGAAGGCTCAAATGCCCATCAATCATTCCAGTGCCACTACTCGAAATCCGTCCTTTAGCTTCTTATGCCTCTTATGGTGGCTAAGATTTTGGGCAATGGTCCCCAGTTCAAATCTACCTAAAATATTTTCTTTCCATTGACAAGACTTTGCACCCACCCTAATCATAATTCTTCCCCTTTGATTTTCTCTCCGTGTGCCCACATGACCAGGCCGAACTCAGATGGGTCCAGATGGGGCAGCTTGATGGATGGTCGAGGTCATTAAGGCCTGATGAAACCGAAAATCGCTCTTTTGGTTTCCTAGAAAAGGAATGCTCCCCATGCAGAAAAAATAGAATCTCCAAACCAAAAGGAAGTCCCAAGCTTGTTCCTTTCCCCATAAGGGTCATCTTATTCTGGCGAGTCTTTGAAAATGAAACTCTATTGTTATGATATGGATTATAAGTCCTACATTACAGATTATATTAAGAATGTTGCTTATAAAATAATATATTTCATTATCTCTTAAGTTAACATTTGAGTTAGATAATAAATCATCTTTGTTAGTCAACTATTGACAATTCAAAAAAAAAACTCGGGAAGCTGTTCGACAAGTGTTTATTTCATTACTCAAATATGCCTTCATAAGTTCAACATTTGCCATCATATTGGCATTGACAAAACATGAGGAAAGCCGCCAACACAAATTGACCCATAAACATTGTTATTATAATTAGGATTTCTACGATGTACTTGCATGGCCTGTAACGCATTAAGGTTGCCTAAAACGAATCCAACAAGATAAATAATACACATTCATCGTATGTAGATTATCAAAACCATTTATAACTTCCCAATCAATTGTTGGTTCTAGATAATTTAGTTTCGTCGAAGGCATTAAGCTCGACCTTGAAGAGCTCAAGATGCGACTCCAAATCTCCAATCCATCCTGTAAATAGTAGTTGAAGTGGGGCTCTCCCTCTCGGTCGTCGAAATCTCACCATGGAGCCACTACAAGGCCTAAAGACTTCCATTTGCAGAATCTTTACCATGTTCTAAATCAAAAGCCATAGGGTTGTACATGAGAAAGCGGGGAGAACAATTTTCTTGGTTTTATCTAAACCTCTTTCTATACTATTGTAAATTAATTTTTTCACGAGAAAGATACCAGTATCAAAACTCAAATCACAAAGTATTTAGAACTAATATATTATCTAAGACTGAATACAAAACCCCAAGAAATTAGAGACAATTTCTTGATCAAGGATTAAAAAATAAAGAAAACCAAAACCACAAACTTAGAGAATTGAAAATTATATATGAAGTTGATAATTAAATTGGATCCGAGGAAGATGAAGAATCCAATTATGGATTATTGATCATCGTGATCCCCATCCCATCTAGCGTTAGAGAAGGCACTTAAGTGCGTTTATGGAGCTTTGTTTGAGATGGATGCCATGACATAGAGTATTTACAAGAAAATGGAGAATCTATTTGATAGTTTGCCAATATGTGGTTGTGCATGCATGCATATATTGGTACATTGTGTTGGTGGCATAGTCAATATTAGGTCTTGCTTATTAGGATCATTAGGCACTACCACTAGGCTTTTGGTATTAGAGTAATGTTGTAGGTTCGAGTCTCAACAAATGTAAAAGGAAGTGGGGAAGGGGGGATTGTTGGGTTTATTTAGTCAAGAGTTTCCCTTGTACTCAAATGAGACTAATCGCCTAACTTGTGGCACTTGATATATAGTCAGGTATAGTACTTCATAGCTACCCATTATTAAGTGTGGGGTTATACACTACCAAGAGTTAGTTGCAAAGGGAGATTTAAGTGGACTTGGAGTGCAATGGCCTTTGTGGGCTAGCATGAGCACTCAAGCCTAAGTGGTTAGCATAGCTTGTATAAGAGTGTTAAGTTAATAAGGTAGTGCCTTGGTTGTTAGCAATTACTTTTGACCTAATGGTAGTGCTTGACAATCTTAACATTGTTAGCATTAAGGTATTGTAAAATGCCAAAAATGTGTCTGTAATGGGTTAGATTTGGTAAGGGATTACAATCATCAATTAAAGGCAATTAGCTATTAGAACATGGTGAGAAACACCTCACCATGGGTGTCGCCCATTTTTGCGCAATGAATAATTTCAAGTGCAAATTTGGATTGGTGAGGTAATAAGCCATTATTGGTATTTTGAGTTTCAATTCTACAAAATAACATAATTAGCGAAGAATTTTAATATCAAATACTTGTTAGAGTTATCTAAAGAATTGGAAAAAAGGAGCATTGGACTTCTTATAAAATAATGCCATTGACATATGTTAGGAAGAAAATACTATATGCGGATGTATGTAAAATAAATTATAGGGAATCAACTTTGGAGATTGTAAAGCCAATGGTTTGTAGAATTTGATTAAGCTATTGATGCAATGCATAAAGGGTCTGCTTTAACCCATAGAGTGATCATTGTAGATGATAGACATAATGTGGGTGATGATAGACATAATGTGGGTAATGATAATAAATAAAAACTTAAGATTAAGTCATGTAGACCTTTCCTTTTAGATTGCCACATGAAAAATAAAAATTGACATCTAGTTGTTTTATTGTCCAATCTTAAGAATGTGTTGTAGCAAGAATTGTCATGATAGTTATAGGTTTGGTGATAGGACTAAAAGTTTCTATGTAGTCAATGTTAGGACATTGATGAAAATCTTTAGTAACGAGTTATTTTTTGTAACATTCAAGACAACCATTAATCTAATGGTTAACATTATAAACCCATTTACATCCAATTGAGATGATATTTATGGGTAAGGGGAACCAAGAACCTTGTTTGATCTTTGAAGAGGGCAGTATATTCATCTACCATGACTATTATCTTTTAATGTCTCTATAAAATTTGTTGGTTTAGTGAAGGGATAGGTAAAGGTGGTGATGGCATATGAATGTTGATGAGTGATTATAAGTCATGATATTGCATTACCTTTTAAACTTATGACCATGATATGAATGGGCATCACAAATAAATGTATGTTTGGTTTGTTTTGTTCAAAGGCATCTATATTCTTTATATCCCATGGGGTTTCCAAGGAACATATGTGGAGTTGATGAGGTAAAGGTAGACTAGGATTTAAAAATCCTTAAATATGAAAGGAACTTGTAAGGATACAAGTACAAGCCTTTGAGAATTAAGAGTAATTAGTTCACTATGAGATAAAGACTAACTTTGCCTTCCAAATGAGGTCATTGTGTCCCCCTAAATGCATTCCAACAATAAGAGTAGAGAGGGTTTTAAGCATGGGTTTTGGGATGAATTGGGGAATAGGGTGTGGCCATTTTGAGCATGGATAAAAAAGAAATTAAAGAAAAAAACCCATGAACTCAAGGTGATTTCTTGATCAAGGATTATAAAAAAAGAACCTTAAACCAATTGAAACCACAAACTTAGAGAAATTGAAAATTATATTTAAAATCAATAATATACGTAGAAATCAATTTGGATAGACCCTACCATCTTGCGTTTATGTCACAACATGTAGATAAGGCTTATCTTATAAACCCCAATGGTAGACTCCTTTTCTATGGTGGGATGTATCCACCACCTTTACCTAGCCCAAGTTTACTGGGCCATATGCCTCCTATTCTTAAAAGTGTTTATAGGGGGCCCATTAGCCGAACTTGACTTTGGATCACTAAAGCAGGCTAGTCCAATTCCTTAATTAGATAGGCCATTCTAATCCAATAGTGAACCTTACATGTACTTCACTTCACCCAAAACTTTTTTCGTATAGATTATTGATTTAGGAGTTAATGACCATGTCATTTGTGATTTAAATGCTTTGGACTTGTATCATTCATGTGCATCATCCATTTTTGTTACGCCGTTGGATCAAAAACACTGCCCAATTACTCATGTAGGAACATATAGGCTTAACCCAAACATGATCCTCTAACATTTTTTTATTTACACCTCGATTTAGTCATAATCTTTTGTTTGTTAGTAAGCTAACTATAACAATTGTTGTGTTGCAATGTTTTTTGACAATTTTTATGTCTTTCAAGATTGTATGACTAAAGCACTGATTAGGCTTGGCAAGGCTAAAAGAGGACTTTATTTTTTATGTTATGTTAGTTTGGATAATTTTTGTTATTTTTTTCATATTTTTATTTTCCTTAAAAAAATACTTTGTATATTTCTAAGTCCATGCATGCTTATAACTTGGTTTTGAATAATAGTTATTCCATTTGGCATAAATGTCTTAGTGACTCCACTTTTAATTCTTACTTTGTGCATGGTCAATTAATTTCATGTCTAGACTTTTTTTCTTATCCAATTTGTCCCCTCGTTAAACAAACATAAGCATTTTTTTTCCATTAAGCCAAATAATAACAAAATTTATTTTCAAATTGGTTCACATGAATGTAGGGTCCCCACAAAAACCATACCTATAATGGTGCACATTATTTTTTAACAATTGTTAATGATTTCTCTCTTACCACATGAAATTTTCTCCTTTAATTTAAAAGCTAAGTTTTTCTTTTTCTTTTTCCTTCCAAAATTTAGTTATTTTTCTCCTTGGTTTCCATTCAATTTGATACCATTGTGAAGTGCATTCACTCAAATAATGACACCAATTTTTTTTTTTTCTTTTAAGTGTTCTTCCTCCCTTTCTACGAAAGGTATTATACATGAAAGTTCTTGCATCTACACTCCATAACAAAATGAAGTTATTGAATGCAAACACCACTACTTACTTGAGGTGACGCGAGCCTCACTCTTTTAGGCTCATCTTCTTTCCCTTTTAAGGGTAAATGCATTTTGACTGTTGCATGCCTCATTAACTATTTGCCATCCTTCTCATTAGGAACAGTCATTTTATACTGTTTGAAAATAAGGGTTTTATTGTAACAAAAGCTATTTGTAAATTGTCTCTTGAAAAATATTTTTCATATGTGCAAAAGGAAATCATAAAAAGTAAAAGGTGTAGAAATCATAATATCAATTAATGATATTGTAAAGTAGCTAGGTTCCTACATTCCTTCATAAAACATCTTTATAAAGTGCCTTTGAAAAATATCTTATGTGAGTGATGATAAAAATATATTTGAATATATTTAAGAAAAATGATACTTGGCTTCATGCACTTGTAGGAACATATTAAAAGATCAATCTATGAGGAGCTTTTATTCAAGCTTGATATTAATTCAAGTGAAGTCATATGTGGAATCAAATCTAAGTTTGCTAAGTGTTGGATTGTGCTTATGTGTTGTCGGACTATGTTTATATGCTACTAGACTAACCTTACTAAAAGCTGGACCAAGCTTGCTCTAAGGCTGGCCCGTGTCAAGGCCCACATCTATTAAAACAGCCATTCTTGCTTCTTACCCAACTATATGTTGCACTACTTATCCATACGGCGTCATCTAACTTAAGTGACATCTCACTTAAGAGCTTACTCGACCATTTTGCCCTAAAGATGGATGTTCGAAAGAGAGAAAGCCTTCGGTGAAGCTCATGTTCTCCTTGAAAATATTGAATCCTTAACAAGAGGATTTTGGAGTAGACCGGTGTCAAAATGATCTAATTTTTTTTCAAAATGAAGATTTGAGGTTGATTTAATGGCTGATTAAAAGGGTTTAATAGGAAGAAGGCTAAGTATTCAGGTTTGAGCTAAAAAGCCCTAGATTTGTCTTTTATTTAAGAAAAACATGTGCTTGAAGAGAATGTTAACGATTTGCAACTCTTTTGAAGTGTTCTCTCTATAAAGAAACTATCTTTGAGCTCACTCGATCATTTTATTCAAGCTTGCTCATCTTTTGGTGACTCACAAGGCTTCGGTGATATTCAATTACTTGGTTTATTCTTTTATTATACTATCAATTGTACCTTGTATGACTTCATTTATGTGCTAATTACATTCAAAATACATATTGCACATAAACATTATAAGAAATCCAAAACCCTAATTTGTTGTAATTTAGGGGTTTTGTGATAGGAGCTTTGAACTTCATTATTTATACTTAAATAGCTTCTTTGATTAGCAATATCCTACAAACTATCATATTATTTGGGGATTTGTATTTGTACATGATCTTTTAATCATATTTTGTAATTGCATTTGAGAATTTCTTTGAGGAGGAATTGGTTGGATTAAGGAGAATGTTTTCTCCTAATTTAGTTTGAGTAAAGAGATTTCAATTGGTTGGATTGAAGGAGAAGAGGGTGGATGTAAGGCTTAAGGGTTGAATGTCGAACCACCGTGGTAAATTTGGTGTTTTTCTTCACTCTATTTGGTTGGATTTGACTTGCTATTTTTTGATAACTATCTAGCTATTTGATTGATATTAGCTTGTTATCTTACTCATTGATTAGATTGTCATCTAATTGATAATAGTTTGTTGTTTTATGACTAATTGGTGTGTTACTTGCTTAGAGTTTACTTGTTATATGTTTGCTACATTTGTGTGATTTGTATGAACACTTAGAACCATTTTAGAATTGAAAAAGTGGTGATTGAGTCTTAGCTTAACCAATTCAATCCCCTTTCTTGTTAAGCTATAAAACCCAACATAGACAAGTGACTTTTTAGAAAACCTCCTTTTGTTGAACACTTACGTTCTATTGGCTATCAATGTTATTGCTACCACTTTGGGTGTGCCTTTTAACAAGTTCAATCCTTATGATCTTCATTGCATATTCATGGGTTATCCCTCTTACCAAAAGGGTTACCATTTGTATGACCCCATCTTAAAAAAAAATTTCATTAGTCATGATGTCATCTTTTGCGAAATTGTTTTCCTTTTCACACCATCATCCTTTTTGTCTTCCTCTAATAGCTTAGTCACCTTGTTAGCTCCCATTACACCACTTAAGGACTCATATACCCCTTTATCACTCATGTTAACTAACATTGCTTCCATTGCTTTTATGAACCATGTCCCTACTATTATTATGTTAGATTAACCTCTAGTCATTATCAATCCCAACCTACACCTATAGCCCTTACCTAAGCCTTTATCTAAAGCTCTAGTTGCTTTACTAAACTACCCATTTGGTGCTTCAACTATTTATGCCTCACTTTGTCGTCAATTTCTTAGTTTTACCCCTATTATCAACACCTCATTGCTTTCATTTCAGCCACCATCGAGCCTCATTCCTTTTAGGAAACCTTGACCGACCTTTATTGGCTAAATGCAATGGATCATGAGCCTATTGCCTTTATGGCCAATCACACTTGAGATGTGATCCTTTTACCTCTTAATCAATGCCTTCTTGGTTACAAATGGGTTTATAAGATGAAATACTATGCTAATGCCACTATTGAGTGTTATAAAGCTTAGTTAGTAGCCAATGGGTGCAATCAGTGGGAGGGCATTGACTATCAAGGTACTTTATCCTTTACAATGAAATATTTCACTATGCGACTGATCATCACTATTATTTTGGTTCATAATTGGCACCTATTTTAAATAGATATGCAAAATGGCTTCTTTCATGGTGGCCTTTCTAAGGAAGTTGATATGGATCTTTCTCTTGAATTTTGTAATCAATGGGAGAATCTTATCTATTAATTGTGACAATATTTATATGGGATGAAGTAAGCTTATCGTCGATGGAATGCAAAGTTTATTGCAACCCTTACTACACACGATTTTTATCAATTTTTCCATGACTGTTCATTACTCACAAAGTCAAAGGAGTTTATTCATTACTTTACTCATTTATGTTGACGACATTTTGATTACAAGGAACAATTAAAGAGTCACTTTAGAGTTGAAAGGCCATCTTCATTTCACATTTTTTAGAAAGGATCATGGATGGTTAAATGTTTTTGAAATAGCTCACTTTCCCAATGAGATTTCTCTAAGTCAACACAAGTATACCCTAGAACTCATTTTAGAAGCAAGTCTCACAAGATCTAAGCCTTCATTGATTCTTATCGAACAAAACAAAAATTCAACAACTATTGAGAATGATCTTGGTTTACAAGACAAACAACAGGATTAGTCACTTAAATCTCTTGATTACTAGAGATTGGTTGGTAGGTTCATGTACCTAACATTACATTTTCATTACAACTTTTCAATTAGCTCATGCATGCACCTAAACAATTTTACATGGAAGCAACCATGAAGGTGATTAGATATCTTAAGAGTTGGTTTGGAGTCGGTGTCATGGTTTTATCCTTATCAAAATTAGAACTAAAAGCCTATTGTGATTGAGACTATAGCACTTGCCTTATGACAAGGAAGTCAACCACATGTTTTTGTATAATGCTTGGGAATTCTTTAATATCATGGATAGGTAAGAAACAATTGATTGTCTCACTCTCATATACAAAAGTTGAGTATTGAGTGATATAGGTCAACATACGTAAATTAGTTTGAATTATGGGATTACTTAAAGATTTTGATTTTTATTTATAGCAATCGACCTTTTTATACTATAACAATGAGGCAATGGAGAAAATAATTACAAATCTAATTTTTCATAAATGGACAAAGCATATTGAGGTTGATTGTTATGACATGAAATAAAAAACATACAACAAAAAGTCATTGTAATGCACCAAATTTATACTAAGGAGCCACTTACAAATTTATTCATTAGAACATTTTGTAGTAGACAATATTAGCATCTTTTCTCCAAGCTTAGAGTATTTGATTTGTACAAATCTTTGACTTAAAAGGGAATGTTAAGAATATAATTAATGTGCATTACCTTATTAGGTTCCATCATTGTATTTGGTTTTCCCAATTATGTTATGTTTAGTATTTTCCTTATATGGCATAACAATTTACCATATATAGAAAGACATAATGGTGTAAGATTCAAGGTATTACAAGTTCCATGAAATTGAGTTCTCTCACTTGTTGGTTCTGTATTTTCCTTCTTTCTCTTCATATTTATGTTTGGTGATAAAAATCAATAAAATCAATTGAATGCAAGAATAAGTTCAAATTGTTTCCTAGAATTCAAATTAGACATGCAAGGAAATTCTTCCCAAAATCATTATAAATCAAACCAATTTTAGGAAGAATTTCCTTACATGTCTAATTCGAATTCTAGGAAACAATTTAAACTTATTCTTGCATTCAATTGCACTTACTAGCTTTTTACACCTAGGTTTCACAATAGGTCTATACAAATTGATTACTATGTATATTATTGAATTCAAATATAATTTTTAATTTCCTTCAGTTTGTGGTTTCAGTTAGTTTAAGGTTCTTTGTTTTTTAATCTTTGATCGCAAATCACTTTGATTTCATAAAGGTCTTTTCCTTTAATTTCTTTGTGATCTAAGCTTAAAATGGCCTCACTTTATCCCTTGTTCATCCCAAAACCCATACCTAAAACCTTCTCTATTCTAGTTGTTGAAGTCCATTTGGAAGGACAAAATGACCTTATTTGGAAAGCGAAGATTAGTCCCTATCTTAAAGTGAGTTGATTACTATCAATTCTTAATGGCTTGTACTTTTATCCTTACAAGTTCGTATCACATTTGAGGATTTTTAGATGCCTAGTCTAACCCTACCTTAGATCCTACATAATATAAGTTAACTCTTTTATCAACTCTATATATGTTCCTTGGATACCCCATAGGATATAAATAGTAAAGATGCCTTTGCCCAAAAACAAACACAACATACATTATTTATGATGCCTACTCACACCATGGTCACCACATGGTTAATGTTGGATTTTCCATAGTTAAGAGTTTCCTTTCTTGGTTAGAGAGTTAAAGCTAAGGAGTTAATTAATGCCACTATGCTTAGGAGAGGCTAGAGAAGATAATTGTGTTTCATGATTCGTAGGGTTGACGTAATAGCTTGCGCACACAAGTTGTTGGTAAGTGTAGGTGAATGTAACCTAGCATGTTAATGTCACGGGTTATGGGAGAACCGTGTTACTCTTTTGTTTCTTTCTTGTTATTTGGGACTTTAAGTTATGTTGTGGTTGTATTGTGCCATAATAGGTCCTTAAGGCCTAGTAGTGAAGGTCGAGGGTTATCCTTGGAATTATATTTTGTGTTAGGGGTCCTATTGTACTTTTGTTACTGCCAAATCAAAGAAAAGTTGATGGTAAAAGTGAAAGTGGGGAATTAGGCACGACAAATTTTTATATCTTGAATCCTTGAATGGAATAGTGTAGTGTCCTTTGATGCTGAGGTTTTAACATCCCTTAGATGCTATATTGTTTATTTCTTCTTAGAATCATTGGTTGACATAAGAAGAAGAAGCCTTTTAAAGGTTTAAATCATCCACTTTAGGTTATGGGTTTAGATTTGTTAAGAAGAGAAGCCAAGTGTGACAATTTGATATTAGCAATGGCTGATCCTACTTTTGCCTGCATGGAAAAGGAGATTGAGAGAATGTTTAAAGATGAGATGGACTTATGTTTCAAAGATATGATAGAAAATATACAAAAGATGTTTGTTGTGTGAGAAGGGAAACATGACAAGCATTCTAGTAAGGGTCCTAGGTTAAATCACTGAAACAAGGACATCAAGAAGGAGTCTAGTGATTGCCAATTTGATCACTAACATTGACAAAACAAGCTCAAGAATATGAGGCTCGACTTCCCTTAGTATGAAAGGGGAATTGATCCCATTGGATGGATTTCAAGAGCCAACAAGTTCTTTTGTTATCACTACATGCTAGATGAAGAAAAGGCAGAAATCACATCGTGGCATTTGGATGACAATGTTGAGGCTTATTTTGATTTCTTATAGAAGAAACGTAAGGAAAAACTTATGACTTGGTTTTTGCTTACTTAGGAATTGCTCTTAACGTATGACCCTACCTACCATGGAAATCTCTTTTTAGATCTATTATGGCTCTAACAAATAAGGTCTATAGAGGATTATCATGCTAGGTTTACAAAATTGTTAATTAGAGTAAAATAATTGATGGATGAGCTAGAAATCTCCATGTTTATGTTTAGGTTGAAAGAGAGGCTTAAGAAGGAAGTTTTGTCAAGGAAACCCATTAGTTTGATAGAGGCTTTTAGTGTGGCAAGAATATTTGAGGAATATACTAAAGTGGTTAAAAAGAAAAAATTATAGCCTATAAGGAATTAGGAAACATTAGTAATAATTAGAATAAGGGAGCTGGTCAATTAAGTAGTATTAAGTGCTTGTCTCAAAAAGATGTGCAAGAGCAGAGAGAAAAAGGCCTTTGTTTTAATAATGATGAAAAATATACCATGGGCCATTATTGTAAGAACAAGCTTTTTATGTTGATAGGATAAGAAGAAGATGATGATAATGATAATGATAATGTTATGCCGAAAATAGAGGAAGTTATGAGAGGGCATATTAAACTAGAACTCGAGGTCTCCTTGAGGGCTATGGATGGGTCAACAATAGCCTAAACTATAAGGGTAGTTGGGTACATTAATGAAAAAAAAAAAAAAGAACATAGTCTACATTTTAATAGACTTAGGTATCATGAACAACTTCCTTAATTTGGGGTTGGCCAAGAAGTTAGGCTTGGAACCAAAGGAAAAGAGAACTCTAAGTGTTATACTTGCTAATAGGGATAAATTAGCTATTGTTGGATTGTGTAGCAATGTAATGGTATGGGTGCAAGGTTAAAGGTTGAGAATTGATTTTTTTCCTATTGGACATGCCTAGAATAGAAGCAGTACTTGGTGCAGGGTGGTTGGAAAACCCTAAGTCTGATTGTGTGGAACTTTGCAAAGCTCTAAATGAGTTTTATGATTGGTAGCAAAACAATCACTTGGTAAGGGATCAGAACAGGAAAAAGTTACTTAGTAGAGGATAAGAGGTTTGATAAAGAGTTAAGAAGTATGGGGTCTAGGGTTTTGTTGTAGATCTAGTTAGTACAAAATATTGTAATGGGTATCAAAGAAGAGGTAGGAGTATGTTGTGTCATTGAGCCAAGCAATGATCAAGTATTAGGGGAAGATCTTAAAGCATTGCTAGATGAATATGGGTTTGTCTTTGAAGAACCAGTCAACCTTCCCCTTCCTAGAGATCATAACCATCAAATTCCTTTGAAGGATAATAGTGAGTCAATTGCCTTAACTCTATAGGTATTCTCACTACTAGAAAAATGAATTGGAGTCCATGGGTGAAGCAACTGCTAGACTCGAGGATAATTCAACCGAGTACCATGCCATACTCATCACTAGTTTTACTAGTTAAAAAAATGATGGGTCATAGAGGTTGTGTGTGGACTATTGGGGTTTAAATAAGAAAACCATTAAGGATTGTTTCTCAATCCCTACCGTAGAAAAGTTAATGGATGAGTTGTTTGGTGCCAAGTACTTTACAAAGTTGATTTGAGGTCCAGGTACCACCAAAGCAAGATGCATCTAGGGGACATTTATAAGATTGATTTCCAAACACATCAAGGGCATCATGAATACTTAGTTATGCCATTTGGATTGTGCATTGCCTCTTTGTCATTCCAATTATGGCAACAATGCTTATCCCCTCACAACCTTACTTAAGAAGGATAACTTCTTATGTAACTCGGATGCGGAACTAGCCTTTGAAAAGCTAAAAAGAGCCATGGTGATAGCCTTGTTTTAGTAATGCCAAACTTTGATTAGGACTTTGTCTTGGAATGCATGCATTAGGTGTAACTATAGGAGTAGTGCTATCCCAAAAAGGGCATCTAATTGCATTCTTTAGCAAGGTACTTCAAGGAAGAAATTCTATTCTTTTCACTTATGAGAAAGAACTTTTAGTAGTATTTATGTTAGTAAACAAGTGAAGGAATTAATTGTTGGGAAGGAAGTTCATAGTTCGTACTAATAAGAAAAGTTTGAAGCACTTATGGGATTAGAAGATAATCACTCTTGCCCAGCAAAAATGGCTGGTGAAACTGATGGGTTTTGAGTTTAATATTGAGTATAAACTAAGAAGGGATAATAAGGTAATGGATGCACTTTCCTATAAGGATATAAAAGAGAGAGACTGAGGAAAAAGACTTATTGGAGAAAAGAAAAACTAGGGTTACATCTTCTGTTGGAACTAGAAGGCACCTTGTTAGCTTATTCAACCCTTATGCCAAAATGGATTGAGCCATTCCAAGAGTAAGTAAAAGATAGCCTAAAGATGCAAGAGCTAGTTAAGCAAATTCAAGAGGGGAAAGTTGGAATGTTGTGGCAATATAGGAATGGATTGATTTTCTATAAGGGCAAGTTCTAATTGAGCCTTCATTTAGAGCTAACTCGGCCACTAATTGAAGAAATACATGTTGCATGTCATGAAGGGGTACATAGGACATTATAGAGCGTAAGGACAATATTCTTTTGGGTTAAGATGAGAAAAATGGTACAAGAAGTAATGCATGAATGCTCTATATGTTAGAAAAATGAAGGAATGAACACGTTGCCAGTAGGGTTGATGTAACCTTTTTTGATATCTAAAAAGGTGTAAGCAAAAAGAAAAAATTACTTCAATACCAATTTGGATAAAGTTATATAATGTTCCAAATGCTATATGGGATGAGATTGGTATGAGCTATGTAGCTAGTGCTATTGGAAAGCCATTATACATGGATAAGGCCATTAAGCTTAGACAGAGGATATTATATGCAAAGGTCTGTGTTGAAATAGATACAAAGTGTTCTTTACAAACTTCATTTGAGATTGACATAAGAAATAGTGTTATCTTTAAGGTAGGAGTGGAGTATTGTTGGTTGCTTGAAATATGCAAGAAGTGTGATTGTTTTAGACATAAGGAGTGTGTTACAAAGAAAAAAGAGATGTGGGCTCTAGTGCAAAAACCATTAAGTCAAACGGAGAACTGTGGGGATAAAGAACATTTGGATAAAGGTAATGAAGATCAAGCTTATGAGGACCAAGGACATGAGGATATAAGAGATAAGATTGCAAATTCAATAATACATGAAGTTGAATCCACCATAATAGAGCAAAATAAATTTCAAAGTCCAAAGGCCAAATTAGAGCAAAGCAATAAAGCAAATGTAAATGGACGAGGAAACAAAAGGAGCCCTAAAAGGAATACATGTGAGGAGGATAACACCAGTAATAGGTTTAGTGTGTTGATAAATAATCATTAGGAACCAAATTAAGCAATATGCAATGATATTGAAGGTTTTGAAGGTGTTGAAGGAGAAAACACCATACCTCCAGATAAATGATCATATTCTCATGGAATGTTAGGGGCATGAATAAAAGCCTCAAACAAAAGGAGGTACAAGAAGTTATCAAGAATGCTAAAGCTAATATTGTCATTTTATTATAACACAAAATAAAAGAAGATAAAGCACAATGGGTGATAGATTCTATTTTTCCTTAGTGGACATTTGTCCACAATTATAGAGATAATGAAAATGGAAGGATTTGGATTATATGGAAAAGGCTACATCTCAACATCACAGTGCTTAGTAGTTCTAAACAAGTAGTGAATTATAAAATGGAAGAATGGCATGAAGTATTGTACTTATCTGCCATATATGCAACAAATACAACAAATGAACGAAAGGATCTTTGGAGCAACCTTACACAATGTTATAACAATTATGGGAAGGACACTCAATGGCTACTAGTAGGAGATTTTAGTACAGTGAGAAATCTAAATGAAAGGGTCAGTGTAGCTGGCAGATGGGTAGAAAGAATAGAAGATTTTAACAAGTTCATAAGTGATACTGAACTTGTAGAACCAAACTTTGTAGGACTTCTTCTATCATAGACAAACAAAGGTAAGGGAATAGGGTTCAAAGGTAGTAAATTGGATAGATGTTCGGTAAACACTAAATGGTTGCAAAGTAATATGGATTTCTCCATTGAATTCAGTACTCCTGGATTGTCAAATCATAGTCCTTGCATTATCAAGGTGGGCAATAATAGACTAAGACAGAAAAGTGCCTTCAGATTTTTGAACTTCTAGCAAGACAACCCCTATTTTATGACAATAGTGAAGAATATTTGGCAACAAAGGGTTAAAGGCACTACAATATATAGAATAATGATAAAGTTAAAGGAAATGAAAAAAGAGTTGAGAAAGCTAAATAGAGAGGAATTTAGAGAATTACCAAGGAAAATAGATATAGCAAGGAAATAGCTACAAATACCACAAGGAAAGCTTTTTGATGACCCTTCAAATACCCAATTGCGCAATGAAGAAAAGAAATGGTTAGAAAAGTTACTAATATATAGTAAGCATGAATAAATACTTTTGAAGCAAAAATCAAGGAATACTTGGCTAAAAGAGGGAGATTGTAACAATAAAGTTTTTTTTTAGAAGCATGTTGAAGAGGAAAGCACAAAACCACATTGTCGAGATGGAAATAGATGATGGGTAACTTATTGAAGATCCTGAAATGATAAAGAACAAAATTTTAAGTTACTATCAAAACTTGTTAGGGAGGGTAAACCAACTTCAACCATCAAAAATAAAATTAAGAGAGTTATTTCCCATTGAAATTCTAGAAGAGACAAAGAGAAGCCTTATAGCATATGTTCAAAGAAAAGATATATAAAAGATTCTTAATACTATTGGTGATTACAAAGCTCCAGGTTCTGATGGATATAATAGCTTCTTTTTCAAGAAAGCTTGGAGTATTATAGGGAGTGAAATAGAAGATGCAATTATAGCTTTCTTTCAAAAGCGACAGCTACTCTAAAGCATAAATTCAATGGTAATTTCCCTTGTCCCTAAGAAAGTAAATGCCACTAATATGAAAGATTTTAGACCTATCTCCTGTCGCAATGTGTTGTACAAGATCATCTCTAAAATTGTGGCAGGAAGAATAAGCAAAGCTTTGCCTCATTCATACATCCTTGTTAGACAACTTTTGTACTAGGTAAGAACATTAAAGAAAATATTTTGTTATGTCAAGAGTTAATACACAATTATTACAAAGGTACTCATGGGAAAAAATGGCAATTAAGGTTGATACTATGAAAGCATGTGATTCAATAGATTGGAATGCAATCTTAAACACTTTAAAAGTTTTGAAGTTCCTAGCCAAATTCAGATTCCTGATTGAAAGTTGCATCACTATTGTTGGATATTCTATGAACATAAACGGCTCTCATACATGTTTTTTTAATGGAGTAAAGAGACTTAGACAAGGAGACCCTCTATCTCCTTTTCTCTTTGTTATTGTGATGGAGATTCTTAATAGAATTATACAAAAGAAAGTATCTTCTAAAAGGTTCAAATTTCACTAAAAATGCTTTAAAGAGAAGATCACTCATCTATGCTTTGCTGATGATCTCTTTTTGTTTGCTCATAGAGACATTGAATCTATATGGTGTTTACTAGATGCTATGCAAAAGTTTAAGGATATCATAGATCTGAAGATGCATCCACAAAAGTGTCAAATTTTCTTTTTGGGATTGTCTAAATGGGAAAAGGCTTTAATACTTAATCATATTTCTATCAAAGAAGGCCAACTTCCCATAAAATACTTG
Source organism: Casuarina equisetifolia (assembly GCA_028551475.1). Taxonomy (NCBI): domain Eukaryota; kingdom Viridiplantae; phylum Streptophyta; class Magnoliopsida; order Fagales; family Casuarinaceae; genus Casuarina; species Casuarina equisetifolia. The sequence goes on from CM052357.1 coordinate 22,329,262, forward strand.
GGAGTTCCATTGATTACCAAAAGACTCTCCAATCTAGATTGTACTATCTTGACAAAAAAGATATTGAGGAAAATTGAAGGTTAGGAGTCTAAGCATATTAGTTATGGGGGGAGACTACAGCTAGCAAAAAGTGTTCTATTCTTATTACAAACTTATTGGATGCAAATGTTTCTATTGCCAAAACAAACAATTTATGAAATTGAAAAAAGGATTAGAACTTTCCTTTGGGTAGGTAAATCTAATAGATAATGTGTAGTGAAAGTGGCATGGAAAGAAGTTTATTGGCCTAAAATTTCTAGAGGACTGGGTTTGATAGACATTCATACTTGGAATAAGGCGGCAATTGAAAACTCTTGTGGTCTCTTGTGCAACCTAACTCAAACTTTTTATAGGTTAAATGGATGATAACAAAAAATTTAAAAGGAAGGAATGTATTAGAAGTTAGGATGAAAGGATCACTAGCTTGGAGTTTTAAGAATATTTTATAAGTAAAAAGTGAACTCACACAACTAGTGTCGGACTCAGAATACAATATTGCCAAAAATTATGTAGCACTGAGAGAGAATAGAGAAGATACTGAATGGGCAACACTTGTATGGAAAAAATGAGTACCAAAGCATAATTTTATTTACTAGATCATTTTGAAAGACAAACTATCCACAACAGATCAGGTAGCTAAATAGAATAATTCAATGGATCTACAATGCAACCTCTACCAACAAGAAGAAGAATCACAAAAACATTTATTTTTTAAATGCAGGTTCACAAACTACATCTAGAAGGCTTTGTTAGGCATGAATGGATTAACTCGAAGGATTGAACACTAGAGAGCTGAAATATGTTGGATGATCAAGGCTATCAAGAGGAAGAGTTTTGCAACAACTTTACTTAGTATATCTTTCAAGACCGTATTGTATCACATTTGGAGAGAAAGAAATAAAAAAATATTCAACAATATAAGTTTAGATAACTTAACCATTATTGTTAAAATCAAGAAGGATGTGAAAGGGAAGATTTCAACTACTAGAGGAATTAAGCCTACAAATTATAATAAATTCTTACAAGAGCTTTGGAATTTTCCAAGTGCAATGTTTGAGTTTAAATAATGATGTTTTGTAACCGAACAATCTTGTAAATTTTTATGGTGATATATAATTTGACCTTTCACAAAAAAAAAAGATTTAGGCGTATTGATGTTAGATATCATTAAGTCATAGATATGTTGGAATCCAAGTAACTAGATCTTGTGAAGATTCACATGAATGCTAATGGAGCTAATATGTTAAGAAAGCTGCTAACTTGAGACAAAGTTGAAATATGTTAGTGGGTTGCTAGTTTAGAGTCCAAGTAAAGTCAATGTCTAGAAGCAATTTCCCTTTTTATTTTTTATTCTTTTTAATGGTATAGGGATGTTGCACTAATGTTCCTCTAAAAGGAAAAAGTTGTCATGTTTGGAGAAAATTAGTGAATGACAAAATAGTCATTTTGCCTTTATATGAAAAAATAAAAATAAAAACAAAAGAACAAATACTATAGAGTGTGAGAGAAAACATTATAGCTCATCTTTTTCATTAGTGAGACAATAAGGATTTTCTGTGAGTGCTTGTGATCCCCTATAATCTTTCTCCATTAGTGTAGAGTTCCTCCTTAGGCCGTGCACATAGGAAAATTTGCTCGAAGCATGTAATTTCTAGTGTTCTTGGTTTGCTTGCTTTCTCTTTGTGTATGCATGAATGTTTTACTTTTGCATTTGTTCCGATATTTGTTGCCTCTTATCCAACATCATCCTTAAGGGCCCATTATTAGATTATTCACATTTGTAAGGACAAAAATGGATTAAGAGCATATCTCATCTTAAACTGCAGTACCATATAAGAAAGTTTAAAATTAAAAAACTAGTTTAAAATTAAATTTATATTTAAGCATTATTCAATATTCTATTTTTCCAATATAGGCCTACATTTCTTAGAACAGTTTTTTGGTTTTCTTCGCTGATAGTAACCGGGGATTGTTGAGTTTTACGATGAGAACTCACTTGCTATCTTCTATGTCTATTTCGGCTAAAGAATTCTAGATGAGGTTGTGGGAATAAGCCATTCTTATCATAGCCCAAGACTTAATTGCATAGGCTGAGTCGTGGAGCATACACGTATGGCGTGCTTCTGACGCGATTTGGATGGAGCTGAAGTGAATAGCCAAAAGGAAAGGAGTCCGAGGCAGCGTCAAAGCACATGGCTCCCTGGCAACCACACCAATTAGGTTACCAAAGGGACCAACAACAACTCCAAAGAAAAAGCATAATCAGTAACTAAGCTAATGCACATGAAAGGCAAGAAAGCAAGACAACTAAGAAAGATTAGACCTCGACTAAACCACTATCAATAATGGTCCAAGAGCTAAACAACATCCCACTACTTCTAGAGAACCAGCACCAAATCTCAGTATCAAAACCCGCATAATCTTCAAGCACATAGACAACTTATTACAATCCTCGTTGGTGTATAATCTAGCATTTCTCTTTTTGTAGATAGTATTATAATTATGTTTATAGTCTAACTCAAAAACTAATTCATAAGATGAAGATATTATTTTTCTCAATAATCATACTAAGACCTCTTTGGTCCCAAGTAATACCAATTACTAATTGAGTTGGGCACTTGTTGATATGACAACCAATAGTTAACAATCAGAGGAGGTAGTTTTTTATTGAACTTAAAAGCTATATATTATAAAAAGTAAAAAAAAAAAAAGGAGAAAATTTAAAGGACAAGTTCCAAGAAAAGTCTTTTAAAAGAAGAAACAAAAAGTGAGGGAAAAAAGAAAGGGAATACTCCTATCAAAGATGATATGTGTCCTATTAATTTAAATTTTATCTTGTAATCTTCTTTTAAAATGAAAGATATGTTCCTTTTTTATAAGCTGATTTTTAAGGAAAAAATTAATTGTCTAAACTAGCATCACAGTTCAATTTTAAGTGCATCACCTCATTTATTGTAAATTAGTTCATTGTAAGATGTGTTTTCTTATACTATGCAGAATGTATCCAGTTGAAAATGCTATGGATGTGTATTTCACATTACCAATATATTGGTCTAGATCAAGGTGGGACAAATCTCTTTGTATTTTTTTATTTTGTAGCATGGTATTAAAGTTTAAGTCTAAATAGGATATCCCTTTGTTCATTAACCAAGATTCTCATGGAAATTATTTCCCACTCTTCAGATATAGTGATGCATTGAAAACAATGTGTCATACGTTACTTAAATATTGTTTTTGATATCCTTTTTATTATAAAAATTCTCTTCCTTATAAGTCGGTTTTTAAGATGGAAGTAGACTTTTTAACAACTTCGATCTTCTCCTCATTTGTAAATTGACATGACTTGTGGAGCCATAATGAATGAGTTGAACAAGACAGTAGACGGCATTGCCAACAAGCATTGAGTTGGTCTCTCCAAGACGTGATCCAATTGATGCAATGAAGCAGTCCTCGTTGTCATTAATGAAATATAGGCAACTAAAGTGTATTCTCCGCGCGTATCATAAGGGAAAGATGCATGCGAGAATTCTTTCTTATTTTGTGGTGTTCAGAAGAACAATTAGATGCTGAAGACCCTACCGTATAAACGCAAAGACTATGATCACTCAGGCATGGCCTCCATATGGGACCATGAGTATTTGCCTGGATACCAAGGTACACTGTTTAATGCACAAGGTTCTACCTAGACGAGGATTTACCTGCTCCAGGCCAGCTGGAAATCCAATACTTGACCTTGCATATACGCTGGACTTTTCCCTTGCAGGAAACCTGCTTTCTACTTCAGCATTGAAACAGTCCATCAAGCAGGAAAAGGAGCTATCGCAGTAAATATTGGCAGTCTTTTGACCCATACATAAAACTGGCAAAAGTCAAAGGCTTCACGTTATGCATTTAAACCCAGTTGCCTGTTCCCAATGCAATTACCTGATTCCCCTTGATGATTTAGAAATAAACAAGTGGATCCGGGGACCATCTTATGTACATGATCTGGAAGGGCTTCCTAGCCCTGCCCTTTGTCCTGATCACTGTGAAGTCTGTTATCCTGCATTGTGAAATAAATTTGTTGGCAAAAAAACACAAGATAAAGATGTTAGAAAGTTATGCAGAACTCGAGAGTCAACCAGAAAAAACAAAAGAAAGAAAAAAGAAAAAGCCCAACTTCCCAATTATCTTTGAGTCTAGTCTCCTGGCGACACCACCTTGTCATTATTGCAACTCACTGTCGGTTACTTCTAGCATTACAAGGTGACGTTGGAAGGCCAAAATTTGTGGCTTTTATAAAGCGAAGTCGCTGCATTTATTTGGTAACGTCCCACAAACTAGAAATACTATTTTGTCGAGATGAATCTTTTACGTCATATATCAAAACCAAAAGTAGATGTTTTATGTACTCTTTTGTAACATCGTTGCAGCGTTACCAGAAGAGCCGATTTAACCGGTTTCAATTATTAAGGCCTATGCATTGTCGCTGCAACTAATATGTCATATTCTTCTTAATAAGGTCAAGTGTCTTTGTTTCATTAAAAGACAAAAGTCTTACATTATATAGAAATAGTTATTTTAATAAAATTTAAATGTAAAAAAGTATCTCCTTAATTCATGGGCATCTTTTAAAATAAATTTTAATTTTTTAATATAATATCAAAGTTCAAATTGATCTATTTCAATCTTTTCTAGAATACTACTAAAAAATTACTTTAAGAATTACATAATTACCACTTGGTATTAGAGAAGCCAAAGTGCAAAAGAATATCATTGGGAGTCTGAAAGCTATTATAACGTTTAAGAACATAACAACTCACTGCAACTCTTGAATAATCTCCAGTTCCTCCAACGGTAAACTACATAACAGCCAAAAATCTTAATATCACTTTAATGAAAGGTTTTCGTTTATACCTTCGATAATAGTGAAAGTAGAATGACGCCAAAACAAAAGCCAAACTTGTTTTTCTTTTTTTAAATTCTTAGTAATAAGATGTGGTTAATGGATCCCATATTATTATGGAAGTTATTAGAAATCCTATTTATTAGATAATAGGTTCTACCATCTTTAGAGGGGGTTAGATATTGGGGCTATTAATATCTTAAAAGTTAAAGATAGTTCCAACTTTTTTGTTTAAACTTGATTGTTAAAGAAAGAATGAGATCTGAACTTATAAAAATGATGTGGAGCTAAGATATCGACTACGAGGGACAACCATTAATTAAAATAAATGTTTACATCCTTTCGTTAGACGGAGTCCTTTCCAGATTTAAAGAGACTTATAGGGGTGGCCACATAACCCCCTAAGCCAGTAAATGACAAAAACGAAACCTTTCTTCCCCACAAATTTAACTGATAAACTTGAAAAGTTCCGGAGGATGTTACCCATCAGTTCATGTGTTAGGTACGCTCAGCCGAACTAACAATGAGGACATTGTGTTTGTTTATTGTTCTTTTAGTGCCACTTGATTGCTGGAACCTTTGGCTCGGAACCAATATTACTCCTGGTCTAGCTACCATTTTTACGTACATTTTATGAAGGTGACATCAAGCCTAGTGGTAAGCATGGTGATAACCATATCATAAACTTGGATTCGCCTGGCGTAAAGACCCACTAAACTGGAAAAAGGGGCTTAAGAAATGTGATTTCTATACAAGCATGAAGCTGCAGATTGCCGTCCTTTCTGAGACATCAATTAGATCCTACACCCCATGCTCAGTCAGGATGTAGAAGGTTTCCTGGGGGTGAAAAACAGACCATAAACTACAGATTCTAGATTTTATCTTATACGAACGTAGGATTTAAACCGAGACATGTTGCTACATAATTCTTCCAAATCACGAGAAGGCAAACCTATCAATAAATTCTTTTTGATTAGTATTGCTGCTCTCAATTACTATTTGCAGCCATTAACATCCTCTAAAAAGTTTTTGGACCCAGATCAGGATGGGAACATTCTGGGAGAAAGGAAGTGAAAAGCCAATCACCAACATCTGTTGCAACCTGCTTGGGAATGATGCTTCTTAGTTTGGTTTACGCATTCGTCAGAATGGATAGCGAATTGGGGCCCCTTTTGATTTTGGTCCACATGGTTCGGAGAGGTAAGTAATAGCAGCATGAAAATGAGAAAGAAATGAATAACAGTAATTTTTTTTTTGTGGTTAATTTTCTGGATTGCCTGATTCTCAAGTCAACCCTTATTTCTCTCCGTGGATATACCGAACAAAGGAGCAGAAAGGACAAATTTATCGGTCCTAAGAAGATATGAAGAGATTTATTTGCTTTCACGGACATAGTACATGAAAGAGATACACTTTGATTTACAGTTACTCTTCCTTCGAGAAGCTGGTATTGTCTTTCTACTTGGTCTAGAAAGAAATTATACAAGCTCAAGCCCTAAACAACAAAGGCTAGAAAGAAATTATACAAGCTCAACGCCTAAACAACAAAGGCAAACAGGCTACCAACCCTAAGATCAGCATCGTTTTAAAACAACCCTGCACCGTCCTCTAATGACATGCTAAGTAGGTCTTCTTGGCCTTGAACCGCACCATCATCGAAAAGCCACTTCTCTATCAGTGTAAGAGGCACTTGGGTGTCGGAATTTCGCCTGCTTTCATCCGGGAAGGTGCTCGTTTCAGGTGTCAGATTCGCAGTCTCGTCCACCGATACAGATGGAGAGACCTCAGATGATATGGAAGAATTGAAGCTCAGCAGCGAATCAAAAGCATCTGGGGTTGTGGCACATTCACTAGAGCTGGAACCTCTTGCAACAAGGTTGTTAGAGGAATTCTGTGTGGTTTCTGACTTGGTCTGAGCTGATTTTGGGGATCCTTTCTTCCAGTTGTCGAGCAGTCGAGCTATGTTCTCGGCACTTGATGCATATGTGGCCGTCTGATTTAGTCCGGTGTAAGGATGATAGCCGCTGTAGGGCTTTGAATCAGGCAGTTGGCTTGGTTTGTCTAGGGACAAAGCTTCACACAGCGCTCTCTTAGCCATGTGAATATCTGTCTGGAGTCTTCTCTCCCACTGACCCTTGGAGGCTGGCCTTGAGGCGGTGAACTCATCTTGGTGATGACCATCGACCCCTGTATCAAGATTTTTGAGCTTCTTCTTTAAATGGGTATTCCAAAAGTTTTTAATATCATTATCTGTTCTCTGTGGAAGATAGGATGCTATTGCCGCCCATCTGCAACCATTAAAAGAGTTGGTGTCAACATTTTGGGCAACCGAAGTGTCTCACTCCCATCCGAAGCTTTCAAAGATCTTTTTCATCGTAAAATATATATATACACACATATGTATTGTATATATATGTATATGTATATATGTCCATATAGACAAAAAGAGATAGGAGGAAAAGACGATCTAACCTGTTACCCAAAAGAGCTTGGAGATGGACTATCATCTTCTCCTCATGATCAGTGAAGTTACCACGCTTAATACCGGGACGGAGATAATTAGTCCACCGAAGTCTGCAGCTCTTACTGCATCGGAGCAGACCTGAAAAGCCACATGAAGAAGAAAATTGATCAAACCATCGGAGAAACTAAATCTGAACAAAAAGGAGCCTAGAGAAAGTGAACGGGGTGAAGGATAATAATTACACCACTTGAATGATCAAACCAACCCGAAAACAGAAGAAGAATAAGCTTCAAAGAAGAAAAGTATTTAGTTTTTAGTAGGTTAAAATTACCTGTATTTGCAGGAACTGATCTCCAATTCCCTGGTCCTTGTTCTTGAATGTAAGAGACCAAGATGATGTCTTCCTCCGGTGTCCAAGGCCCTTTCTTGATACCAAATTTGTCACAGCAAGGTGGCCTCCCCATCTCTCTCTTTCTCTCTCTCAGAGACACAGAAACCAAGTTTATGATTTCTCAACACTGGTCTTCCTTACGATCTTTTGAGTCTCTTTCTAAGAAGAGATATATAGACAAGCGTCTAAGTAGGGTGTTGCCTTGTCCGATATGCGTATGCCCGTATATATCATACATAAATATTTATAGAGAAGAGCCCAGGCCTGTTTACTCGCTGACTGACCAGAGGTAAAAGGGCTGGCAACAAAAGAGTCAAAATGGGCAGTGAAGAGCATTTACTCTTTGCTTGCCAAAAGTCAGCTTTGGCAAGTGCTCTCTTCCCTCTCTCTCTCTCTCTCTCTCTCTCTCGCCTCACGGAACTGTGTCGCATTGAATGTAGCAACTTCTCTGTCACCGAGAAGAAGAAAAAAAAAAAAAAGAACTCGAGTTACTTTCCTCTTCCTAAACAGCTCTTTATCATGAGGTCAGGACGCGGCCTGGTTTTTATTAAATCGGTGAGACATATGCTTGGCTATTAGAGATCCTTAAATAATCTCACATCTAATCTGCTAATGGTCATTTATATCGGATTAAGACTGCCGTGAATGATCAGTATGGAAAATTAAGCCATCCATTTGGTAGATAATCAAGCTAATTGGGATCTTCCTAAGGACTTGAATATGAAACTTAAGAAAATGATTGAAGTCAGGTACTAAACTTTGTAAATATGTAGGGAACCTCGTTCCTATCCATTCAACGAATCCTGATGATCAGAAGAAAATATGATGTAATGATTTTTCAAGAAAATGCGAGAAATAGTGGCTGTTTCTTCCAAGTGGCATGTAAAGCATTGAAGAGTGGCAGCTCACTTCGACATGATGTTACTGTGTTAAAATCAAGGTACATCTGTCAAGCGCAAGTGGAAAGAAATTAATCAGTAGCTCCGGCTCATGGTTGGCCACGGCAAGAGACCCCATTGGATTAAACATACCTTTTGTGCACCCCATAAACGGTTAGCATGCAACATAAGATAAGGGCACCCAGAAACCTACCCCTGCTGATTGTGATGATTCTGCTGATGCAATGTCTAGATTGATGATCATGAGTTAGGACACCTTGGCCCAATGGTAAGTTAAGGTGGACTAAAACTTTTAATTTTAAGTTCAACATTAAATGCTTATATGGGTGTCTGAGTTAATAAATAAATAAATAAGGAGCTCCTCATGATGCCACAAACCTTAATATCACAACAATATGATCCTACATAAATCCAATTAAAGTTCAAGATCTTTAACCTAGCACTAAGACATAGAATCTCTTTTTATTTTTCTTTCTTGGAAGGCTCACTTTTTTCTTTAAAACCCATTTATAAAAAAGAAAAAGAGTTTTACATATGAAAGTGTAAAACAAATCAACATATTGATAAAGTTGCACATATACAGGATTACCCCACACCTCATTGCTTGAACATTAAATGATACTTTCCACAAAAATTTAGTACTTGTGATGCCTCACTTGGAACCTTAATTTCTATATCATATTGAAAGTTTCATTTCCTCCATTAAAATTAACAACTAATAGAAATGAACACCTTCGTATATGAAGAGGATAACACTGATACATTAACAGTGCAAGAATTTTAACATTACTGCCTTGGTAAGTGCACGTGTGCGTTTAAGAAGAGGATAGTAGAAACCAGACCGCCTCCCTAATCCCCACCAATAAGCTACACTCTCTCCCTTTTTCTTTGTCTGTGTGTTTTGTCGAGTATCTGCGGCTTTTAGGTGAATTTGACAAACGTTCATATTGCTCGCATCGCTAAATATTAATTCATTAAATAGGGAAAATAATCAATGGAATTGAAGCCACTTGTTTCTATGACATCACAGAGAAAAGCACTATCGGTTACCAAGAGAGCACACGACATCTCAAGTTCTGGAAGATAAATAATACACAGAGAAAAACAGAAAGCTTTTAATTTTTAGGATGCAAATGTGTGGTATCAAGACCTGACAAGTAATAACTGGACCACCTACAGTAATCTATATGAGAGGGAGAGAGGGAGAGAAACCACTTGGACCATCAATTTTAATACAGAAAGAACGGCAATTCCGGTTTAAGTTTGGACCCCTACGTAATAATGAAAATGATGAAATATAAGGGTTATTTCAAAAAAATTAAAAAGAAGACGATAAGATTATGGCTGAGATTGGGATTCATCATTGTATTTTGAAAGTGAAAGAGCGTGGGAGCTATATTTCAATTTATTGTCTTTTTAATTTTCAAAGAAAAGTCTTTTTTAACTATTAAAGCATCAATCAAGTACAACAAATGCGACCCCATTCGATGGAATTGTAAGATAGTATCATTTAAAGTCAATTATCGTGGTACAAAGGTCACCTTCTATAATCCTTTTTATATCTCAAAAGAGAAAAAGGAAGATATACATACAAACTCCTGTGATACTCTATATTTAATGCTAAAATTCAATTGAAAAAAAATGAATTTATTAGAATTAAGCAAGGAAAACAAAAACTTTCTTTTTTATTCTTCACGTCTAGGATTACGTCTTGAATCATTAGATAGAAATCTGAAGATAAAGAGAGAAACAAAGAATATGACTACTATGTAAACAAATAGTTTGAGAGTAAGCATTACACAATCTCTAAGATCATTTTTTTTTTTTTCAAAAAAGAGAGTAAATTCTCCATTTTTATACCACATAAACCTCAATTTGACACCTAGGTGTTAAAAACTTAAAAATGATTCATCAAACTATGTTAGCTGGTTATAGAAACAACTTTTGCATTAAATGTTAATTATTATCAAGCCGCCCAGCTTAGGTGGTCAAATAATAAGCCTCCAACTCTTGGCCACTCTATTCATTTTGAAGTTAACCGGACTACACAGAAGACTGCAACAGAACGGGGTTGTGGAGGGATGGGGACAGAAAATGAGTTCCTAACGAACCAAATATTCCCACTTTCACATAAGAAAAGCAAAGACCGAGGCAGGTTAAAACAAGTGGAGAAGAGCTGGGGACAAGGTTTTCAATTTTCCTTTAAATTATAGATTGGAAAGACTAAAGTTATAAATGTTAAGGCACATGCGCTGTATTTTTTTGTTGAACCATCACAATAGCTTGAAAGAGAGAGAACTACTAGAGAGAGGAGATTCTCTATAGCTCTTATATGTAATGATTACTCAAACAATGATAGATCGAGGAACCCACATACATGGGAAATGATTATACAAATTAACAAAAATTTGTTTTTTTTTTTATTATTGTATATGCGTACTTCTTCTTCTTCTTTTTTCTTTCTTTCTTTAAATCTAGAACCTCCATCAAATTATAATCTAAAAATTTCACTAAACTTTATTTGATAACTTAAATTGAGAAGCCGCGCCCCTCCTAAAACATATTTAGGTTATATGCATGTTTTCCTGCTACCCATCGGTAAACAGTTTACATCAGCAACTACAAGATTGAAAAAAAAAAAAAAAAGTCAGAATCTACGGTTTTCTCATCAAATTGCGAGAAGGAAGAAAGTAGGTTCTCTCCTTCATCTTCCACAGCAGGACAGACATAAATACAAGGATAAGTACTTTTGACTACTGCATTAGGAGATTCGGAGAAAGAGGATGTAAAAATTGTCTTTTAGTGCTAGTAGCTATCCATAATCAGTAAAGAGGTTCGCATGATGCCAACTATCATCATATTTGTCGTATTTATCTGTATGATATTTGTGGATTGATGAGGATCGACTTCAACAAGGAAGAGGACGAGAATAGGGATCAACGCCTAGTTAACCATCCCATTAACACTTTCTGACTATTTCTTCCTCTAAAGTCAAATTATTTATTGGCCGAGTAAGCCAATAAATATTTATGTGGACCAGACCAAAAATCCAACCGACGGTATGGCCATGTGTCACGCAGCAAGTCCATGTTCGTTAGTATTGATGGTAAAAGAAAAGAGATCAAGTTGGAGTTTTGGCATTTTGTGGCAATTTTCATGTCAAGTGAGAACACAAAAGCCGTAGACAAGTACAAGATCTTCGTTTCCCTAGGTTGTTTAATGGTCGCCCTTTAATCGCTCCCTACTTCTGAAAAGTTTTGCATCCAGCGTTGCAATAGAAGACCCTACCAAGTGACCATGGTACGAGAAATTCCCTCTAGCACTCTTAACCAATCTATCATCATGTTTATTTTTAGAATATGTAATTATGTTTTGAATAAATAATTATGTTTTGAATAAATACAAAAGACATGGTATAAACCTAATTTTTAGAATATGTAAATATAAGGTGTCATATAAAATATTAAAAGAAATCAAGAAATACATACAATGGGCATCACATATGTTTAATCTTATAATGGTTTATAATTACTTAAACTTAACTAGCATTATATAAAAATAATTAAGCATGGACGAGATAGTGAGTTGGAATGGTTGAAAAGCCACATGTTTGGGATTGTATGTCCATAACTAGTAAGACGATTCGCAATTTTATTCCTTTCTCAATGTACATGTTTATTTTGAGAGCATGTTTTGATTGAGAGTTTAAATTAATCATATCCACCAAAAAAATTCATCATGTTAGTGGGTGTAGCAAGTTAAGCAGAAATGATGGTCACTGGCTGCAATAATATAGCTTGTCTTTGGCAATGATAATCTCTAGCCTTCATATTCTAAATGTTAGAAAGAATTTAAGAGAAAAAGATACTTGAAAAAATAAATAAATAAGGAGAAAGCTCAAAAGAATCAATTAATGTTTTTTTTTATTTTAAAAAACAGACATTATCCTTACAAATTTATTAATAACAATAAAGTCTGGACATAATAATCATATTTTGAATAAGTACAAAAGACATAATATAAACTTAACTCTTAGTATATATGAATATAAGTTGTCATATAAAATATTAAAAAAAATTAAAAAATACATACAATGGGCAAAACATATGTTTAACCCTATAATGGTCTATACTTAAACTTAACTGGTATTATAGAAAAACAGCTAAGCATGGGTGAGATAGTGATATGTTTAACCCTATAATGGTCTATACTTAAACTTAACTGGTATTATAGAAAAACAGCTAAGCATGGGTGAGATAGTGAGTTGGAATGGTCGAAAAGCAACACGTTTGGTATATGCCTATAACTAGCAAGATGATCTACAACTTTATTCATATCTCAATGTACATGTTTATTTTGAGAGCACATTTTGATTGAGAATCTAAATTAATCATATCCATCAAAAAAATTAATCATTTTAGTGGGTGTAGCAAGTTAAGCAGAAATGGTGGTCACTAGCTACAACAATACAACTCATCTTTGGCAATGATAATATCAAGCCTTCATATTCTAAATGTTAGAAAGAATTCAACTTTATTAGGTTAAATTGTTGATAATATGAGGTAATCATTATTTTAAACTACTTGTTATATTTATGTTACAAACTTGTAAATATTAAGAGAGAAATTATTAAGAGAAAGAGATACTTGAAAAAAAAAAAGAATATCAAATTTATCAGTCGATAGCAATTGAAGAACTCCCACTACGTGTGATTCTTCACTTCTTTTTCAATAGCATAAAAAGGAAACTGACGAATAAATAAAAAGGAAACTGACGCATAAAATGTTCAAATTTATACGCAAAATACAACAATGTGAGGAAAGGGAACAAGTGTCACCTCGAGATTTCGCAGCTATTATTAGCTATTAAGCCTCTTTTTAAGCGTCACTGCCTTTCGTTGCCCTTATGAAACTTCACCTAAATGAGTCCCAGCCAGTCAAATTCATCAATATCTGCGGCTGAAGGGTAGGGGAGTTTCAAGCCGAGAAGCACCGTCGGAATCAAAACGGCCAGACAAGTGGTGCGTCGGTGGCACTGCCACCTGTATGCATACAGTTTTCAAAGGTTGATCCCGTTTTAATAGTCTTAATGCTGGGGCCATACTCTGTAATCCAGGAACATGGCAGCGAAGGCAACGTGTGTGGCTAGGCAAATCGCAGAGGAAACTGCATTTATGGAGCGGCACGTTCATCAAATCCCTGGTTTTTCGTTAGGGAAGGTTCGATCGCCAAAAACCCACGCCCAGAACGTAAAGAAGAAACGCCGCCGAGGACACCTAACTGCAGCCGGGTTAGGTGAAGATTGGAGCCCACCGCCCAACCCAATCGTGTTTCTTCGACGCCGAGTGTCACAGTCATGACACAAGAGGAACTTGACTTGGGGCGGGTGGTTTTGCAGCGGGGGTCTGAAATTCCTGTCACATTGAGATCAACCCACTTATGACAAAAGGACCTGTGCTGAACACCTAAGTCCAGTGAAAATTTGACTCGTGGCAACAGGCTCCCTCGACCGACAGATTATTCAATGCGTTTTGATCCTCAAGAGCTGCTTCTTGTTGACAGCACGAAGTAATGGGTTTCGAGGAACAACTTAATCCTGGCCGAAAAGTCAAAACCTCCGTGTGTTCACAAGAAATGGTGCTGTCAAGCGGCTACTATCTTCCGTGGTTTCCTCATCATCTGAATGGGTGTCCTGTTCTTGGATTTTTTTTGTCTACTTGTCCTTTCATATGTCAAGAATCGCTCTAGGATGGTTTGCCTTCTGTTCGCCAGTAACTAAATCTAATTACCAAAGTGCTTTTGTGCTTACGAAGTGGTCTTGTTTAGGTAAATCTTTCATCATTATTTTGTTTTAGTATGCAAACTCAAGAAATCTTGAACATATGATGACATCATTCATCTTACTCTCGTTACAATATATATATATATATATATATATATATATATATATATATATATTATTTTTGAAGTTGATATTTTTTAATATAATGATGATGTTGCTAACACGTGTTAAGTATTAGATCTTGAGTTGGTTTCCCAATTTTCTTTTCCTACACGATATGTATGATTGTAACTATTAACCATGTTGTTAATATGTTCATGGATAAGTTAGTATTTTATTTTGTTTTTTTTTTTTATAATTCGATAGTTAACTATTCAAAGTGGGCAATTTGTCCTTTTTTTTTTTTAACTCATACACTAAAGCATGTATTTGGTGTCAAATCTCCCATCCAATAGTCAATGGTCCCTTCTAGCTTACCACTCCGTCAATAGGCTTTGCTACCAATTCATTTAGCTAATCTAATCTCATTCAGAAAAACACAACAAACAAAAGTCTACATGCACAAAATTGGACTCATTTACACTGCAAAAAGAAATAAAAATGGGGTAGTCATTTTCCACAGCTTAAGAGGAGCGGGGTTGGGAATTCAAGATGCATCCTCCATTTATGTAAATAGTTGTCTTTAACATGAAAATAGGCAAACCCAAAGGACTGATGATGTGCTTAGGGTGTTAATCATAACATCGTTTTCATTGTGCAAGTGTCATCTATGTGATTAATTAGGGTCGCATTATTCAAAAAGCACCAGCGCTTCGTATCATGCTTAGCTGGATTCAACAATTAATTGTTTCAATTATGATGCTACCTATAATAGTCATCCCCTTGAACACTTCAAATGATGTTGAGCTGCGAATCAAATGGAAAAAAATCTGCATTAGCAGAAAGAACCGAGCTAAATTTGCACGCAAATTAGGAAAATGAAGGTAGGCACATCACATAAACAATTCATTGTACAAGTCTCATTCTGTTCTAGTTAAAGGTCTAAATCACTTCTACTTTTCAAGAACATTGCTTTACGGTTCATAAGTTGGGAAAATTTTATTTATGGCACCATAGAAGTTCATGTTAAACATTGGTCAAGAGCCTTGCTTAAGGAGATAAATTGTTGAACTTTACAAATTGAGTTGGGTTAAATAAATTGTGCATATCATCTCAATCAATCAAATTTGTTTTCCACGATATTTTTGGGAGACTTTGAGATATATTAGTTTCAATTTTGCAGTTATTCATAGACTTCTTCTTCTTTTTTTTTTTTTTCTCCATTCAAGTTTTCATTATTTACATTTGTAATTTTATTTTTTTGGCGAAGACAAAGCTCTCAACGTCTGTGTTAAACACGACAGGTATATTAAAAGTAATGATTCAATGTTTACGTGGAACTGATTGTTAAATACTCCACCTTAATTTGAGCTCAGTTTTATCTTGCCACCAAAAGATTGGCCCCAATTATGGCCCAACTCTGGCACCATTTTAAAGACTTAGGTCTATTTCTCTACAAAAGATTTTATTGGATAGAAGAGTGTTTAAAATTTATAAGACATTTCATAGATGCCGATCTTTTTAGTGTAAAACTAATTGTCCGCTAATGATGAAATTATTTCATTTGCTTTGTCACGCACTTGCGGAAAATCATGATTTTCCTTCACTTTTTACAAACTGTTCCCGGTTGAGTGTGGGGAAGTGTTACAGATTTGGGCTTATGGGTCTAGCCCACAAATAGTTAAGTCAATTTAATCTAGGATTTTTAAAGATAAGTTGAATTAGTTTAGGATTTTCTTAGAAAAGATAAGATTTACTTGAATAAGTTGAGGATTCTATATCTCGTTTTTATAAAAAGACATGATCTTTATAAAAGGAGGGAGTTTGGATTGTTGGTTTAGTTATTTGTTTTATTTTTATTATTTAGTTTATTTTATCCTTACTTATGATCTGGGGATTCCTTTGGGAGCCCCAATTTATCCCTTGCGAGAGAATTGCCCACCATTCTTTACAAGTAATGATACCATACGATCCAAAACGAGTATCAGGAATATGACTCTTTCTTCCATTTTATCGTCTATGGATGGAGTTTCGGTGCGCTTGGTTGATTTAAAAGAGAAAAGAGAGGAGCAAAAACAGAGAGTTGAAAAGGTGAAGAAAAGACGTGGCCAAAAACTAGCCATGGAAGAGATGTCTACCCAACGATAAAGAGCATTATCGTAGGCATTGTTATGGACTGAATTACCTTTAACTTGAACGTAAGGGAGGATGTCTTTGGTATGAAGGAGACCAACAAGGATAAATGGAAAAGTTGTAAGTTTTAGTTGGACAAGGCAGATTATATATATATATATATATATAAGCATTGTTGTTTCTTTTCTCCCAGAATAGTTTTTGAGTTGAAGGCTTAGAGAGTCGGCAGGTGGTCATTCAATCTCTTTTGTTTGTTAAGAAGGGACGGACTTTTTTGCTTCAAATAAATCATTAAGTAACAAGGCACTCTTTTCGTACATGTTGCTTATTAAGTCAGGATATAAGCATTGTTAGACCTACATCGCTTGACCCACTCACTTGTACTGAATATGGGAAAAACAGCCTGAGTGCAGGATATATATAATGGATGTTTACACCTAATTGCTAACTTTAATACTATATTAAAAATTTGAGTGGAAAGATGAAGGTGTAAAGAAACTTGTCATATTATTTAATTGATGTATGACATGGTTTTGTTTTATATAGGAAAAGAATTGAAAAGGAAAGACAATAAATACTTCGGTACGACAATATGTCACAAATTTCAACATGTCTTTCCTCTTACTCTATATCACATGCTATGAGATCTATAATCTCTAATGTTTATTTCTTCTCAATCTGCATTCTATGTTGTGGGATCTTTAATATCTAAATAGTCCCCTTTAAATTGATATTTAGTATACACCAACCACACCACAATTGTACCATTTTGAACGTGACTGACATAGAACGTGGAAATAAGAGAACAAAACTATGCCCCGCAAGTCAAAAACAGTACTGCCAGATATTGAAAAGAGAATAGAACTCACTCTATTTCATGTAAGATAATGCATTGTCGTAATTTATCTGGGCGTCAAGAGAAGGATGCTCACTGGTTTGGGGGCCGACAGAAAGGAACGGAATTGACCTGGTAAACTTGCACGGCAATCTAGTCCTAAGCTACCTTCTACCCCACTTTGTACTGCTAGATTAAGGGTTGCAGAAAAGTAAACAGTTCAAATAAATGCCCATTTGAGGTCCATCAGTCCAGTCCCATTGTCGATTCCCAAATGTTCATTAGGGTTTTTTGTATTAAGTAGATCAACTATACTTCGGCCATTGCTAAGCGGTTGAAGAAGCTACTTTCGCTTTACTGGTCCTAGGATATTCCTCATTAAACGTGTTTAAGGTGTAATAATTAACATACTTGCATGTCAGATTCTCACAAATTGGTGTCAGCACATTTATGTCGTTTGATGTGATTTCCATGGAAAGACAACATAGTTCCCGCTGAGGTAAGGCAAATGGAGTTCGACGGGCAGATTAAGCAATGGGTTGAAAGACGGCACAGGGTACCAGAAAAGAAAACATCATAACTCATTCTTGTCTATAGATACTTTGAAAGATACATCACTCCTCAGAACAAATACAGAAGCATAATGAAAGGATCAAGTATAAAGAAATGTTTGTGAGTCTGCATATTCTTGTACAAGCTTTTCCCCAGGGGCACAACTCGCATCATCAAAGAAGTACAGTGACCATTTTTTTCTTGGGTGAATCAAGAATGTAAGGGTACAAAAATTCCATAAACAAGAAAGTTTATAACTTGGATTCAAAATTCTCTCGCCAAAAATGGTAGAGTACCTCCTCAACTTTGGTAGGAGACTCCTCCCGAGGAAGAAGAGCACCTGGCACCTCAACAAACTTGCTCACACCTTTGGCTCCCCTTATAGCTTCCATCTCCGCTTTTGACCACTTTGGAGATCCTTCGGTTGACACAGCCAGCACAGTTATCTTCCCCTCTAAACTTGCGAACTGTTCAAGAAACTCCTTACGAGACTGGACAGGGTCAAGTAGACCAGCTAAGAAAGCAGCAGGCAAATAATGGCACCTTCTGTTTTGTTAACGAATATTTACTTTCTACGATGTCCGGAGTAACATTGACAGAATTGGCATAGACATGGGATTTGTACTGGGACTCAATTGCCTTTTCGTAGCTAACAAGCATGTTATACATCATCCATCCCACAGCAGGAGTCCTTAAGGTATCCCCAAGCAATCCATGCCTTTCAAATCAATAAGAAATTAAGTCAAAACAAAAAGGCAAATTTATGTAACATACAAGCCTATATGTGATGAGTCGAACAAATGAAGAAACTCGACCCCACAATCTAGCACCATATCCTTTACTATCCAAACTGTTACTAAGAGAAGAAGATCAAGCTATCTCTGTCTCTAATTGCCTGTAACACAAGCAACTTAGACGAGTTTAAATTTTCTGGCTAACATGTCGTCAGTCAGAAAATAGAATGAGTAAAATAGCAGTTATAGACATGCTAACATTTCCTGTCATGCTGAAGCTACTGGCGTTCAGCATACCTTGTTTCCATGCTGGAATCTCAACCAAACACAATACGAAGGGGACCAGCCCAAGTGGGTGCAACAACTGCTATGGCCGAAGGTTTCACCAAACCCTTTTTAGCGGCACGAACTGTTATTATTGCTGCATGCCCTCCTCCAAAGACAACCAAATTATTGTCTATTTTGAAAGTCGAAAGTCATTTAAATAATAAATTTGAAATTATTAGAGAAATAATTTCCAAGATACATTAAATACAGGAGAAGATCATGAAGACGAAGAACAAAATGAAGCTTTACACAAAGCAAACATTCTTCCCATAAGACAAATTTCCTCTGGGGATGGGTCAAGAAGTAAGGGTTGTGGGGGGGAATAATGGGATGGAAGAGGAAGGAAATATGGAACTAAGGTGTCCAAATAAGGAAGAAAACCTCATTGGGACAATTTTTAAACATTTGGTGGGTGGACTGATTTGGACTTAAAAGAGGACATTTCCCACTGTTTACAAGCAAAAAGAAGATCGTAACAAACTCGATGACTATGTCTTAAGATAGCTGCTGTCTCTTAGGTCTACAGAATTAAATATTTGACACTCAAACTTGAAGGAAGGAAGCCTCACAGTTTAGGAACTGCGGTGTCTTTGAGGACTTCAAATACTTTCTTCTTATCTCTATTCTTGATCTCTCATTTATTTTCTTCTTGAGCTGCTTGATGTATTAATAGACTCCTCGGTTGCTGGTTTCCTTTGATCTTTGGATAAGTCAGTTTATAAAATGTGGTTGAGGAAGAAGCTCTAGATTTTTTCCACCAAATTTCTAGAGCTTCTTCCTCAACCACATTTTGTAATCTGACTTATCCAAGATCAAAGGAAACCAGCGACCAAGGAGTCTATAAATAGGAGTTCAAAAAAGAGAGGGAGATAGAGCAGAGTGATTAGAAAAAAGCACCTCAAAGGAACTGCAGTTCCCAAATTGTGAGTCTCCCTTCCTTTAAGTGTAAGTGTCATACATTTTTTACTTGTAGAACTAAGAGACAGCAACTCTCGTAAAGCACAATCTTTGAGTTTGTTTTCTGTTTCACTGTACGTTGTGAGGAAATTTGTAAACCAAGAATGTTCTGTTTTCAGTCCGAACAAGGCAGCCCACCACTGTTTGAAAAAGTGTACAAACAAGGAAGAACAAAACTGTCCCAATAAGGTTTCTTCATTTTTTGCACTTTTTCATAGTTCCCTTCCTCTTCTATCCCAATATCTCCCACATCTGGTATGAAAAACATTACTTGAGTCTGAATCAGTCCATTGACCACTTATCCGTAAAATTGTTCCATAAGGGTTTCTTCCTAATGTGTAACTTTATTTCCATATTACCTTCCTCTTCCATCCCATTATTCCCCACAGCATGGACATGTTTAGAGAAGGAAAATTCTGGTGAAGTTAACAAAATATAAACATACAAGAGCCAGAGCACAAAGATTTTGCTAAGAAGGTATAGGATAGACAAAGGAAAAATAAACAAAAATTGACATTTCATGGACTGGACCATTAACTGAAATACTTGAAGCCAACCCCAGAGATGCAAAGGAAACAATGCTTTTTACGTTCCCTTGGATTCAGCCAGTTTGGCATATGTTTGTGATAATCATAGCAAAAACAACACTAAAACAAAAAGTCCTGCAGTCTCCACTTCAGAATCCTATCACTCTCGTGGTGTCAGCAATGGCGACACTTGGTGCGTGCAATCTATTATGGATGTGTAGAGAACGAACATGATCTTGAAGTGTTCACGTAACTAAGCAAACCACCCCACCATTATCACATTTCTTGTTATGGTTATCTATTGCTGATTTACTTTTTGGCATATGGAATGAGTCATTTCTTGACTTTAAAGGGACTAGCCAAAGTGACCCTCCCCCATGGGTATAAAGTCATTTCCATTTAGAAGTATAATCAAAAACAGAGAAAAAGAAAAGGGCAAAAACTTGATTTCTAGCCGCAGAGAATGGCTATGACATGTTGATTCAGGTTTGTCACCGTGTCCTCAACTTTTCAACGGATTTCCCAAGTGGATGAGGCAACTTCAAAACGTACAAGATATTGACTAAATCCTTATCATTTTCACAGAAAAATTGTCTCCAACCAATTTTAAATGGTGTCCTCTAATTCTTTTACAGCATCAAGGTGTATTACCTAGATTGTAATCAATTAAAAAGATGCCCAAGCTCTTCAGAAAGTGAGACACTTTATGGAAAAAAAAAATCAGAAAATCATATAACTATCTTTAGATAAAATCGTCGTACCGACCTGAGTCACTTATTGGGCTACTATGAGCATTAATGAAGTCAACAAGGATATCGGCAATGTACTCTGTTTTTGGCCTATCAGAGAAATTAGGCCAGGCCAATCAACAATTGTGGCTCTCCAATTGACTTCACCAGCTCGCTGAACAATGTCTCTGGCTACAGATTTCCATCCTTCAACAGTGGTAACATCAGAAATGGTTGGCATCATAAGGACACTTTTAGAAGGATCAGGATTCTCTTTCACATGTTCTTCGTAGTAGATGTCAATACTATTGTCCCTGAATTCCCATTGCTTATTCCATGGGTGACATTGATTTAGTTGTTTCCTTAATAGGAGATTCCCTTTTGTAATTACTTGTCAGCTACCACTTACCAGTAATCTCTGCATGAACAAGTGCCATCTTTGAAGGTGTGGAAGCGACTTCTATCTCTAACCACAATTTCCAATCTATAAACACTAGAAATCAGCTTCATCACGGTATGGCAGTCCTTGCATACTCGCAAATTTTTCACTATTCTTATGACCCTTCCCTCACATAATCTTGCCATTCCAAAAGCTAAAGCAAGCTTCTCACTATGCCGGGACACTGAATCTTCCTTTTCTTCCTCTTCTATGTCATGCAAAACACTCCCAACCTCCGGAACATAACCTCCTTCGACCCTAAGTTTCTGCATTATCTCCCTTAACTTCTCATAAGCCTCTTCTGCAATTTTATCCTGTCTTTCACCCGCCAAGAAAGTATACATGATCTTGTCAACTTCAATCATGCTCCAACCAGGAGTCTTCTTGATCCTCTGGTCAGTCATTGATCTTCTTACTGCTGCAACATCTTTCCATTGCCCTGCTATGGCATATATATTTGACAAAAGAACATGATCACCAGAATCGTTGGGTTCAAGTTCACAGAGCCTGTCCTTCACTTGCTCTGCCAACTCAACGTTACCATGAATGCTACAAGCCCCAAGAAGTGTCCTCCAAATAATAGCTGTGGGTGAAACTGGCATTTGACATACAAAATCATAGGCCTCCCTCAACTTACCAGCTCGGCCATATAGATCAACCATACAACCATAATGCTCGATCGCTGGCTCTATACCATATACATTATTCATCTTACAAAAATATTTAAATCCTTCTTCAATCAATCCAGCATGACTACAGGCATATAAGAGAGAAATAAAGGTAACTCCATCAGGCCTAATTCCTGACACCTCCATATCATGGAAAAGTTGTTTTGCTTCTTCTCCATGACCATGCATTGCAAGTCCCGTTATCATCGTTGTCCATGAAATGATGCTTTTACTTTGTGGCATTCTCTCAAAGACCAATCGTGCCATGCCCACGTTACCACACTTCGCATATGTATCCATGAGTGCGTTATTCACTGAAATGATCCAAAGAAACCCAGATTTCTCCAGAAACCCGTGCAAAACCTTCCCAGACTCAATTGCCCCAACTAGAGCACACATAGATAGAACCACCGTCATGCTGACCTCGTTTGGTCTCATACCAATCCGTCGCAACTCCCTGAAATAGCCCAATGCCTCATAGAAACAGCCATTATGAGCAAACCCAGAAATCATTGTACTCCAAGAAACATCGTCCCCTACAGGCATCTCAAAGAACGCCTTCTTTGCCAGTTCAAGCTCCCCCGCTTTGGTGTACCCTGCGAGCATGAGATTCCACGAAGTCAAATTCCTAATTGGCATCCTATTGAACATTTCCTCCGCCTCTTTTACATCCCCACATCTAAAACACGCTGTAATCATGGCATTCCAAGCGACAACATTCGGTTTACTAATTTCCTCAAACATCTTCTGAGCAGAACGCAGGCACCCACATCCAGCGTACATACTTACCAGAGTCGTCCCAACAAAGAGATGGGTATCGAGCCCATGCCTTATGGCCTGACAATGTAGCGAAACCCCAGCTCTCAAAGACCCATAATTAGCTGCACCTTTAAGTACGAATGCGAAAGAGAAGCTATCAGGCGCGGCAATGACCATTGCTTCTCGACGACGCATTTCGGCAAACGCAACAAGAGAATTTACAGGGACACTGGACTCAGCGAGTCCTCGGATGATTGTGTTGTACATGTAAACATCTGGGTTCGGGAACTGAGAGAAGAAGCGTCGAGCGTAGTCAAGAGCATTGGAAATGGATACAACACAGTGGAAGATAAGCTTCCCGACAAATACGCGATCGGTGTCGAGGCCCGTCTTGCACGAAAAGGCGTGGATTTGCTTCACTATTTCCAGGGTCTTGCACTTGTGCATCACAGAAAGGCATAGCTGCTCCGAGCTGCTCATTCTGGCTTCGAAGTTTTGGATGCAAAACTAGCCGTTTAAGTAGTCAACCGCCACAGAAAGTCAAACAAGCAATGATCCAACGGGCTAACGAAAACAAACACGGAAGCATATGGAAAAGAAGATCTGAACGTTGGCCAAAGGCAGCTACACGCATGTAAAGCAAAACACAGAGTATTGGATGCTACAAGGCTTATGATGTTCTATTCACACTCTTCTGAATAAATGATGAACAAGCATCCAAAAGCATTCGCTCTTTGCAAACCAAAGAAAAAATAAACAAACGAGATGAAATGAAGTTAATGCAATATAAGGCCATGGATCAAGAATCTATCTATACGACCCAATAGTTCATATATCTTAACATTCTCTCTCAGGCTGCAACCCAATAGCTCATATATCTTAACATCTCTCTCAGGCTGCAACCCAATAGCTCATATATCTTAACATTCTCTCTCAGGCTGCAAGTTTGCACAGATCAAACACTTAAAAGCTTAAATAAAAGATGCAAATGTTAGCAATGCTAATTGCTAATTGCTAAGCACCTTTGTCAAAATGTCACTTGGCTGCTCGGTTCACACAAATGTTTGTTGTAATGGCCAATTGAGAAAAAGGAAGTCGAATTAGTTGTTTGATTAATTGTCTTTTAAAAATTGTTTTACATATTTATGTTTACTTTCTTTATCTCTGAATTCAACAAATTGAAATCTATTTTATTTAATTTGAAAGAAAAATAATTTTAATTCTTATAATCCTTTCACAATATACTTTAATACACGTTACTTATAATTTAAAAGTTTCTTTAACTTATACAAATTCAAACAAGTCTCTTAAGATATAAAATTGTATAAGAAATTGTTAGAACTAAGTTTTCTAATAATCAAGAACACATGAGTAGCCCTAATCACGAAATCATCAAATCATAGTATAATTAGGGTACATTCAAAATATGTGCATAGAATATGTCTGAGTTAGCGGAGCACGTATATGTGGAAAGAGACAACCAATGTCACAAAATATAAGGGCAAGGAAGCACTTCTCCATAAATCTCAATTTGATTCAAGCTTCTCCCTGATTTCTGCAATGCAATATTTCGTTCAAAGTTCTTTCTCTCTTTTTCATCATCACTCAAGCTCTTTTTATCAAGCTATTTGTCACAACAAAAGCGCACCTTTTTCCTTCAGAAAGAGCCGTTCAGACACCTAAGAGATTTTCTGAATTTCTCCCCGTTGAGAGCAAATCTATACGGCGTATTTTCGGTGATTTCAGGGTGTAGAGAGGCAGACTATCGGGACTGGGTTTCTGCTTCGGTTTCATTCAAAAACCCTCACAGAAAATGCACCGTTTCGTTAATTTCTTCATTCGGGTCTCGCGGAGCTGATTCCGGTCATGGTCCGGTTTCCGGGTTTCACCACAAAGGTTCCCAAATCTCTGCAATCTTGAACTGAATTCTTGCGGGCACATCTTAAATCAGTAAATCGGCTTCCTCTTCAACAAACCCCATGTGTTTTTAGCCTCTCAAATGTTCCATTTTGCCTCCCTTTGCTCGTTTGTTCAATCGGGTCGCAAAGAACCCGACAAAAAACTTCACGGGTCACACTCCTTTGATCTTCATAGGCTTGTTGGATCACGAATCCTTGTTCACAGGTTTTTCCCAATCTCGAATCGTCCCGGGTTGCGGTGGTTCTCGTCGTCGTCGTCGTCGTCGGTTGTCTTCCGGGTCGCGCTGGGTTTCTTCGGTCGGGTCGTGCGAACATATGGCCATGTATACGGGCTTCTGGGTCGTTTGACCTGACGAACCGGGTCGTACTCGGGTCTTGCACGTATCTGGGTCATGGGCTTACGGGTCTTGAGCTGGGTTGCACATGAATCGGGCGTACACAGACTGGGTCGCGCCCAGTGGGTTCTATGAAGGGCTTATGTACTGGGCTGGGCTACAGGCAGTGGGCTCGTGGGTTGCGGGTTGCACAGCATTTTTCTGTGCGTTTTGAGGTGGGCTGCACACACTAAATGGGCCACGTGATTTGAACATGATTTGGCCAGTCTGCTTCAACCATATCTTCTCTACAAAAATGTTCCCACATTATTTTCGAAACAATAATTAGAATATCTCATTTATAATAGATCTTTCACAAATGTAAGCAACTTTTTACTTTATAATATCATTTTATGGTATTAATTTTTACACCATAATTGCTTATATTTATATAGCACATAAATTATGAAAAACATTTAGGTATAAACTCTAAAATATTTTTTCATATCAAAATATATTTTTATGAAGTTTGCTATTTTTTTTCAATAATAATGGAATAACCATATTTCTAGAATGATAATAATATAACTTTCCTTTGAAAAACTTTCATAAATAAAAAATATTTCTTGATAAATCTTGTTTCATCACAAATTCTGTTTCAATATATAATAGAAATAACGAAAATATTTTTCAGGTATATATATCTTCCTCCCTTTTTGACATCATCAATACATAATGGAGATAATGTAGATAATGGAAGTATTTTTCATGTGCATATATCTCTTCTCCTTCTTGATATCATCAACATAGAAAATACAATGAACTCATACTTGAAATGCTTAAGGCTCTTCCTCAAATGACACCAACCAACATCAATTAATCAGCAAACAAATAATAATAACAACAAACACATAATACACAATGTGCCATGTGTATTTAAGCAAATGAAGATGATCTTGGAAAAATATGTTCTAGCAGTCACATCTACACAATGTCATCCAAACATGTTTTCACAACTCCTCCTCAAGAATAGATTCTCCTTAAGTTATTCCAATCAATCAAGAAATAAGTGAGACATATTTATTGGCTAAGGTATATTCAAATGTACTCAACTAGCCAACACTCATCATGAGAAATAGATTAAAAAATAATGGCCGGGCAAGCCAATGTGGACCAAACCAAAAACCCAACCAACATCAAACATCTGGCCATGTGTCACGCAGCAAGTCCATGTTCATTTGCGTTAATGGCAAAAGAAAACAGAGCTATTTGTGTTTCGGCAATTTGCTGCAATTTTCAGTTCAATTGGGAACACAAAGCCCGTAGACAAGTCCAAGATCTTTGTTTCTCCAAGTTGTTTCATGACCTTCCCTTAATCGTCTCTACTTAGGAAAAGTTTTGCACCAAGCATTGCAATAGAAAACCCTACCGGATGAACTATCGTAGGAGAAATTCCCTCTTAACATTTTCTTCCAATCTATCAACGATCTTTAGGCATTTCACAGCTGAAATTATCTCTTACATTTTTTGATCACTATACCATAAGTATTTAGTATTTAGTATTTTTACTTTTAATGATACATGACAAGGAATAAGAGGGTGAGTTAGTTCGAAAATTCTCCATTTTGTCTTGATAGTCATCCTTGAAAACTAGGAAAATGAAGAAGTTCCTAAAATTCTTCCCCTTTAATGCATTTTTTTGACGTGGCCGGATGCATTTATCACAGCTATGAAAGCTGAAGTCAGGTTTCACCAGATCCATGTCCTGCAATTGAAAGGGATATAACACTTTCAAGTGGTTACCTCTTCTCCTCACAATGTGCTTCATGATTTTCTCTCCATTGATAGCTTTAACTCTATCTCAACCAAGGCCACAAAATAATAAATAAGGATCTCCTTTCCTTTCTTCCTATTGATTTCGATGGTTGTTTGGACCTTATATATTTTAACACTCGAAATCATATTACCAAAAGAGGTGGAAAGAGGAGGAAGCTAAAAAGAAAGTTTTTTGTCTTTTAGTCAAGCCAAACCAAATAGCATAGAGTTTGGTTTAGGAAGTGAACATGGTCACATCGATCTAGCTAGCAAGGATTCCTACCAAATTAAGGTAGTTTCGAATACAAGGATCAATTAATGTTTATTCTAAGTAAATCTTCTAGTTGAGAGTTAAACTTAATCATATGCATACAAAAAAAGTCCACATGCAAAAATTGTGGTTGCTAGCTAGAGTAATACATCATATCTTTAACAATGATGACTTCTAGTCTTAATATTCTAAATGTTAGAAAAAATTTAAATTATTGATAATTTGAGATAATTATTATTTTAAATTACTTGTTCTATTTTTTAAAAAAAATATAAGTAATAAGAGAGCAATTATTAAAAGAAAGTATTTATGTTAGAAAGTATCTTTTTATTTTTTTAAATATTAATTATTAGGAAAAGGGAATACTTGAAAAAAAAAGAATATCAAATTTAATAATGGAAAGCAATTGAAGAACTCCTAAGCCCGTAGCCCACAATAAAGGAAACTAACATATAAATATATAAATTATACATAAGTACAACAAAGCAAGGAAAAGGGATAGTGCAGCCTCGAGGTTTTTTTTTTTTTTTTTTGTCAATGTATTTCATTGCCTTTATGGAACTTCACCTAAATGAGATGAGAAAGTTTTATTGCGGAACCATCCCATCACATGAATATATAGACATATAGATTTAAACATAAACATATAAGAGACACAAGATTTAGGAGGTTTATACCAACACAATGTCCTACACCCCCTATCACCAGCGTAACTATTGGCCTTTTCTCCTCTTATTAGATTTTCCATGAGAATATAAAGGTGTTGATTATAGGATTCACACATAACTCTCACATAGTTATTCTCAATATTCACTATTAGGTTTTATGGCTTAATAAGAAGGGGGGTTGAATTAATTAAGCTAAAAACCAACTATAATTTTTCTATCTAAAATGATTCTAGGAGTTCATACAATTCACACGGTTATAACAAGAAAAACAATAAGCTAATAACACACTGATCTGTTTCAAAATAGCAAATCAAACTCACGGATAAGGCAACAAATTAATAACAAGTCAATAGCTAGATAGTTATTAACAATCAGCAAGTTAGCTTTAAGCAAGTAAAAGAAAGAGAAACACCAGATTTACCATGGTGGTTTAGTACTCAATCCTTGAGCCCTATATCCACCCTCTTCTCTTTCAATCCAACCAATTGAAATCTCCTTTACTCAAACTAGATTAGGAGAAAATGTTCTCCCTAATCTAAGCAATTCCTTCTCAAAGGAATTCTTAGGTACAGTTACAAGATATAATCAAAAGATCATGTACAATGCAAATCCCCAAATAATATGATAGTTTGTGAGATATTGCTAATTAAAGGATCTATTCAAGTATGAATAATAAAGTTTAAAACTCGTATCACAAAATCCCCAAATTACAGCAAATTAGGGTTTTAGATTCCTTACAATGTTTATGTACAATATATATTTTGAATGTAATTAGCACATAAACAAGGTCATACAAGATACCATAGATGATAAAATCAGAGAATAAATGGTTTAATCACAATATCACCATGACCTTGTATTTCACCATAAGTGAATGAGATTGAATGATTAATCAGGTAAACTCAAAGGATGATTCTTAAAAAAATGAGAACTTCATATGCTCATAAATCATCAACCTCTTCTTTAAAGATTAGCTTTTCTTAAATAAAAAAAGTAGGGCTAGGGTTTCAAACATTCAAACCTTAAATGTAGCCTTTTGCCCGTTAGAATAGTGAATCACCCTTCAAATCAGCTTCACATCTCCAATCTTAATCACAAATCTGACCGTTCTGACACTAGTCTACTTGAGAATCCTCCTATTAAGGACTCGATTACCTAAGTGGCATAGCTTCTGCCTCATTCTCTTTCTTCAAATGCCTTATGCTCAAAATTAGGGGTTAGGGTAACTTGGCCATGTGAGTGGCTTAAGAGAAAGGCTGCTTCAATAGTTTCATTCAGGTAATACGGGTTAATAACAAGTAGGCCATGAGACTTTTAACAAGCGGGTCGTGAGACTTTTAACAAGCGGGTCGTGAGACTTATAACAAGCAGGACGAGAGACATAATGAATAGGCCGTGAGACTTATAACAAGCAGGTCGAAAGCACAAAGAACATAAGTTCTTAGTAGAACCATGATTTGCTCCAATAAGCTCTTAGTAAATTATCTTGTATAATCTTTGATTCAACAAGATAGTTTTGCTAGAGTTAATCACCTTGTACCTTTATCCAAACAAGAGCAAGTATCATATTTCTCAAATATAATAGACCATATATTTAAAATCATTTAAATAAGGCTTTTCTCAAGACATTATATAATGATATTAAATAAGGCATTTCTCAAAGACATTATATAATAACATTATATTAAAAATGTAAGAACTCGACTACTTTATAATATCATTGATTGATATTATAATTTGTACACCTTTTACTTCTTATGATTTTCTTTTACACTTATGAAAAACATATTTCAAGAGATAATTCACAAATATATTTTGTCACAACAAAACCTTTATTTTCTAACACTCACAACAACATATTTGATTCTCTCTTGACTTGTGGCTACTACACAAAGCAATACTCTTTAATTGCTGCCTTCATAAGACATAACCCTCTCTCTTTTGGCCCCTTATGATTTTCTTGTGATCCTCCCATTTTATACTAGCACCAAAAGGAGTCTTAGCGGGATACTACTAAGAGTCTTAATAAGATACTACTAGAAATCCTAATCAATATAGAAGAAAATAACTCCTAGAATATTCCTATAGCATACATGAAATATATCTAAGCCTACTAACATCCTCATCATTGTGCTAGTTTCATCTATGTGATTAATTAGGCTCACGTTATTCAAAAAGCACCAATGTTCCATATCATGCTTAGTTGGATTCAATAATTAATTGTTTCGATAATGATGCTGCCCATAATAGTCATCAACTTGAACACTTCAAAGGATCTTTAAAGGCGAACCGAATTAGATAGAAAAAAATCTGCATTAGCAGAAAGAACCAAGCTAAATTTGCACACAAACGAGGAACATGAAGCTAGATGCACCGCATCAACAATTCATTGTACAAGTCTCACTCTATTCTAGTTAGGGGTCTAAATCACATATAGTTTTCAAGAATAATTCTTTATGGTTCATAAGTTGGGAAAAGTTTATATAGGCCCCATAGAAGTTCATATTAAACATCGGTCAAGAGCCTTGCTTAAGGAGATAAATTGTTGAATTTTACAAACTGAGTTGGGTTAAATAAATTGTGCAAATCGTCTTAATCAATCAAATTTGTTTTCCATGATATTTTTGGGAGACTTTGAGATGTATTAGTTTCAATTTTGCAGTTATTTCATAGACTTCATTTTTTTTCTCCCTTCATGTTTTCATTATTTACATTTGTAATCTTTTTTTTTTTTTGGCAAAGATGATTGGTCTATGTTAAACATGATAGATATATTAAAAGTAATGATTCAATGTTTATAGATCATATGACCAGAAACGGTGAAACTGGTTTATAGATTTGAGAAGAAAAATGTGTAGAGTTTTCTTATAAGACAAGAACAAGGTTGTGGTTCTTAAAAGAATGAATGGAAATCGTAGCTACAATGAAATGCTACAGTACAAGGTCTAGAATTGCAACAGTAAGCCTAATGTCATACAACAACTGGTATTTCAACAATGACGCATGGGGAACTTCACTTGGGGCGGGTGGCTTGTAGTGGAGGTCTAAACCTCCTGCCTCATTGAGATCATTCGAGTTATGACAACAAACAAACCTGTGTTGCAACACCTAAGCCTAATCAAATTTTGAATCGTGGCATCAAGGGCTCCTTCAACCGCTAGATTATTCAATGCATTTTGATCCTTAAGAGCTGCTACTTGTTGATCGCACGAAGTGATGGGTTTCAAGGAACAACTTAATCTTTCGCCAAAGGTCAAAATCTTTGTTGCTTTAAATGAGAAAAGAGAAGGGCAAAAACGGAGAGTTGAAAAGGTGAAGAAAAGACGTGGCCAAAAACCAGCCATGGAAGAGATGTCTACCCAACGATAAAGAGCATTATCGTAGTCCTTGTTATGACCTGAAACACCTTTAACTTGAAGGTAGGGAGGATCTCCTTTGGACATTGGTATGAAAGAGACCAACAAGGATAAATGGAAAAGTTGTCAGTTTTAGTAGGATAAGGCAGATTATATATATATATATATACACAAATAAAAGAAACCTGGCATGGGTTTTGTGGCTTCTTTTTCACCCCGTCTTCTTCAGCCTCTTGTTTCTTTTCTCCCAGAATAATTTTTGAGTCGAAGGCTTGAAGAGTCGGCAGGTGGTCATTCAACCTCTTTTGTTTATTTTCAAGGGACCGACTTTTTCACTTCAAATCAATCATGAAGTAACAAGGCACTTTTTTCGTATATATGGCTTATTAAGTCAGGATAAAAGCATGTTAAATACACATCGCTCAACACTCATTTGTACTAAATATCGGAAAAACAGCCTGAGTACTACATGTCAAAACAGTGTACTGCAAGACAAAACCAGAACTGCTAGACATTGACAAGAGAGAAGCGTGAACGGGAAGAGAAATCAATCTGCATCTCATCGTCCTACACTTGCTGTTGTTAACACGAATAGTCACTGGCTCATGTAAGATAATGCATTGTTTTAATTTATTTGGGGGTCTAAAGAAGGATGCTCATTGGTTCGTAATTTATTTGTGCGCTGACCGAAAGGAGCGGAAATGACCTGGTAAACTTGCACGGTAATCTAGTCCTAAGCTACCTTCTAGCCCAATTTGTACTGCTAGATTAAGAATCACAGAAGTCTAGAGTTCAAAAAAATGCCCACTTGAGGTCCATCAGTCAGTCCCATTGTCAACTCAAGATGCAACTCCCAAATGTTTATCATGGTTTTTTGTATTTAATTAGATCAACTAGTCTTGGGCCATTGCTAAGCGGTTGAAAGAGCTACTTTCGCTTCTGTTAATTTCTGGTCCTAGGATATTCCTCATTAAACGTGCACAACGTCAGATTCTCACAAGTGGGTGTCATCACCCTTTTATGTCATTTGATTTGATTTCCATGGAAAGACAACGTAGTTCCCACCTGGTAAGGCAATGGAGTTCAACTGGCAGATTAAGCAATGGGATAACGAAGGCACTAGGTACCAGACAAGAGAACATCATAAATCGTTTTTTTTTTTTTTTTTTTCTATAGATGCTTGGAAAGATACATCACTCCTCTAAGAACAGATACAGAAGCATAATGCAAGTATCAAGTATAAATAAGTGTTTGAGAATTTGTATATTCTTGTACAAGTTTTTCACCAGGGGTATAACTTGCAGCATCATGGAAGGACAGTGACCACTTCTTTCTTGGGTGAATCAAGAATGTATGGGTACACAAATTCCATAGACAAGAAAGTTTATACTTTGGATTCAAAATTCTCTCGCAAAAACTGGTGAAGTTCCTCTGCAACCTTGGTAGGATACTCCTCCTGAGGAAGAAGAGCTCCTGGCACCTGAACAAACTTTCTCACACCTTTGGCTCCCCTTAGAGCTTCCATCTCTGCTTTTGACCTCTTCGGAGATCCTTCTGTTGATACAACCAGCACAGGTATCTTCCCCTCTAAACTTGCAAATAGTTCAAGAAACTCCTCCCGAGATTGGACAGGGTCAAGTAGGCCGGTTAAGAAGGCAGCAGGCAAATAGCGGGCACCCTGCTGTTTTGTTAACGAATATCTGCTTTCTACGATGCCTGGAGTAACGTTGTCAGAATTGGCATAGACATGGGATTTGTACTGGGACTCAATTGCCTTCTCGTTGCTAACAAGCATGTTATACATGATCCATCCCACAGCAGGGGTCCTCAAGGTACCCCTAAGCAATCCATACCTTGTAAATAAATAATAAATTAAGTCAAAACAGAAAAGAAAATTTTAGCACCTTAAAACCATACCTTACAAACCTATATGTGATGAGTCAAACAAATGAAGAAACTCGACCCCACAATCTAGCACCAAATCCTTTACCATCCAAACTGTTACTAAGAAGATCTAGCTATCTCGGTTTCTAATTGCCTGTAACACAAGCAACTTCGAAGAGTTTGAATTTTCTGGCTAACACGTCATTATTCACTGTTCTAGCCGTAAAAGCATGAATAAAACAGCAGTTCTAGACATGCTGACGTTCAGTATACCTTGTTTCCATGCTGGAATCTCGACCAAACACAATAGGAAGGGGACCAGCCCAGGTGGGTGCAACAGCAGCTATGGCCGAAGGTTTCACCAAACCCTTTTTGGCAGCACGAACTGTTATTGTTGCTGCATGCCCTCCTCCAAAGACAACCAAATTGTTGTCTGTTTTGAAATTAGAAAGTCATTTAAATAATAAATTTGAAACTATTAGATAAATAATTTCCAACATACATTCATAGAGGAGAAAATCATGGAGACGAAGAACAAAATGAAGCAAACATTCTTCCCACAAGACAGATTTCCTATGTGGGGAAATAATGGGATGGAAGCAGAAGGAAATATGGAACTAAATTATCCAAATAAGGAAGAAAACCTTATTGGGACACTTTTTAAACACTTGGTGGGCGGACTGATTTGGACCTAAAGCAGGACACTCTCGGTTATGAATTTTCCCACTGATAACAAGCAAAAAAAAGATTAGAACAGATTCAATGATTATGTCTTAAGATAGCTGCTGTCTCCTAGTTCTACAGACATAAATATTTGACACTCACACTTAAAGGAAGGGAGACTCACAATTTGGGAACTGTAGTTCCTTTGAGGACTCCAATTGCTTTTTTCTAATTACTCCTCTCTCTCTCTCTCTCTTTTTGCTTCTCCTTGAGCTCCTTGATGTATTTATAGACTCCTTGTACACTTTATTTCCATATTACTTTCCTCTTCCATCCCATTATTCCCCACACTATGGAAATCTCTAGAGAAGAAAATTCAGATGAAGTTAACAAAATACAAACATGCAAAAGCCAGAGCACAAAGATTTTGCCAACAAGGTACATGATAGACAAAGGAAAATAAACAAAAAATTGACATTTTATGGACTGACCATTTACGGAAACACTTGAAGCCAACCCCAGAGATGCAATTGAAACAATGCTTTTGTCCCCTGGGATTTAGCCAGTTTGGGGTAGGCTTGTGATAATCATAGTGAAAACAAAAAGACCTGCAGTCTCCACTTCAAAATCCTATCAGTCTCTTGGTGTCACCCATGGCCACACTTGGTGCGTGCAATCAATCTATGATAGATGTTTAAACAACGAAGATGATCTTGAATTGTTCTTGTAACTAAGCAAACCACCCCACCATTATCACATTTGTTGTTATGGTCGTCTATTGGGGATTTACTTTTTGGCACATGAAATCA
Organism: Casuarina equisetifolia; assembly: GCA_028551475.1. Classification (NCBI taxonomy): domain Eukaryota; kingdom Viridiplantae; phylum Streptophyta; class Magnoliopsida; order Fagales; family Casuarinaceae; genus Casuarina; species Casuarina equisetifolia. Next base: position 22,364,178 of record CM052357.1, read on the forward strand.
GTCATTTCTTGACTTGACTTTAAGGAGACTAGCCAAAGTGAACTCCCCCCTGGATTCAGAGTCACTTCCATTTAGAAATATAATCAAAAACAGAGAAAAAAGAATAAGGCTGAAACTTGATTTCTAGCCGGAGAGCATGGCTATGATATGTTCATTCTGGTTCCTCACTGTGTCTGCCACTTTTCAACGGATTTCCGAAGGGATGAGGCAACTCAAAAACGTACAAGGGATTGACTAAAAGCTAATCATTTTCACAGAAAAATTTTGTCTCCAACCAAATTTAAATTGTGTCCTTTGTTAATTTTACAGCTGCAAGGTGCATCACCTAATTTGTAGTCAATTAAAAAGATGCCCAAGCTCTTCAGAAAGTGAGAAACACTTGATGAAAAAAGATTCAGAAAATCGTCATACCAACCTGAGTCACTTATTGGGCTATTGCGAGCATTAATGAACTCAACAAGGAATTCCTCCAGGACGTCAGCATTGTACTCTATTTTTGGTCTATCAGAGAAACCTAGGCCAGGCCAATCAACAATAGTGGCTCTCCAATTGACTTCACCAGTCCGCTGCACAATGTCTCTGGCTACAGATCTCCATTCTTCAACAGTACTAACATCAGAAATGGTTGGCATCATAAGGATATTTTTAGGAGGATCAGGGCTCTCTTTCACATGCTCTTCGTAGTAGATGTTAATATTATTGTCCTTGAATTTCCATTGCCAACTACTAGTCTGAAACAAAACATACAACGCGTGAGACAACAGATGATATGAGTCCAACACTCATCATCAAAATTTCAACAGAAAACCAATGGCAGAAAGGCAAAGCAACACTCTTCATTCCATTTATTGACAAAGTGATTTTTTATTCAAAGACAACCCCATTGTGTATTACATGAAATAGAATTCCAAACTTTTTTATCATAGTAGCGCCAATACGATCTTATTGTGAATGCTCCATATAAGGAATTAACTGACAATTTCATCACCATTTAACCCGGAAACCATAATATTATTCCAGTGCAACAATCCCATTTCTTAAGTTTCCAACAAAAATGACAAAGTTTCAGTTCAAACACCGTTGATGCACAAACATTTGAAATCTCACATAGGATGCAAGAAAAGTAATATTTTTCAAACTTTGACGTATTATTTTAGCTCATCAGCCCTTATTTCTTCCATTTTCCCTCCACATTGATGCATCGAGTTGTTAACTATTCCATTTCACTCCTCCCACCTCAGGAAAAACGCCATCTTGAAAGTTTCAATATTTTTCTCTGTTTACCTTAAAAGACAAGTATAAGAGCCAAAACTTTCGAACACATATTCAAAGCCACCAACTTCAGAATTCTTAAGACAAAAAGAAAACCCAATTCGAGCCCAGAGCAAAGGCATAGATTTACTCTCACCTTCGATGGCTTCGGAGTCTTATCGCCCACAGAGACCGTGGAGTAATCCAGAGTGGTTGACGCCCTAATTCTTAGGGATTGAGGACAACCAGTTTGAGAGGAAAAGTGTCTATGGGTTTTGAAGGTAAGAGTAGTGGAAGCTGATGAAGACGTGAAGAATGTTGCAGAAAACGCCATGGAACCCAGAAACGATCAGGCCTTACCAGAATGATTCCAATGGTTTCGAGTCTTTACAGTTCACTAGCTCATCAGAATATCGTTGATCTCTCTCATATTATGAAGAAATGAGATCGTCGCCGCTTGGCCTCCGCAAATCCTAGATTTTGACTTTGTTGCATCACAACTATCGTCGTTGAAAGTTTCGTAGCCATGCGTGATACGAATGGTCGCGCATTAAAATATCAGGTCCAAAATTTGCCATCAATTATTTTTTCGAGATTATTATCCTTCTCAAAACATTTTGACATTTCAAATTTTTTAAATTTTTTGTTTTTATTTTTTATTTGAAAGAGGCTCAAAACAATTCTATTAACAAAGATAAATTAAGTGCAAAAAAGTAGATAACTAAAACGGGAAAGAAAGTTGCATCCATAGCTTATATTTAATTTGTAAGATCATCTTGACCTGCTTAAAGGATTGTCTCTTGAAGACTTCAAGCATTTATCACCTTGTTGAGCAATCATCTTCAGTGAGGTTAAGGAAAGAGACGTCAGGACTTCTTTTCCTGATTAGAACTTCAACTAAGGTTCCGTTTGCAGGCCAGTTGATCAAGTTTTATTCTTGTTTGTTTAATGTGATTTCCCAGAGAGAAAGAATGGCACCATGTTCTCCGTATTTCACTCTAAATGCAGGAACCTGTTTCCAATTAACTTCTTAGCAGCAAGTACATGTGCATGCAGTAATGTCATGTAGCACTGCTTCTCGCAACTGCTCCAATCATGCTAAACATACTAGTTTAGGTAAGCCAATTTGAATACCTCCACGTTTGGAGAAGAAAAGCAAGTATATGCTATTCTATACATTTTAATGCACGTCAACAACAAATATTTTGCTACCACCAACCTGGTCGTTTGCACCATTTGTTAGAGGGTACCACTTGATTGGATCAAGGATGTACAATCCGTGGACTTGTAGTTCTATATGTTGAAAAATGGTGTGGCTGAATGATAAGTCTAGAGTCCCTATATGTAGGGGTGTTGTCCCCTTTTTAACAATTAATTTCAAAATAAGGAATAAGCCTTTCTAATATGGCATCGAAGATCAAGTTTCAAGTGCGGCATTCCATTACTTACAAACTAAGTTGCCATGAAGTGTCTTTCCTAATACTTGGGATGAAAATATGTGCATAAAAATGGTGTAAATAAGTATCTGCATTAGTAATATCTTGACCTGGAGTTTCTAACATATACGGACGTCTCTCTTTCTTAAAAACTGACCTCAAGGAAGACATTGGGCGTTTCTCACGCCAACAGCCTAGAAGGCACATAACAATCTGGATGCTCAAGAAAAGCAATTAGCAAGAAGAATACGCGACTCCGATCAATTATCAGATTTCCAGCCTCTTCCTTTCTTTGTTTGATCATTTCATTGTTATATGAAGAATTAATGAGTCGATTTTTTTGTTATGTCTGCATGACAAAAGAAACGTTGGCAAAAGGCAATGGGACTTTTTTTATTTACTAGCTCTCCTATTAGCCTTAGGATTCTCAATAAAGGGTAGGTTTACTAAAAGATTTTGATTTTCACATTCGACAACCAACATTACCTTTTGTGATAATGAGGTGATAGAGAAGATAGCAACAAATTTGATATTTCACGAATGTAATAAACACATCAAGGTGGATTGTTATTATATGAGAGAAAAGTTTCAACATCATATTTCTACAAAAGAGCAACCAAAAGACTTATTAACAAAATGCACTTTGTAGTCAACAATATTGGCATCTCTTTTTTAATTTTTGAGTATTTGATTTGTATAAACTTTCAGTTTGAAAGAGTGTTTCTGAATATAAAACAATCTTTGATATGTTGTCCCTTTTGAATGTAATATTCTGTGTAATATTCTTGCATTCATTAGGTTTTATGTGTATACCTTATATGGAGTAAGTTTAACACCTATAAAAGAAGATAGTATTATACAAAATGTATTGCAGTAATTCAATATAATGATTCCCACACTCCCTGGTTCTTAGCTTGTTACATAGTTTAATCCTTTTGAAATCACTCGATGACACTAGGCAATCTTCAAGAAAGTTGGTACACGATTTTGCCAAGTAGTTCAAGCCAGTACTAGTTGATACAAGTAGTTACAATGATTCCGTTCCAGAATTTATTGCAGCAACTTCTTATTTACTACGGTTTGCCTTCGTTTGAATTTATGATAAGGATGGTACGTCAAGACACTTCCCCTCCAGCCTTATCATACCTAGCAGGCTTCCTAACGTTTCAAAAACTTCAATTTTTAGAGATTTTGCCAAAAGATCTGCTCGTTGTTCCTCACTCCTGCAAAAAACTAGTTTAATTGTTCTTTTAACAATTTGATCTCTAATGAAATGATATCTGAACGATATGTTTACTTTTTTCATAACTTATGAGATTCTTGGTTAAGGCAAGATCTGATTTATTAACAACAGAAACTATGGTTGCCTTGCATGAAAAAAAGAGAAGAAAAAAAAAAAGTTGTTCCGCTAACAAGTTTCTCCAGGATTTTCAAGCCAGTGAGCTGAAGAAGTCGGCCCATATACAGTAGCGAGAAACTCTTCATCTCCGATGCCTTTCCAGTGACCAGAAAAATTGTGGCTGGCGCAACCGCCCCTGCCTATCCCGTGCCTTTCTCTCTCGGATCAGTTTGCAGCACCTTTCCAAGGGGCGCTTGGATTTGTAACAAAGGGACCATTTTGTCTGAGCATTGGCATTTACTGTCACCAAGGAAAGTTGAGGGCTGCAGGTGTCAGAGAGTTAGCGACCAGATCTACTGCTTCAAAATTTCTGCCATTGGAATCGTTCACAAACCTCTTACACTCGTCCTCCGTTACCAGAGAAGTTTTGGGCATGTTAGTGGCCGACGTGATGGGAAAAAACTAATAGGATTTCCCATTTTGATTGAACTTATGAGAAAATATCAAAATATTAATAATGTATTTGAATCACAATCAACACAAAAAAATTTTTTACGTGTGAAACTTCAAAAGATAAAAATTATGGGATTGATCACAAAATCCACCCAAAATCTCAATTATATAAATCATGACAAAGATTTATTAATTCAATAACAATAAAATTAAAGATTAAGTTGTAAACATTAATTAAACTAAAAAAAGTTAAAAAAATATCACTCAAATTTTCAACCAAAATCTATTGATTTAAAGATTTCCAAATGATGATTTAATCATTCATAATGAAGAATACCCAATTCCGAATCTACTAATTAAAAGTCAGTTCAATCGGATCAATTTGACAACAAATCAACTTTAGTCAAGTGTTTGATCAACTATTATATAGGACTTCCAAATCTTGTGAAATTTTTTTTTTCTCTTTTTTCTTTTTAACAGCCAAATCCCTAAAAAAATACTATATTTTTTTTCTTTTTAAACCTTATGACCATATTACCTTAATAAGACCTAATAATAAGTCCCAAATATAAACTAGACCAACACAACATGACAGGTATTGGGGGTCAAGTTATGGGTTTTGTTTCTAAGTCTGTTTGGCCATGATTGGCGTTCGGTTGATGTGTTCGGCTTGAAGGCACAGTAAAGTGTTCCAGTTCGAAGGGGCAGTCGCAAGGACGTATAAGAAATGTTCAAGAAGCTTGAGGCGAAGAAGTAAAAACGTCCCAAAATTTCAACTGGTAGGTGAACTGTCAGCCTTGGGTCTCGAGAAGAACAAAAGAAAGTTAAAAAGATGAAGCAGTTTGATCAATTCAATATGAATAGAGCACTGTCCCAAAAGTGTGATTCCTACTCTGTGGATCAGGATGAACAGCATCTGACCCAGTGTATTAGCAAAGACTTCGACAAAGGGATTGCACCTTGTCAAGTTGAAAGGTTAAAGAATTTCGCACAGGAATGCGTGATCCCAAGAGAAAATGGACATAAAATTACTCGGTTCATAATTGTTCTAATGTCATGTTGCGGATTGCAGTGGAACAAACGCAAAGCAAGAGCAATTGATCCGGTATCAGACTCTTGTCTTACATACACAATTGAAAAGCATGATAAGCTTATGGACTAAAGAAGAAGTCATTTCTCTCTTTTGCAAGTAAACCTTTCTGTCAACCATGTTTATCATATAATTATGGTGGATCATATAATTGTGGTGGCAGTCAGTTCTCTCTTCTGCAAGGAAACCTTTGTCAACCATTTTTATCATATAATTGTTGGGGCAGGGAATTCGAAATTCATGAACATGGATAGCTGCCATGAAAACCAGTACAGTGCGCTCGTGCATCCCCTGAAAAGTGGGAAAATTGTCTAAAAATTACGAGTTCACGTCCATTGTCAGACAGGGTTTTTGGAGAGTTGAAAAAGGATGGAGGTTATGATAAGAAAGAACGAAAATTTACAAGCAAATATTATTGATAGGTCAAACGAAACTCACTATCACTAGAGGCTATATGCCTCATTACAGCAAGACTATTGAAAGGATAATGGCTGGGAAGACCACACAACTTATTACTTCCACTTATTCAAAAGGCTTATATGCCGCAGCTGAAACTACGCGAACTTATTCTTGGTAAAAGATCAAACTGCAGTAGAGCTAAGGGCTTTCTGTCTCATGAATTTCAGAAATCCCGCCAGCTTTTCGGGCGGAGGGAGTGACTCTTTCACCACAGGTAGCTCAAGAAGAGCAGTCAGCCAAGAAGATATTTGTGGGGTCTTCTCTGGGTCTATAATCTTCACATCAAGGACTTCTTCCTGAATTTTGTAGGGGCCAAAGAAGGATAAAATGACAATGTCAAGGAATTCCACTTTCCCCTGGTGAATAGATGGAATGCCCTCTGGAAAAATGTTTTTGATTCCCTCTTCAAACACCTTTAAGTTCTCAAACACTTCTTTCATGACTTTCTCTAGGGCTTCTCCATCGGATTTGAGCGCTAAGAGAATGTTGTCAAACAGCTGCATGACAGAGAATACAAAGCATTAGTTTACTGACTTTTTATATGGGAGATTGTTCATTGTTATTTTGTAGTAATTAGGATGCCTTCTTGCTGCGCTCTTTGCTAATCAAAGTTAATGATCCTGCCAGGAGCTTATGTCCATGCTCCCATAGATCTGTCTGTATTCTTTCATATTCTAGATTATGAGGCCTATAGTTTATCTTGCAAATTTAACAATTGTCAGAAAAATTATATAAATCACTGGTGCTTGCTCTCATTCTCTTATATTATCTTTTGTAGGCATATTCTCCTAACTTTGTCATATATGCTGCTTATTGTATTCACTATATTCAAGGATGAGGACAATCAAAAGAATCAATCAAAAAGCTAGATAGCGTTTTCTCTGACCTTCTGCTGGAGAAAGCTAGCCCAGAAGCGAACTTGGGCTCTCTTGAAGGGATCTTCAGGCAGAAGTCGAGGACCATTCTTCCAGGTTTCGTCGATGTATTCCAGGATAACAAGTGACTCACAAATTGGTTTTCCATTATGAACAAGGACAGGAACCTTCTTGTGAACCGGATTGTACTGGAGCAGCAGAGGACTTTTGTTCCCCAAATCTTCTTCCACAAACTCATAGGGTATGCCTTTGATTTTCAGGGCCAGTTCCACCCTCTTCACGAAAGGGCTAGTCCAAGCTCCATGCAGAGTCACTTTGTCTTCCTCCGCCATCTCTTTCTCTCTGCGCACACAGCTTTCTCTTGGATATCACGGTTCAGTTTAGAGGAAGATTTATTTCTATTAGTGTACTTGCCCTTCACCTTCCTCAAGCTGATTCTCTACTTTCTTGCACGAAAAGAAAAAGAATATGAAAACAAAACAAGTATTCGTCATGGATTAGATCAGCCGCGGTGCCATTTAGGATATTCTCCCAGTCTGACGCTAAGAAGACATTGACTCACCGACCAAGTAATGAGTCCTGCTTTTCTAGAATATTGATATTACTGTACACCAGGAAAGTTCTGGATCTTCCACGTAAAATTTGGTATAACCGAGTAAGAAAGAAGTGGATTAGTGTGCTTAACTTTTCTAGATTGGCTTGGGTTAAACACTTCAGTAGGCCATGTTTCTTATGTTGGGCTCTCATACCATTTGTAGTGTTCTTAAGCACCCACCATCCTCCTTAAAAACCACATTAACCTCACCCTAACACTCATAAGCTCCTCCTTTTTCTCTCTTTTTAACGATGTGGAACTTCTTCTTAACAACGACTTACTGAGGAAGAATGTTTATGGTGTTTGAGAGAAGTCCCCAGATTGAAGAACGAGTTGCCAACCATTTTCTGTCGAAGTAATAGAGGGTTTGTGAACTGGTTATGCCCATTGACCAAACAACGAGGCAGTTCTCTCTTCCGCAAGGAAACCTTGCTCAACTATGTACATCAAATAGTTCCGGTCCCTCTCTTCCCTCTCTTCTTTCTTTAAATTACCTATTTGCTCTCTTCGAGGATTTTGATGCCGGGAAAACCAGTATAACGTGCTCGCGGATTCCTTAAAAAATAGGAAAACTGCCTAAAAAAACACATAATTTTCGATCCGTTATTAGATGGGATCGAGGTTATTGTATGATAGGAAAGAAAGTAAGTTTACTCGCGAATAATATCATTGATAAAGTGAAAGGAAACACACTAGAGCAAAAGCCTATATGCCTGATTACAGCAAGATGACTCGAAGAACAATGGCCGGCAAAACCAAACAGTCTTCCCAACTTACTGCAGTTTATTCAATATGCTTAACATGCCACACAGCTAAAAGCGATAGCTTTTTCTTTATAATGGAAAACGACTAAACTGCAGGGGAGCTAAGGGCATTCTGTCGTAGGAATTTGAGAAGTCCCGCCAACTTTTCATGAGGGGGGATTGACTCTTTAATCACAGGCAGCTCAAGAAGAGCAGTCAGCCAAGAAAATACCAGTGGAGTCTTCTCTGGGTCCATAATCTTCACATCAAGGACTTCTTCTTGAACTTTATAGACGCCAAACAGTGATAAGAGTACAATGTCCAGGAATCCCACGTTCCCATTTTGAAAGGATGGAATGCCCTCTGGAAAAATGTTCTTAATTCCCTCTTCAAGCACCTTTAGATTCTCAAACACATCTTTGAGGACTTTCTCTTGGGCTTCTCCATCGGACATGATCGCTGCGAATACCTTTTCAAGCAACTGCATCACAGAAATTACAAGTATTAATTCCTCGAAATGTATATGGAAGATTGTTCATTGCATGTTCTGTAGTAATTAATATGTCTAGTTTATCTGGAAATGATTCTCTTATTTTCGCTCTGTGCCACTCAATTTTTATGATCCTGCCAGAAATGTACGTCCATGATCTCCTAGATCTTTCTGTATTCTTCTACATACAAGATTATGAACCTATAGGCTTGTCCTGCTAAGTCAACAACGGTCAAATAAATCATATAAATATTTAGTGCTTGCTCTCATGAACTTATGTTATCTTTTCTGGGCATATCCTCCAAACTTGTGATTATGACAAAAATAAAAAATCAATCGGAAAGCTAGTTAGCGTCTTGTCTGACCTGTTGCTGGAGAAAACTAGCCCAGAAGCGAACTTGAGCTCTCTTGTAGGGATCCTCAGGCAGAAGTCGAGGACCATTCTTCCAGGTTTCATCAATGTATTCCAGGATGACAAGTGACTCACAAATGGGTTTTCCATTATGAACAAGGACAGGAACCTTCTTGTGAATCGGATTGTACTGGAGCAGCAGGGGCCCTTTGTTCTGCAGATCTTCTTCCACATACTCAAAGGGTATGCCTTTGATTTTCAGGGCCAGTATCACCCTCCCAACGAAAGGGCTAGCCCAAAATCCGTGAAGCGTCACTTTGTTTTCCTCTGCCATCTCTCTCTGTATCTCTGTTTCTCTGTTCTCTCTATGGGCAGCTTTCTCTTTGATGGTGAGGTTCAGGGTAGTGTAAGCTTTATCTATATAAAGACATAGGTGGTCGTAAACTTCCGCAAGCTCTTTGTCAACTTTCTAGCACAAACAGCTTTCAAATACGAGGAAAAAAAAATGAAAGAAATAATCGCCATGGATTAGATCAGCCACCAGTCAATGGCCTCGTAGTAATGACATTTCCTAGCAAAAGTAATAATCTTGTTATCTACGGGTTAAAGCATGGGATTTATCATAAAACTCATAGGTGGCAATTTTTTTTATATTAATAAGGTTAGGTTAGTCGGGATTCATTTTCGATGTGGAATATATGATGTGTAGATCTATAATTTTGATAGCATGTTAAAACGAGGTGCATCTTAAAACCTATAAATAATAGATAGTGAATTCATGTTATTAATACAGGCCAAGTTGGCCAAGATTCACTTCGAATGTGGGATATATGATGTCTCAAAAATTCCCTCCAAACCAATAGCATGGACTATAATTGAAGTACAAAAGTCCATATTAGGAACATTTATAATTTTAATGACATTTTGAAATAAGAAAGTTCATCCTAAAACTTATATGAATTAAGCAATAAATTCTTATTGTTAATAAGGCCAGATTGGTTAAAATTCACTTTCAAAATGGGATATGTGATGCCTCAACACCATGAATATTAATATTGGAGCATATCATAAAAATTCTCTGTTAAAATTTGGTGTTTATTCGTTACAAAGATATTAATTTGTTTTATTTATTATGTATAACAGTATTTTTTTAATTATAAACTTATATTAGAAAAAGAAGTGAGTACTTTTACACACGCTACAAAAGCTAGACTCCTTCTGCTTATGACCCCCGAGTCCCCATTTTAGGTGAAAAGTCAGGCATCCAGATTCTGCTGTAGATGAGACAGGTCATTTTGGGTGCCGTCCGTGGACTTCAAGGCTTCAGATGAGACAAGTACATCAGAGCCGTTGAGAGTACTTAAAAAGAATTGGAGTTTTTCTAATGTGTTGGTGTAGACGTGCTCTGTTTCATTTGATTGTTAATGGATTGGTATGACCAACTGATAGAGACTCAAACTTATCCCCTGCTGTGCGACTTGTTCAAACCATTGTTCTTCCACTTGGCTTGCATCATTTGCCATTAAATTTAGCAAAAAATGCTTGGCAAACTGACCCTAGCTTGGGGCTTACACCAACTCAGCCTTTTGGACGTTTCTTCCATTGACCCAGGAAACATATGAAAACGAATAAAGGAAGCAAGAGAGGAAGTTCCACATGTCCCATAATTTGAACTTCTACTAGCTACCTCAACTCGAAGTTTTATAAATACAAAAGTCACTTATGTATCAAATTTATTTACAGACTGCAATGTAGTGAATAAATATTAAGTAAAGAAATCAAATGAAGCAACAAAAGATAGTGATTTACGTAGAAAAGCCTCCAAGGTAGATGGAAATGTTCACATGGTAAATTAGGAAACCAATTTTCCCTATGAGTAAATAGAGTTTATAGTAGTATATCAAACATGATACTAACGAATAAAAATATCTTATCAATAAGCCAATAGTGCAGTGATTAATTACTGGTTTATCCAAATTAGGTTTTAAATTCAACAATTTATATCCTCAAACTCTCTTTTATCAAATACATAAATAAAGAAATAAACTTCTTTCTGTTTTAGTTACTAAACCTACTTACACATATATGTAACAAAGTAGATTTGCCTCGATGCCAATAAGTCCAATTTTTTTTAGAGAATAACAAGTTATATTAGATTACAATGGCTGTAACAAATCTAGTATGGGAGGAATAATAAGAAGACATTAGCTTATCCTTCTATGCTGTCAAGGGAGAAAAGTACTTACATGGATTGCAAATAAGAGCCTTAAAGTTGCTGAATTAAGAGCAAATAATCGTCACCAAAGAAAAGGAGACTTTATAATTTCAAAGTCTTATTCAAACAAATTACTTTCCTCTAGAAACTATTCATAGAAAGTACCTCACACTCAACTATACAATTATCACATATATTAATCTTTGATTTGATTATTGTAAGATTCAATAATCTTTTGATTTGATCTGATCTCAAAATGGATATGCAAAGATAATGTTGATACCCAAAAAAATAATTAAATAACGGGAATAACATTCAATGCAATATCTAATCACAATATTGAAAAATTCATAAACAAAATCCCAATAAAGAATTCCTTTAGCCAACATACTAACCTTAACTCTAAACCTAGGGGCTTACACATAAAGGGAGTTGTTGAGTTGGTGAAAGGCCACTTGACCTAGTAGGCTACATTCTTCTTTTTTAAAAAAAAAATTCTTAAAGGGGGTTGTTGAGTATGTGAAAGCTGCTTGACATGGCCAGCTTTTATTTTTTAATTCATAAAGGGAGTTGTTGAGTCGATAAATGTTACTTGACCGCCATTATCTAATTTGGGACTTTGATCTATAAGGCGTTTACTTCCCTTCCACTTATTGACTTAGCTAATTACTTGACTTAGCCTTCTATACATGTGCTCTGTTTATTTCTTTTTATGTGAAGCAACCAAAATATAACAAACTCAACATCTTCTCCTTTCTTCCCTTCCACTCTTATTTAAACCTCACTTAAAAGTCCCATAACAGTGTTATATAACCCAATAAATAAAATCTTTACAATAATTTTATTTATTTGTCAATATACCCATCCTTTCCAAGTCCTTGTCCTCAAGGATTGAGTGATGGTGATTCATGTCATGGATGTTGTTTCCCCACGATGGCCCGGTGGCCCTTGTGGAAGGAACGCAGGAGCCTTTCCACCGTTCTGGTGGAGCTTCTCTGGTGGTCTCACGCTACACCTCTACCCTTCTGTGGTTCTACAACATGGATCTTCATTAGACACAGTCAATTGGGTCATAGTCACCCAGCAGTTTAGATAAAAAATTCTCTTAACACGAAGACCGCTTCTCACTGACCGAATAACGAGTCATGTTTTCTTAGAATATTTGATATTACAGCACATCAAGAAAGTTCTAGATCTTAAGAGAGTTGTTATATAATAGAGAGTTTTGAGTTTAGTTAAATTGTATGGATACATGATTCTCGAATCTTAGGTTGTCATTCTATTATTCTAATGTTACGTTTGCATGATGCATTCCCACTTATAAAGTAATGTAACACCAACTGCTTGTAGAAGAAGAATGCTCTTGGTTTTTAAGAGAAGTCCCCTTAGATTTCATCATTTTTCATTGAATTTATGTTAGGAAAAAAAGTCATACACCATTAGCATAAAATACAACTTCTATGAAAGGCCGCCGCCATACATGATATAGTTTCTATGAGAGACTGTCACTAACATCAGCATCATACAGAGACATTGTACCGGTCTTGGGCTTCTCTACATAACAAAAAGCCCATAACAATTTAACTAAAATGCTCGTCACGTTGGTCCAGATTGGTGCTTTAGACCAACACAGCCTTCTGAACGCTTCTCTTGTTGATCAAGAAAAATAAGAAAACGAAGATTCAAGCAAGTGTGCAAGTTCCATACATTCCATAATTAGAATTTCCAATAGGTTGCCAACGGATTAGATAGAAAAAATAAATAAATAAATAAATAAATAAATCAATCAATCAACCAAAAAAAAAAAAAAGTAGCAAAAGACAATGATTTACATGAAAAATTATATTACATGCACACGAAATTTGCTTTTCTCTAAGTAGTACTATTTTCCTTTTACAGGTATAGGAGATAGGAGAAATTAAAACCAAAAGTCAGTAACTCTTCCACTCGTCTACTAATCATGTTCTTTTTTTAGGAGGGAATTGCTTGGAAATAAAAGATAGTAATAATTTGTATGGGTTGGGTTGGGTCAGGTTATAAACCTTTTATGCAACCCAACCCAAGACAAGTAACCCTAACAAAAAACAACTAAATGAAATTCAGATTGTATTGAATAACAATGACATCCAACGTTGTTTTTGAGACCTGCAGAAAGCATCTAGTCATGTAGCAGGTGTTTTCGGTCCTAGCAACGGAAAGCGTCAGTCAGAAAATGCATTTGGAAACCTTTGTCAGACGAGACCAGTCCCGACTACCCTTTCTCTCTACTCATTCTAACACACATTATGTGCGTTTGTAAGTAAACATATTCGAAAACATATTCGAATGAATTCTCTCATCAATCGGGAGTTTCAGAAAAGATTCCCGCTTTTCTCTTACAAACTCAAATCCTCGCTTGCCGCCGTCGAAAACCCATCCGTTTTTCTTGTCGAACATGAACAGACGGTCACTCCCTTCGACCCGTTTCAGCTCCTCAGTGAGCTCAGAGGGTCTAGGCACTGTACAGTCAGAAATGTCAAAGTTATACATACCCAGTTGCTTAAATCAGCTGCACTACAATCTAACATCTTTGTCGCAAATTCTTTACTTGATTTGTACTGTAAGTCTGCTACCATGGTTGATGCACTCAAACTGTTCGATACAATAGCTCGCCCCAACGCTATTTCCTGGAATATCATTATTTCGGGTTACAACCAGAGCAATTCTTTTGAGGAGTCGTGGAAGACTTTCTGCAGGATGCGTTCTTTGGGTTGTGAGCCCAATGAGATAACCTATGGGAGCGTTCTTTCAGCCTGTACCGCTTTGCAGTCTCTGATATTTGGTATGCAGGTTTATTCGGTAGCGATGAAAAATGGGTTCTTTTCAAATGGTTTTGTTAGGGCTGGAATGATAGATTTGTTAGCAAAAAATTTCAGTTTCAAGGAAGCCTTGAGGGTGTTCCATGATGTTTCATGTGAGAATGTGGTCTGTTGGAATACGATTATCTCTGGAGCAGTAAGAAATGGAGAGAACTGGGTTGCGTTGGATCTTTTTCGTCAGATGGGTTGTGGCCCTTTCATGCCAAATAGTTTCACGTTTTCAAGCGTCTTAACTGCTTGTACTGCACTTGAAGAACTTGATATTGGAAAAAAAGTTCAAGGGTGGGCAATTAAATGTGGTGTAGGAGATATTTTTGTTGGAGCTGCTATCATTGACTTGTACGCGAAGTGCGGATATATGGATGAAGCTGTTAAGGAGTTCATGCAGATGCCAATCCGCAATGTGGTTTCTTGGACTACGGTTATCTCTGGTTTTGTGCAGAAAGACGACTCTATTTCTGCCCTCAAGTTCTTCAAAGATATGAGAGAAGTGGGGGAGGAAATAAATAATTACACTGTCACCAGTGTACTTACTGCATGTGGTAAACCAACCATGCTTGAAGAAGCAATCCAAATTCATTCCTGGATAATAAAAACTGGGTTCTGTTTGGATGAAACGGTCGGGGCTGCTTTGATCAATATGTATTCAAAAATAGGAGCTCTGCATCAATCTGAGTTGGTCTTTAGAGAGATTGGAAATGTAAAGAATCTGGGTGCATGGGTTGCCTTAATATCTGCTTTTTCTCAGAATCAGAACCCCGGAGGAGCCATTGAGGTTTTTCTTAGGATGTTAAGAGAAAGTGTGAGACCGGATAAGTTTTGTGCATCAAGTCTTTTGAGTATTATAGGCTGTTTAAATTTAGGTAGACAAATTCATTGCTACACTCTTAAGACGGGTTTAGTCTTTGATGTTTCTGTCAGTAGTTCGCTGTTCACAATGTACTCAAAATGTGGTCTTTTAGAAGAATCCTATACAGTTTTTGAGAAAATCTCTGACAAGGACAATGTTTCATGGGCATCAATGATTGCCGGTTTTGCAGAAAATGGTTTTGCAGATCAAGCTATTCAATTATTTAGGGAAATGCTGTCCGAAGAAATTATACCTGATCAGATGACCTTAAATGCGACACTTACTGCATGTTCTGCTCTTTGTTCTTTATGGAAAGGAAGGGAAATTCATGGTTATGCTCTTCGGCTAGGTGTTGGAAAAGATACAGTAGTTGGTGGTGCACTTGTGACTCTGTACTCAAAGTGTGGCTCTCTAGAATTGGCAACTAGAGTGTTTGATATGCTTCCTCAAAAGGATCAGATTGTTTGCTCCTCTTTGGTTTCGGGGTACGCCCAAAATGGGTACATTGAAAAGGCCCTTATATTGTTTCGTAAAATGCTGATAGCTGATTTGGCCATTGACTCTTTCACAGTCTCATCTATGCTTGGAGCCATTGCACTTTTGAATAGACCAGGCATTGGGACTCAACTGCATGCCAGCGTTACAAAGATTGGTCTGGAATCAAATGTTTCTGTTGGAAGTTCCCTGGTGACAATGTACTCAAAATGTGGGAGCATAGAGGACTGTCAGAAAGCATTTGATCAGATAGAAAAGCCTGATTTGATAGGTTGGACTGCTATGATTGTCAGCTATGCTCAACATGGGAAAGGTGCTGAGGCTTTAAGTTTTTATGAGCTTATGAAGAAAGAAGGAATTAAACCAGATTTGGTGACCTTTGTTGGACTTTTGTCTGCTTGCAGCCATAATGGATTGGTTGAAGAAGCATATATCCTTTTTAATTCTATGACCAAAGATTATGGAATGGAGCCTGGTCATCGTCATTATGCCTCTATGGTCGATCTTCTTGGCCGCTCAGGGAGATTGAAGGAGGCTGAAATGTTCATTAATAATATGCCAATGAAACCCGATGCCTTGGTATGGGGAACCCTGCTGGCTTCTTGCAAAGTATATGGGGATATTGAACTTGGAAAACTAGCAGCCAAAAAGGTTATGGAGTTGGAGCCATGTGATCCTGGAGCTTATGTTTCCTTGTCAAACATCTGCGCAGATGTGGGCCAATGGGAAGAAGTATTGAAAATTAGAAGCCAGATGAAGGAAATTGGGATGAAGAAGGAACCTGGCTGGAGCTTTGTGTGAAACTCAATTAGGCCATGAATGCCGAGTTTCAATGACTTGTGATTTAGTTCTTTTGGTTTTTTGTCTTCTGTAAGTTTCTTATGGAGTTACATGCCTTACACTTTGTAAAATGAGGATATGTGCCTGATTCTGAAGAGGAAGCAAACCAACAAGGATACGCCTCAAAAACGAGAAGACAGTACAGAACCCAATAGGCATACTGGTTAGAAATGCCTTAATAGTTTTTCACACCATTTTTCACTTTTCGCTTTGCTTTGCATTTTAAGAATGTAACCTCACCGTATTAGATGGGGTTTCACCTCTTATGTTCTCTCCTTTTCCATTTGATCTTTTCAGTTTAGAGCCCACAAATCTATATTCGTTTCACTTCATAATTCATGAAGATTGTGGAGTAGGAATACCCCTGGACCATGTATTCTGGTGTGAAATCCAAAATCTTTGTCAAAAGTAGATGTATCCAGTGAAAATAAACTTGCTGATGTCTAGCACTCCCTTGCAGAATAACTGGTCTACACCTTTCCAAGATCGGCATGAGATTCACTGTAAATCAGGCAGATCCAACGTGTTGGATGCTTCCTATAAACACGGAGAAGTAATCTGTCCCTCTAATCTAAGAACAGAGTTATCTTGGAGAACCACTTGAGCTAGAAAACTTGTCAAGCTCTACATTTGTAAGTCCTCACAATCTGTTTTAATTACGTCCCTTGACTGTTATTTTCACATACAAATATTTACGTTGGTGTGTGCATAAGATTACTTGACTCTACTCTTCCCTAATATACCATTTTGATATTTATGAAGTCCTGTATTATTTTTCACCTGCATGACACTGCAAAATAATATATTATGCTTTAGCCTTCCTAATAATGCATTCAACGCCAATGCTATAACAATTTTGGCATTATCATTTCAATAAAAGCTAATTATGATCGTTTTAGTAAATATTAGGCATGTGAGAAACAGAATTCTGTCAACGAGGAATGCTATTGATTCTGCAATTATATCTTTACTGGCAGTGGATTTTTCCAGGACCTCCCGATTTCCAAAACTTCTTTCCTGTATGATGTAGATTTAAAACGCTTTTAAGCTCATATCTATGTCACAAATTTTCTTTTCCACACATTGCATCCTCTGATTTTACTATGTAGTTTCAGGAGATCAGAGACTTTCTTGACGAGTTTGGTTACTTGCCTTTTTTTCTTTTTGGATTGTATGGGCAGGGTGGGTGAGGTTGTAGCCCCAAAAGCTTGGCATTTTCCTTTGCAGCAGGGGATTGTTCTTGCTTTTGAATCAGGGAAGATAGGAGTTGAAGGCCAAGCACGAACCAGATTTCAGGTTACAGCGGCAAAGTCCAATAAACACAGCTACATTTGCATGGGTCCAAGGGAGCAGATGTACAATTTTCTTCTGTTTTATTGCTCTTTTAAATTACAATACCCACGGGACCTGTTTTAGGTGTTTAGAAGAAAAGTGGCACCAAATGTTTCAACGTTGAGCCATTTCAATTTTCGTTGTACACATAAAATCAATAAAAGATTCAAGGTAGCCCGTTTCGCTCTGCACAGTTCTACAAGCATACTAAAGAGCCTCTTTCTTCTATTGATACAAAGTAATTAATCTACAAAAAAGCCAATCCATTCAAAAATCTAAACCAAAAAGGAAGCAAAACTGGGGTAATCCCATATATCTGCATTTTGGAAGAAAGGAAGCGGTAAAGAAGCCCATCGGTGAGACTATTAAGATTCCTCATTGTCTTTGCTGCTTAAGCTTTAACAGCTACCGCCCCTTTTCATGATCAAAATCCGGTAGAAGGTTACCAGTTGATGCCGCTATTCTGTAAGCCGTTATCCTATCATATTCTGGATGTAATACCTGCAACGGTGTTTAAAACAGAATTATACAACGAGGTTTATTCATATGAATTACGCTTTGTTTTATCCTTTTTTTATTTTTATTTTTTTGGGAAATCCATGTTTATTCTTTTTCTATGTCCTAACAGATCAGAGTAGATGTTAATGACAAAATGATAAGACCAAGGAAAAAGAAGCAAACCTGCATAATTTTCCAGTAAAATGGAAGCCAGAGAAGTTACTGAAGTCACTTCCAAGATAAGCTAACAAGAAGCAGCAAGCTGTATACAATAGCAAAATCAGTGCACTCACGTTAAGATTTTAATGTATAGCAAGTGTATGACATGTTCACAGAGGTTTTATCCTTTGATTATAAGGAACAACCAATTATGAACACCAAAATATGGACATTCTAGACGGGATCAGCATGAGGTTGTTAAAGGCAAAACGGTGGGGTTGAGTCAGAAGAACTAGCAAGCAAAACCCAGTGTTACCAATTTGGATGATTTTATACCAGCTTTCATTCAAGAAGTGGTCCGTCTCAAGAATCAAACACTTGACAGCCATAGCCTTTCTAGTATTTAGGCCAGATGAGTATCAAGTAAGCACCAAAATGCCCTATATGTCTCAAAATGCAAGAGACATCTTTTCAGAACACTTGGCCAGAGTGCCTTTGTCAAGGAAGGCAACCCATCTAAAGCTGCGACATATGCAGGCGGTAAATTGATATTAGAGAAGTCCACGCAGATGACTCCCAGGCACTAAAATACATGCTGAATTTCTAGTTTTCTGGTAGAATATAGCTATAAAAGAATACCAAACACAAGCCACTTATCAACACATCTCTCTAATAACCCAGCAACACCCAGAGAAAGGTAGACTATATTGATCATTCAGCTCAGGAAACAACTATTTTCGTAATGCATACCATGCATAAGCTAAGTTAGGAGGTAACTAATGAAAAAGTGGAGGAATACCAAGTGTGCTGCAGTACTCCTTTCAGATGTCACTGGCATAGAGTCTTAAGAGCTTTCAATTTGAGGCTTCTGAGTTTGTGGAATTATGTCAAGACTTAAGAGCCATAATTTCCACTTCCAAAATCAGGATACTGATCCATTGATATTCAAAGGCATCATTTATAAACTTGAGAAAACTTCGCTGGAAGCTTTTTCTTAAGTAATTTCTTATCTCTAATGCCATCATATAGAACTTCATAAGCATAATAAGTTATATGACTTTTCTTCAACAAATCTTCGACAACAATCTTTGGTGCTGCTACCTCCCTTTTATCTGCCTCAAAAATTGTATTCACAACCTCAGGGACAATGCCTTTGCGCACCATAAGATGGATAATACCAACTGCCTCATGAACTCTGTGCTCCACACTAAGACAATTCAGCAATCGTCCAAATGTCGCCAGAGATGGAATAAACCCCTTCTTAATCTTTTCCATGAGAAAACTGTACCCAGAATTAATGTTCCCTGTTTTGCAGAAACCATCAATAATGACACGGTATGTGTAACCGTCTGCTGTACAGCCTTTGTCACCCATCTCATGAAAAAGCTTTTCTGCCATATTAATATTCAGCTTTTCAGCAAAAGCATTGATCATGATATTGTATGTCGCTGTTGTGTGGGAAACCCCGTATTGTTTTTCCATTCTTCTAAATAGCTGGTAAGCTCCATCCAAATCACCACTGGCACAAAATCCATCAATCAATGTTGCAAAACTAACAATATCTGGAGTCAAACCCTTGTTTTTTATTTTCTCAAGTAAGTTCATAGCTTCATTAACTTTTCGAGTTTTGCAGAGGCTTTCTAGAACTATGTTATATGCAATGATATTAGGAACACACCCTTTGTCCAACATTGCATTGAAAGTATCCATAACATCTTTAAACTTTGCAGCCTTGCAAAGCCCATTCAGAACAGTATTATTTGTGATAACATCAGGAGTGACACCATGACTCCACATTATATCTACCATCTCAAGCGCTTTATCCAACTTCAACTGTTTACAGTAACCATCAATCAAAGTATTAAAGGTAAATATGTCAGGAAGACAGCCTTTGGCAATAGCATCATTCATGAGATTATTGGCATCTGAGACACACCCCATCTTGCACAAACCATTAATAACTAAGTTGTAAGTCCATATATTGGGGCTGCAACCATTTTCTGACATCTCATTGATCAGTTGCAGGGCCTGCAAAATTAATCCCTGCTGAGAGAATCCTTTGACTAAAGTATTGTACACAACAATGCTAGGTTTTAATCCTTTCCCCAAAGCTTCATTAAATACTGCCACGGCATGGTCAATATCACCATCATGGCATAATCCATTGATTAATGAGCAGTAAGTAAATTCATCAGGCACAAACCCCTTGAAAATTGCATCATTAAGAACCTTATGTGCATCATGTATCATACCCTGTTTGCAATATCCATCAATAATACTGTTGTAGGTAAAGCCATCAGGCTGCAACCCATCATTCACCATTTTATGCAAATAATTCTCAGCTTCCACAACTTTAAGGTTCTTACACAATCCACAGATCATTGTGTTGTATGTGACAACATCAGGAGTCAGACCACCATTCTTTATAATATCGAATGCCCTAATGGCCTCAGTAAGTGCACCTTTTCTGCAAAGGCCCTGAATGAAGATATTGAATGTAAACAAATTTGGCATAACTCCCTTCTTAAGTACCTTGTTGAGAAGTTTTTCACTTTCGTGAACACTTCCCTTCTTACAAAGCGTATGTATAAGCTTATTAAATGTGGTAACATCGGGGCAAATACCATGCCCAAGCATCCCTATAAACAATTCATATGCCTCGACTTGAAAATTCTCATGATAAAAGCCACCAATCACCGTACAATATGCAACCGCATTTGTCTTACATCCCTGAGAAGCCATGTTATTAAGAAGTCTCAGTGCAGCATGAGGCCTACCTGTTCTACAGAAGGACTTTATCCTAATTGTGAAAGTATATACATCTGGAACAATCCCTTTATCTCTCATCCTCAAATAAACTTTATGGGCTTGATTAAAGTACCCATACTCAACTAGTATGTTCATGATTACGTTATAAGATTGAACCAATGGCTCACAATCATAAAAATCCATTCTCTCAAACACATCTACAGCCTCTTGAACCTTCCCTTTCCTTCCATAATTCCTCATGACTCCAATATACACACCTTCTAGTAAGCTATTATCGATATTCATCCTCAACTCCGATATCATACTCTCCATGGCCTTAAACTCCCCGTGAAACCCAAGCTTCTGAATCATGCATTTATAAGTTAACAGCGTATGCTTGAACCCATTTTCCTTTTTCACTGAATTGAACATTGCAAGCGCCTTAAGAGGATCTTTTTGATATTTAATGACCGCGGAGACATGTTTAGGAAGCAAAGCAGTACTCATTTCAAAACACAGAACTAACGAATGACAATCACATTAAAATCCATAACCCCAGTAAATTTTGAAGCTTTTCGGAGCTCAAATGAAGCCTTAAAGACCCAAAAATAAGGGAGAAATACTCTTACGTGTTGTGTTTGATTAGTTGCAAAATGACGGAAAACCGAAGCTAAGACGAAACTCAAGGTGCTCCCATGTTAAAGGAAGGTGAAGAAGAAAGCATGAAGCAGATGGAGGGTTTTGAACAGAGCTCATAGGAGTTGTCTTGTGCACTGAGTTTTATTGTTGACGTGTCCTTTCTCTCTCTCTCTCTCTCTCTCTCTCTCTCTCTTTTTTTTTTTTTTAAATCAATTAGATCTTAGTTTTTGGAGTAATTTAATTATAGGTTATTTTTGTGTTAAAATTTACCATAATATTATGGTTTTGTTCAATATTAGCTTCTATTTTTATTACAATAAAAATCTTGTAAAAATATTTTCAAATTGTTTAATATGAGACGGATGAAAAATAATGTATATATTTTACATTCTTTAATATTAAATAACATTTTTTTGAAATGAAATATATTTTCCTTTGATAAAAGTAAATTACAAAAAATAATTGTTTCAACAATTTCCATGCTTAACAATTTTGAACTCGATTCCTATCAATTGTATACTTCATTACAAGCTTAAAATCCATCCCCAATATATTATTTATATTTTTTAATGGTAGGGTATTTTCCTACATTCCGAAGACTCAAAAAATAAAAAGACTCCTGCGTCGTTTGCCGAACTAAGGAGAAGGCGCTGGGGGAGAAAGAGTTCACAGAGAGAGAATGGATACGCCAGGACAGTGGTTGGAGAAGGCGCTGGTGGATCTATGCCAAAGGGTAGAGACGGGTCTGGGTTTGGGCATGGATAACGATATGAT
The DNA here is from genome assembly GCA_028551475.1 of Casuarina equisetifolia. Lineage (NCBI taxonomy): Eukaryota > Viridiplantae > Streptophyta > Magnoliopsida > Fagales > Casuarinaceae > Casuarina > Casuarina equisetifolia. The sequence goes on from CM052357.1 coordinate 22,386,669, forward strand.
CTCGGGCTTGGTTTCCTACTGCGAGCTCGCTCATCCTCAAGACGCCAAAGAGTACCTTGACGTAATTCTTTCTCTATCTCTGTCTTACCTGCCATTAATTCGATCTTGTTTTTCATGGATACTGGCTTTAGTTTGTGCTACAAATTCTGGGCCTTCCTCAAATTCTTCGTTTTTGTTGAGGTTATGATGAATGTCCGAGTTATACTCTTTTGTCCGCAACCGCTCTGTTTGATAGAATGGTTTCCGCGGCTAATTGAGAGCTTTGAAGTCATTGTTACGGCTAGGAAGGGTTTTCGGTTTGTTTTAGCAATTGTTGCCTGATTTTAACCGGATAAAACCCTCTTAAGAAAGGTACATTAGATTAGTTGTAGGTTTTGACTGTCAAAGGGCAAACACTTTCATAGTTTAGGTAATTCTGATGAGCTGTTTGGGTCTTGAGATCGGCGTCATTACTTGCTACACTTTATGCAGCTTCATGGTATCTCATATGGTTATTCCTCAACAAGAAAAAATTTTCATTGTACGATGAGACACACTGTTAGAAGTCGCCTTTTGAGGAATGTTGGATAATTTCCTGAAGCTCGTTGCACATTTATTCTTGTCATTTAAGGTTACCATGTGTTTGATATTGGCTTATCATTAGATGAGTCTTCTTCGTTGTCTTTTGTCTTTTTATTTGGTTAGTTTGGCTACGCAGTTTAAGTTTCTTTACTTTCTCTTATTAAGTTTTGACAAGTCGTGTATGTCTGGTTCGAATTTCATTATTCATGTGGTAGAAAGGGCTTTCATTTGCCCTTCAGGCTGTTTTTTCAAGGTTGTTTTGCATTATTTTGCACTCTTAGAAGATGTTAGATTTGCTTTTCACCTCTACCGAAGCCAGGGGAGCTGAAGACTAAAATATCATTCGAAGGCAATGATCAAAAATATACAAAAAGGAAATGTAGGGACTGAAGGACTTTGACTTTCTCATGCTAAAAGTTAACACTGAATCCTGGAATTTGATGGATGTATGTTTTCTTTAAAAATATTTTTTGGTTTTATGCATCTTCCGTGAAAAGCAATCCTTCAGAATTAGATTTTTTACTCGTCTCTCGTTTTGATGCTGCAAGGAAACTGTCCGTTGATTGCTATAATGTTTGTCTTTTGGGTATTGTGCATCAATATTGTACCTTTTACATTTGGAAATGTTTTGATTGGCCTTGAAATTTGAATGTCACACTGATAACTTGATGTGATTTATTTTTGCTCCTCTTGGGAGTTATTAACACATCACCTGGTTCTTGCTGGAGTTAGCTAAAATAGAAACATGGAAGGGAAATGACTCTATAGATGTACATGAATGCAATAGTAGGACTTGAACAGTTTGAGGGAAATTGTTACCCGTTTGCAGTCTGGCTGAGTTCCTATTACTCATAGGCTGCAAAGATGGCAGTCTACATATGTTCTTACTTTTTCAGATGCCACAGAAGCAGATTTTTGCTGCCGAGCTGTTTAAAGCTGAAAATTATGGTTTATGCGTTTTTCTATACAGAATATTATTGGTCAGCAAGTGGGCAAAACTGTCATTGAGGAATATTTACGGAGGAGAGGTCACTCAGATGTTGGTAACAACCCCCCAGATGTTCCAACTTCAAAATTGCAAGCATATGTCAAACCCCGCTCGGATGAAGGTTCTGCTAGTGGAACCAAGAAACCACTTAGAACGCCAAAAGTTGTTGCAGTACCCAGTTCTCTGGCAGTAACAAAAAAACAAACGTTGGCTAGTTATCAGGAAAACCAGGTCCCCTCTGAAACTAGTGAGTCAAGAACTACCCAGAAAGGTAACCAAGTCAATTCTAAAAAGAAGAAAGCTGGGAAAGTTGTTTCACTTGCAGAAGCTGCCAAAGGGTCAATTGTATTTCAGCAGGGGAAACCATGCTCATGCCAAGCCCGCCGCCATAAACTGGTGAGCAATTGCTTATCTTGTGGCAAGATAGTTTGTGAACAAGAGGGAGAGGGGCCTTGCAGTTTTTGTGGTGCGCTTGTGCTGAGGGAAGGGAGCACATATGCTGGTCTAGATGAAACTTTGCCTTTCCAATCGGATGCTGAAGTAGCTGCTGAAGAATATGCAAAGAGGCTTGTAGACTATGACCGAAACTCTGCGGCACGTACTACAGTTATAGATGACCAGAGTGACTACTACGAGATCGAGGGGAACAGTTGGCTGTCAATGGAGGTATCCAGTTTCCTTTTCAGCCAGTGTAGTTGAAACATGTAGTAGTACTTTTAGTAATCTTTCATATGTACTTAACCGGCAACCCTCATTTCTCGTGCAGGAAAAGGAACTACTCAGGAAAAAACGAGAGGAGATTGAAGAAGCAGAGCGTGCTAAACGAAATAAAGTGGTTGTGACTTTCGATTTGGTCGGCCGCAAGGTTTTTAATTCTCCCCCGAAATTCACAGTAGTATATTTGGATCAGTCGCTGCATCAATTTCGGGTCATTGCTTGTGTTAGACCCTCAAAAAGCACCCTCATATCCATTTTTCGTAGCAAATTTTCTGCTTCTTTAATTTTAATGTTCGTTTTCTGGTCAAAGATGCTTTCAAATTGGTCTCATATGGTCAGTTGCATTGTCGATAAGAAAATTTCTGGCTCTTTCTTTCTCATTGCTGTTTTTGACCCAGATCTGCATGATCAGAATGTGTATTCTTTTACTTACATGGGCATATGTTTTGCAGGTTCTTTTGAATGAAGATGAAGTTTCAGAATTAGCATCGGAAAACAGGATACTACGCCCAGCGGATGAAAGAGAAGTGAACCGGATTAAACCAAACCCCACTTTGAGAGTGCAACCGGTGTTCGTGGACCCAGGCCCCAGTCAGAACCCTGAGAGAAGTAGACAACCAAACAGGAGCCTAAGCAGCGGTTTGTGCTTGGAGATAACAGGCAGGGTGCAGCATGATACCAATGAATTGAAGTATTTTTTGAAAGATAAGCAGGTTGAAGCAAGTTAAATGGGAAAGATTATAGTGAATGTGAATGTGAATGTGAATATTCAGAGAGGTGTATATAGAAGATTACGTGGAGCTTTGTGTTTTCTGTTTTACCCGATACGTTTACATTGGTACACATTTTACCATAATTTTCCACCTTTTGGTGTGGGCAGAAGAGCCACCTGGGTGTTCTATATTCCGATTGACTTCTTTGCCCCCGAATAGTCTCGAGATATCTTGGCCAAGCTGTCATTTCCCCTGCACCACACTTACCCTTCGGCCCTCCTACTTGGCCTGCCTACTCATGAATTCTGGGGTTAAAAACGTGATTCGGTTAACCAAGTTACTGTTTTGCCCCCCATAAAGTAACTACCTGCGTTAATTTCTGGGGCCGCAATGGTGATTTTCATGAACGCGGACAGACTCCATTGCCCCCCGAATTTGACATATTTTAGCCAAATCGCCGTTATGCCACTTGCGTTACCCTTTAGTCCTTGGAATATGCCTACCTGTACTTGAATTAGGAGGCTATAAACGTAATTTGAACGTTTGGAATCGGGGGCTACAAAGGTAACTCAGTCTATAAAGTCTTTATAAAAAATAAGTAAATAAGTAAAGTCTTTATAAAAAAATAAGTAAATAAGTAAAGTCTTTATAAGAAAATAAGTAAATAAGTAAAGTCTTTATAAAAAATAAGTTTTTATAACAAATAAAACTAAATAAATAATATATATCAAATGCGCCCAACCGGACGTGGAGATGGCCGAGTTGGTCTAAGGCGCCGGATTAAGGTTCTGGTCCGAAAGGGTGGGTTCAAATCCCACTCTCCACAATTAACCCTTTTTTATAGGCTTATTTTTTGTTATTATTATTTGAAATTAACAAATAAACAAATAAAGGCATGGCCAAGGCTTCCGAAATGGCGGGATCTAATTGGAAGGAGACTAAACTCCCATGTTTCCTTCCGAAACCATCGGATCTTTTCAACCCAACGAGGTTGCGTTTAGGCAGAATCAATGAAAACGGTGGAGGACACATGGATGGGATCTACCGCATCAACAATCTCGAACGAAACATTGCTTCCTTTGCTCTTCTGAGGACGGGGACGGAGGGAAAGACAGTCAAGCCCGCCTTTCGGAATCTCATACCATTCGCCATTTTCATCTTTCGCGCTCATATACGGCTCCTGTCTCTCTCTCTCTCTCCCTCTCTTCCTCTCTTCCTCTCTCCCCCCTTTATGTACTTTGGAGGATGAAGATGTGAATCCGATTTGACTGCGCACAAAAGGATTGCGCGTTTCTGCAATCTGAGATCCGTAAGCGTTTCCGGTCTCTATTTACGCCTGTTTACGAGGCAATTCTCATGTTTATGATTCTAACCCTGCAATTCAGCGGTGTTCTTTCTTTATTGGTTGTCTTGGTAGATGATGCTTGTGCCTGACAATTTTACAAAATCGTTAATTGTTTTAGCTCTTGTGGTCTTAGTAAGAATGGTATTAGCGCTGAGATTATATTCTTAATTTCATTTTTCGTTAAACGTGATGTATTGTGCAAATAAAAAGAAAATGAAAAGCCGCGTTTTTCATGGTCATTTGCTCTAAACCTTATTTGGTTTGATTTTTAATTGTTTCTTTTCTTTCTATAGTTCTAAGATTGATCATTCGTGAAACGCAACAATTCACATTTAAGGACAGCTTAGTGATCAAACAAAAATGTCAAGTGTGCATCTTGACTGAAAATCACTGACACTGAAGTGCAGTCTATCCATTTATCTACATACATATGTATAGGTGTGTTCGTGTGTGTGTTTTGTGTAATTGTAGGTTCTGTATATTTGCTCCAGTAAAGTTAAACCATTTTGGATAAGTTGGATATCAAAAGCCACCTGTTTTTCTGTTAGTGATATTTAAAGGTTCATCCAATACATGCCATGCATTTATGTCCTTCTGTGATGTAGAAATGCTAAGTACTCTATATAAAAATCCAGGTAATGGCGACGAAGGGGAATTCGGGAGACATTAGAACTAGGAGTTCTACGCCGATTTTCATTGTACTTTGTTTGTGTGGTTTCTTTTATATACTGGGTGCATGGCAGCGAAGTGGTTTTGGGAAGGGAGACAGCATAGCTTTGGAGATAACGAGACATTCAGACTGCAGTATCCTCAACAATCTAAACTATGAGACCCATCACAATGGTGAGGTTGGAACAACTGAGGAATCTGAAGTAGAGGTTAAGCAGTTTGATTCATGTGGTGATCAATACATTGATTACACACCTTGTCATGATCAAATGCGGGCAATGACCTTCCCTAGGGAAAATATGATCTATAGGGAACGACATTGCCCTCCTGAAGAAGAGAAGCTTCGTTGCCTTATTGCTGCACCAAAAGGATATGCGACCCCATTCCCGTGGCCCAGGAGTCGTGACTATGTGCCCTTTGCAAATGCGCCTTATAAGAGCCTGACAGTTGAAAAGGCCGTCCAGAACTGGATTCAATATGAGGGCAATGTGTTTAGGTTCCCTGGTGGAGGCACACAGTTTCCTCACGGAGCAGATGCATATATTAATCAACTTGCTTCTGTGATTCCGCTGGACAACGGGAGGGTTAGAACTGCCTTGGATACAGGCTGTGGGGTAAGTTAAACTTATAAAGCATCCTAATATTGAAATAATCTCTGCTGTTTTTCATCAGCATAGTGCTCTTATACCCATATTCTTATTTTCATCACACCTACTCTATGTTCTTTAATTCATAGCATTTGTGGATTCATACAGACTGTGGGATCATTGCATTTTCAGTGCACACACTGTACATGCACTTCTTCTAATCAATAGAGTTCATCTTTCGTTCATTCTATGCACAAGAACTTTTTTATCTTGTCTATTGAGCTTTTATTTGTATGCACAGTTTTCATTTTTGTATTATAATTGAGTTATTGCTTGTGGATGGTGCTCAGGTTGCAAGTTTTGGTGCATACTTGCTGAAGAAAAATGTTATTGCCATGTCATTTGCACCAAGGGACTCTCATGAAGCACAAGTTCAATTTGCTCTGGAAAGAGGTGTTCCAGCAGTTATTGGTGTACTTGGAACCATGAAACTGCCTTATCCTTCTAGAGCCTTTGACATGGCACACTGTTCCCGTTGCTTGATTCCATGGGGTGCAAATGGTGAGCACAAAAATGATATAGCCTGATATGTAATATGTCTGAAGGCTGTAGCCAAGTGCAATCCAAGATTACTTAATGATCATCCATTATTAAGTTCATGTACTGGGATTCCAAATTAAACATAAAGCAACCTGGACCTCTTTGACTTCACCATAGTGGCTGCCACTTATCAAGCTTGACTTCTTCTAGTCAGCTGAAGAGTTATTGTCTGATTTTACGATGCCTTAAGATGGGCCTCATAATTCCTGGACAGAGAATACAATCCAAGTGATCATTGACAAATTACTTTTTATTTTTATTTTTTATGAATTTCTGGGTCTTTATAATTGATGTTGCTTTTCTTTGTTTCCATTTTAGGTATTGCATCTAACTTCTAACAACATTATTGGACTCCTGCAGATGGAATGTACATGATAGAAGTTGATCGAGTTCTTAGACCTGGTGGTTACTGGGTTCTTTCTGGTCCACCCATCAACTGGAGGGATAATTACCAAGCATGGCAGCGTCCTAAGGAAGAGCTTGAAGAGCAACAAAGGAAGATTGAAGAGATTGCTCAGCGTCTTTGCTGGGAAAAGATGCATGAGAAGGATGAAATTGCAATTTGGAGAAAAAGAGTAAATTATGACTATTGTCATGATCAAGATCCTCAACCTACAATGTGCAAGCCCGAAAATGCTGATGATGTTTGGTATGTCATTCTCTCAGAATTTCTCCTTTCTTACAAACATTTCAAATCATTATTGGACAAGCAACTGAATTTCTCTGGAAGAGTTCTCGCCCAATATTTGCTGCAACAATTTGTTTTTGGTTATCCTTTTAGCATATTGGTTTTGATGTACCTCTTATACCTGTATATGTGCTTTGCATTTCTGGTTCTGATAATAATAATAAGACACGGTTATTCGGTGATGTACTTTGTACACTACATGTTCCCTCTATGTTGCTTTGGGCTTTAGGCATTGTGAATTGGGAAAAGTACTCAGAATGTATTTTGATGACCTAATATGTACACTATAACGTTCCAAAGGTATCTGAGAGTTTTTGTCCAAACAAGATTTTCTAGGTGCCAAGTGTTTGTGGTTGGGTTTCTTCTCTTATAGTTGTTTAAATTAAGATTTTTATGTGTCCTTTTTAACTTCTTCAGTGATACTAATTAAGTTTGAAATGTAGCATTCTTTTTTGTTCTTTTTATAGGAGAATCTTGTAAGTTTGCTTTGAAAATTTTATTTCCTGCATCCAGGTACAAGAAGATGGAAGCATGTGTAACTTCTTATCCTGATACTACAACTCCCCATGAAGTTGCTGGTGGAGAATGGAAGCTATTCCCAGAGAGACTTAATGCCATTCCTTTCAGAATATCTAGTGGATCAATTTCTGGATTAACTAGCGAAGCATTTCAGGAGGACAGCCGATCATGGAAGAAGCATGTCAATGCTTATAAGAGGATTAACAAGATTCTTGATTCAGGGAGATATCGAAATATTATGGATATGAATGCTGGTCTTGGAGGTTTTGCTGCTGCTCTTGAATCTCCTAAGTTGTGGGTTATGAATGTGATGCCTACAATAGCTGAGGATACTCTGGGTATTATCTATGAGCGGGGATTGATTGGCATATATCATGATTGGTAATTTCTGGGATGTCTTTCCGTTAGATTATTCCTTTGCTAGTATAATTATTGAGTGGAATGCTAATCTGTTGAAGAAGCCAGATCTTAAGCTTAGCCTTCATTGCAATTTTGATGATCCTCTTCCTATCATGTGTCTCCTGTGATAATATGCAACCAAGGCCTTTTCCCTCCTATATTGGGCTGGTCACAATAATCTTTTGCTTGATTCTGGGACCACATTTCCTCTCAAATCAGCAAAACTGTCCTCCCTTACTACCTTCTTAGCGTGTACTATGCTAAAATTTCTTTAAGCTACTCCAGTAGAGAATTCAACGCTACTCTAGTTTTCCTCATTCATCTTGGAGATATATCGGATGTCTAACCTGATATTATTTACATCTTAGACTCTGCTTTGTTCTGGGAAGTTTATGTGTATTTTTGAGCTAAGCATGTGCATCTTCTGATTGTAATTAGAATATATGTTCTCTACTACGTATGTATTGAGACAATACATATGTGTTCTTTCATTTAAGAAGGGCCCTTTACCTTCCATAGTTTGAACTGGTCAGATTGGGATTGTCGTCAATTGATACTTTAAGAAGAGTGATGACTTGTACATTCACATTCCGTTTCTCAAGGGAGTGCTGCTTGATCACTATTGCATCTATAGTCAGCAGTACTTTGTATGATATATGTGTGCAGTAGCAAAGAATATTATCGGATTTTAGTTGTGCAGAGATCAATGAGGAACAACATTATTAAGTATTAGGAGCAATAGGTTATACATAGGCTAAATTTTGGCGATAAATTTAATTCATATTCCCTTGGAAAGATAATGCATCATGACTATGGCCTGACTCTGGTATCATGCTGTTCTTTGACAATAACCACATCTGTTAAGTTCAGGATATAGGGTCCTGTAGGGTGCTCCAGAGAGTCATGGACCGGGGAAAGCATTGATCTTCGTGTTCAGGAGCTAGTTCTAACAATTAAAGCTGAGAATGACGTTTTGTAATGGTTAGAGTGTAAAACAAAACAAAGGAACGCAAGCCCTGAAAAAGTTAACACACTGCGGAGATCTTATTACATTATTGCATTTGAAAAAAATTTCGTTACTTTGTTCTTGGTATAGGCATACTTATAGGGCTAGCCAATCAGAAGATGCAATCAATTAATCACTGCGGTTGACAATCTAGCAAAGGATGTCGGCATCCAGAAAGAAGTCTTATCTGGAAATCTTAGCTGATCAACCTTTAATAAGCGTGATTTTAAGTTGTGATTGTTTTGTTTCTGCTTCCTACAGGACTGTAATTCTACTTAAAAGTGGCTCAATGCTAACTCCTATATCTTACTTGGCCTTTTGTGCATTGGTTGTTAGAAAATAAAGAATGGAGCTAGCTTTTTTTCTTTTCTTTTTTCCTTTTTTTTTTTTTCTTTTCTTTCCTCCATGAAGCTTAAGTTGGATGTTTGCTTCGTCTCTTCTTTTGTTACCTCCCTCATTCCTCTATTTTGTTCATAACTTTCTGTTTTGAACCAGGTGTGAAGCCTTCTCAACATATCCCAGGACATACGACCTTATTCATGCAAATGGTGTTTTCTCCTTGTACAAGGATAAGTAAGTCTCATTTGTCATTTCATCCTTCTTTATTCTGATGGAATAAAGACCTCACTATTTGTAGTGTTGATCTATAAAACATACTAGAAGCAGGAAGGTATAAATGTTGTGAAAATAGAATTTTGCACCATTAGTACCATTACCCTTAGTTCACAATTGTAATATATATGAATACGATATTCTTGAACTTGAGTATTTGGTAACTGGTGAAGTCCACCTCCATTTAATATTAAACATAAATGCAGACAAAATACTTTGCCATGGCTTATTAAATGAAAGCTTAATTTTCCCAACCATCAGCACAACTTGGCAGAATCATGAATTGACCAGGATGCACCTTATAGCAAAAACCATCTCAGGGATGCCATTGGCGTTGCTATGAACTCATGTGGCTTGTCCCGGTTGGGACATGAAATCCAAACTATTGCAGGTGCAATGTGGAAGATATTCTTCTGGAGATGGATCGCATACTACGGCCTGAAGGAGCAGTTATATTCCGTGACGAAGCAGATATACTGATCAAGGTTAAAAGAATTGCAAAAAGAATGAGGTGGAGTACGAAAATGGTTGATCACGAGGATGGCCCTCTTGTCCCAGAGAAGATAATGTTTGCTGTCAAACAGTATTGGGTTGCGGGTGAGAACAACTCCACATCTTTGCGGTGAAAAGAAAGACGAGGAAATTTTCAGTTGAATTACAGAAGGAAGCTCTTCGAGTCTGAAGCTCTATTCCTACGAACCCATGGGCGTCCAGGAAAGTAGCAAGCTGGGTGATGTGACTACCGTGGTAAAGATTATTGATTCTTCTGTTTCATTGATTGATATAGCACATTGATAGGTGTTCTTAATTTTAGTTCTCGATGTTGATTTGGGCCTCAAGATTTAAGTTATTTAGTTCTCATGGTCTCTCTTTCAAGAGCATAGCACTGATGTTAAGCTTCAGGCTCAAACCGGAGTGAACCCTTATTTTTGGCTTTAGCATGTCCTGCCATAGTGTGTATAAACTGATTTGGCGGTTTTACCTCATGTTAATATCTTATTGTGTTTATTTAAATTATCAAGTTTGAGTATTCAGTGAGTTTATTAATTCTGTTCAAAGAAGCTCTCCACTTACTTTTAGTCTAGCAGCCTTCTGGACTTGGAGCTTCTTCCTTGATCACTTTCGCAGCAGGTTGAGCACAACATTAAATAAGAATGGCCTAGTTTTGATAAAGCATGCAATAATGTGAACATTTAGAGGAAATAAGGCCTGTGAAATATGTGCACTGTGTACTCTTCGAAGGTTTACGACGAAGAAAAGGCCAAAAAAAGGAGGGAGGCAAAAGTTATCAAGGGAGCTCTTAATGGAAGTTCAGATTAATGGACCAAACAAACGAATATCATTGAGTCATTTAGATTGAGGAAGGCAGGAAGGTCTTCGGCATTAATCCAGTAACTTGAACCAATCGACCATGGTCATTAACGTGGATTTGTTCACAATTGAGTTCATAATCAAGAACATGATGTCAGCTTATTGTCAGCATAATCAAATTAATTTCATCATCTCATTTCCTTACTCATAGATTGAGTTTTCGCAATTTTCTTATATTCAACCGAAGAAATGTGTTAAAAATTACTCATTCCAATGGTCAATATTTTAATTTAATAACTTTTTTACGTGTTTAGAAATTCCATTTTTTACAAATTAGTTTTAAAGGAAGAAACTATCATGAAATGTTGATATTGTTGATATTGTTGATATTGTTGATATTGTTGATTTGACGACTAAATGACTTGTAAAGAACAAATTAGACTTTAAGTCATACTGATTTTCTAACCCTTTCCATCCCTGGGCTAACCCTTAAAACTAATGGTACTTACTGCTTCCATGCATTATGAGTTCAAGAGAGACCATCATTGCTCGGTATGAACACTGAGTAACTGTCCACGCTTTAGAATCGAGCTCACACTCCTTATAACATACCATTGAGTCAGTGAAAACGTTAATGGCATTTATTTCACTAATGAAACATGTAATACTTTTGCGAAAAAAGTTTAAAGTTCAACTTAAATTTAAACATATAAACTGAAGGGATATATCAACTTCTAGATATTATTCAAAGATTTTATTTCTTTAGTGTTAAGAGTAGATTTCTTAATATCACAACGCACTAAAAGAGTTCAAATTAAGCAAAGTTACTAGTAAACCTCCAAATGGATTCTAATAAAAAAAAAAATCAACGTCATAAATCTACTTTTAGATGTCACAGACCTTAGCCTTCCGTGCAATGATTTTTCAGGTAAGGCTACAAGAAATTAGGTCCTAGACCCTCCCTTAACGCATCCCCAACAAGTAAACTTATGCCTGTTCTCAGGGCAATTGATCTCTAAGTCTTCCTCTGGTATTAAATACACCATCTTCTGTCTTCTCAGCTCCAACATTTACAATCCTCCAACCTCCCCCCCATTAAAAATCCTCTGTAGGCTTCTTAAGCAACCTCTTTCTTGCCGTGGACAGCCCTAACAACAGAACCCATCCCCACGTTTTGGCCTTCCCTCAGCACAGTAGGAGAGACTAGTGTTAAGCTTGCTAGGTCAGTTCAGCATCCTCCGCCTACCATCCCTTCCAGCCCGAGAACCAGGGCTGAAAAGGCTGAGATCGGGGTCTTTGGTGCTGAGAGATACTTCAACATGAAACTGGATGACGACGGTCCCGTAACTGTTGATTTTCATGCAAGAGACCGTGGACTTAAGAAAGATCACTTTGTAGGTCTGCAGTACAGGATCCCACGGAGCAGGCCAGGAACCCCTAGCGTAGTTTCGGAAGCAAGTTGGAAATGCCAACCTAATTTGTTACCAGGTTCCCACCGGACCCCGTCCAGGAATATGCAGAAGAAGGTATCTGGAAGTATATGTTTTTCTCCTTTTATCTTCAGTTGTTTAGATAAGAAGGCCATTGACATTCGCGAGAATGGTAAGAATGAAGTGCTTCGTGGAAAACAGCGGACGAGAAGAGCCAGTGAAGTTGATAACAGTCATGCCATTTCGGGTGCACGAAATCAACCAGGCTTTCCGGTGAAGGGTGAACTTCATGCTCCAAGTTCTCGGGTGCAAAACTTGACATCCAAGTCAAAGCTGGAAGAGAAGGAGATGACGGAAGAAGAACCACCAAAATCTCTGGAGGTGTTTGCCAGTCACGATATGATTTACAAGGAGGAGATTGCAATGAAGTCAGATAGGAAACTCCCCGTACAATCTTGGGATGCCATTCCAAAAACCCAAAACCTTTCATCCGCATCTGGACTCGGTGGAGAGCATGAAGATACGGAGAGTGATAATAGTTCGGATCTGTTTGAAATAGAGATTTAACAAGCAGCTGAAATCCACCATCCGACAAGTACGAGCCAACTGAGGCCAGCGTATGCTCGATAAACGTTATTTTTCTGCATGAAGAATTTTACCACCAATTTTATTTTTACTGTTGGCAAAGTTTTTGGGTTTACCTTAACGTAAAATGTATCAAGAATATCGTGGAGTCTTCAAGTGTGTGTTTAGTAGAGTAAAATAGAATCTTTAAGAACATGCTGGTTTTGTGTACATGGGAAGTCAAAGTCTTGCTTTTAAGAGTTATGTATGTAAAAGAAAGTCTTGTATGTAAGGAGAGTAAAAATAAAAATAAAAAATTGAGTGATTTGTATGCATGTTTTAAGAATAAACAGAGCAGTTCTCTCATTTTCAGTCATTTATTTGTTAAAATTCTTCACTCAAAGTTAATGCTGTATGTTTTGAAATTTTAGCCTCTTCCTTCTTCCTAAGGAAGTTACACATAAGTAAAGGGCCAGCCTGTTGTCGTGGCCAGTGCTGCTGATTTTGCAGTCAATATAGGCTTAATGAAGTAATTTAACCAATTAATTTAGTAGTAAGTTAGTAGGAATTTCAACTATGAGGTCTAAGGTTCAATATTCTGATATGAGTTGTAATATTAAAAAGAAAAAAATTTTAAAAAAAATACAGGCTTAATGAAAAGAGTCTAGAAGAAGACCATAAGATCCTCGTCTATTGGCCAAAACCATGAATCCATAGCAGACAACAAGGTCTACGAGAGCCGTCTAAGAGTCACAAAGTGGTTATAAGCAAAACGAATGCGTGAAAGGCAAAGGTAGGATTCTTTGTGTCACTTGAATTAAAATTGGCTTATAAGGAAAGGGCCATGTCCTTCATTTCACAAAGAATTTTACAAACAAGTTACAATCAACTAAGATATTTTAACTGTTAAAAATAGATATTGTCTCACATTAGAAGCGTGAGGATAAACTGTTAATCTTATAAGTAATAAGATTTTTTTTACTTAAAGTCTTAAAATTTTAAAGTTTTAAAATGGGTTCTCACACTCTAATATAATATCATAACCTAGTTCACATGTAATGTTTGTACTAGCATACATATAAAGGGAGTGTTAAATGTAGGTATTATTTTACATTGGATACATGAGAATGAGCCTTACAAGTGATAAGATTTATTCATCTAAAACCTTAAAGTTTTGCAATAAGTCCTCATACTTTAATATTAACAAATATCATTTTATGTTGTAAGTAAACAAGATAGCAAAACTAAAAAAGAAGAAGAGACGTTTGTGTAATGGACTTGGAGAAATTTGTTTAGTCTCTACAATGAATTGAGTTTGCCTTTAACCAGAATCACTCTTAATAGAGGATTTATGGAGAGAAGCCAAAAAAAAATTATAAAGTATGATAGGAGAGTTTAAATATTTGAGTGAGGAGAAAGGAGACCAAGAGGTCCCCTTTATATAAGTGTGAGCCTTCTCTTAAGGTTTCAATACAATGTCGGTTGCACATTTATAACTTTCTATCATAAATGTGTGAATATTACTTTGAATCAGACAATTTTACTTATTTTTCTAAACTATAGATATTCTCATTAAAATTAACACTACAATTATAAGTATAAAATCATAATAGTAGCTTTTATTCAATATCAAGATCATTACACTTAAGTATAGAAGAGAAACATCTCCCTTATTAAAGATATCAGTTGAAATTCAAATACAAAAAATATAAAAATAATAATAATAATAATAATAATAATAATAATAATAATAATAATAATAATAATAATAATAATAACCCCTCCAGGGATGACTTAACAAGGAAATTAAGCAGACTGGACTCATACTCACACACTGCACAACAGAGTCTGTCAGTCCGTACTGTCGGTTCATAACATTTGCCTTTTTGGTAAACTACAAAGACAAAACTGAAAAAGGTATTGTTTTATGGCCTATCTCTTTTATTTTTTCCGCCGTCATACTCCTCTTTTGCGTTTTCTTTAAACATAGGTGACAAGACACCTTCACCCCGTACTTTTGAGGGACCAGCCACTTTTGAAGCCAACTACTCGGTCCGCTATACATACACTTAGCATCGTCAAAATGTCTGAGGTACTTAAATTGAAAAGATATCTACTTTCTTTGGATTGAATGAAGGGCTCCGTCATGTAACCCTTCTTAATGCTTGGCGTGCGGCTGAACATGTATAACTATTAACACTACGCGTAAGAGTTTTATTCAGACATGTAGTTAGTTAGTTAATTCAATGATGAATTAATAAAAGTTTAGGATTTGACATCTCACGTATAACAAAGAAAAGGGAGAACAGCACTTCGGCGCAGTTCGGAGACTGCAGTTCTGTAATCGTCATTATGACTATGAGTGCTACTATTTGAATGTGTGTTAATTGTATAGGAACGGCACTGTAACTAAGATTGGAAGTAACTGTTGTTCAGCAATAATAGACAAGCCAGCGTCGAAGAGGACGACAGCAAGAACTGTTTGTCCATCCTCAATCAGTTTCCAGAACTACACCTTTGCGGAGAAGATGTTGCTGACGGCAGGGACGGCAGAAACTAGGGTGGGGAATCAAGTAAATGGTTCTCAGACTAAATATTTGGCAAACAGTAGTGTTCAGTAATGCAATCATTTGGGTTATAACAATAAAGACTCCTTCCGTTGTTTTCCTTTTCTCTTCTTTTAGTAGACCAAGTTCATAAGCTTGAGTAGATAGTTGCTTTGCAATATTATATTATTTTAAGTATTATCTTGATTAATCAGAGAAGGGTTCATATAAAGTTGCATAGAACACATTAAAATCTCTTTTATAAAGTGTTAATATGTTAAGATTTTGCATTTAGTAGTTTTAACAAGTTAATCATAACGAAGAAGTTCTTCTCAAAAGGAACCCCTTGATATTTGACATTCAGGATGGCATAACCATGTTATGATGAAGAAGGAATGCTGGAACGACATGAATATATGAAAGGGTTAAAGGTGAAACGGACAATGAAGATTGAAGTGAGAGGAACAAGACAAAGCCTGAGGTCCCCCAAATGGAATGCTGTAAGGGGAACAGATCGAAACAACCTTTGTCTAGCGTCGGAAAGCTCCTAAAGCAGATTTATCACGCATGATCAGTGTTTTGAGCAATCAACACCAGATAGAGCGGAAAAGAATCTACGCAACATGTTAATGGAACTCTTACGTAAAGGGATTAAAAGCCATCATAATGTGAAGCACAAATTCATCAAGTTGTGGGGCTAAAAATTAACAGCACTGTGACATTCACTTGACATATTGCAAGCGTAGAGAATAAGTTATACAGTTGGTGAATGTGTTTGGTAAAGAATGACGATCAGATTAACATGTTTTGATGAAAAATGACATGCAATATGGGTGACAAATCAGAGAAACAGAAGTAGGGAGTAAAATTCGTTTTTGTTTATAAACCCTGCGAACATGAGAGTGTTTTGTGAGCTTAGTTTCTATATATTTCAACTTGGGTTTCTTTTGGTTCTCACACTGTAAGTATTGAGTGAAATACAGAAATATTCAACACCTCATTTCATGTTCTTCCTTCATCATCAAACCCCCAAAGTTCCATCATAAGTGAAAGTTATTTCTTGCTCTTGAGATTGTTCTTGCTGCAGCTACTTTCCCCAATTATAGAAGGAAAAGTATCTTTTTCGTTTTGATATTTGCACCACTGAGATATTTGTCACGATTGAGTAACGCAACCGAGGCCCCCCCCCGACCCTTCAGCCTCCATTTGGTTGAAGCAATGAATGAATATGTGTCGGTGTTGAGGCCGGAGGGGGCCAGCTTGGTCAGCTCAAAGGTTCGGCCTGGGGGAGGGGGGGGGGGGGGGGGGAAAGGGGGGGTCGGTCTTCCCTTACATCGCCTGAAGCCCTGAATGAATGTTTGTCGGTGTTGAGGATGTAAGTCCCCCCACCTCCCAGGGGGCCGGCTTGGTTAGCTCGACAACTCCCCACATTTTCATAGGGGTAGGGTTCCTAAACATCGCCTAGCCATGAATGTATCTGTCAATATGAATCTATCAGTTTTGATGCTGACAGTCTTATATAAGAAAGAAGATTTTTGGCTAATATTTAAAAATAAAAATGTCCTTATGAGATTAACTTTTAAGTTAGATTATAGGTCTACACTTAATATAATATAAAGTTAATCTCTCTTTAACTCTTATTCAACTTTGAGCTATATCAATATGTTTGATATGCAAGTAGAGACATTCATTTTATCACACTTTGTCATTTATTTTATTTTGTATAATTTCCTTCTTAGTCTTAGTTTAGTATTAACTCATTATTTGTTAAAATGTTTTAATGAGTTGGACCTCTTTTGACTCAAACCTTAAGAACAAAGTTTTTATTAAAGAGGTGGCATTGTCATGTGCACTAAACCAAAAGCCAAAAATCAAGAAGATCAAGTCAAGACCAACTAAAATAAAAGATAAAAAAAAAAAGATGAAATGTAGTTCTTGAGATTGTTCTACACTAAGTTCAATTGTTAGATGAGATTATTTTTTTGTTGTGCAAGTTGTCAATTCCTAAAAAACTAAATTATTGCTTGTAAGTTTGAGTTTCCTTCAAAGAAATTGAAACTATCTTCTTTCCATGGAACAATATGTTTGATGTGCATAGGAATATTAAGGATGAAAGTTGCATGCAAGAAAGATAAGATCGTTGAATAATGTTTAAATATAAAAATATTCTTTTAACTCATAAGTTAACTTTTTAAATTAGATTATGAACTTATTTGTAATACTCGGTATTGCAAAACTCATACTTTTTATAAAATTTCTATAACAAAAGATACATTTCTCATTAAAAGGGAAACAATAACATTGTCAATAGATTTGTTTTATTGAATTTTGATACATTTTTCTTCTGTACTTTTGTATGTAGAAAACAATTTTTCCTTCAATTTTAATGCTGGTCAAGAAGCATTCATCCACGTAGGATGCCAAGTAATCCGTAGTTGCCACACATGATGTCAACCCTTACCTATTGCTTCTCCAACCAAAAGCAATATGCAATCTTGACGAGAGACTGATTATAGTTTGTGGTGTTCACTTGTCCTCCATTTTGTTACATGAGAGTAAAGTTTAAGGATTTCCTTGGTAATAAAATGGAATTCTAAGAATCCATCGTCGACATGAACAAAAGCATCAATATTGCTACCATTTCACCCGATGGACCCCCCAAAGCGTATTAATCTCCCAGTAAAAGATGTTCTGGTAGGGTTTGACAGTATTCTGTATCTAAAATTTTTTTGACGGACTACTGAAGTATGAAGTTTGTCTGTTATATACTCCCATGGTTAGAGGTCCCAATTTTTTTTCGAATATTCCTAGGCCTCTACGGTCTAAAGGTCCGAAAAATTGTGTAAAAAGGCATATAGATTTCTTAAGGAGGCATTTAACCCCCTTATGGAAGAATAAAGAATTCTTCGTTACTCTCCTCTTCAAAAGAGGTGAAAACAGCAACGCAACAAGGACAAGCCACAAGGGAATGATATGACAGAAAATCTTCCTTTTAAGTTTGATATGAAAGCAAATCTTCTTTTTTTAAGTTTGATATGAGAGCAAACAGTTGGCAACTTGTAGTGAAGCTAAAAGAGCGGCAGCCTTAAGAAGGTAAGTTCCTTGTGCAGACCAAGAATCAAGCTCCAAATCAATACTCCGATTATTAAGGAATGATTTGACTGCTTGGTGTAAATATTAGGCTCAATTTTTGTGTATAAATTAACTATGCAAACACGAAATTAATCAAGGAACAGGAAATAATTTTTCCTTGTTATTAACTTTACCCTTTTTGTTATTTTCGATGACTTTTTTTTTTTTTTTCGCACACTATCAATGTATTGTGCTTTTTACATGTAGATGTATTCCTCTTTTTTTTTAAAAAAAAAAATTAATTTTAAGAAAAAAAAAAAGAAGCCCTTTAACTGAAGGAATCAAAATAAGGCTTTTCTGGGTATCAGGGGTCCAATTCAATAAAAATTACAATTTAGAATAATCATAACAATGATGCATGATTTTTATCCCAGCCTAGTTCGTCACCTTTCGTGAATTCAGAAAAGGCTAGTTTGATTGAGCCTTCAATTTGGGCGATGGCCTCCTTTGGGCCATTTCTACTAGTAGCCCTTAACCTTCATTTTGTCATCTTGTTGTAAGTACTTCGGCCCAACCCAATCTAGTTAAAGCTAATTAAAAAAGAGGTAGATTTTATTGATAAAATCTTAGAATTTAAGCTTAGTTTGAATCAACTCATGATTTGGAAATTCACATCTAGGTCCTATGGTTTTGAATGCGTATCATTATTTTTTGAAAAAATTAAAATGGTATAAACTAAAATTTGGATAAAATCTTTCCATTTGTCTAATTCAATCGATATTTTAATATTTATTGGTTCAATAGTAAGCTAACAGGGACTACTAACCATTAAATTAACATGAGTGCGTCCATGAACATGCGAATTAAAAAAAATTCAATTGATTCTCTTTTTTTTTTTTTTTTTAATGTCAAAAGATGAAAGAAAAAGTAATTTTGGATTAATATCTTTGGTCACCACTCTAAAGAAACCAATCCGAACCGTTGGGGCAGGATCTCCTAAAAGACCCCCAGGAAAATGTACTACATCGACGCTCAAGATCATGCATTCCTTTTGAAGTCCCTGAGGTATGCCCAAACTACCCAGACGAGATTTCGCTTAATGACTAAAATATCCTCACCGGGCACCCTTCATATTCTGATTGGTCTATGTTGTACTCCCAAGGTCTACCTCTAGGAGGAGATACAATCTCCCAAAACCCTAACCCTTTTGTTCTGTCTCTCCCCCCCTCTCTCTCTCTCACTCGCATGTCACTCTACAAAAGGGAGCGAGAGAAAGGCATTAGGGTTTTAGGCAATCTATCCCCCAAAGCTACCAAGAACCAGTGAGCGAGAGAAAAAGAGAGCTTGGATTTTTTTACATAGGCAGCGACAATGGTGGCCGACAAGGGCAAGAAGTTGAAGGTGGCGGACAAAGGTGACGAGGAGAACAACTCCGAGACCATCGACGAGAAGCTCGTTCTCTCCATTGAGAAGCTCCAGGAGATCCAAGACGAGCTCGAGAAGGTATAATTCACCTTCACCACTCTTGCTCCTACTATTCTGTTTCGTGCTAATTTTTGTTCCCATGATCATTTCTTATTTTTCATGATATCTTTAACCGAAACCATACAGGATAGCTTTATCGTCTGTTGTCTGTCTGGGTTTTTGTTCTTTTGTTCTTTTTTTTTTTTTTTTTGGGTGTTGTGTTAGTTAATTGCAATAGATCCTGATTCTAATGTTCAGTCAGTCCAGATAAGTGCTTGAAGCCAATACTTTTTAAACCCCTGATGAAATGCATAACCGTGTAGCGTAGATTTTTATTTCTGGGTAGAGGAAATTGAACTCAAAATGGAACTGCTTTATTGTCTTGGTTCATGGAAGAATGTGTTGTATTAGTGTCTATCAAATTGTACAATGTCGTAACTTTGTACGTATTCTTATATTAGAGTTTGTGGGGAATTGTACCATGTCGTAACTTTTTACAAATTCTTATATTAGAGTTTGTGGGGAATTGTACCATGTCGTAACTTTTTACAAATTCTTATATTAGAGTTTGTGGGTTTTAGCTAATGATCCACAGTTTGCGGCAATCCAAGCTCATCTCTCTCATTTTGGATGGCCAACGATTATGGTAGCAAAGGGGGCCTTTGAGTTTGATGAAGAATTTTAATTCTTTACAGTCACATGTAAATCGAATAATTTGTAATTTTTTATTTTTTGGAACTTTCAGTTGGTGTTTGTAGTTTTAGTTGTTACTGCAAATTCGTTTATTGGCCCATTGCATATGATATGTTTCACTTATGATATTTTACCTGTAAACCTGTACTGACAGGGGGCACTGTGTCCTTTTGTATTTCTTTCAACTTTTCTAGATCAATGAGGAGGCCAGTGATAAGGTCCTGGAAGTAGAGCAGAAGTATAATGAGATACGCAGGCCTGTATATGATAAGCGGAATGAGATCATTAGATCCATTCCTGATTTCTGGTTAACTGCTGTTAGTAATCTGCCTCCATCTCTGTAGTTATGGTAGTCTGTAATATGATTGCTGCTGGCCAATACATGCTTTATTTAATTGCGTTGCCTTCAACTATATGCAGTTTTTGAGTCATCCTGCTCTCAGTGAACTTTTGACCGAAGAGGATCAAAAGGTTTGGACTCTGTGCCTTCATCGATAATGGAATTTGGAAGAATGGAAGAATTCATAAGCCATAGAGAGAGGATTCTTCTTAAGTGTATTATGATCTATTGCTTGTTTGCTCAATTTTGTAAAATAGGTATTCAAGTATCTAAGTTCCCTGGAAGTGGAGGATTTCAAGGATGTCAAATCAGGTTACTCTATCACACTGGTGAGTTTCTCTATTTTGTGCTTAGCTTTGTAAACAATTATTGAAAATTACTTTAGTGCGTTGTATTTGCATGTGGATGTGAATTTTTTGTGTTCAACTAATTACAATACTGAATTTAACTGATTTGTTCTGATAATTTGCAGCACTTTAACCCAAACCCTTATTTTGAAGATGCCAAACTTACAAAAACTTTCACTTATGCTGATGATGATGGAACAACAAAAATTACTGCTACATCAATAAAGTGGAAAGAAGGCATGGTAAGGCCTACCTGAATTACTAGAACTGGCTAAATTGAACCTGTCTTTTTTGTTGTATCTTGATGATTGATTGCATTCTTGACATTGGAAGGGCATACCAAATGGAGTCAACCATGAGAAGAAAGGGAACAAGCGCGCTGCTAGTGATGAAAGGTTGGTTTTCCTCAGCATGGCAGAACTGGTTCCCAGACAACTGCGTTGCTACAATCATCCATTTTGTGCAGAGAAAGAAGCTTAAAATAATTACAACAAGAATAAGCGCAACAGTGATAACAATTAATGTTACTTCCTTTCTTTTTAAACGTTGGTGATGATAACATGTAATGTAGAGAAAATTATGAAATGAAAGAATCTAACAACAGTTTCAATTTTCTCTTTTTGGAAATTCAAGTTAAATGGTTTGGGGTTGTAACATGTGATGTTACTGATTTTCAAGGTTTGTTATATTTGTCATTGTCAAGGTTTTGCGCTAGTTTTCTTCACATATGGTTTTGATTCTACAGTAAAATGAAACTCAATATCGCTTTTCTTATCTTGCTAATCTCTTTATATGCTATTTTAGAGAAGGTTTAAAAGGTATGGTCTCCCTTGTTGTCATTTAGATGGACTGATTTCTTAATGGCTTGTGTTGGTAGTAAGATTTTATAGTAATTTATTACAGTACAGGTTTTGAAAAAAAAAAAAAAAAAGGAAGTTTAACTTTAGGGCATCCTTTTTTTATCCCCCTTTCCCTTAGTTGTAAATTTCGAAAGAAACAAAAATGGTTGTCAGCGTCATGTATTAATTAATTTTCAATCTTATTCCTTCCATATCTATATGAATTGAGTGCTGTCACTTTTGCGTTTCCATCATGTTATGGCTGTCTCAGTCAGTGTTTTACCATGTTGAATGCAGCTTCTTTAGCTGGTTTACTGATACTCTAGAGAAAGATCACTTGGATGACATTCATGATGAGGTAAAATTTGATTTTCGTGCAAATTCTGCAAGTTTTCTTTCAGAGTTGGAGGCACTTAGATGTATTTATTATCTCTATTCATATATTAAACTTTCACTCCAAAAACATTTCAGATTGCTGAAATCATCAAGGAGGATTTATGGCCAAATCCACTCACTTACTTCAATAACGTAATTTCCTTTTCTCTGGTTTCTTTCTCTTTGTCTCATTAGTCTTCAAGGAATCTCTTCTTATGCGGTTTGAAGTTTGTATTACCTTCCATATTATTACATTCTAGTAATCGTTGATACATATTTGACACAGGATGCGGATGAAGAAGACTTTGATGAAGATGATGCTGGTGAAGAGGTAAATGAAGTCATTCCTAATTTAGGAGGAAAAGTCAAGTGCATAAATTTATAGTTCCATTGGTGTTCTCAATATTATGGTTTTGTTCAGGTTCATATTTCTGAACGTGATTTTTTGGCATCCTGTCATAGTTGCCAACATTTGCTGATTCATGCACTCTTTTCTGTTAATATAGCAAAGTTGAGATGATACACGGATGCCTTGTCATTTAGGAAATGCTTCAGAAAAAGAAGGTTAAGAGTCTGATGGCTTAGTTAAAATTGATGTGTAGGTTTCATGTACACGTTCAGGATATCTATGAAGAACTTAGTATTGAGGTGCCATGAACTTCCTAAAATAGTTGTTGCCTTTTTTCTTCTCCATTATTTGTGTAAATTGCATAAATATATCAAACTGGCCATATGAGGCATTGATTAAGCTAGCAACTTGGATGTAATTTCCGGGGCACTGAAGGGAAGACCATGGTAGGCTTTAATATTCAATTCAATCTCCTCATGAGTTTGGAAAAATGAGCACAGTACTCTTGAATTGTTATCTCAAGCATAATAATTTAATGTCAGATGGAAAAATTTGCTCATAGACAAACTGCAAGTATCTTTGTAGTGAAGTTACCTCGATCCTGGTAAAAAACTGTGCTAATAGTTAGCATGTAGTGAACATCTGTCTGGCTTCTTTGAACATGAACCGGAGATGGTGGATATGATTAAATGCAACGCAATCACTACACATTTAGTTAACACTACAAGCTAAGTGTTGGTTGACTCCAATGTGGTAGAAGGCCAACACCTCTTCCATAAATGAGGTGTGGGAATGTGAAGAATAGTTGTAGATAAACAAGATCTTGACCTGTTCTAGATGTAATTAATGAAGCAGGTATTTCTGCTAATCTGATTACATTATGCTTATATTTCATTACAAGTTCCTGCATAGAAGAATATTCATAGCAGTTTTTGAGGCACATATTATTAAGAGCTTAAATAACTTTCTGGCTTCCAGTTGGTTAATTAAAAAAAATTAGATTTGATTCAGTGTCGAACCAAAATAGGGGATTGCAATGTTCATGGTGATGTATGTTCCCAGAGGTCAAGGTGGTTGAGTCTAAAGTAATTATTGCCTTGCCCCACGGATCTATGTTGTTTATCTGTTTGTTCGCTATTTTAACAATGGTTGGAAGTGTGGTGCTTGCGGTTGACTATTTTCTCTACTTAGAAGGTGTAATTCACTGGACTTTTTGAAGTAGATAAAATATTGAATGCCTTCCGCAGTAGATGCAAAATGCTTCTGTACTTTTTCGCGGTTTATTTAGGGGTTGTCTTTACATTAATCTGAAAATTAGGTTATGTTATCTCTTACCCAGTAAATCCCATACGGAATCATATGGCAGATATTGTGGAACCTAAATTCCCGTCTTTTTTTTTTTTTTTAATCTTTTTCTTTTTTTCTCTTTTTGGAATTTGGCCTACTTACAGGGAAAAGATGGCGATGACTCTGAAGAGGATGAGGATGACCAAGAAGAAGAAGATGACGATGACGATGATGGTGGTGAGGATGATGGCAAGTAAACAAGTGTCGTCAGGGCATTCACTTTTGGCTCTCACTGCTTTCATAACAGCTTGTGTAAAGTGAGTGGTCTGTAGTAGTTGCTGAAGTACCCGTGGAAATGGAGCGTGACCAACTTGACTATTCTACGAAGAGGTCTTTATCGTGTAGGCAATTGACTGCCGCCATGCCCAGTCTGTAGTTTTCTGACTTCTGTTCTTCAGCCATAATTCTCTTATTTTAGTAGTTTATTTTTGTGGGTTCCCTTTCTAATGTGCTGTCTCCTAGACGATAATGTTGTATTAGTTTAATGTTTTGCATTCTGTCGTAACTTCAGGAGGGGAGTAAGTCATAGTACTGGGTGTAAAGCTGTTATGGTGTTTCTATATATATGCAGATTATACACAGGAATTGGACTACCTGGTAGCATTTTTCAGAGTATACTGCTATAATTTCTGAAACTAAAAGTGGTGGTGCCACTGCACTGCAGATGGTATCAGTGTCGGTCATGATGTTCTGGCATGCACTTAATTTGATGTCTAAAGTCTAGGACATGTAGTCACGTTGTCAGATTTTACTGTTTGCATATTTTGATGAACAAAGACAGCAAGAGAAAGGAGAGTTGGCAGAGGAGTTAACATCCTTTTAGATTAACGTTAAAGTAGATTAAATCTAGTGATGGCGATATGAAACTAAAACATGAAATGTCATTAGCTCTATCATCTGAATTTTTTTGTTTTTACCTTAAAAAATCAGTGGAAATGAGACTGTAAAACAAAATAAAAATTTAAATGAAGAAATCACAAGTGGGAGCAAGGCTTAAGTTTGTTTGTTTGTTTGTTTGTTTGTTTTTCCTCTAGTACCTGCAGATTCCAGGATACCAAACATTGCTTTGTCATGTCCAGTATTTCATCTGCTCTTCTGGATTACTACCTTCACAAACAGAACAAAGGCAAGAACGAAAGGTATGGAGTTTTGTTGCTTCCAAAGGTTATACAGAAATGTTCCAGTTTACCGGACAAGAAAAAACAAGAGGCATCAAACTGGATGCAACATCATTCACAATCGGCATTTTAGCAAGAGAAAAACTAAGAAACCATGTTGGCATAAACTATCGTTCGGAAAGAGATGGTACTACAATCTAATTGAAGATATAGATTAGCTTATACAGTAATTTGGAAAGAGGAGATATTGAAGATTAAACTCTTGCGGTATTCTAAAAAAGAGTTGTCAGTTCGGGTTTGATAAAGTCATCAACTTCATAGATGACCAAGGTTACAGACGCGGTGATCAAGCAAGATTGAAATGGCTAGTTCAGGCATTCCCAATGTGTACCCCAAAAACCCACCTGAATTCAAGATCTGCATTTCCTAGAACTGACCGGAGCTTCCTTTGAAGCTGATCAAATCTTTATGAAGCCTAACCCGGCAAACAAGATGAGGCAATCAAGTACCGGCCAACCCACGTTCTCTGACAAATACCGAAGATATTTTTCCTTGTCTCCTGATTCAAACTGTTGTACATTTCCCTGTAAACTGTACACTGCTCATCTCTGTAAATCATTCAAGTTCTCCGCAATACAAACACGGTCTTCTATTTCTACAACTTCTTTACGACCGACTGGATACGCCTACCTGCACCGAATGGCAGCATCCGAAAATGGTGTGCCATCACGTCGTCGTCGACGTCCTCTTCGAGTAACCTTTCAGGCCAGTTGTGGATGCGACCGACTGGATACGTGGCGGGTATAGCAGAGGAGCTAACATCCTTTTACATTAAACGTTACAGAAGATTCATGTCTAGAGATGTTGATGTGAACTTAAAACATGAAATGATGATATTCAGAACAACAACACAAATGTAATATCCTCAGCTAACATCTCTTTACTTTCTGATTTTTTTACCCTAAAAACTCACTGGAAATGAGACTGAAACAAAGTAAACAATTTAAATGACAAATCACGAGAGGGACCAAAACTGATGTAACTGTTTGTTTCTTTGTTTTTCCCCTAGTAGTTCTGCATATTCCTGGCTACCAAATATTGATTTGTCATGTTCAGTGTTTCATCTGCTTACTTGGGTTACTACCTTCACAAACAGCAAAAGCAAGATGACAAAGTTATGTTGCTTCCCAAGGTTATAAAGAATGCTCCATTTTACCAAACAACAAAAAACAAGAGGCATCTAGCTGTATGCAACTACATTCACAATCGGCATCTTAGCAAGACAAAAACTTAGGGACACATGTTGGCTTAAACTATTGTTCAGAAAAGACTGATGTCGGTGGTTGCCAAAGAAGACGACTGTCCTGTTGCTAGAAAAATTGGACGTGATAATATTTTAAGAAAAAACCCAATAAATTATTTAGCACTACAATATAATTGAAGGAATAAATAATTGTCATAGTAATTTGAAAATATAACATATTAAATCTTGAATTCCTAAGATATTCTAAAAAAAGAGACGTTAGTTGGGTTTTATAAAGTCATCAACTTTATAGATGAGGGTACACAAACGGTGATCAAGTTGAGATGGCTAGCTCAGGCATTCCAACAGTCGATCTCTCCCCTTTCTTTGGAGGTGGTGATCAAGATAAGAAGAAGAAAGTCATGCAGGTTGTTGGTCAAGCCTGTTCCGAGTATGGCTTCTTTCAAATCGTAAACCACGGGGTTCCCCTTGATCTGATGAGCCGAGCACTGGGCCTCTCAAAGAGATGGTTCGAGTACCCAGATGAGGAAAAG
The DNA here is from genome assembly GCA_028551475.1 of Casuarina equisetifolia. Classification (NCBI taxonomy): domain Eukaryota; kingdom Viridiplantae; phylum Streptophyta; class Magnoliopsida; order Fagales; family Casuarinaceae; genus Casuarina; species Casuarina equisetifolia. The sequence goes on from CM052357.1 coordinate 22,413,665, forward strand.
CTCAAATGTCGTCCTGTGTCTTGCGCACCTCTTCCTGCAGGTTACGGTCGGCAGCCGGATCACTCGCCAGACAAGAATGAGTACTGGCTGATGTTCCCACCCTCGGCCGGCTACAACGTGTACCCCCAAAACCCACCTGAATTCAAGTATGTTCAGACTGTTATCTGCTATTGATATTAAAAGGAATTTTGGATGCCTGATTTACAAGTTATTTCAGTCATTCTTACTCATACTAATACATGAGATATAATGTTTTTGTAATGTTCTCGATAGGGAAGTATTGGAAGAGATTTTCTCCCTCTTGACCAGAACTGGTAGCCTTGTGGAGAGCATCATAAATGACTGCTTGGGCGTCCCCCCGGAGTTCCTGAAGGAATTCAATCATGATCGGAGTTGGGATTTCATGACGGCCAAGCATTACTTCCCGGCGACTAGTGATGAGAATAATGGTATCTCAGAACATGAAGATGGGAATTCGATCACCTTTGTCTTTCAAGATGATGCTGGAGGCCTAGAAGTTCGTAAAAATGGAGAATGGTTTCCGGTAACTCCTGCTGAGGGCAACATCATCGTCAACGTTGGCGATGTCATTCAGGTGCCCCATAATAGTTCAATTATTTCGGGATTGTCAAGTCATTTATTCATAACCTAGATTTTCAAGAACATAGCGGCAGCTGCAAAAAAAAAAAATTTCTCCTTTTCATGATTCCCTCGGTTTGCAGGTTTGCCAAACGACTTATTCATAGTATGATTGTTTGTTTTCAGATCCAATCGTCCTATTCTCCATCCATTTTACATATATCTTGATTAATAATCGGCCAAAGCCTTGAGAACGGTGCCTGGTCACATCCCCATCATTTTCTCCCAGCCGACGCCACGGCCATGGCAAAAACCCCTTTTCTGCTATTTTTTCTGCAGCATCTCATTTTTCTGATACTTAGAAGTCTATGAAATACTAGCTTTTCTGCACCCTTATGTCACTTCTCTGAAGAATGAAAGAAAAGGTTATCGTTGCTTTATTGTATTTTACAGACAAACCGAAAGAAAGAAAGAAACTAATCATCCTGTTCTTGGAACTTTCTTCGTAAAAGGTGTTGAGCAACGATAAATTCAAGAGTGCAACTCACAGGGTGGTGAGACCGAGAGGACGAAGCCGATACTCGTTTGCCTTCTTCTATAACCTTCAAGGAGACAAGTGGGTTGAACCATTGTCCCAGTTCACCAAAGACATTGGAGAGCCACCCAAGTACCGAGGATTCCATTACAAGGAGTACCAGCAGCTGAGGGTGAGAAACAAGACCGACCCACCTTCCAGACCTGAAGATGTCATCCACATTACCCACTATGCAATACAGCCTAGTAGCTCTCCGGAACTCCTAGGTTAAGATCATCTTCTTTTGTCTTCTCTTCTGGAGGCGTTCTTCTTCTGAAAAGTATTTGTTTGGAAACTGATGTTAATAATAAGGGTTTGTGATTATGGAGTGATGCTTGCTATATTTTGAACCAAACTAGATTAAATGGTTTAGCCCACCGGTCTTTAAATTTAGTGAGGTTTGCATATGATTGGAGTGGGAGTTTAGAGTTAAAAGATTTTTTTTTCTTTTTGGTGATTCTCTTTTCAAAATTTCGGAATGGATTTTATAACCTTAATTGCTACAAAGGATTCGAAAAACATCTCACACTGTTAAATCAAAAAATAAAATTCTTAATATGATATTAAAACTTAACTTTAAGGGGTGACACTTCTTACGTACAAAAAAAATATGTATTAACCAATAATGAAGTCAATGACTCATATTAGTGATTGGAAAACATATTAAGACTAGTATAAAAAATATATCATACTACTTAAATATTGTTTCGAAAAATAACTTTAAACTTAAGCATATAATCTACTTTTATAAAAAAAAAAAAAAGAATTAAACTTTCTTACTATCCATTCAAACCATTGAGAGAAACCCAAGGAGATGTTTTTACTGTAGCATGTGAAAGATGCTAAATTTATACTATTTTGAGTTTATGTTTGGATACCAATAATATTGAATGCATTTGGTTTATGATCCTAACCTCCACGATGACTAATGCTTTCTAAAAGCTCATAATCATTATTATGTTAGGATTGATGAAATAATTAAATTAAAATACATGATTGTAATTGTGAAAAACCTAGTGGGCTGGCCATTCTAGAAATAGAGCCTTCTTATAAATTCTAAATTATGAGAGAATTTTATAAGATATTGTTTGTTTGTGAGAGAAAAAGCAAAAAGAAAATATATAAGAAGACACAGTGAGAAACATAAGAAATTATATTGATTTAAAATTTTTTAAATCTATTGTATTTAGGTGCATTTAGTTTAATAATTATGTATTCAGTCCATATGTAAGGATGTAATTTGATGAAATTCTACAACAATATCAATATTTTGAATTTAGACTATGAGTAAATTAAACTTAGTTGTTAATTCTAGATCACCTAAGACTTGGGAAAAAAAAATTCTGTTGAACATAAATTTTGAACTTTAGTTAAACTCTCCTTCCCAAATGATTATATTGCATTAATCTTTAGTAACTAAAAGGACCAACTTCATTTTTTTTTAACGATGATTTGATATTGGGAAAAAAATTTATCTTAAACCCTCTACTCTGCCCCCTTTCACTTTCCCAAGAACACTTTTCCCGCTTTCCTTCCTCCCGATCAACAAATGGCAGATTCAATTTGTGAGGAAATACTTATGAGTTCGGGCTCGTCGGCTGCTCCAGAGGCCGGAGAGGTCTCGGGGGTCAAAGGTGAGCTTGAAACCTCCCGGACACGGTTCAACGCTCTTTCACTCACCACCAAGCAATGGCAGATGGACTTCTCTTCTTCCCTGATGAGGGAAATCTGGACTCGCTGGCTTGCAACACGACCAGACTGCCCTGGTGTGTCATAGTGAGCTTCAAAAGCTCAGGGATGCGGTTTCAACAATCAAAGCTGTGTTTCTGCTTGCGGAGGAGCTAGAGGCTGTGGGTCCTGCGGTTAGAGATTGGTCCCAAAAGCTAAACGATATCATTTATGAGGCGGATGACTTGAGATCTTTCCTCCGAGGATAACAAGTCAAAAAAGGTATGCATATTATTTCCCAAATTAAGCCAACTTGCCCGTGGCCTTGTAAAGGGTCATAAGATTAGGATGCTTAGAGAGAGATTAGATCCCATTACAGCCTACAGGAATTTCGCATTAGCCAAGCACCTTCATAAAAGAGTCGGGGATACGGAGAGGGCTAGTACTCATTCTATTGTACGCGTGGAAGAAATTTTTGGTCGAGAAGATGATAAAAAGGCAATTATAGAACTTTTGATGAACTCTGACGTTGAAACGAGTATGTCAATTCTTCCAATTGTTGGTATTGGTGGCATATGGAAGACCGTCCTAGCTCAACTGGTATTCAATGATGAGATGATACGTTCCCATTTTGAACTAGCACTATGGGTGTGTGTCTCTGTTCACTTCGATGTTAAAAGAATTGTTGAAAAAATCTTAGAATCTGCAACAGGGAATAAACAAGAAGATGTTGGAATCGATGTACCAGTAAAGGAACTTGAAGATATATTAGTGGGAGAAGATATATACTTGTATTGGATGATATATGGGGTGAGGATGAACGAAAATGGAGGGACTTGAAAAAGCTGTTGATGACTGGTGCTGGAGGTAGTAGAATACTTGTAACTACAGGTAGTTTAAAGGTTGCTCAGATTGTTAGTACGCTTCCACCATATTTTTTAGGGGGTTTAGATGAACACGCATCATGGTGTTTATTTGAGCGAGCTGCTTTTAGAAATGGGCAAGGGCCAAAAAGCTTCCAAATTTGCGATATTGGAAGGGAGATCCTTGGAAAGTGTGTTGGTGTCCCTCTTGCTGTTACAATGTTGAAAAGGATGTTATATTCCAAGAATTTTGAAAGGGAGTAGTTGTCTTTTAAAGACACAAAACTTTCGAGATTACCTCAATGTGGAGCTGATATTTTACCCACCTTGTACATGAGTTATAAACAACTACCATTGTAATTGAAGCATTATTTGCTTATTGTAGTTTATTCCCAATGGATTATGAGATTGATAAATCAACATTGATTAATCAATGGATAGCACAAGGATTTATTAAGTCATGTAAAAAAAAATCAATGTTTGGAAGATGTTGGTCATGAATATTTCATAGAATTACTTTGGAGATCATTCTTTCTAGAAATTGATAAAGATGAGTTTGGTAATGTAAGAAGATGCAAGATACATAGGCTTGTGCGTGATCTTGCCATATTAGTAGCAAGCTCATTGGTCACCACACTAGATTATAAGGAAAGAAAAATTGATGAAAAAACTCGTCAATTAGAAGTTTATGATAACATAGATTTCTCATATTTAGTGTCAACTTCATTATATGGAGCAAGTAGAATATAGATGTTCCTTTGTCCTAATGTCTTCTCCTTAGAGGGTGGGTTTGATTGTGAAGCAATTTTTTCAAGTTGCAAGCTCTTATGCACATTGGATCTACATGAAAGAAACCTTGATTTTGTCCCCAACTCTATTGATAAGTTGAAACATCTAAGGTATCTTGGTCTTTCTAGAAACAACCACATTAAGAAACTCCCTGATTCTATAACTACATTGCAAAATTTATAAACACTAAGGCTATCCTATTGCGATTCACTTGAAGAATTGCCGAGAGGTATCAAAAACTTTCTCAGGCATCTTGAGATTGATTACTGTTGGGCTTTGACTTATATGCCTTGTGGATTGGGACAATTGACCAATCTTCAGACTTTGTCCAGATTTGTTGTTGATTTTGGTTTTGTCTTCAGGCATAATTGTGGGTTAAATGAATTACATGGGCTAAAGAACTTGAGAGGAGAGCTGTTGATTTGGGGTTTGAGTCATAGGAAACATATTACCTCCAAATTTAAGGCTGCAAACTTAAAGGAGAAACAATATCTTTGTACTTTGGATTTAAATTGGTGTACTGGAGAGGATTTTGATGATTTTGATGTTGCTGAGACTGAAATGTCATTGGAAGGCTTCCAACCACACCCAAATTTGAGAATGCTTTACTTGTCATACTATAAGGGTTCAAGGCTTCCGGTTTGGCTTTTATCACTCACAAATCTTGTTAGATTGGAATTAGACAGTTGCAAGAAATGCCAATATTTGCCGCAATTGAGTCAGCCGCCTTCTCTCAAGTGTCTTTGACTTAACGATATAGGTGCTATGCTATACATATCAGATTATGGTGATAGGAATGATTTCACTTCTTCTTCAATGGTGCCAGCAAGTTTTTTCCCATCGTTGAAGGAACTCTACCTTGTTAATTGCCCTAATCTTAGAGGATGGTGGAGGTGGGATTCTTCTGTGGATGTGGATAATGGTGTTGATAAATCCCTTGAAATAACAATTGTAGCATCCCTGACTGAGCATCATTCAATCCCTTCATTTCCTTGTCTTTCAGAATTGTTCATCAAGGATAGCCCTATGTTAACTTTCATGCCCATTTTTTCACGCCTTGAAAAAGAGTTGTACCTATTTAATGCAAGCTTGAAGCCGTTGCAACAGACGATGCTTACTGCCTTTCCTCTGTCAAATTTGAAGCATCTACAACTTTTTTCAATTATAGAACTAGAAATTTTGTCGGAGGAGTGGTTACAGAACCTCATTTCCCTTAGTTCTTTGACCATAGAGCATTGTCATAACTTGAAGTCTTTCTCGCCTGGGATATGACATCTTACCGCACTTAAAAGACCTAAAACTTTGTCGTTGCCCCGAGCTTCAGCTTGCCGAAGATGAGGATGGGGTGCAATGGCAAGAGCTTAAGAGCCTCCTCTCATTGGAATTTCAGTATCTCCCGCGTTTGGTGTCTCTCCCGACAGGCCTTCAACATGTTGGCACTCTACAAAGGCTTAAGATTTTAAATTGTGAAAAACTGACAGCTATACCAGGGTGGATCCAAAAGCTCAAAACACTTGAAGTTCTTGAACTTGTTGGATGCTCTGGTTTGACAGCATTGCCCGAAGAAATGCAACAACTATCATCTTTGCACAAGCTAAAGATTGCGGATAATCCCTGCATTTTGCAAAGATGTAAGAGGGAGACGGGTGGGGACTGGCCCAAGGTTGCTCACATTCCAGAAGAATGTTTGGATCTGTCTCAAGAAGGAGAAAATTGAAACACCCATGCGTCTTCCGCTGATTCTGATTCTGGTACGTTACTTGCTATTTTATGTTAATCCTTTGTAGAAATTGATGCACCCACCTTGCCTTGATTTTCTGATTTTTCTCTCTCAATATTTCTTGGTTGTTAAATTTACATCTCCTACTGATTCTAGTACATTATTCACTATTTTATCATAAGCCGTTGTTGAAATTGTAGCACCCACCTCCCTTGATTTTCTCATTTATCTCTCTTTGGTATTTCTTGGTTGTTAAATATGCATCTTCTACTGATTCTATTACATTACCTTCACCTTTATCTTAATCCTTCGTAGAAATTAAAGTACCCACCTTATTCTCCTTAATTTTCTCATTTGTCTCTCTGTGTTTCGTGGTTGTTAAATGTCAGATGCTGAAGCAGTGGAATCAGTTGAAAAAGAGAGAGGCATTATCCCAAGGTTATTCAAAAATGCAAGGAGTAGAAGTTAAACTCTGTTCCCATGATCTCACTTTGCAAAAAGAAACCTCCTATTGGGGTTTGGTAGTGTCATCTCACAACAGACTTCGCATATTCACTGTCATCAAGACCTTCACCGGGATCTTGTTTGGATTTCTCAGAGTTTGGGTTTTGGTTTACCTTTATTGTCTTATGAAATAATTCAAATAGAAGAGATGTGGGAGGGCTAAAGTTGCATAGTAAGATTATGTTTCCTATTATTTACCACTAGAAGTCCTTATTTAATTAATTAATTTATTTTTCATCCATATAGTAGATATTAGATCGAGTTAATATTGTTTTGATTGTTCCGCTGCTATGATTTATGGGGTTGTAGTGCTGCATTACTGCACTTTCTAGTTTGGAGGTCACTATTATCCAGTGTGGTGTTGATCTTCTTTTTGTGTATTCTAACTATTATTGGAATTGTTTTTGGGATTACTCTAAGAAAAAGAGTTATTCTTGAAAATGCTTCTAGAACGATTGTAGGGAGTGGAATTTCCTCTGGAATTTGAGTTGTTAATATGCAAAAGCTTAATCAAGTGTACTGAATAATGATTGCATTGGCCTACATAATTTAATGAAAATAAACATTATTTTGCAGTTGCTTTTACACATAGGCTTTATAGACCTTTATACATAGCTCTTAATTCATTTTCATAACCATGTGTTGCATAATCAACATTATCTTAATTGTTAAGTTGATGTTTTTGGCCTAATTTAGCGTGTACGAGCTTGACTTATGCAAGGATAATAGTCACCAAATGCGCCAAAAACTTGTGATAAGCACCAAAGCCCTGATAAAGACTTCGCTTAGAACTTGTTTGTGTTCATTTAGTACTATTATTTCTAGAGCTTTTTCTTAAAGTGGTTTTTGTTAGGTTCTTTGAGGTGTTTGAACTTTTTTGCAGTAGACCCCTGTGGTTGTTATCATAAAACAATACATAAAAGTTCCTAAATGTTTTAGTTGAGATTTTGATTGCTTTAATTTGAGGCCAATAATTGTTTTTTTTTTTTTTAATGTTTTGGGGACCTCCTACCTTGACTTCTCATAGCATAGAAGGCACGGGAGAAGATCAATTAGGATAATCTAGAGTGCTGCTTGCAGCATTAGCAGTTTCCTTAGTTTTCCTCTCTATCAACCAACAATGGTCCTTTTCTTTCATTTAAAGCATCAAATTCCAATGTATTTTATAATTTCATTCCAAATTATCTTAAAAGAGCTTTTTATACATATAGTTTGTGATGATAAACTAAGGAGATGACGAGGAAGCTTTGAGGGAACTGTCATCTTTATTTTGAATTTATTGTAGATAATACCATGAACAACTATATTGTATGAAGGGTTCACTACCCTTCTTCCCCTCACTCTTCTTTAATTGATTTGGTAGGGTGGAAAGATAATTACTTTTAATCAAAGTTTGAGTTGTTGGTATTACGTGGATATATGTCACCTCTAATTCACGATCAAGTACATACGTTTGTACGTGATTTTTTATTTTTATTTTGAGTATATTGAATTGTCGTACAATTTTAGCTTCGAGGAACTCCTCCAAGACAGCAGCCGACATCCTTTCGAGGAACTCCTCGGGCTTGAACTCGACAACCCTTCCCAAACCTTTAAGTTACATTGGTGGCCCAGACATCGGGGTTCTTGGGGATGTCTTGGCCCCTGACTTTGATGTTGCTGGGCAGTGTCAATCGGGCTTCGGAGGGTTGAGAAGTCACATTCCAACATCAAACTGTCAGGTCCAATTACATGGTCTATAGCCCTCTTTTGAACCATCGGGTTCTTCATCCACTCTTGGGTAATCATGATTGCAGTGATTATGTTAAATATTAAGTTTTTTAATATAGTATCATAACAATGATTTAAGTGATATATCATGTATGAGGCGTGCAGCTCATGTTAGCTGTAAGAAATAAAATAAAATAATATGACAAAAATCTTATAAATTTTATTTAGAAATTCGTTACATTCAAAGAAAAATCACTTATTAATAAATAAACCTTTAAACAAGATTAGCAATGATAAACGTGCGGAGAGCCCTGGCTTAATAATATTTTCTAAGCTATGCCTTAACGGGCAGTTTTACTAGTTATGTGTTCGAATCCCCTCTCTGGTGCATATGTTAAAAAAAAAAAAAAAGATTAGCATTACTAACCTCCAAAGTAAGCAATGGATCCTTATGTTTTTAAGGCATAAATTACATCCCAGACACTTTTGGCAGCCGATTCTGCAAGCTCTATTTAATTTGTTACAATTGCCTAAAAAGTCTGAGCCTATTTATTACACCTTCCCCATCGTCAAACCGCCTTTCAAGCACAACTTTTTTGGTACTGTTAAAACAACCGAGCCTAGATAGTACTTCACTGCTAAGTTTTTCTGTAGTTCTGAGGATCGGTCCAATCCTTGATAATGCTTTCAGCCATGGCTTTTGGGATAGAAGAGCTCAAGGGCACAAACTTTCTTTACCCCACATGATCGGCCCCGGAGACGAGCCTCGTGGGATCTTGACACTATAGCCATTGATAAAGTTCGTAAACAAGGAAGACCCACTGAAGAAAAAGGAAGAGAATTTTAAGGTTTTTGATGTTTGTTGAGGACGCTTGGTTTTATCACATATCAGATGGGGTTTATTTTTGGCCTGAACTTTATTGATAGGTTGTCCTTTCTTCCTCCTGCCGGCGAGTTTTAGGAGGCCATCAGACCCCCTTTAATACGCTATCCTCCACATCTTCTATTAGTCCGCCATTGAAGTTACTTTCCACTGTGTGGAGGTGGTGTGTTAAAGATACTAAGAATAAGTGGTTCTCTCCTTGCCAGTTTTAGGAGGCCAGACTCCCCGCTTTAACAATGTTAAAAGAGATAGTCATAAGGAGTTTGAAATTTCAGTCAATCTTCAGTTACATTTCCTGCACAAACTTGACCCATCTGCTAAAGCAAAGAACGCATGGGGACGATGCATTCATGTTGTTCTTAAAGGCTCGAAAAGACGAAGAGTGGCCACCTGATTCACAGCTTTTCACTTATAACTGTTCTCTCAGCTACAGATGGCTGTAGTCATGGCATTCGGTACACCTACTGCTATCCCATTTACTAGGGAATTACTCTAAAATTTTCAGCTTTCATGGCAAGAAAAAGATCGTTTTTACCAGATGGTTGCATCGACTCTTTATCTTTTTGAGCACATTACACGATGCTAGAGGTTCTAATGCCTGTTGCAAACCCGCACGTGGAAGGCTGTAAACATCAAAAGTATAGGAAAAAGTAGAAGAAGTAAAGGCAGCTGAGCTAGCTTCTACGAGCAGGTAAAGGCATAAGAAGTTCATTATATTGACAACTTTTTTTTCTGTAAGCATATTTTTTGGAGGGTTGCGTTCGAGATTTGATGTGTTTACAGCAAATCCACCATTCAAATATCGAGTAACGACAACCCAAACAGAGATTTCAAACTGCTTAACTTTCAATTTCCAACATTAAAAGTGACAGCTACCTAATGAAAATATCTGCCTTCCAAATTTAATATACGACAAGTACTTCGATATGAGAATCAAACATCAAGGATAACATGCACATACGAGGCAGTTTTTTTTTTTTTTTTGTTGTATATATATATATATATTAGCTTAGATTCTCTCAATTATTTAGAGAGATGAACAATTATATGTCATATCCAATTTCAAATCCAGATCCTTGATAACCCCCACTCAAAACGACAATTTGCACTTACAAGAAAAGGGCACGGAAGCATATCACCCTCAAGTTGGTCACAGCAGATATGTGGAGGGCTTCCATTTTGATGATGAAGAAGAGGACGAGAAGAGTAGACCCCACTCCACTTGGTTCTAGCAGTCTAAGGTGGGATTTAACCCATGCAATGTGACAAGCCTGTCATGCAAGAGAAAAAAAAAAAAATTTTAAGGCATAGATACTTAAAATTGTGTTTGCATTCTTTGTTTATGTCATTTGGAATGAAAGAATTAACATTTTCTTTAAAAAAAATATAATCTTTATGTAACTTTTGAGACCATCCAAAGGCTTCTAGGAAATAAATTTTATTATGTCAAAAAAGTCATCAAAACAGCTGAAAACTTATATAGTTAGCATACTTGGAGACTAGAAAAATCATGTTTGATTTGTATAACCATATTATAATGATCATTAGTATATATTAAATTTTACTTAGCCAAAAAAAAAAGTGAAAAGGCTTGACTTTCTGAAAACAGCCAAAATCTTGGTGTCTAAAGTAAGATGTACTGAAATTATAGTGCTGCGAATTGGATTCAAGTAGCAGCTGAAGTTCACGTGGTGGTGTTGAACAAATCTATTGATTAGTTTAGTCCAGTGATTTGTAGGGGCAGATGATATGTGAGAAGGAATAAAGTTTGTTTTTGATGTTAGCTATACTCTACAATATGCTAGAATGTGCATAAAGCTTATGCTTGCCCATTTATGGTTGGTATATACTAACCCACTTTATACTTTGTCTAGATGGCTAGATTTATTTAGAAAATTTACTTCTTTTTTTGAAACTGGCTTGTAAATAAGGGGAATACCCCTACATATAAGAAGCATAATACATCATTATATTAACAATACAGAACAATACCTCATTAAGGTTGTGTTAACTTATACAACTTAAACCACAAAACTTGATATCCTAACTACCTTACATAATGCTTAAGGAATACAACTGAACTTCAAGCATGATAACAAGTAACGTATTGGATATGAAAGTTGTAATATCCGTGATAGAAAGATATTTGTGGCTAATTCTATGCTTATCAAACAGTCCAAAGAAAGGAGAATCTAGGGAGGCCCATTTTTTAATATTTCGACTTCTACCAAGTTTCTTTCTTTTTGTTTGCAACAGATGATAAACTTAGGGTCTAGGATGGGATAGATGCAACATTAGATGTGGTACTTTATCAGCAGATTTGCTTTATCTTTTCTTCTGTTTTTTCCTTTTATGGTGGAAATGGCTTGACGAATACTTATCACAAACTGGTTTCGTTGGGGTTGACTGCAGAACAGTAATAAGTCTTGATGGATACACACAAACACATTTCCGCGAAGGCTAATCGTGGATAGATGCATGGAGGTGTCACGCGAAAACAACACGGATCAAAATAGACGAAAGCGACTCAGCATGTAAAGCTATCTGATTCTCTTGCCTTCCCTTTGGCCGATGCAATTCCCATCTGGGATGTCTAAGTGGAGGTCCACCACTGTTATCTGCAAACGGTATGACATGGGAACCACTACTTTTCTGGACTCTCCGAACACATCGGAGGACCGTCTTGCCGGGGTCCGGGGGATCTGGAAAAAGAAGATCACCGAAAGTAGTAATCCAGAAGGAAATCCCAGAAGGCCATGCATCTAGATGCTGCATAGACATAAAGGTTTTTAGATGGTGAGGGAAACCAAACTCTTCAGCAAAAACAACAAATTGTGATCTTTTTGCATGAAGAGAACCTCCCCCGGCTGTGCAGCTTAGTCATGTATCCTCTCTGTTAGGTGAGGGCCACCTTTCTGCAGGATATTGTTGGTCCCATCCAAAAAGTGGCAGTTTACTTCTGCAGATCCCAGCAAAGCTATTAGCTAATGTTAGACGGTAAGCTGTCTTCTTCAATGGCATACATAAGCGGCAAGGCTTGTGTGGTCTCATGGAAGTCAGCATTGGCTAATTTGTGGTCCAAGTTTCTGGGCAGCAGGTCCACAATAGAGTCACGTACAGGACAGTGCAACAGGACTATTAGTGGATCGTCGTACTAGGCACACATCAGACCCATTCACATGTTTGAGATGCTTCAAATTTGCTCCTTAGCAAAGGACTCCTGGTTAAAATGAATAACTTGCATCGAAGAAGCTAAGAAATACGTCACATTGAGAGGGTTCTTATGCTAAGCCCTGAGATCTTTCCTTTGCAATTTGAAAAACCATAGCTCCGTTAATATCCGCTCCAAACAAACAAATGGGCTGACGAATCTCGACAACTTTTTCTTCTCCAGCTACCCCTCTTGGCTTTATCTGGATTGAGACTAGAGCAAATAACTATTCTTGCAGAAGTGTTATTTGTTTTTACTCTTCCCTTTTCTTCCCAAACACTATTTTCTGGATACTGTAAAATATTTTCTGCAATTTGCCGTAATTTCTCAGACCATATGATCCTTTTTGGAAGATGCTTTGGATGGTTTTGGGCTCCAAAAGTTGCAGATAACAGTGTGTGCAAAGATGCGAGGAGGCATTCAAACAACGTTATGATCTCCCACTGCATCAAATGGATTGATTGTTTTGGAGAATAGTTCGGGAAGAATCTAAGACCTTCGAACCTAAAGCTTTACCATTGACAAGACTTTCAGCTCCGATCCCTATCTGCTTGCAAAAGAAGTTGTTGAACCATGTAAAGCATTTTGTAGTGTGGAGGTTATGAGACACACCATAAATGAATTCCAGTAACACTTCAATCTTCACCGCTATCATTCCGTAATCATTCTCCATCTCAGAATGTAAAACAAACGAGTTGGATACCCTAAACAAAGTCTGTGTAACCATGTAATAGTCTAAGTAATAAGCCTCTTGAAAACTCAAACTTGGATCAGGTGAGTGAAAATACGTGAATGATAATCTCACAATATGCAGAGTAAACCCTTAAAAGGAGATCTAACTTCTCACCATGATAGAGACCGGATTGCAGAGAGACCCAACCTAAACTATTTGTCAGGAAGCTAAATTATTGTCTATTCCATGATTGGGAAGTAAAATTTGAAGATGCATGAACCATTTGGGCATCTTTTACCTACTGGTCCTGAAGGACCGACAGTAAAATCTATACAGGGATTCACTCGTGAAACTTCGTTTTCTTTGCTCCCTGAACGGAACGGTAAATTTACCTGCATTTCTCTCATTGTCGTGTAGAATGTGTCCAAAATTTCAACAGTTAAACTTATGATTTCCCACTCAAGCTTGCATCAATCAATTCCAAAGCTTATGGTTTCTCACTTGAGCTTGTTGTTAACAAAAACAGTGCATTCTAGTTAAACAATCCTCAGTCGAAAAGAAAAGCAAATGGATTTAAGTTAGTTTGGGCTCCACTGTCATCGTTTGTCTTGACTAAAAATGCACTGCTATGAACGGTGATCTTTCGCTCTAATTTCTCCCTAAATCTTCACCACACAATCTTTGAGGTTCAATGCTTGCGACACATAGGATCTCTTTTAACATAATATCAGGTTAATAAGACCAAGATGTAACTTTATTGGTGTAGACTTTAATCAGCGTCAAATTACTTTTGTCTCCTCTTTATCTTTTTGTGCATCATATTTATAGGACCCATTAACATAATCCTCCACGCACCAATCTCCCCTCTCTCCCTTTCCTTTCTCTTCCCTCCCCTCGGCAGAACTAATGTTGTTCTTCACGCAGCATTTAGACCACATGCAAGCGATCGTGATTCCCTCATCTTCCATGTTCCCCAGAGCCTAGGGCAGCAAAACCCAAGCACAGACCCAAAATCAGGATTAGAAAAAGATTTTTCAAGTAGTAACTATGCAATATAAGACTTATTACATTGTTTTTATTTTTTACTTAAACGTAAATTTTGATATTATGTTAAAAAAAAAAAGTTCATTGATTCAAGTTATCTTTTCTGCACAGCAGATGGGATTCTATTTAAGAGCATAGAATTCTTGAAGAAGCAAAGCCATATTAGGGCAAGGCAAGATGAGGAATCCCAAAGTCCCCAACAAAGGTGCAGCACAAAAGGCAAAGGGCAAAGGGAAAATGGAATGATTACTTGAATGAGATGGGACCCGGGTGATAGTCTTTCCTTTCCAGGTCTCTCAATTTTTTGACTTGGGATTGGTCCCACCTCGGCCACCATTGTCTTTATGGATTGAATGATAAAAAGAGCACCTCACGTGGAGTCTGAACCAAAGGGGCTGTGCAACCACAGAATAAAAAGGAAGCCTTCTTGATTCAAAAAATAAATAAAAATCTTTGATATTTTTTTCCCTAGAAAAAAAAAAGGGACATAATTCGTATAAAGAAGTGGGAAATTAATGAAAAGCTCGAGTCAGAGACAACAAAAGCAATTTCTTTTTCTAAAAAATTTGCTTTTTAAAGCTCACCCATATAATTCCCACTCATTATCTTTGTTGCTTAAAGCTAGCTTGCCCTCCTTCCTTATCCTCTCTCTCTATAGAGAGCTACTCCCAACAGCACATCAATTCTCAAAGAAATTCCAGCCAACAAAGAGGAAAAACAGTCTTTATAGAGGGAGAGAGAGAGCGTACGAGAGACCCACCAAAAGACTAAATTATAGGGTCGCTCACAGTCTCTCATAAAAAAGCATTAGACTGGACCTATTTCCATGCGATCATGGAGGGAGGTGATGAGCTCCACCGCCCAAATTTCCCATTCCAGCTGCTCGAGAAGAAGGAATATGAACCATGCTCCACCTCCGCCTACCCTTCTCTCGCTATATCTCCGGTAGAGCCCAAAAACATCCAACCCGGCAACACCGCCGAACCCTCCAAGAAGCCACCTCCCAAGAGAGCTTCCACCAAGGATCGACACACCAAGGTCGATGGCCGTGGCCGCCGCATCCGAATGCCTGCACTCTGCGCCGCTAGGGTCTTCCAGCTCACGCGAGAGCTGGGTCACAAGTCCGACGGTGAGACTATCGAGTGGTTGCTCCAACAGGCTGAGCCGGCGGTGATCGCCGCTACTGGTACCGGCACCATCCCAGCTAACTTCACGTCGCTTAATATATCACTCAGGAGCTCGGGCTCTAGCATGTCCGTCCCTTCCCAACTAAGATCCTCCTACTTCAATCCCAATTTCTCGATGCAGCAACAAAGGCGAAGCTTGTTTCCGGGTATTGGATTATCCTCCGAAAGCGGCACGTCCACGCTTGTCAATTTTCAGTCTTCCAGCAGCATGAACTCCATGCTGCAAGCGAAACAAGAGTTGCGGGATGCGACGTCATCTTTGGACTTGTCGGAGACGAATGAGGAGAGCATAGGAGGGAGAAAGAGGAGGCCGGAGCAGCAGGACCTAATGTCGCAGCACCAAATGGGGAGCTACTTGTTGCAGTCCAGCACGGGGGCGATTCCGGCAAGCCACAGTCAGATTCCGGCAAACTTCTGGATGCTTGCTAATTCTAATAACCAGGTCATGAGCGGTGACCCC
Source organism: Casuarina equisetifolia (assembly GCA_028551475.1). Lineage (NCBI taxonomy): Eukaryota > Viridiplantae > Streptophyta > Magnoliopsida > Fagales > Casuarinaceae > Casuarina > Casuarina equisetifolia. Next base: position 22,429,530 of record CM052357.1, read on the forward strand.
ATATGGACGTTTCCTTCGGTTAGCAACAGCGCCGCTGCTTTGTATAGGGGTACCATGTCTAGTGGCTTACATTTCATGAATTTTCCTCCCCCGGTGGCCCTAATGCCCGGCCAACAACTGGGGTCAGGAATCGGCGGCGGAGGCGCCGGTGGTAACAGTGTGAGTGAAGGGCACTTGAATATGCTTGCTGGGTTCAATCCGTATAGGCCAATATCCGGTACGAGTGTTTCAGAGTCTCAGGCGAGCGGTTCCCATTCCCACCACGGAGGCGGTGGCGGCGGCGGCGGTGGCGATGATCGTCACGACACAACTAGTCACCATTCATAGATCATGATGCCCCCACTCCTCCCTCCTCCCTCCTTTCTTCCCCCATGTGTAGTAGTTTGATGTGTAACACACGTGAGGATTGATTGCTCTCTTAAAAACTTGAGTCTTATTATTTCCCAAATTTTTTTTTATCTTGTGTGATTAATATGAGGGTTTTTAGGGTTTGAGGAAGGCACTATATATTTAACATGGGTGTTGGCTGGTTTTTGCTAAAAGTCGCATTTGTTTTATTTTTATTTTTATTTTGGCTACACGATATCTTATCATCATTGTTTGTGCAATCCTTGCATCTTTCTTTTCTCCCCAAAGCTGTTCTTTTGTAATTTATGCTTTTTATGTTGGAGAAAATGACTCTTTGCATGCCCTATGGTAAGGCTCCCACCTAACAGGCAACTTGGTTCTCAGCCTTTTTCTCTCTCTCCCTCTCTCTCTAGATTTGGTGCAGTGAAAGAAGGAAGGGAAGGAGGGAGGGAGAAGGAAGGAAGGAGATGGTGAATGGAGTCCCAACATGGTAACATTCAAAATCACACCACTTTTTAGTCCTTCTGATTCTAAATCTCATCCATGAATCTCAAGGTTTTACAGCATCAATGATTAAGGTTTTTCAGAGACGGGGTTAACAAACAAGGGTGGGGTCCAGACCTTATCAGCTCCAGGTGTCGGCTCAGGCGATGGGACCCGGCTGCCGGTCATTACCCAAACCAATGTACAATATCACTGACAAACAGGTGGATCATTCCCCATCCTTTTTTTTTAATGGTGCAGTTGCTGGCACCATAGAGAGATCGGTGGTGGGTGTTGATGACCCCACTCCGAAATGGCCCATCAGCTCGCTAATCTAGGCCGTTCATTCGGCGGGCCACCCTTTTGGTGGGCACATTGAACGATTGGGTCTCTTCGAGGAGAAAGATGTGGAATCTGGAGGAGTTCCATGGTCCAACGTCTTCCTTCCCTTTCTCCCTCCCCCAGAAATGGAGCTTCCTTTTTACAGGGACTGCATGAGTGTTCTCAACCCACCAGACCATTCATGTATCATGATTAGAGCTACTTACGAAGAACAAAGTTCATCATTAGAGCTGATATCATTAATGGCCTCGTTGGTCCCTGCTTATAGCAATCATGCTTCCTATGTTATTGTCATCTACTACGAAACCCTGTACAGATGGCTTCCACCCAATGCATGAAGATGGCTTCCTATCTTCGTCCAATAACTTGCCTTGAAATGTAAACATCAGTTCTTGATACACAAGCAAGGAAGCAAGCAAAACGGGAGTGGAGTTACGAACCAGATCATTTTCTTTTTCTTATTACCTTCTCTTTCTCCATCTCCTTTACTCACCTCCCTCCCCTCCGTAGTCAAAGAAGAGTTAAATTCAAGTAATGTTGGGTTGTTCTTTTCTTTCTTTTCTCGATACCCAAACAAAGTCTTGCGGGCTTCTTAATCATGAGATGCTGCGGCATATGTAGAAAAAGAAACTCTGGCGGGTGTACTCATATTGCAGTACCGGGTCCGTAGATTCCAGGGGTTATACAAATCTTATTGATAACCAAAACGGGATTAAACTAATCAGGATTAGTCGCAAAAGCTTGCCATTAACTCCATATATCATATTCGTTATGAATAATCATTCCCAAAGTATTCCCAACCGCTCTCTCGATAGTTGTGATATGACAGCAGATCATTCTTATCTTCCTAACAAGCACTGCTTTCCGACTCTCGAATTTTTGGGTGGATTTTGTCTGAATTATTTTAATGTTTTCCTTACATAATGCAGAATTTCAAATCATTGTGTTGATTCCACAATCTTGTGCATATCCCTATGTCTATACCCTTGCAACTAAACGATTCACTACTACTTTTCATGAATAGAAAATAGCATTGTCAAGCTTAACTCTAGATCTTGATTTAATATCTTGTGAAACTCAGAATATTGAAGCATACCAATCGGAACCCTAAACCCTATAACTTACACTTGAGGTTTGTTCAAAATCTAAAAACAGTAATAACATTTGACAAACTCAGAAACTAACTAAATGATATGTGAATGTGTCCTCACGTTTGTGACTTAATGTTGTAAAAAAGATGTAGTTTGAATGAGTTTCGTTGCCTTAAATAACTAGGTATGAGATCTCTATTCCTTCTTTAGAGAGTGAATGAGAGATTATGTGGAGGACTAACATGCTTTGGAAAGTTGAACGTGATTTTCTCTACTTGGTTTTGCGGGAATCCATAGCTGATTTACCAAGTTAGTAAGTTGTGTTAATTACATGTGAAAGTATTTTCTTATTTTGTAAATTAACTTTAAGGTTAAAAGTTGACTTTCTTACATCTGTTTACTTGTAAATTTGAAGTTTTCATAGAAAGTATTTTTTTAATATTTAATACGAACACATTGGTCTTTTCTGTTATCTTACAATTCAATTTTAAGGAAAGCTAAAGTGAAAAAAGAAAACAGAAAAAAACTTTTATAAGTTGGATAAAAGCTGAATGCGAAAGGCTTTAGATATGCATGATCAAAAGGGGTTTAAAGAAGATCCGCGAACTGATATATCCCCATCATTCCTGTAAAATATCTTTCCCACATTGCAGTCAAATCTGCTGTATCTGAGAAATTACAGTGAGAAGCACATATTTCGCTATCCTCTATTGTCCTGTTGTATTTGTCAGGCATCACGGTGACATATCATCATCAGCAAATGGAAACAGCATTGGTAGAACACATGTTGCACATGTATCTGAATCCAAATCATAGAACGGAATGGTCCCTGTAAGACAATCTTGTACCCCAAAAATTATCATGATTAGACCGTGGAAGCCATGCACCCCGCTGCCTGGAGAACTACCAATTCGGCAGATACATCGGACATAAAAAGGTTGGCTAATAGACCCATTAAATCTCTTAATCCCTTTTCGGTTTGGCTCTTTGGGCCCAGGAAATCTCCTAATCCCCCACTGCTTCTTGGCTGGTAGATATGGTAACAATTGTTTGTGCATGCTTCCTGGGTTTCAAAGTACAAGTCGGTTGTTAGGGTGTAAACGAGACGTAATTTAGCTTGAGACCCACCCAACGTATCTACCAAAATTGGTTTGTGGGGGTGCCTATTGCACTGTCCACTAGGGGCCATTGCATGGACATCTCGGGACCTGCTTGTCCCCAGCAATTTACTGATCCAGGTCCCAAAATAGCATCGTCTCAAAGGTGTCTGTTCCACCTCCCACCTTCCGCTCAGCTTCTGCAGCATCCTCCCCAGTTCTTGTGGCCCAAACCCACTTTCCTCTTGGGGCCAGCAAATGGGGGGAGAAAAAGGACAATTTAAAAGGTATTTCTTTTCAGTAATTTATTTTAATATTATAACTCACGCGCCTAAACTCACGTACAAAATGTCAAATTTAAACTCACGCCCGTCTTCACAAATTGCTCTTATCCTCGTTGTCCTAGGTGCCCACTCACTTGTTGATATCTCACATGTATTGGGAGATATAATTTAGGATAATTAATATAAAATATTTATTCTCGCTTAAATTTGAGTTATAAGTTAATGAAGTATTTTTATAGAAATATTTGTATTCAAAATGTAAAAGATTTTTTTTTATAAAACTTGTATTCAAATATTATGTTGAAAAATTTACTCTATTTGATAATCTTACACCATGAGGCCGTACTCCTGCGTGTTAACTTGTCCTTGGCTCAGCGTACGTTACTCGCCGGTGGTTGTGGAACAATCTAGTCATAACGTGGGGGAATGGTGACGCCGAGGTCGCTGAGCTCGGATCGGTGGAGGCACCCCAAGCGCGCGGCTCTGATTTGGGTCGGCTCGGCTTTCGTCTTCTACTTTGTCTTCCAAATGGCCCTCCGCAACTCCTCCGATTACAAAACTCCAACTTCTTCTGCTTCTTCCTCTTCTTCTTCGGGTAATTGTCTTCCTGGTTATTTTTTCTTCGGCCCTGTTTGAAATGGAATTAGATAATTGTGGCATTTTGGAGATCCAAGTCCTATGAATCAATAATTTAACGGTGCTTGGTTGTGAGGTATTTATTAAGAAGTGATTTTTTTTCTGTTAATCCTTTATCAAAAACATAATTCTATGCGAGTTTCAGTTATCTGAAACTGAGTTCACTGCTGCGTATAGTCTAGATTAGCGAGAAGCTAGTTGTTTGTTATGTCTTTATGCTAACTTGGGATAAGCTTACTTCAGGATCTGCAATTACTGATGGGGGAAGAAGGTCGAAATTGTATGATAAGATGGAGAGGGATTTAGATGAGAACGGGCCGGCGTTTCTTAAACAGGGGGAAACATCTCAGTCATTATCGCTTTCGGATATTTTCACTTTGAAGGATGGATCTGTGACACCTGTACTTAAAGTATGAGATACTACTTGAGTTGTTCCAGTAACATACTAGGCTAATAATATACTTTGTTTCTTCTTCAATTAAGTGGAAAATGATTTCTTACCTCTTTTATCTGTGTAGGCAGCAGATCCTCCTGTGCGAGCTAATGTTTTGTACCTGAGTCCAGAATACTCAGTGCCCCTCTCGTAAGCATTTATTTTCATAATCCATCCGATACAAGTTCTTGTAGTTCTTATATTTTATGATCCGTATGTTTTGATTTGTTGCAATGCCAATACTTGGAGTTTTTAATTTTAAAGGTATTAGAAACCAAAAATCAGATTCCTACTGTCACCTTTCCTCTGTTTGTGGAAAGATGAAGAAAACAGTGGGAAAGCATTCGGTCAAACAAGAGTCATGTTCCCATTTGTTTGAACAATTAATTGCTGTGACATTCCAAGACCCAGAATCAGCCACGTAAAAGCCGGCAAACTGAAAGGTTAACAGTCTAACTTGAATGATTTTCAAAATATTCCTAGTACTCTGCCCAAAATTCATAGAAGTTGAGATTGGTAGACTTATTCGATCTTATTGAATTTTTCTCATATTTCGTATTAATTAGAAGGTGGCCTCCAGCATGTGGCCTTTTATCTCTGATTAAGCGACCAGTAGAGACATGGTGCGTATTGGTCCAAGAGTGTTGTCTGTCAATGGCTTCACCTATCATCCTTTGTGGGTTACCAGAAAGGCCTTGGCCTCTTTCCTCTCTGTCTAGTAAGGAGTTACTTTCTTCTGGGACAATCGACTTAATTGAATTGATTTATAATCTTACTGCAATTACAATGACCTACTAGTGGGTTGGGTTAACCGTGCACAGGATTTCCCTGATTCAATGAGTTTTGGCCATCAAAATTGGATGTTCTTTCTCAAAAAGAGTTGTTGATGGTAATGAAGGCGTGCATTATTTGTTTAACATCCAACCATGATGACTTTTTGGATACTTCCTCTATATGCAAAGGACAATGAATCTAAGTCCTTAATTCCATGAATTGAATTATTGGAATATGTTCTATTAAGCCTTTAATGAAACTAATAGTTGCAATGCTGATAACTTTGGAAGTGTGATATAAATTTAGATCTTCATGATAACAAAATGTGCATTGAATGCCAAGCTAGGATGTATATGTTAAGTGGTTTAGTACTTATTTTTCGCATTAATATGTTAATATCCTTAAGTTTTAATATAAGAATTTCCTTTTCAAACTTTTACTTCTCTTGCTTGTGGCAGGAAGTTTGTAAAGGATATATTTAATCCATACTTTGAAAAAGGTAAACTTTTAACTCGATTCTTCACATATTTTCATTGTGTTTCAACTTGAGTTGTCATCATTTCGTTAGTCATTGCCTTTTGAACTGTTACAATTCAGTCTAGTTGATGTAATTCATATTTTTGTAAATTTGTTACTTGATCTTTTTTGCCTTATTTGTTGGCATTCTTATTTGTATCTGTTTAGCAATATGGTTTCAGAACTCCAGTTTGTACCATTTTAGCATGTTTCACGCCTCACATCATATTGTACCAGTTCCCGCTACCGAAAATGAGGTAAAGTGCCTATAGAGCAGTTTCATGTATTCCAATACTTTGTATTGTTTGAAGTACAGATTTAATAGCTGAACCTTTTCTTGGTTTCTCAGATAGAAGCAGAAGCAAGTGCTGTTCGTGCAGTTGCAGATGTTCTCTGCCCTTTGAAAATAGTTTTAGATAGGGTGGTTTTGACTTCAACTGGAGTGCTTCTGGGGTGCTGGCAGGTTATTTTAATAACTTTTACCCTTTTGCTTTTCATCACCTCTTGTAGATGAGATAGATCTGCCTTGTTAAGCATTACGAACATCATATTGTGCATTGCTACGGAACTTCACATGTTGTGTATGCTCTCTCCAGACCTTTTCTTTTACCATTCAAGCTCTTCGACTTGAACCTTAAATATTCATATTTCTAGCTTATGTTACTGAAAATGGGTTTTCTTACGCCAGATTCATTTGGCTAGGGAGACCAACTGAGTGGGGGAAGAACCTTTAATTTGTTTTTCACTCCATGTGGGACTGAAATTCTTAAGCAGAATTAATGTCTGGAGAATTTATGGTGAATCATAGAGTGATGGGTTTTTGTAAGAAACTCAATATTAACGCTTAAGTCTTTTAATACAGGTAATCTCTGGGACGGATCCCATAACCATTCGTGCCAAGCTGAGGACTGCACTTCCACATGCACCTGAAAAGCAACTTGTGAGAACGAATGACACTCTTTTGTTCCTGTTGAGTTTCGAGAAGTGGAAGTAAAGGAAATCAATAGTTTGATTATGAATGGCCAGCAGCTTTTCAACTATAAATATTGGATTGCAATAATCCACCATATGAATATACCATATGACCTTAAGCATGTGGTTATGTGGGGTTTAAGGAGGCCATGGCCACCCAGAAGTTCAAATAATCCTCTTTAATAAGTTTCACATTTCCCTTGCTTGGAAGAAGTTTGAAATTTCATTTTGAGGCTTCCTTTTATGCTTCCCATGGACTTTCTATCCTTCCAATTTTTCGCCATTACTTTACTCAATGTGTAGGGAAAGAAGAGGACCGAATAACGAGGGCTTTAAATCCAAAACGATTGACATGTTATAAAAGGCACCTTTCAGAAAAGCTTGTTTGTCTTTATGGTCTACAAGAAGGAAAGATCTTTTCAGGTCTAGCAGCACCTGTGGCTTTCACTGATAGCATGTGCATCCAATAATGCTAGTTTATTTGAAGAATAAAGAGATGGTGATATATTCTATGTTGGATCTCATATCTTCATGGGAGTTTCCTATCTTCATGTCCTAGACTTATTATATTGTTGGTAGATAACATTGTAGCTGCCCTTCTTCAAGTTGAATGATAATGTAAGAAATGATGATTATGTGGTTTTTATCATCTGCTAATGTGTAGTTATTTTCTGCTACAGTATGATCCTGCGATTCTTCACACGTCATTTGCAAGGCTTCTAGGACATCCTAAAGCATCTGCCACGGTAGTACATTGGAATTGCCTTTAACTTTTTCACATCTTAGGCTTCTAGGACATCCTAAAGCATCTGCCACGGTAGTACATTGGAATTGCCTTTAACTTTTTCACATCTTAGGCTTCTAGGACATCCTAAAGCATCTGCCACGGTAGTACATTGGAATTGCCTTTAACTTTTTCACATCTTATGCTGTGATCAAGTTACTGCTTGAAATTATTCGTAGTTTTTAGTAGTGTCAATGGCAACCAACTGAAATGTAGTCTTTTGTTATCTCAGAAGTCAAGAAATAACTTATAACTTGGTTTAAAGATTTACGCACAGACAAATGATTTTAATATAATATATTCTCTCTTTAAACTAGTGATAACATAAAAACTAAGGTAGACGTCAGTGCGTGCTAGTGCCCATGCAACACACCTGTCACAGGTTCTAAGGTAACTGGTCATGGATCAGTGATAACACGTTTCACAGGGCCTGAGGTTACTGGCCATGGATGGGTGATAACATCTTTTACAAGGCCCAAGGATGATTTCTATAAACGAATTTATTTGTCGGAATTGAATTTTTTTTTTTTTAACAGGGGATGAGAGGAAACAATAAAAGAACCACCAGAAATAACCAATGAAATTTAATTAATTTCTAGATAAGGGAAAGAGAATATCAGAAGTAATAATATGAGAATTTTTAATTTATAAAATGTTGATATAACCAGGTTTTACAAGAAGTTCTATATGAGTGACTTCACAAAGCATGGCATTTCAATCTCCTCTTCCCAATCAGAAGTCGAGGAACATTTGTTTGTCTCAAATTAAGATGAAGCCTTCCTTTATTTCTCAAATGCTTGGTTCTATATTTATTCTTGTGATTGTTGTTGTATGTAGGAGCTGCATAAAACCTCAGAAGTTCAATTTTTCCACGATCTAGTTGCTCGCCTGAACAGAAAGATCCAAGGATTTGAGGTAAGTTGTTATATTTAATAATGGTATTATTTTAAAGTTTGGGATTAGAGTTGTTCATGAACTTGGACTCCTGTCTTAGTGGCATTCAAAACAAATGTTTTGTCAAAATTTTTGTTTTCCCCTGTGGTTCCCAACCGTTGAAATAGTAAAATAATACCGAATAGAGGGTTCCCCGAATCCCTTCGTCGGCATCTTCAAAGCCGAATCAAACAAACTTTTCATAAAGTAGAATGCAGTTTCACCCTTTCATTCTACGTTGGTGACTATAAGTAGAGATGCGCTTTGTGGTCACGATCACGAGCAACTTACTTTTTCAACCTGCAGCATCCCATACCAACTATTCTTTTGGAGTCAAGCACAGTTTTGGGTGCAACTTCATGCAGGAAAACCTCTATGTCCTGATTAGTGATGCCTGACATTGACATTTCAATTGTTTATCTTTTTCCATTTATGTCGGTGGGGTGTTTTCTTAATTCATATGAAAAGGCAGTTCGTACATCTTTTCTTTTTTTTGCAAGAAACCAACCCAGCAGTGGAATTGCTTGAAAGTAGTGATCTTTTAAACAATCCCACCAAATGAGCGAACTTTTTAACTTAAAATTCTTCTGTGAATATAATCCAGGCAGTGGTATCTGAGCTCTGGTATGTCGAGGAGTATGATTTGCTGGCTCTTGCATTGAATGGGAGATTGAAGGTTCGAAGGTTTCAACTTGGCTGCTCATGAATCCAAGCTTCCCATGATCACGGATACAACTACAGACATCATTGCATAGGCTTATACAATATATTTCGAGTACAATTACCAAGTCTTAGATTGTACTAGCTCTTACGTAGAATGTCTTTCGGGGAAGGCTTTTACAATAAAAATGCTCTTTTTCCTTTTGTCCTGATATGCTTGAATATATATAAAATCAAATTAAAAATACGACCGGACAAAGGAATTATTCTCACTGTTGCCATTCACCATCGGCAGGAGAATTTCTTATTCTCTGGAGAGTGGAGCTTGCGTTTCCATTTCTATGAGAAGAAGTTTTGGACTTTAGTGCGCAGGCGGCTCGGAAGAGTCACTCGCTTTTGAGTGCGGGTCTTGTGCGCACCGCACGCTTCTTCGTTGAGTTTATCCCACGCCGGAAGATCTGTGTGTCTCTTCGTGCACGTCACACGCCCCTTGTGGCCCCACCGATTGTTTTTCCGTCTTTTTATGGAATTACGTGTGTGAGTCAACAATTTTTAAGCACAACTCGTGGTTATACTTTTACATTTTTTTAGTTTATATTTTCATTTTATTTAATTAAGGGTGATGATTGAAATTTGAAGCGTAAGTTGTACCTTGTTTATATTACTTTATACTCTTGTTATGGGCTCATAATGCCGAAAAAACATAAGGGGGGAGAAATCACGTGGCCGACGCACACGTCCCCCTAGGATGCACCGACGTGGCACCTGCTGGCCACGCGCTCTCGTGTGCCGCGAACTCTCCCGGCTCTCTCCCTACCCCGCCTTGACTCTATACAACGCACGCGTTCTGGTCTCTCTCTTTCCCTCTTTCCGTCTCTCCCTCTCCTCCCTCCTCTGTTTGATAGCCCTAAATTTCGAAGCCAATTCTGTGATTCGTCGCTCGTAATCTCCCGTATTTCCCTTTCTTCTTCTTTTTCAACTCTTTCTTTTTTTTCAAGGTCGTTTGGAGGCCATTTTGTTGGGGAACTGTTGGGTTGCTGCCGGGCTTTTGATCTGAAGGTATAAATATTGTGGATTCTCGCTTTGGCCTTTTGTTGTCTGATCAGTGACTTTCAATGCGCTTCTGTTTGTTTTAGTGTTATTTGGTGGGTGGTTTAAGATTCCACTTTTGTTTGCTAAGAATCTGGTGGAAGAGTTCGGGAAGTGACATACGCTATATGTTTTTGGTTCCTACGAACATGTCAAATTTGATCTAATCCAAGTCTCGAACATCCATTTGATAGGTGTTAAGTTTCTTTTCGTCTGAAATGAGGAAAAGAACAAACACACTTTTCGTGCAATCCGGTAAATCTGATTGAATTAGGAAACACCAACAATTGGAAAGCGAAACAATTTTCTACTTCTAGTAACTGTTTCATGCAACTAGTGTGGGTTGGTACCTAATTGTAATATTTGATTGTCTCCTTCCTTCCTATTTGGTTATCTACAATCATAAGAAGTAAACTTTGAATTGGAATTGTTTACGATTTTAGGGATTCTCCCCGGCATTTAATTCATTGGGATGAGCAAAGGTTCGGAGGCTTACACCCCGTTGGTTGGCAAGGCCAGTGTGGTGGGGAAGGAGTCAATGAACAGGTATTGCCTTGCACATTCTATGTTTGATGCTGGATGGTTGACAGCGTTTACAGTAAGATATCTTGTGGTCAAAGCGCTATAGGGAAAGTAAATTTGTCATAGATGGCTTAATTTTCCTTAATTCGAACAAGTGCACATGAAAACTATGCCAGTTAACTGCAAAATATATTACCGTGGAAACTAATAAAGAGTTTAGAAGCATGATGTCATGGGATGGATATGCCTCACAGATTACCAGATTTAGAAATTTTCTAAAGAAAAGCTTTAAACACAACCTTTTGGTGCTCCACAAACTTTGCTACCATGAACAAAAAGTGTAATATGCAATTTTTTGATTGGTAAGCATGCATCTAGTGGACTTTGACACTATGACGTGAACCCCACGCCATTCTTACAGTAAGACGTGGTGCTATTTGAGTTAGAGCTAAATTGTAAAAATGTAGAGAAAGATTGATGTTATAGTTTGAGAAACTGTGACTCCCTGTTATCAGGCAAAATACGGCAAGAGAGTTTTCAATATACATTTTAAATGGCTGTAGGTGTTCGTAGCTTCTACATCAAACAAAAAGGTAAACGAAGGAAGTGATAAATAACTTTCATTAAGAGAAAGGACATGGTGTACATGTCTGGACCATGCTTAATTACCTGTAAATAACTGTATATGATCCATGTCAGGGAGGTAGTAAGATAACAGTTGAATCACCTTTAAATGGGGGTCGGTGATGTTATTTTGGACTACATTGTTTTGACTTTTGTATTAATCTTTTCATGTCAAGCCCTAATTCGTATTGTTAATATTAGACTACACGCATCCTTGTTTTTAGGGTATTTTGTCTTGGTCCATGGGATGTGGGAAGCAATTTTTTTAATTTTTTTGGGTTTCCCTTCCCTTGTTGCAATTAGATGTAGTCTTTCTGCATGCAATTCCCAATGTTTCACGCTGCACTCTTTTATGGGCAACTTAATAGTGTTGTTGAAGAAATGCACTTGAGTTAAACATGATTCAACTTACAGATACTAAATGCTCGGCACCTTTATCTTAGTGGCATTAAGCCTGGTTGTAATCAGTGCATGTTTAAGTTCTTGGACTAGAGGTCATAAAACATCTAAGTAGCTTTCACTTGGGTTTTAAATGTGGGTAAAAAATCACTACGGTACCTTGGTAAATGCCTTAAAACTGTTCGTGGTGCAGGACTACTCCTGGGAAAAAGAAGGGTAAAGTTCCTAAAAGGATGCACAAGTCAGAGAGGGAGAAAAGGAAGCGTGAACATTTGAATGAGCTCTTTCTTGACCTCGCCAGTGCTCTTGGTAACTTATGTTCTTGTACTATTGATGTTACTAGCCATTTACCCAAGGTTTAGATTTAGAAGTCCTCTGGCCTTCATGTTTACTCTAAGCAACCTTATAATCCTGATTAGCTTCCTGGGTTTGCCTTTATAAACAGCGGTCATTTTCAAGATGATGTGGACCATGGTGACAGATAACGATTAAAACATTCTTGTGCAGAGCTGAGCCAGCAGAACAGTGGAAAGGCCTCGGTATTGTGTGAAGCTAGTCGACTATTGAAAGACTTGCTAGGCCAGATTGAGTCTCTCAAAAAGGAGAATGAATCCCTTTTGTCTGAATCTCACTACGTAAGACTCCTGGCATTCGTTTACTGATCTCTGTTAAATACTCATTGTTATCTATCCTAAACGGTGGCAGCACAATTTCATCTGCTAGGATTTATCCAATTTTTGTCATCTCCTGCGTCTTACTTTGAGCTGACCCTTATCCATTCTCGTTTCTGTAAGAAAATGAAAAGAACCCCAAATGTATCGAATTGCTGAGCCTAGTTCAAGCTGTCTTGAACAGGTGAGTATTGAGAAGAATGAGCTAAGGGAGGAGAATTCTGCCCTGGAAAATCAGATTGGGAAACTGCAGAGTGAGCTAGAAGCGAGGGTTGCCCAGTCTAAGCCTGACCTAAACGAACCGCCTCCTGAGCTTCAGCAACGAGAACTGCCATCACATTTGCCGGGAGTGTGTCTCGGAATGCCTGGTGTAGAACCGCCATTGCCGCAAGCACCTGCTGTGTTTGTCCTCCCTATTGGCCCAGATACCCAGATTTATCCGTTTTCTGATATTTCCCAGCTGACAACATCTAAGCCTAGCTCAAACTTGAGCAAACCACATGCTAGGTACCCAACTCCGGCGGACGTGTGGCCATCGGAGCTTCTCGGGCAGCAGCCTACAACAAGGAAGGAACTTCAATTTAGTGGTAGCAATTGCAATATATCTAATCAGTAGCTGTACATGCCCTCACCTTGTTTCTGATTAGTCGGTGATTCCCCCTTGCGGAGCCGTGTATCAATTTGGATATTGGTGATTAATGTAGCGTTCTTCAGTTCAAAAGTGTGATGCTTGATATCTGGGCATGCCAGGTGGTGGTTGGTCACCAATAGACTCCAATAAGATAAGTATTCAAGTCACGGCGGTCTTACTCATGAAAAGTTAACCACTCCATTAAACCATTTTATAATATTTAGAAAAATACTCTCTTCTTTAAAAATTGGCTTAATAATTAATAGATATTATTTTATATATAAATAAATTTTAAATAAAATTTAAATAATGGGAGTAAAACTCTTTTTGTAATCAATGTTTATAAGATTTCATGTGAATTTAAAGTTTGATATTATGATTTTAATTAAAAGTTAATTTCTAAATAAATTTTTACTAAACCTATATTCGACATTTGACTAAAGAATATGTAAAAGTTGTAAAAAGTCGGTGCAGGTGCGCCGAACGAACAACTTCTGTAGACTTTAGCCACCTTTTAAGAAGTTACCAGAGAGTGGCAATCCTGTTATTACAAGGACGGACAGGTTACTTAATGGACAAGACCGACGAACTACCGAAAAACTCGAACTCCGTTGGTTTGGTGCCACTGCTTCTGACCCCCTTGTCTGCTGCTACTTGAGACACGCGCCCGGCCCACGCGCACACATTCCCACACCCACACACACACACACACTCTTTTTCCGTTTGCACCAAACAGAACATTACCTGGTAAAGCAGAGAAGAGAGAACCTTAGGCTGCTTTTCGAAGAGATTTAAGATCAGAACTTTGGAGGAAGACGGTGGTAAAGCATTGAGGGAGTTACACAGCGAGAGAGTGAGAGAGATGGGATCTGGGGCTGCAAGTTTCTTTAAGGTGGTTCTCAAAAACTTCGATGTTCTTGCTGGGTAGGCCTTCCTCCTTCTCTCTTTTACCTCGTTTAACAATTGGCCTCTGTAACGCAAAATGAACGAAAAGACAATTTTTTTTTTTTTGCCTTACGAGAGCTATATGTTGTAGCAGTTAATCCTTGAATAAGTTTCTTTTATTAGAAACCCTCCTTGCAGAAAGAAAGGCTGCAACTTTTTTTATTTTTTTATTTTTTTTTCTCCTCAAATCTGAGTTCGTTTTGTTAGTGCCGGTGCTTGTCTACATTTATTTTCTTTAATTTGATTCATTGGTTTGATTTGCAGGCCTGTGGTTAGTCTTGTTTATCCTCTGTAAGTGGGTTTCATATGCTTTTCCTTCCTCTTTTATTCGCTTTACTCAATTTCGACTATAACATTTATCAACTCTTTATTTATTTTATTGGATCTATGCAATGAGCTTTTTTTTTTTTTTTTTTTTCGTTTAGCCTCTTAATTTCTGTGGTGGGTAGTTTTATATTTTTTTATGAGTATATTCATGGCAGCTGTGGTTTGCGTCCTTCCACAGATATGCCTCAGTTAGGGCAATTGAGACCAAATCTCCTGTCGATGATCAGCAATGGCTTACCTATTGGATTCTGTACTCCATGATCACGCTCTTTGAGCTCACCTTTGCCAAAGTCCTTGAATGGTAAGCAGTGATATTATAAGTTACCTTAATATTCTTGCAATTGCGCCATTATTTAGGAAGCAACTTATGGAAGAGATTGTTACTGAATTAGGCACATCTGCCTATTAGTTATCTCAGCATTAATTCTCTCTGAAGTGTGCTCTATTAGACACCATCCATTGTGCTTTCTTTGCAAGATCCAATCTCTGAAAATCCACATGGAACTCTAATGAAGTTTAAAAAGCTTTTGCTGTCGTGTTTCACCTGATTTGGGTAGTTTAATATAACTCTTTAATGGTGTAACTGCTTCAGAGTGTCACATTGGAAGGTATTTTGGTATCTGAGACTCCTTGGACACTTGGCCTATCATTAAATGGCAAGTAAACTTCAATATGTATTGAGGACTTGAAATTTTTTTCACTAAATGTGTTCTACGACTGCAAACTCCAAGGTCATTAGCCCCTAATTATGTGATTAGTTGCAATGTTACCTCGCTGTGTCATATTTACCCTTAACTACCATGTATCTATCAGAAAAAATAAGTGCAACGGTCTAGCTTTTGCTTGAAGTTTCTAAATTTTTGTGGCAGGATTCCTATATGGCCATATGCAAAACTGATCTTCACCTGCTGGTTGGTCATCCCATACTTCAGTGGTGCTGCATATGTGTACGAGCACTACGTGAGACCTTTCTTCATCAATCCACAAACTATAAACATCTGGTATGTCCCTAGGAAGAAGGATATCTTCGGCAAGCCAGACGACATTCTTACTGCTGCAGAGAAATATATTGCTGAGAATGGGACAGATGAGTTTCAAAATATGATTAACAAGGTATCCTTTACCAGCCATTATCGTTTAGCGGAGCAATATATTTATACACTTCTAACACTTTTTTTGCTGTTAATGCAATTGATAAACCGACTTATTTTTATAGAACTGGCTTAGTTAATTGTCTCTTGTTCATTAGGCTGAGAAGTCCAGGAGGAGCGAAGGCCAGGCAATATATGAGGACTATAGATATTGATCCTTGAAGCTCTGAGTATGTTTTTTGCCATCTGCTTTCTTCGGGAGAAAATGATGTTCGCTGTTAATACTCTGTTTTCTTGTTTGTTTTTGGAAACCATCTTTAGTCAATGTAAAAAGTTGCTGAATGTCTTATTGTACTCTATGTAATTAACAGAGGTTGCTTCACTTCTCTTTTGTAACATGCATTATGGTTCTCCTGTCTTGATTCTTTTATTCTTGGTTTTTTCAATTGTTTGATCCCCATTTTTTAGTTCTTTTCGAGATATGTTTGATCACCTAATACTATCTCTGGATCAGCAGCTGCAAACCTGCCCGTGATCCTAACTTGAATTAAGCTTTAGAATCTTTAGGGGAATGCTTCTGTTGTTTGTCTGTGTTCATTCTTTCTTCAGGACATTGACTGTGACTGATGGCAATGGCGTTATTGGTCTACTGGTTTATGGAAAGAAGCTTACAGAAGCTTAGCTCTTCTGTCACCGTGTTGATTTCTCTTGATTGGGGAATCACTGCCAGCGTTTCTTTATGACTACCTTTGCTTTTTTACCGTGGGGTGCTTCATCGGCATCACAAACTTTTATGGTTGAGCCCCGGTACGAACTGGATGACGATAGAGTGGATTCCCTTCAATGATACAGACAATCACCAGCATGAAGACAAAGTTTTCCTTTAATAATACAAACAGTCAACAAGACGTTATGATGAAGAAAACTAGGCCACCTACAATTATTAGTTCTTTTGTCATATCGGATTCATGTGATTACATGTAATTATAAAAATAAAGCAATTGGTGTCAAGAGTCCTAATCAAATGATGTGGTCTACCACGTAGTAAAAGATTTCAGAATGGCCGAAATTTCTAATAGAGGTAGGTGTCGGAAATGACATCGGCCTGATTTCAACAACAGAAGATGGTGACAGCGGAGGAGAATATGGTGACAGTGATAAAAGAGGTCAATGGGTAGCTTTTGTATTTTCTGGAGGAAGGTGTCGGAGCTTGCAGGAAACTCTAAGGGTGGCACTTAAGTTGGAGGCTGCCAAAAAGCTGATCCTAGAAAGGGATTCTACCTCAAGTAGTCCATGACCAGAACCAAGGGAAGGGCAATACATGTTCAGCTCTTATTAGTTACCACTGATTTTAAAAAAAAAAATTATGGGTTTTTTGGATAATTAATTTTTACTTTGTGTGAGCCACAGTTTCCACCTGCATAACTTTCTCAGATATTGCTAGATCAATGATTTCATTAGGCAATCCAAAACCAAAGGGAGGAAGAAGAAATATAAGCTCAATATGTGCTCACAAACGGTATTTAGGAGTTGAAGCAAAGTGAAAGACCACTAGCATCTATGATCAGGTTGAAGCCTAGGGGCTTTGGCAGTCAAAAACTTAGGGGTCATTTTCTGCTCCAGCTACTGCAGGAGTCATAAATTGGCATAGGTAATCTTGAGCCTCGGTTAGTGCAGATTCCTTAGCATCAGCAGCATACAATATTTTCTTAATTGCTATAGACACCTGCACAAAATTAAAGTAAATGCATAATTAGAAAAGAACCCTAAACCAAGCACACCAAATTCACATTTTTAACTGAATCTTATGAGAGACTGCAAGTATGCTCCATGACTGAACACAAAAAGGTGCTGCCAAGAACATAAGGGAAGCCAGACAATTCTCCGTCTCAAAATGTGATAATATCATCATAGGAATTAGCCCAAAACACTACGACAAGTAATTAGCAAATGATTCAAATCCAGACCAGAAGCCAGTATACATAAGGATAGTCTTTCTTTGGGATGTTTTGCCAGTGGGCTAAGAGCCAAATGAGGGAGACGACATTGAAAATAGAAGAGGAGTGTAACACTAGAAGAAGAAAGATTTAGGATGAGAAAAGGAATACATTTGTAGGATATAATTTTAATAAGGGAATTTAATAGTACTAGGAGAAACATAATTTGTAAAACCATAAGTATAATCAGAGATCTTTTAAAAACTCTTACCGGGAGATCCTCCAATTCCGGAGTCTGACAGAGGATTTCTACGTCCCTTAATTTTGCAAAGTAAAAGTCTCTCTCTTTTTCCAACAGATCCACGGAATACTTGAGATCGGCAATCTGTGTGACAAAAGCAAATAAAGACCAAACCTTTAAGGACTCAGCAAGAAGTTTGAAGCTATAACAACCAGACCATAATATCTTTTCAATTTATAGGCAGTTGTGACACTAAGGACGGTGAGAAACAGCAAGTATTCCATTCTACGAAACTTTAGGCAATTAACCATGTCAACACACAGGGTGAGTATATCAAATAAAGCAGGGGAGATAGAACCATGTCAAGAACACGAATGATGATTGGTCCAGGAGAAATTAAGAAGCTAAGCACTAAACGGGTGTTTCATCATTCTACTTCCTTTGGGTGCCTGAAGTGGTAAATACCCCAATTGATGATAAACGATGATCACCTCCTCAGACAGCAATCATAAACAGCTCAGGTTATGGACTGCACACATTTTGAATTTAAACACAGAATTAGTGAACTTAATGCCAGCACCTCCTTGGACAAAGCCTCAACCTCCCCAGAAGAATCTGCTCCGCCTGCTGCTGCATATGTCTTTCCTTGCTTTAAGCCTACAGCAACAAACAGAAAACAATAATGTAAAGGATCAGAAGTTAAGAAAACGGAGTGTCTGGGAGCAAAGAAGAAGCAAAAACGGGGGAAACAATCTGACCAGTGGCTTTATTAACACCAACTGTGTCACCAGCACCAGTATTGTGCATATTGTTTGCTTGCAACGATCTCGGATTCTTCTGAGACCCCTTAGGATTTCGATCCTTCACACCTTTACTCCTTCGCTCAATAGGATCATAATTCCTTAAAGAAACACCACATGTAAGTCGAAGTTCAGGGAAAAGAATCACAAAGAAGATATGGCAACATGGATGCAGCAGAACTCAAAATTGTTAGAGGGGAAAAGGGTATTTGGAAACTGAAGGAAAACTAGCATACTCATTCATTATGCCGCCATTTATAGAATCACAGTAGCGTTTCAGCCACTGTAAGAACTCCAAATTGTCCAAAGGTCGTCCTTTAACTAGCCTGTTAACTTCAATATGCTGCCATACAGAAAAAGAGTAGGAAGTCAATGCCAATGTAGGTTTTTTGCCTCTGCAACAAACCTCTCAAACAAAGCTTCCAAAGTAACTTTCAGGCTATTATAAAACCAATAAAGCCTTATACTACATCCTTTTGCTGGCTGTCTAAATATGGCTAAATGCTAATGGAGTAATCTCTTATACAGAGAAACTTGACAGTTGTACTATAAGAAGAAGTTTTCTTTCCCCTTTCTTTCACAAGGGAGAACAAAACCACAAGCGCTATTCCTCTGATTCCCTTTACAGAACATAGAAGGTTTAAGTGCTTTTTAAGGCCCTATTACCAAGATATCAAAGAAAACCTACTTTATGCCATTTCCAGAAATTTAAATGTTGTTGCTCCTCAGTACTGTATCCATAGACTGCTTGTTCAGGAGTACATTACTCTAAAATTGAGTATTTGCACATTTCTTGTGGACTTCAACAGAGGACAAATCCCAAAAATGAAACTCATGTGGTTGTGAATAAAACTTCTGCTACAAAGTTCCTCACTGGTAAGAATGATAACCAAAAAATTTCACATCTATGTAAAATGGCTCCATAAGCCTTGTTTCTAAACCCATTCAATCATCCCATAGGTTGTTGAATTGGAGGAACACTGAGACAAGCATTCAAGCCCAGAGGCCATCTCAAATGTAAAAGATTGTACTACCACGGTAATGGTTACTCTATTTTACTAGGTTCAAGAGCCTATCTTGTATAGTGTTCCTTTTAACGTGTGCAACCAAGACTCTGCACAAGTATTTCCCTTTACTCTCTCTTCATATCCCTTTCTTGGCCAAGATCCGATTCAGCTCAAACTAAACTGATGCCAAACTTCAGGTAGGAATTCTATTACACGTTTCTAAAAGTTTGTAACTTCAGACAGCAATGGAAAAACCCTAATAATTGATCCAACGTGGAATTAAAAAATCAAAAGAATATGATAATATAAAAGGTCGCCTAAAGAAAATGAAGTAGAGATAAAATGGAACCACCACAACTCATGTATAAAGCGGTTGGATGAAATCACCTTATCAATCTTCAACTTGTTGAATACTTCCTGCAGAACCTTGTAATTTTGGATCATATCATATTCTGTCTTTGCATCAAAATTCACCTAGAAACAAAGAAGAACCAGTGAAGATAATTCTATGAGGCAATCAGAAGAGGATCTGTACGAAAAGAAAGGGAGATGCAATTGGTCACCTTGTGCATTGGAACAACTCCTGGATAGGTCATGTCCATCATCTGACATTGCACAGCGCCAGATGCAGCCTACCCACAACCATTTACATGGGAAGAAAAAGAACAGATTTGATTAAACATAGGCAAAATATATAAGAGGAGAGTAAGTGTGATTTGACTTACAACAGCAAAGCAAGCATCCAATAAGAAATGCCCTCTACCCTTCTCTTATGCTGGATGCTAAAAGTTAAAATAAAACAAAACCCTAATATGTATGTTGGCATGAACACTAGCGCATAAAAAAAGTGCAATGAAGAGGCTTGTTTCCGTTCCCAACTCAATCAATCTTCAGGGATGCGTTCCCTGAGAAACATCAGCAAATTCAATCAATATTATTCCAAATCTAGTTAAAGTTTTGTCAACACCTTGCTGGCCTTAATGTCAATGAGGCTTCTGACGTACAGTTCATATCATATTAAATTCACTTGAAGCCAAGATTAGGTTTTCTCTACATCTACAAATGAAAATCTTGATCAACATTGCTGAAGATGGGTAGTAACAACCATAGATTCTGCATGTCCATAGAGTGCAGATTAAATTTTGAGTTAGGTTGCCTGTCGCACTCTACAAGCAAGATCAATAGAAAGAAACTACAAACTAGCATGCCGTGGCTTTCTTACCCTTTGATTTGATCCAAAGCTTCATTGTTTTTCCTTCAATGAGTAGCCTATTTATCTGCAGTATTGCTTCAAAGCTTCCTTATTTTGCGTTTATGAAGTACAACCCTATGGTTTAAGTACAAGGATTGTCTATTTTACAGCAAAAGACTTCTCATCTCTTTAAACTGGTTAAGAACCAATACAAAGACTTAGTCCTAGACCATTAGATTAATTAATGAAGAAAAGAATAATTGTTCCATAAACAATGCCTTCAAACATCTAAACACTTTGTCTCTAGCACACATTATAACCATAGTACAACGTTATATAAAAGAATGTGTTTCTGCACATATGTAAACTTGCACATCAATACAGACGTGCTCTATAGTCATAAAAAAAGAGTCACCTTATACAGCAGCAAATTGAAGCATCGTACTAAAAAAGTAAATTTTTGGACATCAAAACCCATCTTAAAAACGAATTATGGGTATAAGGCAATTTAACGTGTCAAGGGATCTCACAACAGCCATCTTGGATTAGATTAAATTCAGTTTACACCATACCCAACTCAATAAGAAACAACAGACTTCACATCTAAACAACGTCAACTAGAATTTGATACAGATTAAAGAGATAATAATATGACACTCGTTGCATGCTAAGCCTCTGCCAAAGAATCACTTTACCCCTTTTTTTAAACCCCCCAGGCATGAATCAATCCCTCTCATCCTACATTCTATTGATGGAATACAAATTAATTACTAAATTCGCCAATTTCTATAAGCTTAACCTTTTGGAATAAGCAATGATTTCACACTTAACAAGCAGCTACATCCCGTGTTAGTGAAAACCCCTTATGCAGCAGCTAAATAATAAATCAAACTTCCAGCACGTAAAGAAAAAGGTCAGATTGCACTATAAAGTTTATGCACACAGCCAAAAGGTACAGTTTGTGGTACCTCAATCAAAAGAAAATAAATCAATTACATACTTATCCGAGAAAAAGATGATTTATTAGTACGCTTTTTATGTCCACCTCATATGGGGCTAAAAAGAAAAAGCGAAGAAACCACTATGCAAAGTTGGGATCCAATGTGATATTTTACCATGCAAAGCGTAAGAAATTAAAAATTGGACCACATTTCTCTAGGAACTCCATCTGGGTCATCAAAATGCACCAAAACTGCATCTTTGTCAACTAGATAGTACCCCACGAAAATTTAAGTCCACTACAAGAACACCCAAACGCGAAAAGTATAACTTTTCATAACATATAACATATAACATCAAAAGGTTTTCGTTTTCTTCCCCCACAACATCCATTAGAGAAGGAAGTCCGATTTCAAGAATATATGCACCGGAATCCATGTCCAAGAAAGCCTCACTCTTTACTGCCAAGACCCCAAGACAATCCTCAAGAAATGGCTGAACGAATGATTACAGTATACCTCTTCAACGCGAGAGAGGGTGAGCTGAAGCCTATTGTTAATCCACGTCAATATCTCATTCCTTCCCACAAAGTATCCGCTGTCCATCATCCCTATATTCGTTGCCATTGCTACGCCTCTAAACAATTTACACTTAGGGAGAGGGCAGAGAAAGAGAGAGAAAGACAGACAGAGAGAGGGGTGGAAAATAAGAAAGCCGACGAGTGGATTATGAACATTTAAAGCCTAATCTTTGGAGGGATTTTGAATCTTCTCCAATTTGTTAAGCCAACTTTTTAAAATTGAAGTGCAACGAATTGAATGGCAAGGAATTGAAGAGAATGAAACCGAAAGACCACAAGAATAGGACTGGCTGCCACCAACAAGTAGCCAGGGGCATAAAGACAATTTGCCTTCCTTTTAAATTCCTCTTATCCTAATTTCCATTAATAGATTGTAGTGCAAAAGTTAGTGTTTTCTGATTTTGGCAGTCCTCCCTCTACGATTTGTTCGACTTATATATTTTATCAAGTAAACTATTTCACATCGACCGTCTCTTAAATTAAGTGGTTAAATCCTTGTTGAGTCAAATTTTACAATCGTCACAAAACACCACAAAAGCCAAACAAGAAACAAGAAAAAGAAAGAGATGGATCAAAGGCATCAGCTTAGAAAATAACGATTGATGCCTCCTAGCAATCGTGCAAAGGCTTCAAAACAAAATATAAAAGCATTAAGAGAACCCAGAACTTTGGTTAACTGTAGCTGGGCCGAAGGGAACAAAGGTGGGCCTCTCCCCATAACGATTAGCCTGGCCTGGTATGCGTCTCTTCCTGGTCTAGGGTTTTTGGGGTTCCCTTATAAAGACAAAAGATCCTTGCTTTATTTACTTGGCGGATCCTTGCAAGCGAGCGAGCAGGGGGGAGTCATGGTGCACGTCTCGTTCTACCGCAACTGTAAGCCCTTGCTTTTGAAAACCTCGGTTTCTTTAATTCGTTCGCCATATATAATAAGATGCTTTATATTCTAGCTCTTTTGATGATGGGGTCGTTGGTGTGGATGTGCCTTATTTTTCTGTTAAACTCTAATCCCTGTTTGGGTTCTGAGAAAATCGTTGATAGGTGAGTTTTTGTGTTCTGGGTTTCAAATAAAACTTCTCGGTAAGATGCTTTGTTTGTTTGGGGAGTACCTTGAGGTCTAATGGGTGGAATTTAGGTTGAACGCTGGCCACTTTTGATTGTTTAGTGAGTTATGTTAGAAACCATATTCATTTAGAAAATGTGATCATTACATCTTCTTTTATCTACATAGGCTTTTTTCAGCTAAAAAAGTTAATTTTGCAGCTATATTAGATGCCCATAAGAGCCATGCGTGTTGGATTTAGACATAGTCCTTCCTCTCATCAGGGTTTTTTTTGCAACCAAACAGACACCTATTTTCTAATCTCTTTCTGGATTTAGCTCATAAATTCAGCTCTGAACAAGTTAAAAGATCTCTTTGAGGTGTTTTTTAAAAGAGTTGCAGATAATTTATTGCTATTCTTAGTTCATGTTTTTTGAAATCCCGTATGAACTGCAGATGGGAAGACCTTTAAGAAGCCCCGCCGTCCATATGAGAAGGAACGGTTGGATGCTGAGTTGAAGCTTGTAGGAGAGTATGGGCTAAGATGCAAGAGAGAGCTATGGAGGGTTCAGTATGCTCTGAGCCGTATTCGGAACAATGCAAGGATGCTTCTGACCCTTGATGAAAAGAACCCCCGTCGTATCTTTGAGGGTGAAGCTCTTCTCCGGAGGATGAATCGATATGGGCTTTTGGATGAGAGCCAGAACAAGCTTGATTATGTCTTGGCCCTGACTGTAGAGAACTTCCTTGAGCGCCGTCTTCAAACCCTTGTCTTCAAGTCAGGCATGGCCAAGTCCATCCACCATGCTCGAGTGCTCATTAGGCAAAAGCATATCAGGTAATGTTTTCGGTAAATAACTTCTCTCTTCTGTGCCATTCCATCTTTTTTTTTTTCAAACTTTCAAGAAATTCTTTCTTTGTTCAGTTTGAAAAGATTGACATCTAACAACCAAATATTTTAGAAAGATCATTACTAAAACTCTACAAAAAGACCGCAATACTTTTGGCACTTTTTTATGAGGATACTTGGAAAAATAGATAATGACACTCTCGTGGGTGGAGGCCAACGTACTGCTTCAAAAGAAAAATGAATTCAAGAGGTGGCTCTAGCGGTCTAAAAATACCTTTCAACTTTTGGTCACACTAAGACATTGTGTCAGAAAGCAAAATAAAAATACCCAACACTTCTCACAACTATTAATAAGTTAACCCATCATGCTTGTAAGATAAAGAGAAATAACTACTTTACTTCAATAGTTTTTGATGCTCCATGTGAAAGATATTGAGAATGAAATTAGGCAGTAGCTTGGATTCTTCTTCCTTAACTTGTATGTGAATTGGCTGCTGTTTTGATGCTTAATCACACATCTACTGCAGTGTAAAATCCCAATTTAGCTTTTCTTCCGCTTAGTGGATGAATTGGGAGAATTGTCTAGTTGTAGTCCTGTTAAAATCACAGCGCAGTCAAATGCAACCAATTATTGGAGTCACCGATGTTTCCATAAGTTCCGTGAGGTGTTGCCCCTCTTTTCTAGAGAATAAATTTTGCATTTGTAAAAGATGCATATAATGGAGAATCATTCTGTTTCTTTGAATAAAATTGAGAACTTGAAATCCTACTTTTAGTGATTTTGGCTGCTTTAATTATGAGAATCAAAGGCCATTTGTCATCGCAATGCTGGATACGTTTTGGTTGTGCAGGGTTGGGAGGCAGGTTGTAAATATTCCATCTTTCATGGTGAGGGTTGATTCACAGAAGCACATTGATTTCTCACTTACCAGTCCATTTGGTGGCGGACGACCTGGAAGAGTGAAGCGAAAGAATCAGAAAGCAGCTGCCAAGAAGGCTTCTGGAGGAGATGCAGATGAAGAGGACGAAGAATGAGTCATATGGGATAGCACTTTTGATAGTATTACTAGTAGAGTTTGTGCCTCGACTGCTGTTGAACTATTTAGCATTGCTTTAAAGGAGAGAATAGAATTAGCCGGGTGTTTATTGATGTACAATCTTCGTTGCTTGCGATTAAAACAAGCTATTCGACCCTATTTGGCCTGTTATCATCTTAATGGATTCGCTGGTTTTGAATTAGAAAAAGAGTGCTTTTACGTGGGTGTCGATTGTATTTGACATAGAAGCTCTTTATGGTACCGACTGGACTAATTCAAAGATCTTTGTGGACTTTTTCGGTTCAATCTGCCTAATGTAAACCCATGACACTGCGGGCTGTATTCGGTGATTTATATTCCAAGAGATATATTCGTTACCTAATAGGCATTTTTCTGGGTTGACTTGTAGTTTAGTGCTTGTTTTCTTCTTCTGCCGTCGCATTCTTAGCCTCAAAGCCCCAAGAATCCGAAGAAACAGATATGGTGGATCCGGTCATCGTCTACAAAGGTTATGGCAAAGTACAGGCCACCGAAGATCAAACCCAACACCGAAACGCGAACGCCGCCACAACCACTAAAAAGCCTCTCATCACCGCCGTGGCCCTCTTAGCCATCCTGCTATTGACTCTAACCATTGGTCTCCTGGTTGGAACCCTGATCCACAAGAGCGAAACCCCGTCGCTCTCTTCTAGCTGGGCTGCCTCAATCAAAGCCGTGTGCAACGTGACCCGGTACCCGGACTCGTGCTTTTCCAGCATTTTCTCGCTCAGCTCCAACCTCACCTGCACAAAACAAACTGACCCAGAAGCTATTTTCAAGCTCTCTCTCCAAGTCTCCGTCGCCGAGCTCAAGAGCTTCAAGAACGCGGTTTCGAATTCGAACGAGCTTGCCTTGCAGGACTGCCAGACCCAGATAGAAGACGCGCTGGGGCGACTGGGCGACTCGGTGGCCGCGATGGAGGTGGGCTGGGGAGAGAAGATATTGACGGAGGCCAAGATCAGTGATCTGCAGACGTGGATCAGCGCTGCGATGACGGACCAGGAGACGTGCTTGGATGGGTTGGAGGAGATGGAGTCAACGGCTATGGCTGAGGTCAAGACCAAGATGCAGAGGTCCAGGGAGTATACCAGTAATTCCTTGGCAATCTTGGCTAATGTCCATACCCTTCTCGACAAGTTCAGCATGAAGCTTCACTGATTGCTTTTTCTTATGAAGAAAACCCCCTCATCAAATCTTTGTCCCTCTACTTTCGATCTTAATTTCCATGTTTATGGACTTGTTTCTAATGTTTCTGCCATCTTCTTTACACTATTAAAATGATAATGCATACAGATAAACTGCAAGAACATCTGCCGCTTGTGAGTTATGAGTTATGAGTCTCTAATTCTCAGGCAATTTCGTGAGACGAATTGAGAATTGCCTCTTCTTTGTGGGTTTTCAGGTTAAAAAATTTTGGGGGAACAAAAGGGTGAGGAAGGTGTTAACTCCAACCTAATACTGGAAAAGATGATTGGGGATTCTAGATCTTAGATTGCGAGTAAAGAATGTCAGAATGGATAGTTTATTTGTTTATTTATTACCAGAGGCATTGATTTCCACGGATCTATCAGATATGTAAATGAATGATGATTTTGCATTTCTGGGTATGCTCTATATGACCGTCTCGATTGAAATGGAATGCCAGGAAGCTGTTAAAACTTGAAAGCTGTGAATGTTGAGGGATATGCAGGAGCCATGAATCATGTTTAACTTTGTTTGGCTGCAACCTTCTCAATTGACTGCAGTAAATTGTTACGCAGCAAGGACACAGAAAGAAAAGATTAGAAGAAAAAAGGAGGCTGTTCATCTAATTGATTTTTACAGATTCATCAACGAGATAAAACCCATCTTAGAAATTAAAATCTGACTATATGCCAAGTATCTGAAGCAAATATTTAGTGTTGTCAACCAAAAAAAAGAAAAAAAGAAAGAAAGAAAGAAAGTGATTTCTAGCCGTGAAACAGAACTCAAATGTGTGAGAATCACAAAGAAAAGAGTTATAAAACCCTGAAATTTAAGTATCTTTTCCATTTACTTATATCTCTGTAATTGCTAATCTTTCAACATTGGAGTCCAAACTTGTGCAGATAGAGAAGCCCAGAGTAGTATCCCGGTTTGAACTCTAAGAATTACAGGCCATCTACAACTCCTGATGGGCCATAGACTTCCTTTTTGCCTATTCTGTCTCTTTACTACAATCTGCATGGCCCAACAACCCCTTGTTTCATTCGGCAAATGCCAAAGGTTTTCATGGACCGGGGACTTCCTGATCTCAGAATTGCTTCACGTCTGCATGCAAGTCCCACAGCATCCTTTTAAGTCTATCCCTTTCATTATTCAATACCCAGCTTGTTGGTCCATTTTCTGCCATATCCTAAGACACCATTTGAGCTAAAACCAACACTTCATCTTCGTGGTATCTTTATCCATCTAACAGTTAACAATCGGACTCAACCCTTTTCAAATCTCTGCACTTCAATGGGCGGCACTTAAAGATTCATATGGACCATGCAGGACCAAGCGTTTTGCGTATCGTAATGAAAATAGATGGGTTTTTCAATATCTAATGCCCAGCAGCCCCAACTGTCTTTCTTTAATTTTCAGAGCCTGGGCGGGGATAGATCATGAATAAACAAAGAATTTATTGCAGATCAGATAAGTCAACCGACAATGGTTTAGTGGCTGATACTTATCTAATTCAGAAAGAAAGGTCTAGAGGGACAAACAATAAGGATTAACTAGTGCCCAAAGGGGTAAGAGATAATACAAACAAATATTCAGGACCCTCAAAGCACATCCCCGTCAAGTTACAGAATAGGGTTATTGGAGAGTGAGAGAAAACTACATTAAAGAAGAGGTCTACGATTGGTCTCAGATCCAACATTAATAAAATGGAGGCACATTACTAATTACTAAACGCCAACAGAGAGGCGTGCGGAGAGCGACGGGAAGGATATTGTTTAGAATGAGAAGGGGAGCACACAAAATTTGTTTTCATGGTTAACCATTGTGCGAATTCTGTATCATTTATGTCATTGTTTGTTTGCCTTTTGGTGCTTTGTTAATGGATTCCGCCAGTGGGTTTCTTCCGACCTGATTTTGGTCCACTGTCCACTACGCAGCCATTCTAGTCATTAATGGCCATTGTTGTCCACGGTGTAGGAATCCAATGTCGTGGTCTTTTGTTTTTTCTATTTGGTGGGTGTCATGATCAATTCAGCAAACTACCTAAACGGAATGACAAGCTTATCTGCCAACCAAAGTTTCTAATTGAAAACATAAAGGCCTTTTTCTCTTTTAATTATCAACTTTAAAAAAGGAAAGCAGTAGCATACCAAAATAGTAGAATTTTATATATAAATAAAATACTTAATTGTTTGTGGATTAGGATATTTTTCTTTTCGTTTGAAATAAAAAGATGTATTGTGTTTCATATGTGTCTTACACACCATCAATACCTAGATTTCTTGCATTTCTTACATATAAAGGTTTTTTTTTTTTTTTCACTTTTAACAATTATTTTTTAAAAAAATAAGTTATATTACATAGTATAAAAATTTAAGTTTTACATAAATTATCATATGCTACCATTAAGCTAAAAACACTGTTAATAGTTAAAATACTACCTTATTATCTTAGCCCAGTAATATATTGATTACCCAATTGACCATGGGCATTCAAATCAGCCACTTTCCACCAAACCTCCAAAGGACTTTCCTCCACAACTCACCTTAGATAACACAGAGTCTCACCAATAAGTGGTGGAAGAACATAAAATATTTATACTTGACTACCAGTTGTACGGTCAGACTCATTCGAATGCAAGGGAATTGTTGAGCCGTAAACCCAAAAGTTTAAAAAGGAATATCTCAATTTAAAGGGTTCTTTTCACGCGTTGTTGTCTATGACGTAGGAATCCAATGTTAAGAGGTGTTTTGCCTTTTCTATTCGGTTGGTGTGAGATCAATTCAGCAACAACCTAATGGTAGGACAAACTCCGCTATCAACTAAAGTAGTGAAATCCAAACGTGTCATGTCATGTCATCATAAGTTATGTTTCTCTGAATGATCTCGACTTTAACGAAGGAAGTAACTTTTAACATAATATTATAACCTAAACTTCAAGTAAAATACCTCATCTTTGGTGGAATGAATCTTCATGAGACGTATTTTCTTGCATTTGAGATAAAAAGATATGTTATAATTTATATTTGTATCTCACACGGTTAATACCTTGATTTTGTTGTAGTTTGTATATATAATTGCATTTTCTTTTCTTAATGATTAATTTTAAGAAAATAAATATTCTAATATAGTATCAAAACCAATGTCACAAATAAAACATATTATCATGTATGGATTAGATCTTCATGAAACATGCTTTCCCATATTTGAACAAAGGGTCGTTTTAAAATCTAACTTTATTCCACATCAGGATATGTTGGTTTCTTGTATTTCTTATATGTATAAGTATTCTTTTCTATTAACAATTAATTTTAAAAAAAGAAATATTTTTTTTTAACACAAAACATTACGATTTCAAACTTGTCACGCAGTGCATGATTTTTATCCGCATCGAGCCATGATTGATTATGCATGTATTTAGAGCATATTGGGCACGGGTTCCGCAATTGAAGAATATATTCTTACAGAACATGACAAAATGTGGACGTCGGTGTGGATACACCTATTCTGTATCAAGAACTTCCAGCTTAAGCAATGCAGATGCACGTAATGGGTAACCCCAAAACCGGCCACCAAGAAGGAAAGCTGACCGAATCTCTAGGTTGCAACAGTGAAAGCCCCAAATGACACAGGGCATGGTGTCACTAAAGTGATAAGGTTCGAGTATCCCGACCAAAACTCTTGTAAAGCCCCACATGACACAGGGCATGGAGTCACCAAAGTGATAAGGTTCAAGTACAGTGACATGGCCCCATATCAAAAGTAAGCACTTTCGTCTATTATATTCTTGTGATTAGACTTTGTGGATGTACTTGTGTCAGCTTAGAGCAAGTCAAGCACTTGAACAAACATAGGAGTTTGCCACTTTTTCATGCCAATCTGATGTTATTTTGTTGATTCATCTGCATGAATAGCAATAGTGCGCCACGCCAGATCACAGAAACGCACATCTAGATGGTTATTTTCACTTCAATGTGTTTATTATTTTAATCTTTAGATTCAAATCTAGCACTATAAATACGTCTATCCACGTACGTTCTGGGCACTTGCCAGAAGAGAACTTCTTTGTTAGCCTGGTTTTAGACCTTTAAACATTCTAGAGTTTTTGCAGACTAAATCCAACTTCATGAAGGCGAAGGTTCATCCCCAAGCGGTCCCTTCATCTGCCTCCTGTTACTTCACCTCCAAACAAGAAACGTTTACAATATGGATGAAGTCTCTTGTGCTCGGTGGCAAAGGCTGCACTGTCTTTGATGGGAAGGGTCAAATTGTGTATCGAGTCGATAACTACAACTGCAAATCCAGAGATGAAGTGTATCTCATGGATTGCAGAGGCAAGGTCCTCTTCACCATGCAAAGAAAGGTAAAAGATGATTACCATTACATACCATGACATTATTTTTGAGAACTTTGGGGTGAACTTTTGCTCATAGTTTGTGCTTTTCGTGTGTAGAGATTCAAGTTGTCCAGGTTCTGGGAGGGCTACAGATCTTCGGGAACAGAGGTGGAGAAGAAAAGGCCTGTTTTCCAAGTGAGACAAATCTTGGGGATTTCAAAAGGGGAC
This sequence comes from Casuarina equisetifolia, assembly GCA_028551475.1. Taxonomy (NCBI): domain Eukaryota; kingdom Viridiplantae; phylum Streptophyta; class Magnoliopsida; order Fagales; family Casuarinaceae; genus Casuarina; species Casuarina equisetifolia. The sequence continues at coordinate 22,460,592 of CM052357.1, forward strand.
TCCCCTTGTGAAGTGATTATGGGATCACAGGAGAAACAACCGCGTAACCACAAGATCCAAAGCCAGGGTAGCAAGTCAGCCTGCAAGATAGTAGACGAATTCGGGGGGCTTGTTGCCGAGGTGAATTCAGTATTCTATACTTTGTCTCACTCCTCTGTTCTTATAGAACTGAAAGCTATCTTCGTTGATTGTTATTCTGACTTGATATGTTTTGATGGACAGCTGCGGAGAAAGAAATCCACAACTGGGGTTGATTTAGGAAACGAAGTTATGACAATGGTGGTGGAGCCCAATATCGATCACTCTGTTATCATGGGTGTTTTTGTTGTGTACAGTCTCATTAACCATAAAATGTAAACATGTGTAGATAATATAATGTTTGAAACCTCCTAGTTATCTGGGATGTGTTTGCAAATGCTTCATACGTGTTCAAGGCTTCGCAGCTCTCAAACTAGCTATACTGCATGAAAAGGGAATGATGTTGTGTCACAATCACAACAGAAAATAACCATCCGCAGCATGGCTAACTTAGTTTAGAACGTAAGCCGACACCTAAAGGCAATAAACTTTATAGTGAAATTGATGAAGAACACAACACGATGGAGTTTTGGTTGGTTTAATGTTCGAACAGATCCCGAAAGTTATAGCCTATTGCACAAAGTTTCCGAAAAGCCTTAGCTTTCTGGGGTGGTAGTATGAGACTCACTGTGCTTTCATCTGCTGATGCTATAAGAAGCATTCTTCAGAGAGATCTTTACGTGAAGAACGAAGAAGAATTTCATCGTATCATGATCAATATTTCCAGTCTAATAAATGATGTTATGGTATCTTGGTTATGAAACAATAGTCTTCTTTTTGACCGATTATGGAAGTTCATCTTTTAAATGTGCAATCCAGAGTTTGAGTGCACCGTCGCCGTAGGTCCTAGTATACAACTCTAAACTCGCTGAGTTCGCTATGATCGGTGGCTAAAGGTTTCCGCTTAGGTCCACTATATTTAGAGGTTTCTGCTTCCTCTCTCAAAATTTCTTCAACAAGCTACACGAAACAGATTTGCAGTAGTCCACAGCAAATATTTCAATTTTTCCCGAAATGTTCCGATAAGGATATTCCTTAGTAATATCATTGTGAATTTCAAAGTCATTTTGGGTCCTGAGCAAAGCCTTGGCTAAACCTGCCCACAGAAAGCCGCCATTTTCCTAGTAAAACCACGTTGTAAACATAATAAATGATATAGAATAATTTGTTAAAATGACAGGTTTTCTCTCGCAGTAAATCTCTTCATCTTAGTTTGTATTTACATCAAACGTACTTTGAAATAAACTGACTTCTCATTTTATTGATGAGAATTTTTTTTTTTAACATAACACCACGAGATAGTTTATTATGAGATTTAATCTTAATATTCTTTTTATTTTTAGTTTTTTTTTATCACACATTCATTTGACACGATATCACACAAAAAGATATGAAAGAATTCTCCAAATTTTTTGACATGTTAAACATATTGCCATACTTTTTTATCAACAAATAAATATCTTATTCACCGAAAGCTTGCCAAATTTTATCTATTTTTTCTTTCCAGCGTGCAGTGTTCTACAATTTCCTCACACAGTGTCTACATTCGACAATTGTTGACTCGACGTGGTCTTCTTCCAACACGTCACCTCAGCAGCCAACTCTTGGTCCTATCTCAACACCCGTACTCAATTTATTGTTTGGTTGAAGACAAAACATCAATCTTCCAAATTTGCTTCGAGGGCAATAAAAGTACAAAATATACATTTTAAACTCAAGTAAATAAAGTAGTTAGCATGTTGATATTGGTGGGTTGGAGGCCTATTAGAAAATTTGTGGGCTAGAGGTCCATTTGATATTGGAAGTGTAGAGCCCTCGACATTAGTTTGCTAGAGACTTGTCCTAGTGTTCGGTTTAGGGATTTCTTGAAATTTGGGTATGGAAGCCCATTGTTTGAAAATTTCCATTTTTGGAATTTTGGGCATGAAAACTCATTAAACTTGGGTTGTAATCTCATTTTTCAGTTACTCAACCACGTTGTCACGTTTAAGCATCTTGATCATTCACCTTTTTATTAATTTTGTACTTTTGTTTGGGTCTTTCACATGCCATTATACTATCTTTTTTTTTTTTTTTTTTTACGCAAGGGGGCCCTGGCTTAGTAGTGTTCTTTAAGTTAAACCCTTATCAACAGTCCCACCAGTCAAGATTTAAAAGAATAAGTTCTACAAAATAATTAAATTTTGTAGAGAAATTCTTAAACCAAAGTAAAATCCATAGACAAGTATGTTGACACAATATGTGAAATGGTATTGGGAATTCGATAATCAATATGTACAAAACTAATCCCTATATATAGGAGTGAATAATATCTCTAACTTAGGAAAGAAAAATAAGAAACATAAATGATAGATGACTAGTACAAGTTAGGAAGACATTTGAATGCTTTAGAAATGTAAAGATAATTTTAAACTTGGAAATCATTGACTTGATTTGAATTTGAATTGTTGTCATCTTTGTGGATTGGGTGGTTGGTGGCCGAGGTTTCTTTGGAAGATTTCATTGATGGAGAATTTGAGAATCTTGCTTGATTGATGTGGCGAGATTGTTCCTTTAACATCCCTGCAAGTTAATTGGTCGGTATAGACAATCAACTTGTTTTAAAGTAGTTTAACTCGTGTAGAGGAGAGGCTCTTGGTTAGAATATAAATCATCTGATCAATGGAGGAAATGAATTGGACAACAAGTTTTTTCATCTTTATATTCTCCTAAATAAAGTGAAAATTTATCTTGACATGCTTTGTGCGGGAGTGAAAAACGAGATTTGTTGAGAGGTACAATGCTAATAAATTGTCACACCAAAGTGTTGATGGTTTAGATAGTTGACCATATTAATCAAAGCATGTAGGGCGAAAGCATGTGTAGCAACATGGATGTGGTTTGGTTAGTTGGCCATTGTTTGTTGAAGATCGAAACCAAAATAAGTGGAGAGACGTATGCCATAAGGGGTTGATACCAAGTTAAGAATCAACTGTAACTAGGCATCGACTTCATGAAGGAAGGTTCAATTGACTTTCTTTAAACCTATCAATTTACCTTGAACCAACTTGTTTAGAAACCTTAGCCTCAACCTTCATATCATCGCCAAAACTAGGAACTTTGGGAACTAGTCCAAGGATCCTGAACATGAGTTAATCTGCATTAAAATCATTATTAGGGGTGGTTAAGAGCTTCCCATCTATCAAGATTGAATTTGCATTGGCAAGAAAGCATAATGTCTACTTAGGCATGGAGAACCAAACTTTACTGGCTGACAACCTAACCATTGCCTTTGGCATGGCTATACATGTTATGGCAATCATTTGTATCATCTCCCATATTTCAACATGCTTATGATCTTGAAAATGTGTGCCTTTTACTACAACTAGTGCATTAATATGGACACTATTTGGGTAAGTAGGGAATGTTGCCAATGTATGTAAAAGACCTATTCGATCTTCTTTTGCTTCTCTAAGACTAATTATTCCTCCTAAACAAACATTAATTCATGCATCACAGACAAACTTAAGGGTTTTTACTCATTCATCATAAGTTCTTATGGTGATAATATTTGGACAATATTCCCTTGAGGTATCAAGATTATGATTATAAGTTGTCAGGCTATCCTTCTAGAGTTCTACAGCTTGCTGCTTCTTTATCATATCTAGGGTGCAACAAACCCCCATCCTTATATCCTTTATTCCTTTTATATATTCTAAGATCTAGTTGAAGTTGATCTTTCTTCCCACTATGTCCTTCCATACAGCACCCATGCAAAAACGTGTGCTACCAACCTTTTCACATTTCTTGTAGCCTCCATAACAACCTCCTTGGTTATAAGCTTTTGTGCCTTTAGTCCTGTATCATATCTAGAGGATTGGGGATAATATGAGCAATCTACACTACATGCTCTTGTCTTGATAGAGAGGAGAGTGCACTACTACATTTCCATAAACTTATAAGCATGTTCGTAAACTTGAGCTCCATGAAAAAGGAGATCTAGAATGGGTGAGTCGTAAATGGACTTGATCTCATCTCGGGTCTAGTTGTTCCTGGGACCCTCTTGTATCATTTGCTCGGCTTTGATCACAGCAGCTAAAGAAATGGAGTACGAAGTCGAAGAAGAATGTAGTTGGAGGATGTACTATCTTAGTTTAAGACCAAGGATTGACCGAACCAAGCACATGTTTGGCTCTTGAGAAAGTGGAAATCAGGTGATCTCACTTGCTTTCTTTAGAAAATAGGAAAATGAAAAGCAAAAGACTATTCAGGAAACTAAGAAAGGAATGAAAAGTATGGTGAAGGTTAAGAAACTGAGTTAGATGCTAAAGAGAGTTTCTGTGCCTGCAATGCTCATGTTGGCAGTAGTATATTTAGTTATTTCATAAGTTTAATTTTTTAACTTGGTATCATTTACCAACAACATACGCCTTTCAATTTTTTTTTCTATCCTATACACTCAATGGCTGCCCAAAACAACCATATCTATGCTGCCGCACATACCCTCCCTTTACCCACACTTGGCAATCCAACTGTTTATGTTGTTGGGGTTCACTTAGAAGGAAACAACTATTTAGTTTGGAAGGCACAAATTGAACCATACCTATATGCCTCTGGACTTTTGAGCATCCTTCATGGTTCATATCCCTATCCATCTGAGTTCATCAGGGACACCATCGACAATAGAACCATCATGCACAACTCCAATCCTACCTACCAGGATTGGCTCATTCGTGACTAAATTGCTTATGGTTGAATTCTTAACACCAATAATGACAACGTCATGACCTCTTTTGCACAATACCCACCTCTGTAAAAATTTGGAATGATTTTGCAAAAGAGTTTCATACTCACAGTATTGCCTGAGCATCAACACTTCAACTTCATCTTTAGGCCTTTAACAAAGGTCATCGTTTTGTCACTAATTTTATGCAAGAACTAGACACCATTGTCAACCAACTCAAACTCATCGGTGAACAAGTCTCAAATAAAAAGTATCTTACCCACATTTTTCATGGACTAGGGAATATATTTGCACCTCTAGCCATTGCCATCTTCGTGCACACCCGAATTGCTTCTCTGACATGTGAAGATTTGCGTGGTTTACTGTTGAATAAAGAGGCCCAAATTGAATTGTCAAAACAAGCATTGTCGAACGTTGCCTTCTTTATAGACTTCGAGTCCCAGTCCTCCAACACTGTCCCCATTATCGGATCTGCACCAACCAGTGCCAATTCTCACCCCTACCGTGGAACATACCCCCTATTTGATGCCGGTGGGAAACTCCAATTGCCAATATCTTTTTGCCCCTGCTGGAAACTTTGATCACCACTCGTTGATTCAATGCCAAATTTGTCAGAAAACCGGCCATCTTGGTTGCCAATGTGTTTGATAAAATTCTAGATGCAAGTAAACATGTCGAATACATAATATAATGATGAGAAAGATATCGTCTCATAAAGATTAGTGATTACTAGACCAACTAATTACTAATGATGAATAACTTTTAAAATTTATGTAACAAATCCAAATGATTAATGATAGAGATCAACTAACTAAATTTAAAAAAACTAAATACAAAAAATATGTTAGAGCATCTGATTTCACCATAACTACTATGTATTAATATTGATTATTTATGCTTGCAAGAGGGATAATATCTATGTAATGGCAGAACTTCCTAATTTATTTACCATCCTATGTCTAGGTATAGCAAATCTATTTAGTTCATTAATTCACGATATCTCTATATGTGAATTAAAACAAATCAAATGTATTAAGATTTATGAACATTTCTAGTTTGTACCGAAAGCCACACAAACAATATGGTATATGTCTATCCATATTTAATTTATGGTTATACATTACAAGAAACAATTACATATCATCTCCTATCGGTCTCAAACATGCAAATCAAATCATTTAAGTGGTAGCTAATCACTTAAAAGCATTAAACACAATAATATGCAACTTCACATAAAGAAAATATCTCACAAAACATAACAATCATAAGATTTATATCATCATAATTAGGTTACATCGTAGCTCTAACAAAAGTAAACTAAAACATAAAAAAATAATGAGGAAGATTAATAATAGGAAATAAAGAAGACATCTTAAATCTAAGAACAAGAAGTTTGTCACCCTTTTTGTATTTTCTTCAAGAAAATCTTGAATTCTTGGCCTCTCTCGAGTTATGCTAAATTTCCTCCTCCTTTTTTCACTTATTCTCTTTCTCTTAAATAGAGTTTTGGGTTTAGACCTTATCCCAGTAGAAGTTGGTTTTGGATATTTAAAACAATTAGGTTTTGAACCCTAAATTAATTGAAATTTGAATTCCTAACATGACTTTAGAAAACCCAACAATAATAGAAAATCTAATAACAATCATCTAAAGCATCAGGTTCTCCATGTTCATCCTTTTTCTCCATGCCTCTTTATGCTACATAAATAAGACAAATTTAGGTAAATAAAGAGGAATTCAAATTTTTTTTCACAATTATTAAAGTTATTTATTGCTTAAAATAGATAAAATAACTCTATAAAAATAGGTTTATCACAATGCCAATTAAGGTATGCCCCTTTTAACTCCAACCATAAAGGCCCAAACTCCCAATCCATAAATTCCAACTCGGGCCCACCGCATCATAAGGTGAACACCATCCTTTAAGGCACACAAAGTCCAAACAACATGGGCCAAAATGAACAAAAATGGTATGTGGACTCTAGGGCTACTACTTACACTACTCTTGACCCTTATGGGCTTGATAAGCTACTGAATTACAATGGGGACCAAGAAGTCATAGTTGGTGATGGAGCAAGCCTTCCAATAACTCAAACAAGTAGTATTCGTACAAAAAAAAATCTAAATTTATCAAATATTTAGTTATTCCTCATATCAAAAAGAAATTACTTTCCATCTTCAAATTTACAAAGGATAATAACTGTGCTTTTTTATTTTATCCTAATTTTTGTGTGCTACAGAATTTGAGAACAGGAAAAATCCTCGATCACGGACCCATTGATCAAGGCCTTTATCGACTTAACTTGAAGTCTCCTTAGCTTAAACCTATGACCTATCTTGCAATAGTAAATGATGTTACTAATTGGCACTATCATTTAGGTCATACTTACTTTGATAATATAATAAAGTTGCTGAGAATAAATAATATATCCCTTTGTGGAAGAATTCCTTTTTCATGTGAATCTTGTCATGTTTCAAAAAGCCTACATCAAGCCCACACTTCAACCAATCCTATGGCTATGGCTCCTCTAGAACTAATACACTTTGATATTTGAGGACCCATTCCAATCACATCCCCAAATGGTAATAGATATTATATTGCATTTATAGATGATTATTTCAAATTTATATGGTTATATTCCATGTAATCATGTGATAATTTTCTAACTATCTTTACCAAATTCTCACCATTTATTGAAAATCAATTACAATCTACCATTAAAAACATTCAAAGTAATGGGGCAAAAGAATTTCTCTCCCATTCTTTTGAAAAAGTTCTAGCAAATCAAAGAATATTCCACAGAATCTCTACTTCATACTCTCCATATCAAAATGGGTATGCTGAAAAGAAACATAAACATATTACAAAATCCAGTCTTTCCATGTTATACCATGCTCATGTACCACTCGAATATTGGCACTATGCATTTGAAATTGTAGTCCACATCATGAATTGCTTGCCAAACACAGTAATACAAAACAAAACTCCATGGGAATGACTTTACAATATTATTCCACCCATTTCTCAATTAAAAATTTGTGGATGTCTAGTATATCCTTATCTACGACCTCATTCCAAACATAAATTAGAAAAATGATACACACCATGTGTTTTTTTGGGATATCCCATAGGATACAAAGGTTATTTATGTCTTTTCTCGTTTATAAATAAATTATACATTGTTTATAATGCTTTATTTGATGAACAACAATTTCCTTTTCATCAACAAAACATTATTCAACATTCTTCACCAATTACAACATCATCTACCCCACCTTCATTCCTTTCTTTACCAATGTTTCACAATCATTCTAATATACAAGAACATCTATAACACACGTCTACTACGACATCTAATACAATACAATCCTCAAATACAACTTTACAACCTTTTCTGCCTACATAATCACAACCTACTCACCATATGATTATAAAATTATGAAGAGGCACAATTTCACGTTTTACTCTTACACGTGTTCGGTGAATTTTAAATACAAGTGAACATGTTGAACAAGTAATATAATGATAAGAAAAGTATCGTCCCACGAAGATTGGTGAATACTAAACTAATTAAGTACTAATGGTGAATAAATCCTAAAATTTATCTAGCAAATCAAAATATTGTTGATGATGAATTAAAATTTAAAACTTTCAAAACGAAAACTCAAGACTAATTAAAATTGAATCCAAGTAAGAAAAATCAAGATGAGAAACATGTTAGAGCTTCCGATTTCACCATAACTACTAGATATGAATTTTTATAGTTTATGCCTACAAGAATGATATTACCCATGTGATGGCGGAACTTCCTAATTTATTTACTATCCTATGTCTAGGTATAGCAAACCTATTTAGTTCATTAATTCACTATATCTCTATATGTGAATTGAAACAAACCAAATGCATTAGGATTTGTGAATATTCCTGGTTTACAATAAATCTTTCGATCATCTTATCACCAAAAGCCACACAAATAACATGGTATATGTCTATCCACATTTAATTCATGGTTATATATTATAAGAAGCAATTGCATATTATTACCTCTCAGTCTCAAATATGCACATCAAATCATTCAAGTGGTGGCCAATCACTTAAAAGCATTAAGCATAATAATATATAACTCACATAAATAAAATATCTTGCAAAACATAAAAACTTATAAAATTCACATCATCATAGTTAGGCTACATCTTCGCTCTAACAAAAGAAGTTTAGAACATAATAAAATAACAAACCAAAGCAATAGTAGAAATTAAGCAAAACATCTTAAATAAAAAAAACAGGAAAGTTGTCACCACACTGTCTTTTCTTTAAGAATTCTTTACAGAATTCCTATAATTCAAGAATGATAAGAAGTAGAGGGAAGCTTTCGCGCCTCTATTTCTCTTTTTCTTTCTTGGTTTTCTCTTTCTTCTCTCACTTTTTCTCTCTTCCTTGGTTGATTTCGGCAGCAACACACGGCTTTTTCTTCTTTTCTCTCTCTTCTCTCTCTTCTCTCTCTTCTCTCTCCTATTCTCCTCTAATCTTGTGCGGCGCCTTCTCCTCTCCTTTTAATTCACGTTCCTTTGCCTTTTTATTCTATCTTGGGATGCGTGCCCTAAGATTCTCCCTTAATAATTCACTTTTTTACCCCTTTTCCTTTATTTCCTTTCTTGTCCTTTTTTTGTCCTTTTCCTCCTCTTTTGCTGCTTTACACGTTGCCTCCTCTTTTCTTCTTTTGACTTCTTTTTCTTTCCTTGTCTTCTTCACGTGCCTTTTTGTAACTTTCTCTTCCTTTATTTCTTTTGCTCTTTTGGGGTTTGTTGCATAAATAACACCAGTTTACATAAATATATCAAAACTTAAATATTATCTTATAAAACTTGTATTATTTATATCCTAAAATAGTCAAAATAACTCTATAAAAATAGAGTTATCAACACGACAACAGACATACTCTAACTACTTCAGTACATCCTTACACTAAACCACAGAATTATACTAAAGCTTCTAAAGATTCACATTGGCAAAAAGCCATGGCTGACAAATACACATCTCCTTTGAAAAATCAAATCTGGGAATTAGTTCCTCCCCCAAATCACATTCAAAATTTAGTATCAACCACTTACGAAATACGCATTTCCACTTATTTTGGTTTTGATCCTCCACAAACAATGGCCAACCAACCAAACTACATCCACATTGCCGCACACGCTTTACCCTTACCCACACCCAAAAATCTCATTGTGCTTATTGTCGAGTTCTGCCTCAAAGGCAATAACTACTTAGTCTGGAAGGCACGGATCAAACCTCACCTACGTGCTTTTGGTCTCTTAAGCATTCTTGACGGTTTCTATCCTTACATGTTCAAATTCATCGTGGACACCATTGAAGACAGCACTATTGTTTGCAACTCCAATCTTGCCTATCAAGATTGGGTTGTTCAAGACTAAACTACTCGTGGTTGGATTTTTAATACTAGTAATGACAACATCATCAGTGATGTTGCCCAACAACCCACTTCTGCTGTAATTTAAGTTCCACTTGTGAAAGAATTTCATACACAAAGCACTACTCGTGCTTCTGCACTCCAACTCTAACTCCAAGCCATTAATAAAGGCCACAATTTTGTCTCTGATTTTATGCAAGAACTTGACTTCTTTGTCGACCAACTCCGACTCATAGGTGAAACAATTTTAGACAACGAGTATTTGACCCACATTTTTCATGGACTCAGAAACCCATTTGCCTCTCTCGCCATTCCAATCTCTATCCACACCTATACTACCACAATCACCTATGAAGACCTATATAGGTTACTGTTAAACCAAGAAGCCTAACTTTAGTTAGTTGAACAAACTCTTTCAATCCTTGCATTCACCACAGAAGCTGATTCTCATTCATCTAACATTGCCCATGTTGCCAAATCTGCATCAATTGGTGCACATGCTCGCTCTCAAAGCCGTTGCAAACACACGCCACACCTAATGCTGGAAGCAAACTCCAACCACTGGTACCTTTTCACTCCTGCCAGAAACTCTGACCACTGTTCATAGATCCAATGCCAAATTTTCTTAAAAACTGGCCACTTGGGATAGAATAAAAAGGCACAATTATTATCCTTTGTAAATTGTGAAAGAGAAAGTAATTTCTTTTTTATATGAGGAACAAATAAAATATTTCATAAATGTAGATTGTAGGGTGTTTAAATATTACTTGTATGAGTTATTGGAAGGTACATTTCACCTCTAGCTGTAACTTCTTGGTCCCTTTGATAAGTAAGTATGTTATCAAGATCATAAGGGTCTAGTGTAATATGGATAGTAGTCCCAAAGTTGGGAAACCATTCTTGTTCATCTTAGACCATATTAGTTGGGCTTGGTGGGCTATGCAGATTTGTATTTGCCTCAAGATCTAGCAAGCCCAAATTAGAACCTGTGGATTGAGCATATGGGCCGTTATTAGAGGAATTTGAAAGGGTATACCTAAATTGGCACTAGCAGGCAAGGTGGCAGATTTTTTGGCAAATCTAGCACTAGATCTGCGAATAGCGATCAAAGCTTCCAGTAGAAACGAAAAGATACCAGTAGTTGGAGTTTGCTACTGGCACCAAGTGTGGTGTGTGTCCACAATAGCTTTGAGAGCGAATAGGTGCGCTAATTAATGCATATTCGGTGACAAGGGCGGTGTTGGATGAGTGAGAATTGGCTTCCATGGTGAATGCGATGTTGGAAGAGTCTATTTAGCTTACTCAAGTTAGGCTTCTTGGTTTAACAATAACCCATATATGTCTTCACGGATGATTGTGGCAGTATGGGTGTGGACGAAGATTACAGTGGCGAGAGAGGCAAATGGGTTTCTGAGTCCACAAAAATGTGGGTCAGATACCCATTGTCTAAAACCGTTTCACCTATGAGTTAGAGGTAGTCAACAAGGGAGTCAAGTTCCTGCATAAAATCAAAGACAAAACGATGGCCTATGTTAATGGCTTGGAGTTGGAGTTGGAGTTGGAGTGCGGAAGCATGAGTAATGTTGTGTGTATGGAATTCTTTCGCAAGTGTAGCCCAAATTGCAACAGAAGTGGGTTGTTGGGCAACATCGTTGATGATGTTTTCGTTACTAGTATTAAGAATCTAGCCGCATGCAGTTTGGTCTTGAATGAGCCAATCCTAATAGGTAGGGTTGGAGTTACGAACAATAGTACAGTCTTTAGTGGCATCCGTGATGAATTTAGATGGGCAAAGATAGGAACCGTCAAGAATGCTTAAGAGACCGAAAGCACATAGGTAAGTTTCAATCCATGCCTCTCAAACTAAGTAGTTATTGCCTTTGAGGTGGACCCTAATAGCAAGCACAGTTGGATTTTCAAGTGCGGGTAGAGGCAAAGCATGTTCGACAGTGTAGATGTGGTTTGATTGGTTGGCCATTGTTTGTGGAGGATTAAAACCGAAATAAGTGGAGAGGCATATGCCATAGGCAACTGATACCAAATTAAAAGAATAAGTTCTACAAAATAATTAAATTTTGTAGAGGAATTCTTAAATTAAAATAAAATCCATAGACAAGTATGTTGACATAATATATGAAATGGTATTTGGAATTTGATGATCAATATGTACAAAACTAATCCTTATATATAGGAGCGAATAATATCTCTAACTTAAGAAAGAAAAATAAGAAACATAAATGATAGATAACTAATACAAATTAGGAAGACATTTGAATGCTTTGGAAATATAAGGATAATTTTAAACTTGGAAATCATTGACTTGATTTGAATTTGAATTGTTGTCATCTTTGTGGATTGGGTGGTTGGTGGCCGAGGTTTCTTTGGAAGATTTCATTGATGGAGAATCCAAGAATCTTGCTTGATTGATGTGATGAGATTGTTCCTTTAACAACGTTATATGCAATTGTAGCATCACACCATCCAACAAAACCTTGGCCCTTGAATACTCTCACATCCATTTCAATTTAAACATCTTATTGCTCGTAATTATCATTTGTGGGTTAGGTCAATTATCACCCAATCTACAACTTTAGTGCTAGTTATGTTGGTATTGTGGTCCATTTATGAGCCTTTAACTAGAATATGGTTTCAAAATCATATAATCATGAAAATAAGTTAGAATCAAAGGAAAAATTAGTAAAATAATGAATTTGGTAGAATAAGATTGGCGTTGATAGTGTTTAAGGGTTACATTTTGTTTTTGATATTTTCTCTCTAGGTTCCTTTATACATGAGAGTACTTACCAATTGAACTCTATTTATGCTATATAAAGAGAGCAAGAACTAAGTGAATATAAGTTTATGGGCAGCTAGAATTATGGTAGTGATATTTCATGCTAACTAAAGTTATGAAAATTGGCAAACTTTAAAAATGGTTCTAAATTTGGATATCAAAAAGTTGGTTAAGGAAAAACAATGAAAGTGCAAGCATTTTTGCAGTTTCTAACATTTTCTCTAAGAGTATATTTTTTTCTCCAAGATGATTAACTTCTTTCAATGGCACGAGTTAACCCGAATACCTCATTTTTTTTCCCTATTGATAAATGTCCTAACTAACCCTTGGCTTAGTGTTGTTCTCTAAGCCAAACCCTAACCAACAGTCTCATCGGTCGTAGGTTCAAGTCCCTTCTCCCCTCCTTGGGTGCGTGTGTTAAAAAAAAAAAAAAGGATGACCATGAAATATATTAATCAAGAAACACATTAGATCATCAATATTATAATCAACCAAGGGAAGTTAATGTGCATATACTCTATAATATGTTACCATCAAATTAGCTCAATTTATTTTCCTTTTCCTCTCTATATATGGTAGGATTTTGGAGATAAGTATGGTAGATACAAATTCGCTTTTTACTTAATTAGGCCATCTTTCAGTGGCGCTTTGTTTTGGAAAGTGGGTGCAAGGTCCCAAATGCAAGCTAAAATTTCTATTAATCATTTGTTCTCTAGATTCTAGAAAAGAAATCTTTTGTTCTTCCCATATTTCAATGCCTTATATTAGTTGCAATATGTTTTAAATTTTTTATTTTTATTTTTATTTTTATTTTTGTATGTGAAGATATTGTTTCTGTCCTTATAAGCTGATTTTAAAGAAAATAGGTTCTTGACATAATATTAGAACTTATAATTTAGATAAAAAAAATTAAATTATAAATCAAAATCTTTGTACATATCTCCTTTATGATATCACTCACAAATTAGATAAGTTTAGCTTATAATGATTACAAGAAGTGTTAGAATTTCGTTGTTGCATAACCAACTGAAAATGCAAAGATCAAGAAGAGCAAGTTAAATGGTAGCTGGAAGGGAGCTAAGGTGTATGAAAAGGTGTAAGTCAGTACGATTGTGTTATGTTGTGTTTTTCTGTCTTGGTAATATTGTGTTGTTTTTGGTATAGAGTATTGGTAGAGTGATTGTGTTGTTGTGTCGTTGCTATATATTAAGCAAAGGGGTCAAAAAGGCATCTTGTTGTATTCAGACGTTGATCATTCTGGAGGACTTCTACCAACTTTGGTTTCCAATGTCAAATCGATCATTCTGGAGGATTTCTATCAACTTTGGTTTCCAATGTCAAAACCCTTGTTCTACTGTTTTCTTCCTCGATCAGGTTCACCATTAGTAACCGGCGGAGACGCCTCCGATCTCTCCCTTTATGGGAGAACTTTGTAGTGCAAGATCCTATGACTCGATCCGAAACTAAGGCGACTTGCAACAGTCGCATATTACATGTAACTTAGTATGAAATGCTCCATATGTGAAATTATTCTCTCGTTTCTATATAAGCTAATTTTAGAAAGAAAATGAGCTATACAAGGTTGCACCAATATCTCTTTTCCTTCTTCCATCTCCCTTTTCTCCAGTCTTCGCCACTAGGCCTGTTGCCTCCGTCCAACAATCACCACCATGGTTCTTCCTCTCTCAACCAACATGCTAATAGTCTCTTTTAGTCCACCACACCATTTCTTCCCCCCGCATTTGTTTTGTTTTTTTAAAGAACTTGTTTGTTACAATTGCGAGATGGAACCCACATAGTTCCCAAACTAGTAACTTAGTATCCCAACCTTTGGTACAAAGCCATTACTTTTCTCAGCCTAGAATCTTGGGTTGGGCCTAGGCTCATTTCTTACTGAATAAAATACTTGTTAGATCACCATAGAGAAAAAGAAAGAATACATCCCAATTTCATTGATACCTTATAGTCTCCGAATCAAACCATGTTCAGTCTTAGAAAACGACAAAGACAAAGTGGCTAGAACTGGACAAGTGCAAAGAGGTTTCCCAGTAACTTAAGGCTAAAAGTAGAGATCAAAAGCTTGGTGAATATGCAACGAAAAAATAGAGGTACTTACTTCGTGAATCTTTACTCAGGACTGACTAGCAGTTCGGTGAATCTTTCTTTCTACTGGTGGGAAAAGAGTTCCGCAGTATAAAGGGTGATTTTGCATAGCTTAGCTGTACTTTATCTTCATCTAACTTAAAACTAGACCATTGCAGGACTTCATTTCGTAATATAAAGAACTTTGTATCTCATATTAAAAGTTAATTCAAGAGGTAAAAAGATAAATTTAGGGAGAATTAGAAATTCTAACTCACATCTTGGCGACATGTGATTAAATATCCATATCATCTCGTAGTTTCTCTTTTTACATAAATGTTAAATTTGTTTATATCCATAGAAGTATTAAGAAAAAACGTGAATGTTAATACCATATAAAGAACCCAATACTATTACGTGTACAAGTATTTGAACATGTGACTAATTCTCTTTGAAAAGGATTACCACTCAAGGGGAAGCAATTAGGGGAATTTTGGATAGTTTAGATTTTTAGCATCATTGAAGGGACAAAAGCCACCTTTGTTTTAAAAGGAAAATTAGCCTTGATCTCTAGATTTCAAAAACTTCTTTCTCTTCACACGGCCAGCACCTTATAAAAGTTTCCTGGCCTGCTCGCTAAGTCCTATTCCCCTTCCCTTCTTATCTAGTTGCAGAGGCAACCCATACCGTGTGAAACCCTTTTTAAAGCAGAGGTCATATCTTTACAATAAATACCACCACCAGCAGGAGACTTAGTGAACGATAGTCCCTTTAGATTTGGAACTGTCTCCTCTGACTTGCCAACATAATAAGTAGAGGACAATATCCTTAGAGGTGTTAAGAAAGAATCTAAACTTTAATACTATATGAAGAAACTAATATCTACCTCAAAGCCAAATCAAAAGATGGAGGATGAATATACATATTTATATAGATAACCAAGAACTCTAACTCATATCTTAACAATGTGAAACTAGATATTAACATAATAACAAGTTATTGTATTTGTTATTTACTGCTTATTACACCAAAGATGAGATGACTACCAACCATTTTAATTATAAGCGTGATCAGCTCCGATATTTGCTGAATGATGGACATTTTTCTGAAAGTGAGCAGTAAAGACAACTTTTCTCCTTGGGTGACCCTGACTAAAATAAGAAAGTATGGCTAGTCAGCATTCGAAATCAATAAACTAGATTTGGTCGCTTGGGTTAGTTAGAAGGAAAGTTTACGAATGTTTGTCTCTTCTTGGTTGTCCAAACTTTCAACGTTTAGCAAAAGGAATTCAACAAATGATTATCATATTAGGTAACGAACCATCTTTTAGATTTCCCGTTGTCTGAGAGAGAATAATAAAATATATTTGCATACAAAACGCTTGTTGGCCTCGCTTATCTCCTTCCCTTGTCTTGGTTTCCGGCTAATCATTGAATTGTTAAAAAGGTAACTAATTAAGAATATGTAATTCGACATTAACATAGACCAAACATACATATTTTGTCGGAACAACAAACAAAAGCATCGGACACACATTGGTTTTGTTTTAACTAATATTTAACTTTGTACGTGGCCAACTCGATAGAGTCCTGAACGATCTTTCAGAAGACAAAAAAGGAACATAGAGTGAGAAGCTTTCTCATCGCAAAAGTCTTCTTATAAGCTCTACGTCAACAGCAGTGGTGTCTACAGAATCCAGCAGCTGAGCGAGTCTTTCGCTCAGGTCATCCACCTCAGTTCGTAACCTCTTCAGGTAAGTGCACGTTTCAGCAAGCACATTAGCTGCCGATTGCTGCACCAAAGGACAGAAACTGGTTAGCATTGAAAAGACTACCATTGTTGTTCTTCATTCACAATAACTCTACAGCAACCAATCTCGTCCAGAAACCCTTGTTATATGGTCATACTACTATATATGCCAAAGAATAATTTGAAAGAAAGCAGTATGGTGAAATTTGTTACTGCCGGAATGGCCATCACCATCAGTGACAGTAACTTACTGACAAGGTCTGCAAAATTTCAAACTCTGCACAAACAGCCACCCGTCCAATCAAATCAAAATTGTCAGGTTTCAACTTTTTCCAAAACTGAAGGAAAAAAGAGATGAAACTTTGCAACCAGAATTCATAAACCGCTTTAAGGCACCAGAATGGCATGATCACAATCCATGTCTGTACTTTAGGAACAGGCCATGACAATCATGAAGAAAGAAGAAGAAGAAGGTAAGAAATGACAGACAACGTCAACACGACAGAAGAAAAACCTAGCGTATACCGTTCCGTTGCGCCTTTGATTATACTGTGGGAGCAATGACTGAAGTTTCACAACAAGATCGTTGATCTCCTCCTCTGTGGCGTTGGAAATTCTTGATCCCCGGCCAGACATGACGACTGAGCTTGCTTCTTGCAGGCCCTTACTATCAACGGCTAAGGTGGAAGTTGGAGAGGGAGGCAGAGGGTGTTTAAAAGAGAGTGAGAGGTGAGGTTTGGACAAAAATTAATTAGTTGGAAAACGACCTCTGTCGAGAAATTAGTGGCTTTGATACACAAATAAAAAGAACAACCTAGTCCCACATTTCTGTACTGCATGGGCCAACGATCAAGTTGAGCCTGCTAAATTAATTTCTGAAAATAGCCTTTCAGCTTTGGTGTAGCTCCAAAAGGCCATTAACACATTTCCTCTAGTGGGACACGCGTCCATGTCTAGGTAGGTGCTTACAATGTTACGTTCCTCCCGGAGATACTCTTCTTCCGTTGTTTCTTTTCATGGGGTTGTCGGGGGCCAACTGATACTTTTCCTTGTCTACTCCCACTGCTGCTCTTTCCTACACCATGTGTTCTTTTTTTGTTGTGTCTGAAATGCTATGAAGGGTTCGCACTTCACGCCGACACCCCATTATTTACGGTTGGATTCAGCTTCTGATCCAAAAATGCACGGAGATCATTTTGCAGAAGATCTCTGCAGAATAAACTCTTGGAGTTTTGATGGCATTTCATGTTTGGACATGGCCAGGAATTTTAAAGCATGAGTTTGGTTGGAGGATGCGTTGAGAACCCTGTTAAAACCTTGTCCAACTCGTTCGAATTTCAAAAGCAATGACATAGTTACTGATCAAGATGTTTTCGTGTGGTATGATGTCAACCTCACCAAAAAATGAAAGAAAAATAAGTAGAGACATGCAGCCGCTCTTCTTGATTTTTTTTTTATTCTGATTCTGATTCTGATTCTGATTCTGATAATCATTTGGCAACATTATCCTTGTCATCTTCCCGGATTTTTTTGACCATTTCCACGGTGTTACGATATAGAAAGCTGAAAGTCTCACAGACAGAGGCTTTGGGGGATTAACCGTGGTGACAAAATCATTGGATTCCTATAACAAGAAGTCCAGTAACTGAACTTGAGGAACTGCAGATTTCTCTGTTGTGGGTGAAATGCAAGCAGTCAGCATTTAAAACCCGACGTGACAACTCACATTCACAAGAAGCTGAATGACTAAACTATACGGCATGCGCAGGAAGGAGCAACCTGTGGTGTGAAAGGGACCCAAAAGCGAAGCTAATAATTGGTGCTTCGGCCTTATTCACCTACCCTCTGACCCTAGGAAGAAGAAACAGAGGTCACCAGTAGTGCCTTTGTCCTTGTTAAGCACCAAGCCTTTCAATCTGGGCCCTAAATTTCCGGTTGGAAGCCTATTGTCTGCCATAAATGACGTCTTATCTTTAGCACATTTTATATCTCCCCATCCGCACGTCACACAGTTGCCTGCTGCCGTTGTTGCCCTCACAAGATAATCATAAAGGACTGTCTTTACTCTTCGTCATTGGACAACAACTCCCCAGGATGTTGCCAATTTTCCCTGCATAAAATTAAGAGCATTAATTCTTACAGAACAGGTACGCAAGTTACTGATTAGTGTGAACGGATAGTTTATTCTGCGGCAAAAAGTCCGTGAACAAAGAAGAATTGTTTCTTATGCTGCAGAAGTCCATGAACGAAGAAGAGCTGCGTACATGCATGATTGGAGGAAGGCATGATCACTTAAGACACACACACAAAACTCATCAATACTAATACATTCCTTCAAACAGGTTCTAAGGTTACAATTGAACACCAGCACTAAAAAGTCCCACCTCCATTTTTGACTATCAGGGCCTTGTCTCAAGCATGTTTTCCATGAAATTTGATAGTGTGCCCCCTCATGCACCGTCTTTCAAGTTGCCATCCAGAGTGACAAGATCCCAAAAGATCTGTCTAGCAGGCCAATCTAGCCAGACAGAAAAGAAGGGTGCTCTTTTATTTCCTTCTCAGCAAATGACATCCACTAGAAGTTCCATACTCGGATGAGACAGAAGCTACTTTGATAGATCTCACAGATTAGATTCCGTTCTGGTCTTTGCGTAAGGCCAAGATAAGCAACATCTGGCGGCATTTGTCATAGCCACAGGGCTGCGGGATCCGTCTTTGGGTTGTTAACATCCTTCGTAGGCAATAGGTTTAGGACCGGTGGCTACCTTATGCTGTCAGGTGGGTGCCAGCAGTCTAGGGAACCCCTATGGGCTTCGCGCATGGCTATATTATGCCAGATTTTGGTCAACAATTAAAGGTTGAAATTGCTTCTTCCATCGCTATTTGTCATGCCACTTGCTGTCAATTGGAGCTACTGATTTTTACTCAGGCATAAGCATGGTACAGCCAACAGGATTTGACCACCGCGGTTTGCCCCCATCGTCTATGGACAAGACAATTCAGGATCTTTTTTTTGTGACATTAGAATGGGAAATAAAAATTACAAAATTGAATCCAACAAAACTTTTAACTCTTTCCTCCATTAGCTTTATCTCTTTCATAACTTTTTCAAATGATTGAGAAATTCTTATTTGATACAAACATGATCGAGTAAGAACTAGAGTAAAGGATGCATGCAAGGAGCTTAGAACAGCTTCCCAGTGAATCCCATATGTTCCAGCCACCACCAAATTGGGCATCGTTTGAAGCACAGAATATGCCTACCTCTTCCAATCTCAAAGGAATTGATGGTCTCTGGTTAACACCACTAGACGTGTAAACAGAAGAGGAAAGTAATGGAAACAAAGAAGGACAACTCTGGGATTGTCCAAACATTTCTCCAGAAAAGAAGTACATGTACTGATTTCAATAGTAGAGAGCCCTTTATACCAGGCTTTTCAAAATCAGCCAGCCCTGACCAACCATGAAAAGTTGCTCAGCCACAGCTGGTCTGGGGTCTGGGCAGTTCCAATTATCACGGGGCTCTACAAAAAAGTATGGAAGATACAGCGTCCCGTAATGTTCAAAGGACACAAGCAGATTGCACATCTTTCATGAAGTTTCCGTGTTCATCGATATTCATCACGAAAGATATCTTTACTATTTTATTTATTCTTTATTTGGACAAAGTTATGAAAAGTAAATATCCTGGAAGCCAAGACATTTACCATGTTACTGCAGTGACACCAGAAAAAGTTGTAATTTGTATATCCATTTCAATTCCTGTAACAAAAATGCTCATAATGAACAATAGAAGGAATATTTTAAAACTAATTTTTCCCATTTTACAAACAAACCCAATGAAGGCAGATGTAGCGAATACCCAGCTGTATTCAAGGGCACGAGATGCTCTACGCATTGGCTGTAAGAAGTGTTCCACGGGCATCTTCAAATTATTGTCCTGTTTAAAAGAATTGGTCAGTTCATGAAGTCCAGAGCCATGTACAACGCATAATCCCCACCTTCCTTCAGTAAATTGGCGATGACCTCCCCCTTGCAACTCCAAATTTGCCCTGTCATCTTGGGAGAATAGTAAACAAAGGGGAAAAGACTTCGGCTTTAAGGCCTTCAACTTATGAAAACTCTACTCCTTAGTATTTTTTCTGTCTCGGTTACACTCAAATGCTTGATCCTATTCTCCTTCATCCATTTCTCCCCTCCAACCAGACAATCTTGAAGCTGCTTCTCACCCATCTTCAACAGCCTCAAGCCCTCACTTGCTTTCGGGAAGAAGCCTTCTGGTCTCAAGCACCAAGACCCAAACACTCCAAATAAAACCTGCAAATCACTATCAAACCTCTCAACACCATGATCAGAGAACTCCACATTGATCATAAGAATACCACTAAAAATCAATCGATCCACCGCAGCTGCCAAACTTCTCCACACAGAAACGAAGTCAATCCTGTTCAAATTTTCTTCTAGAACGGAAACTTTGGACTGCAAATAATCTAGAGCCCCAACAAAAGACTTTGACACAGTCAAACCCTCTTCACCCTTTTCCTGCCATTGCCTCCTGCTCTTCATGTAATCTCGACACAAAGCATCAAACCCCCTCAAAATAACAACAGAAATCTTCTCAATCCAATCAGCTCTAAACTTTTCCAACTTTCCAATCTCGTCATCAAAAACACCACTTGTAGAACCTTTTATTGGCCCTTCAGTATCATTATTCTCACTAACCAATATCCCCAGTTGATCACCCTCGCCAAATCCTATCTCCAGAAAAAAGACATCCTCACACCATTCCTTTAAAACAGATTCAAAGTAGTGAGCAGCATTTATTGAGTCTGCAACTTTAATCATGGCATCATCATCTGTAAGGGCAGTCAGTCCTTCAGCTTCTTGGCATCTGAGAAGAATGCAATCCAAAAATTTCTGAATCATAGGTACACCCACCAATCTAAGAAATCTTGATCCCAAAGAAATGCTTGGCAATGATCGGCATCGATCAACCACAGATGATAGGTGCCTAAGAAAGGAACTAGAAATTGCAGGAGACTTGAAATCTTCAGGACCGGATGAAAGAACTACCCCTTCAACTTTCATTCTCCAATTTTTCTCATCACCCATCTCAAGTTTTAACTTTTCTAGGGCATCACTAAGCTCTATGTCAGCCCATAAATCAAGCCAGTCAGGTCGATCACAGAAGACAGATAGACAAGAAAACCTCTGCAGGTCCCCATCTACCTGAAAGAAAATTGATATCCCAGACTGCTCAACCAGGGACCGAACTCGTTTATCAAAGGAAATCATTAAGTCAATAAGGTGAAGCCATGATATCTTTGCCTGTGGATGGGTACCAGAGACACTTTCTTCATTCAATTGAACAATAAAAGCAGGAAATATCTCCTTTGCCATGTACATTGATAACGAGGTTACCATTGCAGATATCCACTCTTCTCTGCAGCTGTACCCTACTAGCATTGCTTCATCAACCAGTGGTTGCAATAACTCATCCATAGAGTCAACATAGTCTCTGGTTATCTTATACATAAGAGCAAAAATGAATTCCGGCTTGTCAATCCATTTTGAGAAATGGCGTTGTGACACCAATGATATAGGATTTACAAGCTCTTCAATAGCCCAGAGTGGCTGGCGCAAAGCAGATACCAAGTTATAGCCCTGTAGTTGCCTAGACTTTCTTCGTCTCTGCAATTCCTGAAGACTGCACAAGGCAAGAAAGTTTTCACAGTACTGTTTTTTGAGGTCCCCCTGCATTGTGAAGAGAGGATTTGGAGCCGCAGCTGATTTCCCTCCATCTAGGTTTGAGGAAGTCAAAGTGGAAAGAGGTGGTGGCCATCCAAGGGAAACAAGAAGCGCTCGGTGTTCTGCAATTTCCTGGGGTCTTAAAATAGCTAAAGCTCGATCTACTCTGTGATCAACTGATGAAACAAGACGTGCCCATTTAGGGTGTGTCCTTGTAACAGAAGCTAATGTGTCTTCTATCAGTTTAAGAGTTTTAATAGCAAGCTGGCGCAATTCCTGCATCACAGAGGGCCAAAAGAATTATAAGGACAAAAATAAGAAAACTGCTTGCAGAACATCATCCTTTTTCCATGGACCAAAAAAAACCACAACAGATGATTTAGTTCTAAACAAAGAAACGGTGCTCACTTCTGAGTTCTGTGAAGAAGAATGCTTCCTTAGGTTTTTGTTCATGATAGAAGATACAGCATCCTCTATGTCACCAACCAAGATGTCAAGCTTTAACGCCGTCTCTGAAAAGATACCACAGAAATTTCACAGAAAGAAAAAAAAAATTAAGCATGATATAACCACAATAGGCATTGCAAATGCTGACTACTTAAAATGAAAATTACAGCATAAAAGTGAAAGTAAACACAACATCATCCAAGGCAAGGAGCATCATGCAGATGGCACCACATATGTGTCAGTTCACAACTAGAACAAAGACCTACATGGCTATAAATGGTTTATTACTGTTACTCCATGTATGCCAAAACAATAATAGAATCATATGACATAGACCAATAACAAGTTCTGATAAAGCAGGAATATATGCCAGGAACAAAATAGTTTCACAAGAAATAACATCCTTCAGTGATTGTTGAACCACAAGAACTGTTCTTGAAGTAAGCTATGCAACCTGAACTTCACAAAACATTTACCCTTCCACAGCTCCTAATCAATAAACGTTGTTGAAATACCATTCAGAGAAATTAATTGGCCTTTTTATTACAAATCAGCCTTTTTCAATGACAAAAACTTGAACTACAATGAGGCATATACTCAACAACCATTCCAACCTGTTGGTAGGTTTCTTATACATGACCCATGTTGGATCAAAAGTCAGCAACCAAAATCAAAGACATAATGTCAGAAACCTAGAGATCTTATTGCATATCACTCTCAGCAGGCCACATAGAGTAAAACCCTTTCTTTCACAGTCCCCAAATTTCACTCTGCACAGCCACTCTGCTGCCACTACCGTTGTTCAAGGACCTCTCCTCCATTGGTCAGCCTCCATTTTTCCAATCTTGAACAGCAAGGGCTTTTGTATTTCCTTTTTACTCCAAAGCTTTTTTCCCCTTGTTTTAGATGGTGTTCTACATTTAGATTTGCACTAAGCCTATTTAATCTTAGCATTAAGATTTTGCCCATTGCTCAAATAAAACAAATATGTTGCTATTACCTGGCATTTGCCCAGTCTAGCATTCTGGCAAATGCCAGCTCAGCTTGGTAAAAGTTCAGTATAGAATGAAGTTCTGTTTCCTGGGACCAAAGCCACAAATGGGTGACTCAGGACCTGATTGTGTTGGTGACCATTCCTACGTGTTTCCGTCGAAGTAGATTCGTGTGGGCCCACAAACTAGTATGACCAAATGATAACAACACATCACAATTAACCTTTTAGGTGGGTAATGGAAGAACATTTACTGGAAGTGTAAAAGATCCCTTGTACGAAAGAAAAATAATTCCAAATCGTTGGATGGCTGAAAGATGATATGTGGCACACCAAAAAAAAAAAAAAAAAAAAGGAAAGAGGGAAAATCGATATTTCTCAAATAGTACTATGCTGAAACATACTTCTAAAGATGTCATCTAACCAGATGTCTCAGGCATGCTACGTCATACTTAACAACTGGAAAGTTACTTTGGCTGGATAAGATTACTTTCAAAGAAGAAATTCCATAATGAAGGATTATAGAATAAAAAAATTCCATTTTTGTTATCTTTATTTCTCAGACGAAAAATAAAGTAAAAAAAATAACAGCACCAGGCTGAAAATGCTTGCCCTTCCTTTATATTTGAAGCTTCGAAGAAGGAAAGCAAACAACCTCTCTAGTGTGCCAGTTTGTTGAAATGTTGGATTCTCCAAATGAAAAATGTAGACTGTTGTCCAGTTAAATCCAGGATTGCCACAGTTTTGGATTGTAACAGGTTTACAAAAAACAGTAATGGGTTTTCACCAAAAGCCATGATGTTACAGTAAAACATTGTTGTTCTCCAGTTCTTGCTCCATTATTTATCTATCTGGAGATTGTAATTGTTGTTCATTTCCTCCCACTACATTCCTTCCAGAACTTTATGGGCATATGCTTCTTTCAGTGTTCTTTTTTTTTTTTTTCTTGGGGGTGCGGCGGGGGGGTGTTTCTGTGAAGCTCACCTAAAAAGTTGTTTCACAAAATTTTCGTAAATGCTTTCTATTTTCAAGTAAACAAATACAGAATCCACTATTTTGAGAAAATGCCAATAAGTATGAAGCTGACCCATTGTCTAAAAACAACAGTAAAAATACTAGGAAAGAGAAGTGATTCTACAATCACTTTCAACATAAAAGAGAGGTAGCCATATGGCAAACCTTATCTGGTTGAGACGGTCATGCAAGGACCTTGATCTATTAAGATGGCAATGCCGCCACCCCTATTTGGTCAAAATTAGCTGTATGCTCGACCTTGACCCCATGGTATGGCTGCACAACAACCCAGGTTGCGTTGCGGTGCTGCACAACTACCACTGGCCAAAACAGAGATGGTCATGTAGATACCTCACTATTTATTTTATAACTGGCTCTCTTTAATAATCGTGTCATGTTTTATTTTTTGAAAAAATGTTTGAGTCATGTTTGTGAAAAATAAAGTGTCTGTTGAAAATTTTTTTGGGAAAGCCATTTTTGTCTTTAGAAACAGAAAAGGCTTTTTGGAAAGTTTAACATATCTAGCCTACAATATGGTTACCCTTCCACTCAACATCCAACACCACTTACAGTTAATATTGTTATCATCCTTACACTACAGAAGTGAGGGCTTAGAAAGAAAGCTCTAGTGCAAATAATACATGACTGGGACCTGTCTAATTGTGATTCCATAATAATCACTTCATATGAAAATTAAACAAATCCAAAACCATAATCTCACACTTAAGTAAGAGAATATTATAAAGAACAACAGGGAACGTGGAACTGGAGTTATATGGAAGTAGACCCTTCATTTCTTAAGTTTCCATGGAATTCAAACCCCAGTTGGATGCTAACACAGCGTCAGAGAGATTTAAAATGCTTCCATTTCTAATCTCAAAGCAACCACCAAAAACGTGAAACAAAAACACTCACCAGCGTACAGTCGAACCGCCTCAACCTTTGCCACCTCCTTCGCCAATGCAGGCAGCTCCTCCCCCAATATCTGTTCCGTCGTCCCATTACCATCTTGACCTCCATCTACGCCAATTTCACAAAATCTTAAACCAAATTTACAAGTTCCCAAACTTAGACACTCCCTAAGGCACACACACAAAGGTCGATCTTCACGCACACAGAAATTTGCATATTCAATAGGATTCTTACATGTATATCCGAATAACTGTATATATATAAACAATCATATTTCAATGTATCAATGCATATGTGGAAAGCACAGAAGCGAATAGAACCTGATCTCGAGCTATTAGAGCTAATGGACGATCCAAGAGCGACCAATTTAGCAGTGATGTCGTTGAAAAAACCATCGATTCGATCAGAGGACGAATCGAAGGCCACAAGGCTCGCCCCAAGCCTCCGGTTGAGGTCGATCAGGGTCCGATCCAAATCGGAACACTTGGTCTCTAACTCCGACACTAGACTCGGAGCTTCAGCGAGATTCTCCTTGGTCCGAAACTTCTCGTCGAGAGACGAGCGCACCGAGAGCGAAATGCCCGAGACTGGCGGTAGCATCTGGACCGTGTAGTCCATGCCTAAGCCATTCGGAGTCAGATTCGGGTTCTGTCAATCTGATCGAAGAGCAAGGGCATATTAGGTTTTTGGCAAGATTCAGCTTCGTGCTTTGCCTCCACGGAGGGGCTACTAGGGTCCGACGGCTCGGAAATGGTCTCCTCCCAAATTGACTCCGATTTCTGCTAAACTTGGGCCGGGTGTGAGAGAAAACGCAAGCCTAAACCCGTGTAATCCAGAAGACGAAAATTGGACCGTTTGATCAACCGCCTTTGATCACACCTAGTAATTAACAATAATCTACTAGACGGTTTACTGTTAATCATTGATAATCCCTGATCTTATCTCTTCCTAACCTATTTAAAACATTTAAAAGGTAGAGGCTCATACCTTTGAGACCCAATACAATTTTTAATTAACCAACCACGTATATGCTCCAATTATTAAAAAAGCCATTCCAAATTGTGTCAACATCATGGAGTGATTGGTTTCATCAAAAAGTAGTTTTTGTCTACAGCATTTTTATACATTGTTAAGCTCGAATCAAGTTTAAGCACTGGATGCGATGAGAAGGAAGAAGACAAGACAAGCAATATCTTTATTATATATGAAATGGGGTTTCTTGGGGTGGTTAAATTATACGCAATTGATGTGGATGGACGTAAAGATAGGCTTTACACTGTGGATCACTTAAATGATGAAATGTAAATGCATTTTTTTACATTATCTTCAAAGTGGTTTGCGTATCACACAAAGAATTATAAAATTAAGAGCACATGGGAAACCGTGTCATTGGGAGAATTTCACTAGCTTTGTAAAATGTCACTCAAGCCTACTCTGTCTTTGAAGAACATTTTATTTGTTTTTTATAATTTTTCATAAAAAGATTGTTATGGGGTTTTAGGAATTGGTGAGGGTTTATGGAGACAGCGTTGGTGGATTCCGAGAAAGGAAAGTACAAAGGCAAAGTACGAAGCAGGTTTGCAAAAGTTTCAGAGTCGGAATGTGAGAGAGAGAGAGAGAGAGAGGGGGATGCGTTGGGGAAGACGATGCAGCACCCACGTGAGCCCTTTTAACGGCTTTGTCAGGTGGGGTAGGTGGCGTCAGGAGGTCACCGATCATAGCCCCTTTTTCCATGGCTGTATAATTGTACTTTTGTGTAGCCTCCAACAAAGATTTACTCATTTCTTAGCTTTGCAGGTGAGAAGGGCCCCCGCCTGTGCAGCACCGCCCAAAGCTGTACTTCTGCTGGAGGGTCTGCGATTGGAAATCCCACCTCTCCTTTCAGCGCCAGTAAAAACAAGTAAACAAATACTCAGCCGTGCATCATCATTTCAGATCTTTAGAAACAGAGAATGTCCTGCAAAGTAATAATAAGCAATGTTGCTTCAATAATTAATTCAATATGATTATGTTAAAAGATTTCTTTGCTTCCTTAAGGGGATCTAAGTAACATGGAACATGAATTGTTTTGGAACAAATTTAATGAATGCTGCATAAGTGGATGCCATTTCTGCTCTGTTCTGCTTTCCCTGCCACTCTTTGTATTTGGTTGTAGGCACCATTTTTCCTTTCACTTTGTTTCATGCAACTCAACTCCCTCTGCACACATTTTCAACGGGTAAAAGAGAAAAGCAAAAGAGAAGAGGAGAGGGGCCTGATCAAAGTTACGGAAAGCCTTGATCACTACATTAAATACACAGGCGACAAGGTGTGGCAAAGTCTAGTCACTAATGAGTGTGAACAAAGAATGTGACATCCAGGAAAGGACGTTTCTTTTCGGTTCAGGAAATGAAATAAATATTTCTCCATTCACAGAAATAATCTATCTCCCTACGGGTCTGGAGGTGCTAGTAGGACGTTCTTAAAGGTTTTCACACAATCTGATCTCAAAAGGAACCGTGAAAATTTAGAAAACAGGTTGGAGATCACATGCATGTTCCTCATGAACCCATGATTGCCGATAATTCTCAGTCGAGGAACACTGGTTAGAAAAGCAGGCCAAGATGCTGAAATAAATGCTCTATGAAAACCTTTTACCACATGTTTTATAGACAAGCAAATTGCACTACAGTAGGCAAAAGACCAGTTGCAACAAATCCAGAAACCTGTCAGTCACTGAGAAAAGAAGGGATAAGTTAGGCAGAGACAGCTTTCCCCTTGGCTTTTTGTGAATCAACTGCGCCTAATCCATCCCCCCAGTCACATAGCCAAGTTTCCTACTCATGGTTTTTGTGTTCGACAAATGTCAAGATGCTAAAAGTAACATGTCCAGGAACCATAAACATGTCATGGCTAATGAAGTCTGGATCAATAACAACAAAACTCCCTTCTTTGCTTGAAGAACAGAAAATTTCGCAACCCCATGGAAAAATA
Source organism: Casuarina equisetifolia (assembly GCA_028551475.1). Classification (NCBI taxonomy): domain Eukaryota; kingdom Viridiplantae; phylum Streptophyta; class Magnoliopsida; order Fagales; family Casuarinaceae; genus Casuarina; species Casuarina equisetifolia. Next base: position 22,489,535 of record CM052357.1, read on the forward strand.
TGACGTCCAACCTTTGTATACCAGTTTTCACAATATCGTAAAGAACAGAAAAATCCAAATATTTCGTTATTTACTTTTAAGGGGGAGTTCTTTAAGGTAACAAAATTGAGAAATGTCTCCAGATATGTCAAGAACATAGATGATGATTTAGCATAAAAGTAGAAAAAGAAGGCGCCGCCGTAGAATAGCAAAGCTGTGCACTCATCCAAACTATAACAACAATTGTAGTAATGATGCCGATACAACCCTACTGAATTTCATCAACTACATATTGGCAACATATCGATCACATATGATTAACACTTCAACTTAGCAAAATGTTAATACAGGGCAAAGAAAAGATGAGTTGTACAAAATGGCTGTTTCCGCTTCTGCCTTTGGCAAACAGTATTGAGATACTTGTGAAGAAAGTACAGAATCTTAAAATCTGTAGACATACCATAACCACATAAAATGCAATTGGTGGTTTCATTACAAAAGGAACTTAAATAAGCGATGAAACTATCACCTAGACATCAAACAGGACATCACGCGGGAAGACTGATGTAATATGCATGACCATCGGTGTTGAAGAGGCTAATTAACTTATTTCACACAAATAAGGCAGCCCAAATTAAAGATTTGTAGGCTTGATGATTGTGATTGCGACAAGAATAATTTAATAGAACAAACAATATAGGGTTCATTTTAGCAGAAAGTTTCCCACATGACAAAGTGCGCCATGGACTGCACAACGTTGTACGCATATTTGCTGCCAATGATCCTGTTCACCTCTTAATTGAAATTTTATGCCAAGCGAAGTTGTAAAAAGCTTTTTGTGAAACTCACCTAAGCAAGGCAATGCTACAACTTGATAACAGTCTAAAAATTGGTGCAAGTGTCTTTAGGAGCTTAAACCATGAGCGAAGACATATTCAAGGACCTTACAATGCTTCAGCTTGGAGTTTATATGTGGAAGTCTAAATATATATATATGCATATATATGATATTTAGTTTATATATTCTTAATCTCTGCTCTTCCTGTTTCAGTATGTTTTCATGTCAATTAGAAAATGTTTACTGGTAAAGATCTTCCTGGGGAGCAAATAAATCAAAGTAATTAACTAATCTTCTATATGGAGGAGACCGTCCTACGTAATCTCAGATGCTTTTGACTGTGTTTTCTAATTCAATCCTTATTTTCTACTTCTTCTATCACAAGCTATTGTTTCTTTGTTACACCAGATTACGCTGAACAATTTGAGACCTACAACTGCCTTGCTATAAGCAAAATGCTCTCCTATATACTTTCAAGCAACCATCATCAATTAGCCAAATAAGAAAACACAGGCTGTTTGAAGTCGATAGTAAATGGACAAGGATTATAAGGAGAATATTAAACTAAAACCAAAGGGAAGCAACTGCTTCTCTTCCTCCTTTTTCTGTGCCTTTTGTTTATCCCCCCTCCCTTTTCTTTTCTTTCTTTCTTTCTTTCTTTCTTTTTTTTTTTTTTCCTTTTTGAGGGAAGGGTTGGGGGCAGTTAGGGGTCTCAATCTCTTTAAGCATAAGTAATGCAGATAAGAATCAAGAAGAATTACACAATTCCGTAAGTGCTTCAATAAAATTTATGCAAATAGTCATCACAAACTAAAACATGAACCAGGACTTCAGATTATTCACCTGTGCCTGTTCTACATGATGCCAATCTTGAAAGGCCCTGATGGTAACTAGAAGAGAAAAGGAAGGTAGTGAAGCAATTATAAAAGGGAAAGAACAGAAAAAGGACAGTAAACCTCTAGACCTCCTTCTGAGGAAGTATCTATTGACCTAAACTTAAACCTGAAATTCCCTTAAAAAAGGAGAGCAGAGATTACCCATGAGCCAGAATCTCATCTCAACTGTAAATTCGACCCAGAAACAACTCCACATAGCATAATGATATTTTGCAAACTGGGCAAGTCAGCATCCCATCACAGCACAATTATACACAAAACTGCCACATTGCTTTGTGGCTAGCAGGTCCCATTGTGGTGGGCCGTCATTAGGAACCCAAGAATTAAGCTCAATCATCCCTTCACCTAAAGCCCTAGGTCCACCAATGACAATTAGCCGTTGTCCACAAGCCCTAAATGCTAACCCCCACCCATTCATTGAGACTGCCTGCTCAGGTAATCTCCCAATTGTCACCCAAGAGATACTCTCTTTGTCATATCTCTTAACCTCCTTTTGTGCATAATCTGCAGCGTACAGCACATCATTTACAACAGCAACTAAGGGAGGTGCCTCAGCTGTAGGAGGTGCCCTCAGTCTCCCCCAGCCCACCATTTCGTGCAGGGAGCATATTAGGTATCAAAGTCCATTTCTCGGACTTCATATCATACACCTCAGCACATGTAAGCGATCTTGAGTTGCCAACTCCAATTCCACCAATAACATAAAATTTTCCATCCATAAATACCCCTGAGCACATTTTTCTTGCCTTGCTCATGTTTGGCAGAGTCACCCAAGTCCCTGTTTCTGAATTATAAAGCTCAGCTGAGTCTAAAATATTGCCACATGGGTCACAACCGCCAGCTAGAATTGCAATTTCCCCTAGACTGGCAGAGCCAAACAAACACCTAGGTGTATTCATACTTGTGCCTGACGACCATTTGTTTGTCAAGATACTGTATTTCCAAATAACATGGGACATTATCTCCTTTCCAAAAACAAGAAGTTCAGTACCAACAGCCAATGACTCTTTGTCCGAACACATGAAGCAGTCATTTGAAGGCATTCTAGGCAAATGCATCCAACGGCGGCGACTTGGATCAAATGCCTCCCATTCAAGGAGGCTGCAAGAGAAGTAAACCCAATGTTCAATGACACCCATTTGCTGCCTCAGTCTATATAGCTCACCAGTCCGAACCAAAGACCGAAAATCCTTATTCAGTGAAGCAATTGAGCCATAATCAGACCTAGAGCAGCGAATGAGACAATTGATAGAGATATCCCTGCCAATTTGGTGAATAAGTGAACTAGAATCTGACTGATCCCCCGTGTGCTGCTGCTCATCTGTTTGGTCAGGTCGGACAAGGAAATTGTCAAAAAAATCCTTCATTGATCCCTCTTTGTCACAAGCATCCGACATGTTGCATGACTTTTTCAGCGGAAATCGGTCTCCATCTTCCATGTGGCGCTTACCATTCGAGAGCATGTTGCATGAATTTTTCAGAGGAAGTTCTTCTCCACATCCCGATTGACAGTTGCTGTTTGACAGCAGGTTGTGCGTCTTTTTTGATAGAAGTCCATCTACATCTTCCAATTGACAGTTGCCATTTGAGAGCTCAAGCACCCGAAAAGTATTATAAATCCACTTGCTCTCTTGCTCACACGAACTTGGTAAGGCCCTTGACACGAGATAGGATGGACCCTCCAACATGTTGTCAGATATTTCCAATCCAACCAAGGAAAAGGCTTCTTTCTTACCATCAAAACCAAAAGTAAGACCAGTCAGTCAATATAAGGAAATACATATTCCTGATTTACTCCACACACAAGAACACCCATCAACGAAAATTTCATCTTTGAAGAAAATGAAGAACATCCACTTCACATGAAAAAGGAATATACACGAAAAAAAGGCACAGATATCGCACAAAAATTTAGGAAAAAAATTAAAAATAGAAAAAAATACTTGAGCAATCTTTATCGCATCTGAATTCCAGTTAAAGGGAAAAATAAAAAATAAAAGGATTTGCAAGCACAAAAATCCTAGAACCATCTCAATCAAACTAAATTTGGCACCTTAAAAACAACATGAAGGCAATCTATTATACACCAGAAACATATCATGGCCATCTAAATGTGATACTGGTGCTTAACACTTAGGGAATTAGAATTTAAGCTAAAATACCGCAAAACAAGTCAGAGAATAATCCAGCCCAGGAAATGAGAATTACCAATGGTTAGATCTTAGTCTATACCAAGATAGAAATCAAAACACAAAAATGAAAATGAGCAACATGAATTCATTCTCTGTCACATGCCAGAGTGCACTTGCAACGCTAAATACAATTTACCAAATCTGTAAGCATGGAGCTTGAACCTCTATAAAAGATAAATTAAATAAAAAACAGATCCATCTCAAATTTCCGTTTAAAACCAACCCGTAAGAATCTCAACCCTTTCTTCACCTGAGGTTGTATAAATGACAAGTACCGGCCGAAAAAAAAATTAAAAAAAAAGAACAACAAGAAAGAGGTGCAGACATAGAGATAGAGCAAAAAGCTTACGAATTGGATAAGAAAATGCAAGCTTCTTCTCCCACTTCTCCTTCCTCTCGCCGCCTCTTTCTCCAAATCACAAACCCAATTGCTCTTCTTCTCGCACAGATTCTCCCTCCCTCCCTCTCTCTCTCTCTCTCTCTCTCCTTCCTTTGGCTCTAGTTATATTTTGTGTGTATGAGAGTGAGAGAGAGATGAGAAAGAGAGGCTGGCGTTAATATATTCAACTTATAGTGCGTAGAAAAATTTTTAAATTTTCCTCTTTTTTTTAAACAGAAAAAGAATGGCGGTGGGTCCCCCGCGGGTGAGAGAGGGCCGCCGCTTTGGATTACGGTCCAGCCGAACCGAAACCGCTAACGGCCATTTTCTGCACGTGTTTCCAAAGCCCTATACTTCTCCTCCACTCCTTATCTTTTCTTTTCGTCTTTATTTTTATTTTTATTTATTTATTTATTTTCCTTTTCTTTTATTCACTCGAAAGGCAAATCGGTATTATTTTTATTAGGTAAAGTTTCAAAGTCTTCTGATTGACATAACGCTTGCATTAAAAAACTCCTCAATTATTTCACATACACCCATTTATTAATAGAATATAAAAAATATTACTTAATTGAATATATTGCATAATTTGCATATTTGCAATGTAGCTTTATTAGTTTGAAACCAAGAACCCCTTGATAAAACCTTATTATTCAAGCCCTAAAGAATTCATTAGCTTAGATTTATAGATATTCCTTTTATTTTTAATGATCTTGACTTCTTATTATTTGTTATAAAAAATGTAAAAGTGAGTCTCATACTAATAAGAAATAATAGGACTTTCGGCCTTATAAGTGTTGTGTCTCTCTTTTTTTTAGACACCTTTTCAAGAGAGATAATTAGTGTTGTGTCTCTCTCTTTCTTTAAGATGTCTTTCAAAGAGAAATAATTTGGGCAATATTTGTATCAACATGCATGTAATGAGAATTGTTAAAGATGATAATTGTTCTATAATAAAAGTATGAGGATGAGTCCTTAAACTTATAAGTAATAAATTTTTTTACTTAATACTTTAAAGTTCTGAGATAAATTTTCATACTCTAATAGAATGTGTTATCATTAAACCTTATTAATTTATCATAGTTTATCCATTTTCTCTTAATATTTTGTTGTTGTTGTTGATGACGATGGTTCTTCAAGAAAAATGGGGCTGTGGGAAGCTTCACATTTAGGTGGAAATGGTCTTTCGATGTCAACAGCAGTATAAGCATGCACATGGAGACGGACAAGACGCGTCCTTTTTTACCACCTTTTGTTTTGAATGGAAGGTGTCTTCTCTTGATTTGGCCTCTTCATTTACATCCCCTTTTGTCCTCTTTTACTCTGCCCCCCGTTGAAACAGTTTACAGTTCCGAGGACAAACGTGGACATATTTCTCTCGACTGCTAAAATCTCCAAACAAACATATATGTTTATGGTTAAATCTCTTTGTTCTATGTGAAGCCCACAGCAGCAACCTCGATTCCTCTGCTAGCCTCTTCCCTGATGGGATTTTTTTGTTTCGTTAGGGATTGTCAATACTGATTGATCTTAATCATTTACAGACACATTTGTCAGTAGCTGATAAGAAATAGGAACGACATGGGATTCGCATAATCACAGCATCAATTGATATTTTAGCCGGAATATGAACAATGTGACAGCGTGGTTGTTGTTTATCGTAATCATCATCTCTCTCTCTCTCTCTCTGTCTGCAAACAAGGATCGGATTCAACTGGAAGAAGACGGGAAAAAGAACAAAGCAAACATCATATTTGTGGCTGTTTATAGGCCTATATTCTTCCTCTTTATCTCATTGATGCAATTGTTGTCGTATTGTTAAGAATTGTATGAAGATTCTCGTTAAAAATAAAACGTATGTTTCCTTCTTAAAAATTTGTTTTAAAATAAGAAAAAGTTTTATTAATTTAATATTAAGAGATATATTACCTTATTACAAAGCCTGTTGTTCATAATATATTACTTAAATTTTACAAATTTATTTTTAAAATAAAATATGCAAACATGAGTCTTGACAGTTCAATGAAATTTATAATCTCTATCACCTATGAGGTTTGGCGTCAAGCTTCTCCTATTCCCAATAAAAAAAGAAAAGATAAGAAAAGAAAAAAGTTATATTTGCATCTTGTTCTTGTTTTGACTAAATTTACTGAAGAGTTTAAAGGAACAAAACAAGTCGTTGTGCTTAATTTGGTGTTGCCTTTCGTTCTTTCATTTATATTCCTTCCTCTCCTTTATCTTCGAGTCTTTTCGGGGGTATTTGCTTCCTTTATGTATAATATGAGTTCCACTTTCTGCCCCTGGGAGCAAGATTCTTCAACTTTCCATCCCCGATCTGCAAAAGGGAAATTGTTAAGGGACTGAGTCCACAGTGCTCTTCAGCCTGCCATGCGAGTAAAATGGTGCTGAATATCATGTTTTTCAGATCCATTCTTCTTTTCAGGCTGGCAAACCATATGCGAAAACGACAGGAACAACCTCAGACCAACCATTGCCAATCATGTCCATTGTTGGCTGATGAAAGAAGGATCTAGACGTGGCAAATGACTAACCGGAGTTTTGCTTACTTTATCCTCTAAAAATACTTGTACTGTTACGACATGGACTTTTATCATGATAATGACACTGCTTTATGTAAGAGAATATAAATATATAATGAAAGAAGGAATAGTTAAAAGACTATCATCAAGAATGAAACCATTCACCGGTGACTCTTTTACCATCTCTTAACATCCTCAATTATACAGAAAAATGTTAAAGGTATGTGTTCTCTTACATTGAAAGCGTAAGGATAAGTATTTAAGATTATGAGTAATAAAATATTTTCATATAATATTTTAACATTTTAGAATAAATATTTATATTTTAATATAATATTGGAACAAAAATGAGCCTCTACTTTATAACCCTTCACATCTTAAAGCAATACCTATATCAGAGAGTATTAAAGGTTGGTGTTTTATGATTTTAGATGATCTTTTCACATCCTACTCTCAATACATTCTCTTCACCTAAGAATCAAAATTTTTACTGACAATTAGAAGAGTGTTATATTATGTTATAACACTCATTTCTTCCTTGAAAATGAGTTATAAAGAAGACTTTATATTTTGTGATTATTTTATCAAGGAACCGGATTCATCCAAGCAACTTGAAAGGCACACACCGATATCTTGTATTATTCTGGTCAAGCATTTCTTGTTTGCTGATTGCTACACCACCTCAGGACCTGGAAAAGTGGCCAGTACCTTGAATACCCACCGCAGAAAGCCGCTGTGTCCTCCCTTCTGGCGTTTCAGGGATGATGCCATCCCCAGATTATTAAATTTGCTAAGCCATTTCAACGTCCACAAAGAACTTTTGGTTCTGAATGGGCAACACTGCATCAGATGCTACGTGTTGTAGATTGGTTTATTCTATCACGTTGATCCTGCTTTGTGCTCGAAGAATAAAATGACAACTCATGAATTTTTTTTGACAAATACTGTTGCCATGTGGTTGATTATATACTAAGAATATAAATAATTCAGAGAAAATATTTTAGTCGTTAGAAGGTCTAATTTTTCCTTCGCTGTTGACTAGTAAAAGATAAAAAATATCTACACATATAAAGAGAATACAATAGTATATTGATAGCATGAGATGTATACCAAACTTTAACACATCTTCTCAAAAAAGGTGTAAAAGAAAAACTTCTTACATGGACCCACCTGACCTAAGAGCAAGTGGGTGCATCATTTGAATGTTGATACCATGTTAAAAGGTCTAATTTTTCTTCTTCTTAAAATTAGTTTTTTAGACATATGAATATCTTGGTACATAAAAAACACAACATATCAATAGATTAGCACAATATGATGCACATGTTATTGCAATACTTAGCTCAAAAAATCAATGGAAGGCAGCAATTCTCTGAAAATTCAATCTCACGGATAGGAACAAGGACAAATTGAAGGGAAATACAATTTAAGAACATCAAATTATTAGACCGTCGGTATTCTACCCATTAATATATTGAACCAATGATCAATTAACACATTTAGGTGTGAACATTCATGAAATTATAGTGGAAGAATACAGTTCTTAACATAAAGTACACCTGAAAAAATACCTCATGATTCCATGCAAAAGATCATATCTATCTACGAGTATGAATATCCGTGAAACTATGAATTAACCTGCCACCAAGTTGGGTTCGTAGAACCACCTTTCCTTTGGAATAGGTGTTTGGTATATGCCATTTTTTCAAGGGGGTAAAGGAAAAGATGGGTTATAACTAAGCATAAGAGCACAACAAGATTAGACGATCCCCACTAATTACGTCGTTGTAAACTGGTCCTTGGAGCAACTTACAAGGTACATATTCAATGTGTTTGGCATCAGGATCCTCAAAGCCAGTAGCCAAAAACCCACCTTTAGTTTTTCCAGACGAAGCTCGAGAGGACAAAAGATCGCAGCGAGCTGCCAGTGGTGGCAGCTAAAGAATTGTTGTCTCAGATAAAGTCTCGACGGAGAACGACAACCATAGCGACCGCCCTAGTGAAAAGATATAAATTTGGCCGTGTCCTTCATCTGCAATCGTCAACACCAATCAACTGTCAAATGCTGTAGCATAGATTTCTCCATCGCTGAGAAGCTATAATCGAAAATTCCACCCAAAAGGGACATCTTTCTTGTTTTTTTGTTGTGCTACCGATCGTACTCATTCCTTGTTGAAAAAGCTGCCAACTACCTAGCTAGAACTATAGGGGTTCTTTAATTAATTTGTTAAGAGGTTGTCATCAATGGTTTCTGTAAAAACACGAAACTTTTCCATTGGATAATAGTGCTTAAGCTAGAAAATCGGCCTATAATATTTGAAAATATGTAATCGTTCCAGCTCCTTCGGGTTCTGCTCAAGAGAATATAGCAATTTCCCATGGTTTATGCTACAGAAACGTCCGAACTTCGGCAAAGAATGAGAGCAAAAGACAAGAAAATTATGATTTGCCTTTTAAAAAAGGAGCTTTTGCTTTGTTTAAGTAATTTGACTGGTTTCTCACGGCAGCACTTCTCATCGATTTGAGAGTTCCCTACGGAACCTTTGATTGCCTCAAATGATTTTTTTTGGACATACATGTGCCTTTACGTGAAGGGCAGGAAGCGTTTAACCGGGATTAGGTCACTAGTTATGCGATTTGTATAATGAAAAGGTTCAAATCATAAAAGCTTACAATCAAGCATCTATCTAATAAAGGGAAGCATCAGCGAAAAGTATGGGAGTAAGAGGGGATGAACCATCACCTTTATTTTCATGAGCATCAAAATAAAGGCCCTCTGGACCATAGAGATGGTTCTAGCTTCTGATCCTGCCTCGATTCTTTCAAGGATCCTTTCTTTTGTTCCTACAATCTTCTAGAATTCACCCTCTCGGGGGGTGAATTGGGCTGCTGTGCTATTAGTTTAGCAGCATGAAGTTTTAAAAAGTGGTGGGAAGCTTTTTTTATTTTTATTTTTTATCTTTGACTCATCTGTGCTTCCTTCATGCAGAGGAATCTCAAAAAACCAGCTGATTGAATAGATACAGGTTTTATTAGCAGAACATGCAGGGAAAGGCCGTTTAGAGGATGCATATTTGGGCCTTAATTGGGCCTGGGCCGTAGATGAAGTACTGATTCTGATCCACTTCTAGCAATAAGTCTAACAAGGTGTGTTTTTCAGACTACAGGGCCCAAGATTGGTCATGACCAAGAAGGATGTTAACCCCTCAAGAAAGTGTGAAATATAGGAAGAAAAGATAATATCAACTCCCAAGCATAATCTTTACATTTTCATATTAGCCAACGAGCAATCTAGCACTTGACTTAGTGACTTTACCAAGTGCTAACTGCATTTTTAACCTTGTTGAAGCTCGAGTCCTAACAATTTAGTGGTATTCAAGGGTTTTATCATATGAGGGGCCAGGATTTGAGTCTCCTCTTCTTTCAATAAATCACTTAAATCCCCTTATCCTTATTTTCATTTATGAAAAAAGAAACCTTGTTGAAGTAAATATATATTTTTCTTCTTCTTAGCCAATAGTGCCCTCTAGCATTAAATGCATTTTTATCCTTGTTGAATAAATTGTTATCATGTTTCCATCTAATTTCGATTTATTAGGTTCCTCCTTTTTACTTTGCTGCCAAAAAATTAAAGATAATAGTAACAAGTAGTAAATTTCAGGTAATATGCGAGGTGTATGTGTCAGTATCTAATGCAAGGAGATTGATAACGAACCTTAAATTGGAAGCCCTTACCATTTAATCAAGAATTAATTGAAGCAAGCAATATTCCTGTACAAGTTTTCGTTCTTTTTCCTTTTAAATTTCCTCTAAGTTACAGTATTAGGCCTTGACTAGGGGAGATGAATGTTTCCTTATCTCCCGTTCAAGGAAGTCTAAGAAGTATGAACATGAGATTGGAGAAAACCAATCAAATGGGTCTGCCAGAGAGCATACTGTCAAGTTGCATTTTAGAATTACAATTTGCAACAAGTTTAATAGCGATAAATCTATTGGAATCCTCCAAGCAGGCAATGTTTGGTTCAGAGCCCTAAACTACAGTAAGTTGGAACATTTGGGACCAAAACTAGAAACAATATACAAGGCAGCAGACCATTATCTTATTTCTTCTCTCTTGTATTCGTTAGTAACCCCTTGTGCCCATAGACTAGGGCAGGAGATCCCTTGTTTCCTCGTATGTGTCATTCCACTTGGTTTTACCAAATATGGAAGTCTGAGGACAAGATTTACGAGAGCCAATCACAATAGACAGAAATAAAATTATTATCAGCCTGTGGTTGTCATAAGTAGGAATGAGGCTTGGGAAGGAATTCAATATCACTAGGTCAGCTGCAAGCCACATGACTGCAGTGGTAGGGCTGAATAAAATCTGCAAAACTGACACGGACTTTCTCAGCCACTCATAGCCTTGATGCTTCATTTTCTCTTATTATCTTTTTGTTAAACCACTTGAGTGTTTATATATTGATTGACATGATTAGACATAACAGGAAAGTTTACATTCCCAGATCCCCTTCCTTAGCGAATGTCATAAAACTTCATAATCCCTTACAAGTTTTACTATAAATTTGTAGTTAAAAAGGTTAAAGGGCCGATTTAGGAGTTGAGAAATCTTTTGTTTTTTTAATTTAGACTTTATTATATAATTCTTATTTTTTTCATGTAACACTTTAGTCTTGTACACATTTCTTGTACATTGAAGGTCATTGAGTCAAGTTGTCATGAGATAAAATAAATTCAATATGGAATCTAAATTTATATTATGAGTGATAAAAACTCAATTAAAAAATTAACTTAGAAGTTAAATAATTTTTTTATTTTAAACTTTAATCTTACAAACTTTAAATTCTGTTAGATGAAAGTTTGATGGTTTCTTTCTGATACCCGTTTCCTATCAATGATGATGATGCTTAGGGATGAGGTTTTCATTGTGATTGGCATAGAAAATGGTAACAAGAATAAAAGAACCCGCTCTTCAAAGCTGACCGAAAGCAGGCTCAAATAGAAAATTCACCATGGATATTAAATTCCAGCATTCAGGGATTAATGTTAGGGAGATGATTACCCTATATAAAGAAAATATTTTGCCTCTGAACCAGAAAAACAATAAAGAAAGAAACAAAGAAGAAGATCTGTTGCCATTCTTTTATAGCCTTACACCATTTCAGAAAAGCCTATGATTACAAATATCGAGGGGTTTTTCAGATGATACTTTCCGACTACATATCATCTGTCTAGCTCTTGTTGACGTCTGTTATGTTATGGTTTGCAGATCATCGCCATGGTCACCATCTACGCTGCATATTGTAGGTGTATAGTATTTTCTGTTGAGTATACCCTCGTCCAAAAAGAACAAAAAAAAAAAAAAAACTATTATTACTAAGCATCAGTCCTTATTTTGGACATTCTAACATATTATCAAAGTCTAAATTAAATTACTTTACTCTCTATGACTTTGAGTCCAATAAAAGTAAATATGTAAGAAAAATGTGTATAAAACAAAATTTTCACATTAAAAGATAAGATTCTTATTATAAAATTTAAATAAAAAGAAAAGATCATCCAAATTTTAAATTAGTTTTTGAGTTAATTTTTCAATTTTTTTTAACATACTATTACAACTCAAGTTCAATCTACATCAGCAACTTTTAGGATAAGCCACGGAAATTGGATAACTTTAAGATCCATTCAATATTTGTTGTCCACTGTTGGCCAAACCACTTAGGCATTAGGTCAAATGTGAGTAAGATTGCTCAACCATGTTTCATAATCGAAAAAATGAACACTGTGGAAATACATGCCAAACCTAGTCACAAGAAAGAGTGTGTAGAGGATAGAGTCTTATATTGAAAAATAACATTTTGTGTAAAATGTATGTGATCCATGGTTTGGACCTTTAACTCTTTATGAGATAGTATTGAATTGTGCATAGAATACAAGTCTTATATCGAAAGATAAGGTTTTTGTGATAAAGTATATGTGATCCTAGTTTGGACCTTTGAACTCTTTACGAGATAGTATTGGAGTATAAGTCATCTTCCTTTCTTTATTTTTCTTACCTCCTTTTCTTACTTAGCATTAAATGATCGATGGAATCATCAATTAATACTAAGTACTGGAACATCAATAAATTTTTTGTCCCAACCATTTTTTCGCATGTATACTCTCAACAAATATTTGTTTCCCCGACGCATGGAAGGAAGAGAAGATGCTGCTTTTAAATCCTTCGCGTGCACTGGTTCTTAATGTTAGTTCATCTTGTGCTGCATCGGGATGTTTCCAAATAGACGCATGGATAGGATATGTACCCGATTCTTGGCTAGTGTTGAAACTTGTACTTCAAACTTCAAACACTGTAACTTGCTCCGTTCATAAATGATTTTAGAAATTCAGTAGTTGGGTAAGCATGTAGTTCATGAAATATGAGAATCAATGAACAGAAACTAGCCCCAATCTTTGATCCCATTTGGTTGTATGGAAATTAGCAGTGAAGCTTGAAGTATGTCAACTCTTTAACTTGCATCAAGGCCTCCTTCTAACTCGTAGTGCTTGTTAAAATAAAATGTTTATATTGTAATAAGACTCATTTCTTATAAGTACCAAATTTATTTCATTTGAAACTTTAAGTATTAACATTATGTTACAAAGACTCTTTTTATTCTTTAAAGTTAATTTAAAAAGAGGATAATACACTACATATAAGGATACATGTAGTACGATAAATCAATATATTAATCTAACATATATCTAGATTTCAACAAAGAGAAATGGTGAGAGACAGAGAATCTTATCAAATAAAGTTTAAATACGCCATTTTACGTCATGAGTTGTGATATTATAGATGTTTTTGTCGGTTGACCACGACCTACCCAACGCCAGTAGGGCAGTGGTTTGGCCTAGGATACGCCTTGCTAGGTCGTTCTTTTCTTTTTTCACTTCGCCATTACTAAATCACACATGCATACCGTTATTAAACAAGCGTCCGTATTTGGTCGGTGTTTAATGAGTTTGAGTTTGACAGTTAAAACCCTTATTTGAGCTCTGCTTTCCATGGTCTTCTTCACCGACCGCGTGAGGAAACTGGGAAGATACCTCTTTACCTGAAAATCTGCAGATTCGAGGGCACTAAACAATGGATTAGTACAAGCACGGAGTAATTAGCTTATTAATAAGTTTATAGTACAGAGTAGACGCTTTGGAGGATCACTGTGAATCTTTCTTGGAGTCCTAAAATTTGGAAGTCTTCCACGATCTCCTTCTGATAGAAACAGCCCTCTTGACTTGGAGGAACATAAACAAAGACGGGTTCCTCGTGACCTTGAGCTCAGTCCTCGCTGTCCATTTGATCAAGCTCATGTGCCCCGAGATGCACGCTGACCAAGTATGTCATCAGTCGCTAAAATCCCCATCATATTTTGAACATCAGAACTATAATAAAAGATTATCTTTCCTGTTCTTCAGTTTAATTATGTTGGAAAATCTGGTTCCGCCGCGTCCACACGCCTGCCTGATTGGTGCTTTGTCTGAGCTATTGGGCAAGATTGGCCGAGCCATGTGAGGCGTCTTAAGAAACTTTGTTCAGGAGTTCTGTGTAAAGATCCATGAGAGATCTTTCAAACTCATCCCATATAAATCTATGACTTCGGTCAGGAAAAGTGATTCTTGATTGAATATTGTTCAAGGTTTGGCCTTGCATGGTCCATCTTCATGCAAAATGCCAAGGCAAAATAACATTTCTAAGAACCCCTATACTCGGGATGAAGAGGCATTTAAATAGTAACATAAATTTTATATTGTTTAAATTTTACTTGAGAATTCTCTTTATAAGGAATAATGACTCATCTATTTTTGCATTGACGTTATGAAAGGATCCATTTCTTGGTAGGAAGGAACCTTTTAATGGTTCGTGAATATGAAAAATAGGATGTGAAAATTAACTTGACATCTCTAAATAGAGTAAGTTGATTGAAATTTTCTAGTTGAGTAAACTATTATTTTTGTGTAACTTAGTCTAAGGGATGACACTGACCAAGGGTTCTAGTTATTATATTTTTGCCAATTGGAGGCCAAGTGAAATGTGGTAAAGCAAGCTGCTCTAAATGAATGATTAGCTGCTGATTAATTAAAAGCAACTACAATAGATCGGAATGGGGACTGTTGGGACAATGAATTTGGCCAATTAAAAGGAACTGTTTGATCAAGTTTTCCTGAGGCACTCATTATTTGGAGTGCAATTAAGAGTAATAGGGACCACAAATTTTTTTCCTGATTAGTCAAGCCCAATTGTGCATAGTGGGGGAGCTCTTAAACAAATAAATAAAAGTCTTCTGAATCAAATCTGTGCATTTTCCAGTTCCTAATTCGATTTGTCTACTAAATAGAACGTTAGAGGTTCTTGGTCCAATGTGATTGGAGCTCTCCATTTCATATAGTTTGGCAACTCCCCTTTTCATACTATAACAACCAGTCACGTTTTTACTTTTTTCATGGATGAATGGGTTCTGGATCCAATGAGAAGATGAGCATTGCTCATATTTTAAAGAAAATCATGTTCGGGTTGTCCCTGTGGCGTATAATTGACTGACAGATTATCACAGGGATATATAAAATTTGGCCAATCACATCTAAGACTGTACTTTGTGAATGCCATTTTAATCTAGCTACTTGCTAGTTTTAGTAGCTAATTCGCTGTTTGTAAATTAAACTAAAGATTCCCAGTTGAGTACTCTTACATTACAGGAAATCATGTAAAGCAGAGAATCAAATATCATTTGTATATTCTCACTATGAAACGATTTGTAGGGATTTTTAATTAACCTGCATACGCATTAACAGGTGTGCAGACAAAGAAGACAATTAAGAATCATGTGCACACTCTTTATGTGCCAATCAGAGATCGCAGAAAGAGATAGAGAAGAAGACACTAAAACCACTTTTCAATTGAGGCCTAAATGTAAGCAAAATCTACGCCAGCAGCTGTTGTTCTATAAAGCAAGATGGATTTAAGATTAAAAATTTTGTCATTGAATGCATCATGATCAATGTTGTTGCATGTTTTCGAAGCTACAGTTTAGGATCGGCGACAAAGGCCAGAGGATTCAAAACAATTAGGAAATTCGATCTCCATGTCATGTACTGATTTGTAAGGCCTCGACTTATGTTTAGGTGTGGATGATTTTTCTTACATTATTGAAGGATGAGTTTACAAAACTTATTAAATGAATAAGGATTCTAAACTTTTAAGTCAAGTTTTGAGTTGGATAATAAACTTCTTGATATAATATACAAGAATATTCATTGATTTTCTTTTACCTATGTTTAATTTTGAGCCTATTAGATATGCTTAGTACATGAGAAATATTCATTTGACTATGTTCAACCTTGAATTCAAGAGTATACTTAGTGTGTAGGAAAGTGTTTAGAATGGAAGTCTTAAATGAAAAAAAAAAATCATTGAACAATATTTAATATAAAAATTATTTCCTAAATTCAAAAGCTAGCTTTTTAGTTAAATTATATGCCTTTCTAATAACTCACCTGCATAATGAATAGAAGATTTTCATTACTCATGAATGAGAACGTACTAATCTTGATTGCATTTCATGATTATAAAAGGATTACTAGGGTCTTACCTTGATATTTAGTGTACACTTCATATCGTCTAGAGAAATACATAAAATTCCCACTAAATTTTCATCTACCTCTAATCTTTGCTAGTTTCCACATTTTCTAAACTGATTCAATCCCGATTTTAGAAGTTTCCAGGACATCGTAGAGAGTGAGAAAAAAAAAAATCCTATCCGTTGAAGTCTATGTCATCATTGAATAGCCTTTGTTTCTAAACTATGTCCTTGTCTTTCAGCCCACCCGTGAAGCTGAAGAAGAAAACCATTTCCCAGCACCCAGAATATCAATGACCTACAACTTCATCCTATACATATTGAATAATCAATGACGTAATGATTCAAACAAAAAAAAAAAAATGGAAGTCGGTCTGTGCAACGCTTGGGCTTTATGAGGCCACGGTGCACGCCGTGCAACTAGTTAAGGGAAGAACATGGTCTGCTAAATTGACTGGTCAAATCAACAATAAAGCTCTTCACGTCCGTCGCAACTTGGCTGTTCCTCAGAGTCAAGATGATAATGCTGAGTTTTTTTGCCTGCTTTTTCCTTTTCTGGATAATGTATGTACAAAAGAAAAATGTTTTCATATGTAAAAAATGTAATAAACCAATATCTTGGTAACATAGAATTTGAACAAGATATGGGATTGTTGGGAATCATAAAAAAACAAGGTATTGCGTGAAGAGACTGACACAGAAATACACAAAGAAAGAGAGTTAAGAGAGAGGGAATCAAGTTTCTAGAGATACGCTATACTGTCACCCAAATGTGTTTCCCGAAGATGGGTTCGATCTTGAAGTGGAGTCACCTCTCTGTGTGAAAACCCTATTTAAATAGAGGCTTTGCCCACTTCTTTCTCCCATGCAATTGTCTTCTCCTCTTCCAACGCCCACTGGTTTTCTTATTGTGAGCCCTCTCTCTCTCTCTCTACTTCCTCTTCAAAGCAGCAAAGTCTCTGACAGAAATCGTTTCCCTTTGAATTCATGCTCATTTTGTTTTTCTGACCTACCATTTCCTTCCCATTTGTCTCCTTGTGTTCTGGTTCTTTTCCCTTTTAACTCGTCCATTTTGGTTTACTTTTCTGCCTTCTACAATCAAGATGTCTAGCAGAAGGTCGCGGTCGAGGCAATCAGGTGGTTCCAGGATCACCGATGATCAGATCAATGATCTTGTTTCCAAGTTGCAGCAGCTCCTTCCTGAGATTCGTGACAGGCGCTCCGACAAGGCATTTACTCTTTTCATTCTTTTTTTATCCGTGTACTCGCTCGAATTTCTAGCTTCATAGTCTCTCCCTGGAATCTTTCTGATAATCTAAAACTAAAGGCCCCTTGCCGATCCTCCCAAACAGCTTCTTCCAACTTGAAATGCTTTACACAGCCACTGGAACTATTGAATAAGATCTTAAGGAGAGGCTCTGCTCAAACTACTGGATAGAAACACAGCCCTTAGCCATTCTTGAAGTGCTTATGGTTATATTCTGTGTTTTTGGAGGGCAAAATTCACTAATTATGCATCCATTTGTACAGGTTTCGGCTGCCAATGTCTTACAGGAGACGTGCAACTACATCAGAAGCTTGCATAGAGAGGTTGATGATCTTAGCGAGAGACTGTCCGAGCTATTAGCAACAACCGACAGTGCCCAAGCTGCTATAATTAGGAAC
This sequence comes from Casuarina equisetifolia, assembly GCA_028551475.1. Classification (NCBI taxonomy): domain Eukaryota; kingdom Viridiplantae; phylum Streptophyta; class Magnoliopsida; order Fagales; family Casuarinaceae; genus Casuarina; species Casuarina equisetifolia. The sequence goes on from CM052357.1 coordinate 22,507,644, forward strand.
TTACTTATGCAATAGAGCTATGGATAAATTAGGAGTTCAGTTCTGCCATAGATGGCTACCTTAATTCCTTCTTTTGTATCTCTTTCTAGGTTTCTTTACAAGACTGCACTGTAGGAGTTGAGCGATTAGTCTTTTTGCAATGCTGTGTTAAGAAGTATAATAAAAGGACTCCAGCACTCAAAGATCTTCCGACTTTGCTGATTTATTAAGTTAACATCAAGGCAAGATTTACTCATGAAACATATCAAAGGCCTATCACGGAACTGACATGTGATATAAGCTATGGGGCCTTGATTCAAAAGAGGATTTAAAGCGGAGAATATTGACCCTTTTACAGTAAAGTTTCCTTCTTTCTAATGATTGTGAGTTGAGTTAGGCTCCGGGAGCTTATGCATGGTAGTATCATATAATAATTACAAGCTAATCATTTCTTGACAAAAAGTAACAAGAAGAATATCTCCTGCTTTAGCAGTTTTTGTATCATTAGAGTCTGTTGAAAAGTAAAAGCAAAAAAAAAGGAATGAAATTTCAGAGCAGAACCCAGCAGACCTTAACTCCAGAATGTATGAGAAGTTGTGGGATAACGAAAGCTTTATTATGAAAAGCTTGAACTCAAGGTCTCCTTCTTCTTGGGAGTATGGGTGGCTCGCACTTGAGAACAAGCAAAAAAGCTGCGAGGAGATAAGCAGCATTATCTTTTCACTCCACTAGCAAATTGGAAAGAGGAAAAAATAATTATGCACAGGACCCATTATTTCGTGACAAGATCCTCCATCACCAGCTTTGCATATTTGTGGGAGCAAGCAAAGAGAGACGCGTGCCAGACTATTCACCTGTGAAAACGATTGACGTAATCAAATTGAGTGCAGGAGATGGATGTTGAGAGCCGCTGCATGCAACTCCGCTGGAACCATCACTTCTTGCCGATCGTTTCCCAGTGGTTTGAATAACCAAATTCAAGATTCTCGTCTTTTAACTGAAGTGCAGTAGGATATAAACAAACAAGGCAAGAAAAATGAAAGTTAACAAAGCAAATAAAACCTAAGACAGACAACTGAAAATATCATAAAGAGACATAATGAGGGATAATACTTCAAGTTTATGCCATATTCAAAACATGACATTAAATATGGGTACTATCCCATATCAATGACATAATGATGAGCCGTAGAGCTTATAAGTACAATAGGTGGTAAGAATTTCCTAATAAGCTAATGGTTTGGGAAATGAATAATTCATAATTTTAACCATCTACTTTGAACCCACCGGCAATATTTCTTTGGTGAAGGAAGAGTCCTTTCTTCAAATCTCTTTTGGAGAAGGCGTCCTTGAGATATAATTCCTAGTATTTGATATCAGAGTTAACCAAGCTCTTGTAGGAGATAGTTTGTTAGATTGAATAACACCCCCTTAACGTCTGGATTTAGTCATGGAAAAGCCAATGGGTAAAGTAATGCTGGGAACTTGTTTCTCTTATCCCAAGAGGTGCAATAATGCATGTCCAACATTAGGTGCGATGGAGATTCCTGATGGGTTTACAAGGGAAAAAGCCATTACTCCTCGTAATGTGTCTCTTGGAGAGGGGTCTCCCTAGCCTCTCCCTAGCCTCAATTCCTACAAACATGCAATATAATATTGTAAGACTCATTTGACGAGGGTGTAAAAATGAATTTTTATTGGTTAAATATTGAAAGAAGAGCCAACCTATTCAAATGCAAAGCGTCCATGGCCCATTTATCTAATGGTCTCATGTTTAAATGAGGGGTAAGTACCAAGTACCAGGTGAATTGGAACTCATCGGGGAAGGGGCTACCCTATTTTGAGGCAGTGACCGCCCAAAAACACAAGCATGAGAGAAAAATAAGAAAAAAAAAAAAAGAAAGGAAAAGATTCAGTTGATGTTAATGCTTGGACGTGCTTTTGACATATCTAAATGGACTGGTCTCCAAAAGAAATAAGTTATCTTCAAGTTTGCCACTTGAATTGTTGGTTTGGATTCCTGATCTCTATTTCACTAGTAAAATAGAAAGAAAAAAAAATCATTTCTTTATGTATTTTTATAAGGTCTATTTTTTTTCTTCAAAACTAACTTGTAAGATAGAAATGAACACTTTCATAATAAGAAGTACAATAGGCTAATATCATGACAATATGGAATATACATGTCTTCTTGTCATGAGCATAAGAAAAAGGTGCTCTAATTAGAATCTAGGCTTTATACCATTTTATAAAGCCCAGTTCTTCTTTTAAAATTAGCTTATAAGAATACAAAACACTTATATATATAAAAAAAATATATCAACATCTTAATGATGTAAGACTTATACTAAATTTTAATAACATCCTATTAAGTTTGATTACTTCTAACATATGTTGTGGCATCTTATTTAAGAAGACGAAGAATAAGAAACTTCATGGTCAAAATAGAAAATATAAAAAAGAAGAAATGTAAGGCCGGTGAGTGGCAGAGGAGTTGGCTTGGAGCATAAAAACTTGCAGCTTCATTGGCCTGGAGACCTAAAAAGCGGTGAATTGGGTAGATATTGAGATGGGAATTCCAGAGATTGGATACCTCATCTGGAGGGTTGAGCAGCGCTCTTTAGAGATTAAATGGCCATTCACAATCCGACGTTTAGATTGACACCGATTTGAAAATTGGAGTCATGAAAGTTTTTGAAGGTATATTCTATAATTTACCACATTTGAAATGAAAGAAATAGAAGAAGATTTGATGATTAAAGTCTAAATAGTAAAATTTTTATTGCGAAAATTAAGATGAATGTGATAGACAAAATTTCATTAATTAGAAACCTAAGGCTTATAAAATATAATAAATATTTACAAGAGTTTTAAAAATTTTTAAATGTCCTTTTTGAGCCTAAGTGATAAATGATTGATTAAACAATTTTATGCTACAAATCTTATAATATATATAAATAAATGACATTTTATAAGAAAAAAAGTTTCTGAAGGCATGTCGAAAGTTAGCTCTAGCTTTCACATCTTATTTGATTTTAGAGTATTAGTTATAACAAACATAATCACTATCTTATATAAACTGTATTTTGAGAATGTTAGTGAACCTAAAAGAAGCCTAAAATGATTAGCTCACCTAGGTCACTTTATTCACTACATAGAGTGGAAGAACCGCCAAAGATATTAGGAAAGGTCAAACGTTCTCTTCAAACCGATTGTTAAGAGATGAAGATAGTTAAACATATAAGAAGGGATGTTATGTTAAAATATTAATGATATAGATAACTAGTATTTTTAATATGCTTCTCAACCCAACTTTAGGAAAATCATAAGGATTTTTTTTTATTGAACAATAGAGTGATAAGAAAAATTATGGGTATCAAATATGCAATGAGGTATTGCACTTAAATACACTTGAACCAGAGTTATGATATTATATTAGAAGTGCTTAACTTTTTCTTTTAAATTGATCAAGAAAGGATGGCATTTGATCATATAAAAAATTTGGTATATTAAGATATTAATGTTTTGTACTATTTTAATAAATAAAAAACAAACGTCTATAGAGATAATTAGTTGTACCATTTTAGAAGAATGATCACTACTAAATGGACTTCCTTCGTTTTGGAGTTCCAATTGGCACCTTGTTAACTACCACCCTCTGCATTTTCTTTGGAAATCTTCTGCTTAAAGGAGTGGCTATGAAGTCAGCTGGGGTCTAATCCAACCAATTTGGATTTGATGTTTCCAATAAAGTATTGCAGCATGATAGATCCTTTACTTATGTTTAATAACAATAATTGCAAAAAAGTAAAGTACTTAGGTTTGTTCATTGAAACTTAAGATTTTATGATTATAATAAGCTTTACTTTGATGCAAATGCCGTAAGCAAAGAATAAACTTGTACGACTTTTAGTAGGACTTCGAGCCTCGTGACCATCAGTTTTATTCATCGTATCAATTGATGTCACCTTGATGTGCGAATTGATATATTCTATTCTTCTTTGTTTGAAAAAGCAAACCTTTCTTATTCAAATTTGGTAGGTAATTTTCAAATGAAGCTATAATATGGAACCCCTTACATCCCTAAGTTTATGGCTTTAGTCTAATTTACATATAATTTCATTAACCAAAAGAGATTTAGCATTCATGTTTATATATACACACATACAAACACTTTAAAAGAGTCATAGGTTGACTTTTTCGCTTTCAAGTTCCTCCCATTTCATCCATCTATAAAACTTTTGAAATCAATATTTAGCACAGGTTACTTGCCTAAAAAATAGAAAGTATGAATGATGGGGCATGCTGTATCTTGAGTGGTTGATATAGGAAAGTAAATAGTTCAAAAGTAGGTAAAATAACCAAAAAGGTAGTATAGCTCTAATTTTATTCCAATTTATGGGGACTTTCACCATATCCACACACTTAGACTTTTGTTTTTGGATTATGTGGCTGAAAATTACTTACCTAATCTTGAGGGATTGGTTCATGAGTGCTGGCCATACTTGAGGAGACACGGGGAGTTCATATTTTCTCTTTTTGGTTAAGGAGTAGAAGATAAAAGATGGCACCACAAAGCACCATCAGTTCTGTTTCATGATCCTGAGAGCAGTGTTACCCATATGATTTAATTAGATATGAAGGCTCAGCTTCGTATCTGAACGGAAATGTTGGTTACGATCCTGAGATAATTAGAGCGTCATCTCCAACACCGCAAGCTCTCGGAAACCACAATAATTCTTTTGAAAAATGAGCTATTAAAAACTACAATAACTTATTTGAAAAAAATGTTACGTGCTTTAACTACTTTGTCAAAAGACTTAAGTTTGAAGGTTAATCTTAATATATTACTTTTAGATATTATTATCAGCTTGTGCCTCCGTAAACCTGTAATAGCCCACCACACCTCCATGATTGACACCCCAGCAGCTCACTTGGTCCCACTATGACATTTAGGCACCCTTTTAGCCTCATGAAGCATTTTTGTGTTAGATCACTTCTTCTATAGTTCGAACTTGAGATGTGAAGATTATCTCTAAAGAAGCATAGGATTCATTGGATGAGATGGAGTAACCACATAATGGTAGGGCAACTTAAAGAGAATAGTCGAGACATGTATGCTAATCAAGCAGGAGGGAAAGGTCTAGAATAAGGACACCTCTGTACTGAATATCTCACATCACATTTACAGAGAGAATGTGCCAGATTGAGGTTTGTAAGGTATAGGCTAGGAATAGGTATTTTGTAATCAAAGTATTTCTAGTAGAGAGAGAACAGATTGTAAACCATTGAAAAGTTAATAGAAAAACGTTTTCTTCTTTCACAGGGGAGGCAGATATGGGCGTCTCTCTATTGATGAGACAGCCAGATTAGTCCTAAAATACTTAGTTAGAACACTCGAAATCATAGGTAGGCAGAAAGGTGAAAATGTTGTTGGGAACTTGACCTAAAATTACAAGCAGAAGACCTGTAACCTGATCTTTGAGCCAATCTTCCCTCCCGTCAGTAATGGAACCATTACAAAGAAACCCAATGGCTTTTTATTGGGTTGCTTACCTTCAAGGGGCCCTTGAGTACGCCCTATTCTTTATTTGTAAATACCTTACTTCATCTCCTTGCAAGAGACATATATATGTAGAACAAGCTTGTAGTTCTATATCTTAATCAGTTATGAATATCAACAAGCTAAGCGTGGCTCCCCCAATAATCTTGCTTCCAAATCTTCTTACTGCCTTTATGTCTTGCAAAAGATTTTCATTTTAACCCAAACTTATTTTGTTAGTAAAGAACAACCATACACGACGGATTCTTTATAAGGGCAGAATGAAGATGACTTGTATACTATTCATCTGAAAAGGAAATCTTTAACTAAACCTAAGTATTTTACTACTCTTTTTATGGTCCATAGCATCAATCTTGTCTAGTATCATTTCTAGGCCACTCTATAGTCCAAACACTTCATAGATTGGAGGATATTATCATCTTCCTATTATTAAACACACCCAAAAGTTAACTTATGAGAGGGGGACATTTTTCATCTTTAAATATCACTTAAGAATAATGTCTTTTCCATATTAAACTTTCCTTCTCAAAAGTAGGGATGACACATCCTCTTACAAAGCATTTTGGGGTGGGGGGTTTCACAAACAGAGAGTGCTACCTAAACCTAAATTTTAATAGCATGAGAAAAAAAAAGCTCTCTTTGACTTATCAAAACTTTTTTTATAATAAATATTACAATATCTTAAATAAGACTAAACAAACTAAAATATCTTAACCATGAAACATCATAACAAACAAAATATCCTAACAAATGAATCTTTTCTACCTAATCTGTGATAACACCTAATAGACTAATTACCTAATCTAACATGCTATGATGTTATAATGATCTAATCATAAGAAATATTAAGACCATTATACATTCCCCTTAGCTTACATTTCCATAACCTCTTTCATTTTCCAAAGCCTTTCGCCCACCTAATCCACTTCTGGCGTATGCATCGCTGCATTTGGACCTTTTCTCTCATGGGTTACCTAACCTAAAACCAAACCACAAGTCAGCTCCGAATGCCAAAGTCTGACTTCAGCAGCACATTAGGTCAACTTCCCATTTCCAACGGTAATATCCACGGCAGTTGACCCCATAATCTCATGTCCGTGATAACAAGGAAAAAGCAAGAGTCATTTATTTATCAAGACAATCATCACCTGCACCAAAAAAGACAAAAAAGAAATACTAAAAAGCTTGTTAAGCCCATGTTAATTTAAACTCTAATTAAGTGTTAAAAAGACTATTAACCTTGCATATTAAGATTTTTTCAAAAAAAAAAACGAGGTTTTATGCATAATGTCACAGTGTGGTGACATCATGTGCCTTTGTTCTCAGTTCTGACATGGAGGTTCAGCTAGATGGTCCCCGGCGACCGCATTAAATTGCGGCCTCAAGGAATATACCGGTTTTCGGGAGCTTGGAAACCTCGGATCTGAGGTTTGAGCTTCATTGTCATCTTTCCAATTGATAGTGATTTAAGTCACATCGCTTCACGTTTTGCAATGTCTAGAATCTTACCCAACTATAATTTCTTTTTTACGAAAGCTGCTTTTAATATTGCACACGTTTTTTTTTTAAGAATTTTGTGCAGCTGATTTAAAGAAAGAATTTGACCTTTTTTTGCATACTATAAAATCTATAAAATTTTAGGTGAGGCCTAATATTACCACTATGCTCCATTCTAAAAGATTAACTCAATAAAAAGAATTGACACTCTTTTTTATGGTTAGATTATTTTACTTATCTTTCTTATATTAGAGAATGAAATTTCTTATATTTTTTTCATATAAATTTATGTTACTTTCAATTATCTATTCCACATTATGGGATAATAATTGCCAACCACTAAGTCAAATTTTAGTTTGATGTTAATATCATTTGAGTTGCGAGTTTGGATTTTATCTCAAAAAATTAATTTAATAAGAGAAATAACTAAATCCTCTTATATCGTTAAATATTTTTACTTATTTTTTTAATGTATATCATTACATCAAAGTTTGTATAGAAAATATTTCTTTTCATTATATATATATATATATATATATATATATATATATATATATATATATATAAAGAAAGATATTAATATATTTCTTCAAACAAACAGAAAATATTTATATTTTTAATGAATCCATTCTAAGGAAATAAATAGATTGCGTTTTCATCTTTGACTTCATGTGAGGTCATGATTTGGTAGTGATGAACGCAGATGAAGGTGCACTGTGGGAGTAAAATCACCCACTAAACAGCAATAACAAGGAAATAAGGTTTATCAGGGTACGCGAAAGTCGAAACGACCCTTCTGAATTCAGTCTAAAATCTTCGTGAATCCTTACTCGGTCCAGGGAGATTTGGGTCAATTACAGAATCTGGAGTGGTTCCCGGCTGTCTGAGCACGTACGTACAAGTCGGCCCCTAGTCGTTTTGTGTTGTTTAATGATTTTGTTATTCTCTCTCTCAATGTCCCCGTCTCCCGATCTGTTCACGTTCCATAAAAAAAGTTGGCTTTCTGTGTCTTCGTGTTCTTCTCTGGAAGCTCTGAAGGGGAGCTGGAAACAGAGGAAGGCGCAGAGATAAACGAGGCCTAACTCAAGAAAGTTGAAGAATCTTTTAAAAAGTGTCTTGGATTTGGTTCCGTACAGTTGTGTGTTTATATATGGGCAATTGCTTGGAAGGTCGTTCCAAGGTGGATAATTCTTTGAGCTCTCAGCCGACTTCTGGTAATGTTTCTGGGTCTTGTTCTTGTTGCTCCTTACATGCGAGTAAATGATTAGTTTGGTGTGTCTTCTTGGGGTTCGTTTTGGTTTGGAAATGAGAAGCTTTCTGTTCTGTTGTTATTGCTGTCGATGCTCAATCTTTTCTTTTAGGTGCGTAGAGCGAAATGGGCTTTGTTGCCGCGTTTAATTGGGTTCACGACTGCTGTTTCTCTCTCGGTTTTCTTGAGGCTGGCGAGCTGTTGAATTTGTTTTTCACGTTTTCTTAAATGTCAGAATCTCACGAAACTCTAAAACTGTAATCTTTGCCACGCGGGGTCGACCCCTGTGGGGAATAGTGATGAATTGTGTTGGCGTTTGGTTGTTTTCGTTGTGGGGAAAAATGATGAATTTTGTTGGCGTTTGGTTGTTTTGAGTACGAGTTCTGTATAGTGACCGTCGTGTTTCAAGATGAGCGATTAATTGGTTTGTAGCAAAAGTGTCTGCTGCAGGACTAAACAGAGTCTCATACGATTCGGCTTCCTATGCCCTGTACCGGAGCTCTGCAGGACTATAGCTGTCTGGTAGTTTTGAAACCGGCATCATGAGTGTGGATTTCATTGGGTTCTGGTTGGTTTGCCTGGCTTTGACTTTGTTTCTTAGTTTGGGCATTTAGCATTTACATGTCGAAATTTTACGGAAATACTCTTAGAGGATTGCTATATCGAGCATGTACTGCAAATTTTTGTATGTATCACGGGTTTGATGTTGTAACAGAAATTCAAAGACGCTTTAAATGTTTTTGACTCCCCATATCGATCGGCATGAACTTCTTGCCCCCCCCCTTTTTTTTTTTTTTTTTTTATGTATTTGGTTCTCGCTGGTAGATTACCTTTCTGGCATGCATTTATTGCATGTAGCAAAACTAACACATTTCCTTGGCTTCCACATTCTATTCTTGTATGGTAGATTTCCTTTCCGGCTTCTTGCAGCTAAACTGGCTTTCTAAGTTTGTTAGCAATGTTGATACGTATTCTCATGTGTGATATTTATTATTGTTTGATTTTGGTAGTCGGAGATGCTTAGAGAGATATTGTTGTTGTAGAACAATTTGATTCCAAAAGGATCCATAAAATGTTTTATCTGAAGCAACAAAGCTTATAGTTCTGAAACTGTATTTGCATTTAAAGTTGTTTGCACCATGAAATAATGTACTAGTTATATAACACCCTACTTTCATTTGCTTGTATTGGAACTACTTTTACATCTTGATTACTTCAAATTTCACCTTATCGGAGTTTATTCTATTTGACGATGAAACAGTTCAAGTTATGATTTCAAGACAATACTATCCCGGATATAACAAATTCAAAGAGAATGATTGACAAATGTTGGATTTGCTTTGATGATCATAAACTATTGCTGGATTTGGGATGCACGAATTCAATTAGATGAATTTGTTTCTAGGTATGTTGTGTCAATGAATTGCCCAATAATTAATATTCCTTGCCCATAGTTGATTAAGATCAGACTTCCTCCAACTATCATAAACTAGTGATCTTTATTTGGAATATGGAAAGGCTGTGGTCGATTTTCAGTTTTATTCTCTTATGACAACTTCCTCGTAGAATCGGATTTTCTTCTTCACTTTTCCCCTAGCAGACTTGGCATCTCCCAAATGTAGCAAGGGCAATAATGAGATCAGCCAAAAAAAAAGGAAGAAAAGAAGTCTTTACTTTTCAGGTGAAAGTTTGCCGTCTATCTAGGAGAAATAAAGGGCCTCCAGTCTTGGTGAAACTTCTCATTTAGTCCAGTGTTTGTGGTAGAAATTTGCAGTTGTATTACTGTGGTAATAAGCGCAAGCCAAAAGGAGGTCCTGTCATATCTGGTTCTCCGATGTGTTGGTAGCGATAATGAGAGCTCTGGCATGTTTCTAAGGGGAGCATGATGGTGGTGGTGGTGGTGGTGGTGGTGATGGAGGTTCAAGTATTAGGGACCATGGTTATTCCAGTGCCATTGTAGCCTACAAAGCTTGATGGCAATGGCAATATGGTGTCATTAGCTGCTGCAGTAATTCTTGAGTCCACAAATATTGTATTACGTCTGATAGCCCAGAATAAAAGTAGTCAAAGCTCTCCCGAAAGCTTATGGGGCAACTGCAATATCATGATGGTGGTGAAAGGAACGAAATGAAATCTAAGATTTATTGTAATTAGAGAGTTCTTTTCTACAACCATTGTTTTTTCAAAAGCCAACCTACCATAGGGGAATGGACATAGTGGGCCATTAATACTTCTTAAATTGGTAGGGTTCTTTAGCTGCATATTAGGAATAATGTCAAGAAGATGATATAATGGTCGCAGTGAGGCTGCTTTGGTATTTATTGTTGCTGCAGTGTTGCATGACACAAGTGGATGTAGACAATGATGATAGAGTGGAAGGCCGAAATACTGTTTAGAGTGGATGTTGACAACGACAATATAATGGTGGTAACGGCAGGGAGGTGGAGATGATAGCTGTGCTGGTAATTATAGTGATGGGATCCTAAATTTCTTTTTGTTTGTTGTTCATAATTATCAATGAAGATTATAAATCTTGCTCAACTCCCTTATGATCTAGACTTCTTTATCGTAAACTAAAAGTTAAAGCTTGTGCTTAATGTGATGGTAAAGTTACAAAGTTGGAGGTTTCCAAATGCGTGAATTGGGATTATTGAATTATCTATATATTGCCCACCTTTATTTTACACTCCTTAGATCTTGATAGGTGGATTGTGAGGAATGTACATTCCCACAAATTTGTACTGTAGAGCTTATTGATGATGGTGGATTATTGACTGTCATAAAGACTGTATTCTTTAGTCGGTTTGTGAAATAAAAAGTTAGAAGGAAAATCATCAAATCACAATCATTAGTAATAAGAGTATGAAATGAAAGAAGAAGAAATAGGAAACCCAAAGAAGGAATCTGGGGCAATGCAAGGTAGAAATCCAGGTCATATGGAGCTTGAAAAGCACAAAGCTGATGAAATATCATTGCAGTATGAACACCAACCACCAACCTTGTAATACACCTTAACGATATCTACACTCCTTTAGTTTGCAAAGCACATTACGATGAAGAGAATGGTCAAACCTATGTACAATGGCCTTATAGGCATTGTGGGATATAGTTCCAACAATTGTTATATGCCCTACCTGATTTGTCATAGCAACATAACTCTATCCAAGAGTTAAAATCAGATATATAAGCCAAAAGGAAATGTGGCGTCCTGAAAAGTTAATGTCCCACGTAACATGAGTACATTGTGATGTTGTTACCTAAGGGCAAAGTTCTACCTTAGCTCCTTAGTGAGTAAAATTAGGTTTATTAGTGATTTTGTAAACTTCAAATTGTAAGATTATTTAATTTTTTTTGTTGGACAAATATAGTAAATGTGGCTGATGTTTTCTCTGATTCATGACTAATGATATCTGATAATCAAATAACATAAGGTAATGCTAGGGCAAAACGTTATCATGTGGGATCTGATGAGAATATCAAAGATTTTAGTAAGAGGGATTGTCATACCATGAAAAATTAAGTTAGTAGTTGAGAGGCTTGTTTATAGTGTCAGGTGGGTGCGTAGTTCTACTTCTGTTAGTTATTAATTGACATTAAACTTTAAAAGTGATTCCATTGTATTAGAGTAATCTAACAACATCATATAATTTTTGGGCATTGCATTGTGGCATGAGCTTTGATAGGGGTCCAAAAAGTTTGAGTTTGGAAGATCATTATATATTAGCAAACTAACTTTCCTATTGAGTGGATAGATTGTGATAATGACACGTATCATAGATAAGATCTTGAGACACAATAAGGAATATCTCAATAAATAGTTATTTGTTCTGGTGTTAGATAGATGTCTTTGAAAGGAAAATGTATTTGAGGACTTCTATAATATGAGAGTCACGGTTAGGTTATCATGTGTTGGATGTGATGACTATCTTATGCAAAGTATTACATAGTGCATGAGCCAAGGTGCCAGGAGTGAAACGTGGTTATTTGTTTTAGTGTACGAGTTAAAAGGGTCTTTTAGATGGGTCACTGACTTGTCTTTGAAAATGAGAATTTGTATCTGTTAGGTATATCAAGGGATACTTAAAGGCTTGACAACTGACCCAGTATGAAATGACATGCTTGGACATAACATTGGACGAGTTAGATTCAAGCAACATTTTGCTCTTTATGTTAAAATGGATGGTCTGCAATTGAAGCACTCTCCTGTCAAACGAAAATATGGTTGTTGCACGCATGGGTCATGCCTCCACTAAAATACTTACCTAACCAGTGTCTAGCCAGAGTGATCTATAGATTCCAAGTTTGCTACTAATTCTTACTGACTTTACTCTTCTTATGAGTGATGTTTAAGTATTTTACTTCATCAATGTATGAAGTTTCATGTAAAAACCGTTGTAGTACATTGGATTATTACTTCACAGGACTGAAAGTGGAAAGCTACATGCTTGATAAGCTGGATATATATCCTTGTCTCTAAATTATAGACATTAGATAGTTTTAATAGTAAGATGGTACCTATACACAAAAGGCATCCCCATTTACAAAAGAGGGGTTGCAAGTTGAGCATCATCTGGTCTAAAAGGCATAAGCACATGAATCAGAGAGAAACTTGGTTAGGTTGATCTACACTTTTATACTGGGAAAGGTTTTATGTGAAGCTGGTTGGTTGGAAATTGGTATTCCTAGGGTGGCGAAAGAAGGCCCCATCTAGTAAAGATCCTAAGTGAGTTCGCCAAATTAGGACAAATAACATTGATGAGTGAAACAAAGTGGTAAACTTATTTGGATTATTTTGAGTGCCTTCCTGCCTATAAATATGTGGATCTTGCTGATGCTCAGAAAAAATATTAAATATTAGCTATGGTACTGGGATACGTAATTTCCTAGTCACGCAATGGTGGACTCTCACCACAGTTACAGACGTATTACTTTGTCAGTTTCTGTAGCTATATTGCACATGGGCTGCATGCATAAACATTGATGCTGCATACAAGTAGTGGTTTATTTAGGAAGTTTCAACCAAAATTGTTTGTTGGAAGTGCTTTGTATATCATGATAAAATTTACCAAAAAGTTTGGTTGTTAATGCAATGATGTCAATGAAGATTTAGTGTGAAGCCCTCCAGCTTCTGCTGAAAAAGAAAGGACTCATGGCTAGGGTGAGTTGAGGGGGAACAGTATGGGCGAACAAATGCATGTAAGCTAGTCCGGCATGACTGTCCTGGGCGGAGCAGGCCATGCACTTGGAAGGGTGTCGGTCCTGTGATCCAAGAATGGATTCACCTCTGCCCTCTGGGCTTGCATGCCCATGTTTGTATCATACTAGAATGTATGCCATTTTTTTATGCTGTAGTTCCCAATAAAATATAAAAAATTTGCTCTTAAACTAATTATTCCTGTTGATGAGCTTCAGCATATGCCTTCTGTTTTAAATTTGGTGCTCATGTGTTTTAATTTCTGCTGGAGCCTACTCTTTAGCATCCCAAATCATCACGCTGCTCTTGCAGGAGTCACAAAAGGTGCCAATAAAAGTGGCCACTCTTCTTTTCCTTCCAGTGGGTCAGTTCCAATTCATGGTGACAAGTATAAATCTGAAACTCTTCCCACTCCAAGATCTGAAGGTGACATATTATCATCCCCACATTTGAAGATCTTCACACTCAGTGAGCTTAAGAATGCTACTAGAAACTTCCGTTCTGACAGTCTCATTGGGGAGGGCGGATTTGGCTATGTTTACAAAGGTTGGATTGATGAGCATACTCTTATTGCTGAAAAGCCTGGATGTGGAATGGTCGTTGCTGTCAAGAAGCTCAAACCTGAAGGTTTTCAGGGCCACAAGGAGTGGTTGGTGGGTTTCTTGTTATGCTTCTAGACTCTTTTTGTTTAAAAATTTGGTTTGATCCATCTATTGATTACTGTTGGTTGCAGTCTGAAGTTAATCATCTTGGTCAACTTCATCATCCAAACCTTGTCAAACTTATTGGATACTGCCTGGAAGGGGATAACAGGCTTTTGGTATATGAGTATATGCCTAAAGGCAGCTTGGAGAATCATCTATTTAGCAGTAAGTTTTTTGGTCAAGACAACTTTTAAGCATGGTTCTTCCAGTGTCCAGCATGATATTCTTTGTCTGCATTCCTAAAATCAGTGAGCAAGCTAAAGAAAATTATTTTAACTTCATCAAAATCTGTTTTTTTTTTTTCCCGTCAACAGAAAGGTAAGTTGGATTGATAACTGATAGCTATGTTATTTCAGGGGGTGCACGACCTCTTCCTTGGGCAACAAGGATCAAAGTTGCCATAGATGCTGCTCGAGGGCTCTCTTTCCTTCATGGCTCTGAACAAAAAGTTATATATCGTGATTTCAAGGCTTCTAATATTCTACTTGACTCAGTAAGTTGGCAAAAAATGAAGAACAATGGGCTTAAGCCCACTTACGTGTGACTCTTTTCAGATACAAACTGGTCAATTTAAACCAAAGTTGGGCAAAAGAGGAAGCAGAAAAAGAGGAAAAATTGATGAAAGTTCCTTGGTTTTTATTTTTCTCTGTTCTTGTAAATTCAATTAGGAACAATCATTTATGCTTGACCAACTCATGTTACTCTTTCATTAGTAATCTAATCATACTAGTATTCCAACTTTTCCTTTTTTTAAAGTGCTTTTTATGTATACAGGAATTCAATGCAAAACTTTCAGACTTTGGCCTAGCAAAAGCAGGTCCTACTGGTGATCGTTCACATGTTTCTACTCGAGTCATGGGTACTCAAGGCTATGCTGCTCCTGAATATATTGCTACAGGTTTGCTCTGTTCACCTTATTCTGAACATTAATGTACCATGCTTCTTTCTGATAGTTTAACTTCTTGGCTTAGAGCTATTAGAGACTAATTTCTGTGTTTTTACCATCTTAGTTGCCAACTGGATCCACTACAGATCACAGAATCCTAAATTAACATACTTATGGGTCTGATCAAACTTGTCTCATGCTAGAATTAGTACAGGTATTGCAACGGATTAAACTAGTCAGTCAACTGGAAAATTTAGTAATGCATCTATATGCCTTTATTTTAGTTCTTTCATCAATAGTTACAATAAAAAAGAGTTGACTGATGATGTGCTCTACAAGAATTGGCAGTACTGATCTACGGAAATCTTAAAATCCATTCCTGTACTTAAATAATAGTATATCACTTAACGTCCTACAAAAACCTAATGCTGGTAAATGATGGTGTTTCTAGTTTTTATTCTTGCAAATAATTGTTGAAGCACTAGATAGCAATAACTTCAGGCGCTTTTGTAAGTATGTGGTTCTCATGCTCTTTATCCAGTTGCTATAATAACCTGAGGTTTAAAACTGTTTTCATCATTTTGTTACTTGTGATTCATGCTAGATTTTAGCTTGGTGTCAATGGGGCTTGTCCATGTTTCTCAAATATTGTTTAATACTTATCTTAAATATTAGGAGTGTTTTCTGAATGATCAAAACATGCTCCGAGATGGTGGCATCAAACCAAAAGTCATTATTCTCAGTGCTTCTCCATATTTTTATCAATTTGTCTCCATTAATAGCGCTGCTTTTAAAATTCAATTCTCTGTTCACCTGGCTTCTAAGGGGGTTAATGAGTTTAACACCAGCCAAACATCTGTTGTTGATATCCATTTTTTATTCCTATACTTCGTAATGTTTTCTTCTTTTGAAGAACAAAATGGACCCACTTCATTACTTCGGGATGTTGCAGCGCTGCCTTCTTGCGGCTGTACCCTAAATATTCCTCTGTTGAGCAGGTCGGCTGACTGTGAAGTGTGACGTCTACAGCTTCGGGGTTGTGCTGCTGGAACTACTTTCCGGACGCCGTGCTGTTGATAAAACAAAAGTTGGTTTGGAGCAGAATCTTGTGGATTGGGCAAAACCCTATTTAGGTGATCGACGTAAGCTATTTCGGATCATGGACACCAAGTTGGAAGGCCAGTATCCTCAGAAAGCAGCTCATGCAGCTGCCACTATTGCATATCAGTGTATCAGTGAGGCCAAACTCCGGCCGCATATGTCTGACGTTTTAAGCACCTTAGAACAGCTCCCAGCTGCCAAATACGCAAGCAGCCCAGCTTCTAGTCCCCTATTGAAGTCCCCTCTCAGAAATAACCACCCCCCACCTCTAAATATGAGCCCCAAGGGGGGTTCCCTTCTGCCTTCATATGAGAGAGCCCCAATTATGAAGTCACCACGGGGACGATGAGCAGCAGCTAGTGGATTGTATAGCTGATTATCTCAGGATAAATTCCTTCCTTTTTGGTGCCTCTTTGGTTATTAGCTCCATGAGGAAGTTTTGCGGGAAGTTGTCTTCAACTCTGACCAATCAAGGGCAGTGGTCATCGTTGGTGCCGTGATCAACATCACTGTATATGCCATTGTTTAGTTTAGAGAAACGATTTTGCCCCACTAGCTAGGGGGCTAATGCTCCTTTTTACACGAATCAAATGATAGTTTGTATTCTTAGAGGGTGGCTTCTTGCATCCCACATCATCTTTTGAGAATGTTAATGTTCGTGGGAATCCAAGCAGTGTCAGCTTAGTTTCATCTCTCACAGCAGCCTAGTTTCTCATGCTTTCTTTGACAGTCTCACTTACTTCTCTTCTTTTTTCTTTCATTTTACCTTTCTATTTATTTCCCTAGAAAGTGATGGCTATCACAGTATTCTCTGCTCCCTCAAACCGGAGAACTCGAAAATGAATACCTGCCAAAACAAACACATCAGCATTCGTATGCAGTGGCTGAAAAATGAAACCAAGCAAATTCGTTCAACTCTAACATGCACATAGAAAAGCGAAGGAGAAATTTTTATGTACAATATTATTTTTATGTAATACGCTTTTGTACAAACATTTATGCTTGTTTTCGTTAATCTTTTAATTTATTTTTACCATTTGTTTTTAATTTGTTATGATTCTCAACTATTATGGTAAAAGTCCTAAAGTTAAAGGTTAATAAAAAAATCATTTCTTTTAGACCCTTATGTACCAATAAAACTCGCATTATATGTTTACTTATGCTGAGGTTTGAATTCAAGGCAAAAAAAAAAAAAGGAAAAAATCTCATGCCAAATATTACAATTTTTAATTGTTATGTTAAAATTTCAATCAATGATTGTTTCTTGTATTATTGAGTTTACAAAAAAAGAAGGAAAAAAAAAAGTCAAATGGGTATGACCTGACCCGACTCGTTTTCAATCGGAGATGGAGGCCCGTATCAACCCGAAAAAGACTTCGTTTTTGTTGCCGGTGTAAGACGAAGGTGGTTTTTATTTTTTTGGTCAATTTTCTATGCCAGCTTTTGCGAAATCGACAACCACCCTGGTACTGATCACCAGCTCCTCCGATCTACTGAGTTCTTGTTTATTGATGATTTTAGTCAATGATTTTCACGGTCGTTTCATATCTAATCGCGGAATTTGTATCTATTGAGTACTTGGGGCGGAATAATCAAATTTCTTGATTTTTCATCAGATTTGAAAGAGGGGGTTTTTGAGAATGGTTCTGGTGTTGGCCTTGGGGGATTTACACGTACCCCACAGGGCACCTGATCTGCCTGCGAAGTTCAAGTCAATGCTCGTGCCTGGCAAGATCCAGCATATCATATGCACTGGGAATCTTTGCATCAAGGTATGCTTATTGTCTTTGGTCCTGCTAATTATTTTCCGGGCTTGTCTTATAATTTGTCATAATGGGTGCCTGAGTAAGTTTTACTGGTTTTTCTTTCTGCTTGGTTGCTGAGAAAAAAGTTGGGGGCAGGGAATTGGGAAGGAACTAAATTCCTTCATTTCAGTACTCATTGTTAACCGGGATGTGGAAAACAAATGGGTTTGTCCAAATGAGGCTGATATAAGTAGTCGACCTTTTTTTCTTTTCTTTTCTGACTTTGTGCATGTTGGGAAACCGACTGACCTAATCATTGCGCTCAAGATGTTCTATTTTTCTCTTGCTCTCTATTTTCTGGAGCAGAAGAATTGTAAGAATTTTTATACGAGTTATAGGCCATAGAAGTCCTTTTTTTTCTTAGGGGCAGGCTTGATGTCTGGTTGAAGTAGTAGAGCTGGTTCTTCGAGCTTTAGTTTGGATTCTGAATCCTTGCTTTTTGATTTTTCCAAGCATCTAGATGGGTCTATATATGATTTTACGGATAGATTTAGCAGAAGGGAGCTCTATAGTTGCTGTAGATGGCCTCGGATGATTGGAGTCTAGGATGATGTTATACTATCAAAGCACCCAGTGATGTATTCAAATGCTAGATAACGTGCAGTGGCTGGTTCAATCCAGTATGAAACATCCTGAAACTCTGTTAGTAAATTACTTATGGATGTCAGAAATGGGAAGTTTGGAAATTTTCCTTTTCTCCTACCTGAACTGCTGTTTTTTCAGCTGATGATTATGGACTCCATCTTTGCCAATAAGCCCTGTCATCATCTCAGTTTCGAGGTTTAGAACTACTGCTTCTTCTTAATAAATCTTAATCAATCAACCTGTGGATTTCTCTGTAGACATATCAACTTAACGTTTGGGTTATATATTGGACCTTGCATTACAGAGCTAGCTTGTTTTTATTGTAACTTGGATCCAACTTTTGCAAATTTCTTAAATCAGTTCCTGCCAGTTGGTCACAGTCTTCAAGAACAATATAAATTTTTTTCCTTTGAGCAATCTTAATTTCTGTCTTAGACCCACTCGACTTGTTTATTTGAGAATATGTGATTCTTTTCCTCCCATTTTATGGTTAGTCTTATTGTCTCAGACATATTTAGGTGTTGATTTTTGTATTTGTGCAAGTGTTTATTCCTACTCTTCTTGTTCAAATCATCCAACAATATCGAATTGGAAGTCATTTTGGTGGTACTTATTTTATGAACATCTTGGCACTGGCTTATAGTTTTGAAATAATACTTCCAGGAAGTTCATGACTACTTGAAAACTCTTTGTCCTGACTTGCACATTACTAGAGGTGAATATGATGAGGAGACACGCTATCCAGAGACCAAAACACTAACTATCGGACAGTTTAAGCTGGGCCTATGCCATGGTCATCAGGTTTGATTTCGATTTGTCTCTTCATTCTATATGATTTTTCTTCCTATTTCTACGTTTTCTCCTAGAAGGTTTTGAATTTAGATATGTGGATACCTTGGTATTCTTCTAAGAGGGATGCAGGATTGTTTTTGTTTGTCCATTTTATTATTGATTACTTCTCTTTGATCTGATTTGGTTTAAAGCCCATTTGGTTGTGAGGATAGTTATACTGGTGAGTAAAGTTGGTAGAAGTTTATGACTTGCACCATTACTATATAGAGATCAGTTTTTTGGTCTGATAGCTGGGGAAGTGCGCTTGAGGAAAAAGTAGTTTTGGGTTTTATAGTTTGGGAGAAACCTAAGCATTCATCAGTAATCTCTACCAGTACTACCATTATCTGCTGATCTCATCTGCAATTGATGGAAATTGATCAAATTAAAATATGAAAGACAAAAAATAAATGTGAATCCTCAATGGTTAGATTCCAGAGGTATCTCGTCTATTGCATGACATCCTTAGATTTTTTTGTTTAATCATTTTTCTATGCTAAGTCGACCAACTTCTGTCAACCAATCCCATTGGTTGATATTCAAATCTGCTGTAGACAATGGTAGTTTTTGGGCCAGAGAGATGCTGCTAAATTTATTCTGAATGATGATTTTTTGAATCAATTATTCTGAGAACTGTAATTTTGTATTGTATAGAGAAAAGAGATACTGACGCTGAAAAGTAATACTGATTGATGTTGAGTTTCCTTTTGAGTACTAGAAAGGTGTCATATCAAAATCTAAAAAGTATACTGATTGAAGTCGAGGTTCCTTCCAGTACTATAAAGGTGTCATATCAACATTGTTATATTATTTTCTATTAATATATCAGTATTAATGTGTTATTTTTTTATTGACCTGTTTTTTCTTTGTTTCAATGAATTTATACATTCAACGAATTTTCATTGCTAAACACAGTTACTGTGGAGTAGGCAGTTTTTATTTGGGCTTCTTTTACTTGTAATTGGGGCTGAGATTGGTGGAGGAAACGACAGCAAAAATAAAGAGGGGAAGGGAGGAGATTGGGGCTGAGATTGATGGAAGGGAGGAGCAAGATTGGCAGTGAGATCTCTGAGATGTGGGTGGTCATGGTGGTTGGTGGCTATAATATTTCAAGTGTCAGTAAAAGAGAAGGGTGAAATAAAAGGAATGAAAATAAAACACACAAAAAAAGCTGAAGAGTGAGGGAAAACGAAAAGGAAAAGGAAAAGGAACTAGGCAGCTGTAAACAGAGGGAAAGTAAGGTAGAAAGCGTATAGAGAAGAGACGGAGAGATGGGGCAGTTGTGTTGTGGAGTGTGGGGGGGGGGCGGCGGGCGGAGGGGCGGTGTAGGGGAAGGCTTGGTACAAGTCATTTGTGCCTTAAGTATGTTGTGAGTGAATCCTGAAAGATTGAATGAAAAATGCGAATGAGAAGCTCAAAGGAGGGCAAAGGTTACGAGGGATTCTCATTCTCATTCCAAGGAGGCCTGGGGGAACGAATTTGTAAATCTTCTACCACACACACAAATAAAAGAAAAAATGTCATAAGGTTCATAGGAAATTGCAAGTACACATGCATACCAAAGGGCATATAGTTAAATATTTACTTTAGAGATGCTGAGAATTTGCATGTATTCTTTTGAGAACTTATGGAGGCTTCCCTCTAATTAATCTGATTGTACTTATTTTTTAATTGGTTTGATTTGTCTAAAGGTTATTCCTTGGGGCGACCTAGACTCGCTAGCCATGCTTCAGAGGCAGCTGGATGTTGACATCCTTGTAACAGGTCATACTCATCAGTTCACAGCCTACAAACATGAGGGAGGTGTTGTTATAAACCCGGGGTCTGCAACTGGTGCCTATAGCAGCATCACCTATGATGTTAACCCTAGCTTTGTCCTCATGGACATCGACGGCCTACGAGTTGTGGTCTATGTTTATGAACTTATTGATGGAGAGGTTAAAGTTGACAAGATTGACTTCAAGAAGACAACTACTGCAAGCCACTCTACACACTAAAAACAGATTCTAATTCAGTCTTTTAGACCATTTTCTTCATCTTCTTCTTCTTCGTTGTTGGATTCCTGTAAATCTTGTTGATTTGTGATATATGGTGATCCCATTGTTTGGGTATTGCGAGTGCTAGTGGAAACTTACACTTTTTTAGGATTTGCAACAAGATAGACTTGTATGATTTCTCAGAATCTGAAAAATTTATGATCCATTTATGAACCAGTGTTGAAACTTAATGGTTTTATTGTATAAGCCTTAAAAAGGTTTTGTTTATGAGCCACGAAAGGTGAAGTCTAATGTCTAATTCATGCCGGTAAGATTGTTTTGATAATCTGGCGGACAGAAAGGTGGATAAAAGGCCTAACCAGGTGGGATTTCGCTGATTCAATTCTATTTCAAGAATAGAAATTGAGAAGCTGCAGAACTTTGAAAGCCTTTACGGCAGCTGACGCCTCTTGTCATCATCGCCTCTAGGAGACTTTTAACAGTTCTTCAAAGGGTTTCTCATAAAGATTATAGCTTGCAGATTAACCAGCAAAATCAAGCAAATTGACTAACCAAAAAACGAAACAGTAAAAAGTAAACCCAAGGAACAAACCCCTAATCCTGATTACAAAAAAAGAATCGGGTAAAATCTCCAAGCCCCTTGATGTTGGTTATTTAACGGTCGCGCAGCAACCCTTTGTTTCGCTTCAAAGTCACATCTTTACTGAAACTGATTGGCGAACTGCTTCTTATCAGCAGATTAGGACCTACTTACCAGAAGGACAACACCTAGTTCGTCCTTTTCTCATCGTTTCCTGAAACTGATTGGTGGACTGCTTCTTATCTTGAAGATGTCTTGCGTCACATCCTTTACTCATCGTTGCCAGGCATGGCAGCCCGAAAGCTTCATCGAACCTGATTGTTCTTCGCCATATCATGAGTTCTTCATCGAAGTTTTTGCCCGGTTTGAACCAGCTGGGGAAGATGGCAGGAGCTTCACAAGCTTTACGAAATATGAAAAAATCATTATGATACGCGATCTTTTGATCATGGATGGCACTTCATGGTCGGTGATATCCAAAATGCTTTCCCGGATGGACGTGCCGTATAGTTTGCAGCCGTTCGTGATCCAAAAGATCTCTACTTTTGCTCGTGAATTGGCCACTGAGTCTTACAACATGAATCGCAAGACCATTCCAATGGTGGTCACTATCTGCGTCGTGCTAGGTACACAAGAACACGAACTCTCTGAGGCTTTTAGTCTCTGCATGTGTACCAAGTTGCTTCGGGCAAGTAAATCATCGGTAAAGGCATTGGAGAACATCGAAATGGAAGGTTTTCCGTCGCGCTGCGTCGTGTGCTTGGAAGATATTTTGATGGGATCGAAAGCTACACGCATGCCTTGCTCGCATGTCTATCATAGAGATTGTATAGTGA